>JARWLC010000008.1:113174940-113892440 GCA_033318265.1 Phyllotis vaccarum | reverse complement strand
TCACAGAGATCTGCCTGCTTCTGCTTTCCAAATGCTAGAAAAGGAATGTGCCGACACTGCCTGGTTTCTTTTTCTTTTTTGGTGATGGCCTGGAGGAGTGGGGCAGGATAGCTCAGTGGTTAAGAGCAGTTGCTGTTCTTGCAAAGGATCCAGGTTCAGTTCCCAGCAGTCACACACTGGCTCACAACCACCTAGAGCTCAAGTTCTAGGGTATCTAACGCCCTCTTCTGACCTATGTGGGCACTGAACAAACATGGTGTACATATATTCATTCAGGCAAAACACCCATAAACACACAAAAAATATACCTTTAAAAATTAAAAATGAATTAAAACTGACTATTATAATCATCAGGCATAACTGTTGTGGCTACAACAAAAAAATCAGTCCCATTGGCCAGGGGCTTTGGTTGTATATGGGATAATCAAAACACACACACACACACACACACACACACACACACACACACACACACACACACACACACACGCATACGCACATGCACACGCACGCACGCACGCACGCAGGCACACACACGGGGGGTGGGGGGGAATTAATAAACACTTTATTTGTGCTTAGGAGCACAGCCAAGAACAAACTCCATTTCTCTGTTTCTTGCTAAGTGTTTCCTTTGAGAAACTGGGTTCTGATCATTACATGGACTTGTGTTACTTGACTGGCCCACAGTGAAAAGAGTTTCCACAGCTCTGTGTCCCGAGTCCACAGAACTGAGCTGTCACTTATGTATTTATTGTGTACATATAGATGCTGTCTGAGACATTTTTAATTATTCGTCTACTTTGTGGTACATTATTTCTATCCTGGGATTACTTTGAAATGACCATTTCTACAATTCTCTTTGGGGAATATTTCCAACAGCCAGGAAGGATGACTATACCCAGAAATGCATACGAGAGACAGGAACACCTAGCCTGGTATGGCTGTAAAGTGAGATGGTTCCTAACTTCAGTCTGCATTCAACATGGGCAGCTGGCTTCAGGGCCTAGGCTATTAACGGTGTGTCCTAGTTTACCTGGGTGGATTAGCCTAACAGAGTCATTGTTAATGGGGGTAATGTTCCACCCCTATTCTGCCAGTCTTCCTGGCACTCTCTGGAGACATGATGTCATTATACAGATGTGCTTTGTATACGTGTGCTGCTGTAGTGGGTAGAGTTCAAGACGACACTAAACATCCCACAGTGCATAGCAAGGCTCCTCAACAAAGAATGTTCTAGGCCTAAATCCTGTTTAAACACCAATACTAAGTAACCATGTTCTAAAGTGTTCCCTTTCTTATAAGGTAAATGACATTTTTTTTCTACTTCCTCTTTTAAAATGATACGTTCGGTTGAGAAGGTGGTCTAATGAGTAAAAATGCTTGTTTGTGCAAGTGTGATCTCCAGATGGTATGGCTATACATTCCTGTAACTCTAGTTCTAAAGCACGGTGGAGGCAAGAAGATTGTGGCAGCACACAGGCCATGCCTAGCCTGAAAATACAAGCTCCAGGCTCAATGATAGGCCTGTTTTAAGGTAACAAGGCAGAAAGAGATAATGTGATTCAACATCTTCCTCTGGCTTCCAAAATCTCCCCCCCCCCACACACACACTGAAAAACAAATCCTAAAATTTAAGTTAGCACTTAGGAGGCAGAGACAGGCATCTTGTCATGAGTTCAAGGCTAGCCTGGGCTAGAGAACAAACAGGTATCTCAAAATCAGCAAACAAAACTCCATTTCATCCTGTGGCTTCCACTATTCTCCTCCAACATCATAATTTTGAAAGTTAATTTGAGAATGGCAGCCTTGAAATGAGGACATAGAGAAAGAAGTGTGTTTTTAAATGCCCCGAAATGTCACCTACCTTGTCTGAGCGGACAGTGAAGAGCAGGTACAGCTTTCCTCCTTTGACCAGTAACGGCAGAAGAACAGAGTATTTATTGGGAGACAAATGGGAATATCTGGTCCCGACATCAAACCTTTTCAAGCGAGCCTTGGCATCACTAATCAGATTGTTCCTAAAACGAAGATGACAGGGCAAGATCTCTCGTAAGCAGAGCTGTGGCAGGAAGCTCCTAGCTCTGCTCATCTATTTGTGTGTGTGGTGAGGGCGCAAGTGTGTCCTGATTTCACTTTGGGGTCTCAGTATAGTTTTCCAGTAGCCTGGTAGAAATCACAGTATTTAAACTACATTCTGTTTGCAAGAATGCGTGAGGGCAAAAACACCACGTCCACAGCTACACACACAGGAGTTCACTTGGGAAGGCATAAATTTAAAATTCAAGTGTAAGCCAGGTTATTCATGTACGTAAAGTTATTACATACATACATGCATTCTAGAAGTAAGGGTAAGAATACCAGGAGTTCAAGGTTATCCTCAACAACACAGTGAGTGCAGGGCCTACCTATGATACAAGACACCTTATCTCAAAAAAACAAATCAAATCAAGTATGCATAGTAAGACATTTCCCCAGTAATGTTAACAGTTGAACTATGATATCTGTAAGTAAAATGGGTTTCATTGTAATCCCAGCTATTGGCAAACTGAGGCAGGAGGATCATAAGTTCAAGATACAGAGTGAGTTCAAGACCAGCCCTGAACTCTAGATCCTGTTTCAAATAAGAAGCTAAAAGAAGGCTTGGGATGTAGCTCAGTAGCAGAGCATTTGCTGAGCATGGGAGGCCCTGGTTCTATCCGCAATGCTCTGAGGGTAAAATACTATAGTTACATGCAGACAGTACAGGTGCGTTCTGAAGTCTTTATAAGGCATGCCTGGCCCTTCTGCCATGTTCTCAAACCCAGATGCCCTGTAAAAGTAATCCCCAAACTCAGACATCCACAGAATCTGGGAGAAGGCTGTTCTCAACAGACTATAGGGCATACCTCATATTGTGACTCAGTGGCTTTGAGAAGAGGTCTGAGAAAGAGCGTTTGATCCAACTTCAGAGTGACAATGTTGCCTCTGTGGCAGCTCAAGGGACTGTGCTTTGGGAACCATTACTGACGGTTACCCAAAAATTTAGATTCATTGCCGCAGATGCCAGCATTTTCGTGTTGCTCTTTCTGGGTCCCTCAGACAAACATATTATGCCGCTGGCCTGCACAGGGTGTTGGATAGTGGCCTCATCCATGTCAACTTAGAGCCTGGGAATGTGACTTTATTCAGAAATGGGATCTTTGTAGATGTAAGTAGGTAAGGCTGCTGAGATAAGATTGCCCTGGATTTTGGGAGAGCTCTCAATCCAATGGCAGGTGTCTCTGAAGAGAAGAAGCCGGCTACACAGATGGGGATGGGGTCCAGAGTGTTGCTGCTACAAGCCAAGAATGACCAGAAGCTGAAAGAGCCAAATTAGTGCCCCCAGAGATTTTCGACTGTGCTCCTGCTGATGCCTTCCTGATTATGGACTGGTTTTCAGACCCAAGAAAGAATAAACCGCTAGTACTCAAGACATGTAGTTTCCAGGACTTTGTCATGGTGATCATAAAAGTAGACACCAGTTTTCATTATTCTGTAATATTACTGTGCAAAAGCAGGTGTTTAGGTCAGCCAGAACTCATTGCATCTCAAAAATGGATGGAGCCAGGTGTGGTGGCTCATACCTGTAATCCTGATGCTTGGAAGGTTGAATGACAAAGTTTTGAGACCAGTCTGGGCTACACATGGGAAAAAAAAATATTGACATCATCTCCTGGAGTCTCAAAGTCCTCATCTGTAACTTGTTTGAGGGTAGTCATTAAGTGGCCAGTTATCGGGCGGGGGAGGGAGGGGGTGCGGGACACACAGGACTGCTAATGACTAACTCATAACACAACCTTAACAATCCACTGGTTGGAGTTGCTTATTCTCACCACCACCCCTGCCCTTCCTATGTAGCAGGGTGCTGGGTGCAAACCATCAAAAGTCCTGGAAAGGGTCTCTGAAAGTGGGCACACAGTACACAGGCCTCTGTTTAGAAGAGATGACTAAGCCAAGAGGGGAGAACTATGCCCAAGGAGGCGTTTAAGGAGCCCCCAGAACTGCCCAGAGACAGCAGGAGAAAGTGTTTAGTTCTCAGGACAGTCCTATAGGTAAGTAAAGACAGGATCCACAGGAGCCCAGACAGGGTACAGTGCCTAGAGCAAGAGCCACGATCATGAGTCTAAGTAGCCACCCAAGAACTTGAACTTTGTCTGGCTGATTCAGGGCTGTCTGGCTATCTTTGGGTTCTGAGGTTCTGCTATGGAGATACAGGTTATTAAAGAAATGACAGGTTGACCTTGGGGGATGAGGACAAGCCTGCGTGTGTGAATCTGGTTATGTGAAACCCTCACTCAGTCCCCAGGAGAAGGAGCAAATTCCCAGCTGGCCGTGCAGACGAGCCCCATGGGTCCTGAACTGGGCGCCAGACTCCAGCCTGCGCTGTGATCGGAACCGGCTAAATCGGGCTCCAGTGTCTGGAGCCTGACGGCTTTACCTGACAGGCTCGCGGAGTCCACAATGTCCGGGCATTGGCCCTGCAGTCCCTTTGCAAGCAGCGGCTGGAAACTTCAGGAAGCAAATCGTTCTCACGCGCACGCGCATAGAGGCCCTATGCACCAGAGGAAGTGAGGGGTGGGGGCTACAGGTGGGGCGTGTCAAGGGCGGAGTTAGCTCTGAAGGTGGCGCTGACCGCCTTTGAAAAGCTGAATACACGAAAAACAGTTTGCTTTCTAGCTGCTTGGGTTTCTTGAAAAACCATAGAGCCTATGAGGAAAATTTGCAATGAGCAACTGTAAAAATTATTGCACTTTATTTGTGTGTGTGTGTGTGTGTGTGTGTGTGTGTGTGTGTGTGTGTGTGTACAGCCGCGCTCACGTGCATCTGTGTGGAAATCAAGAGAACAATTTGCAGAAGTCATTTCTCTCCTTCCACCCTGTGAGTTCTGGGGATCGAATTCAGGTATGTAGGCTCAGCGGCAAGCACTTTCAACTAATGATTTATCTTGAAAGCCCAGTAACAAATACCTTTTTAAAAAAAACTTGTATTAAGTCTTTGTGGATTTCACTTCATGCATCTCTAGCCCATTTATCTCCCCATCTCCTTGTATCTGCCCTCTGCGCATATATAAAAGTGAAGATTCAAGCTAGGCATGGTGAAGCCTGCTGTAACTCAGCTCTCTGAGTGACTGAGGCAGGAAGATTGCCATGAGGTAGGTCAAAGCCAGCCAGGCCAAGGAGACAAAAGAAAGTAAAAGGAAGAGTCTGCCCTGGTGAGGCAAGAGGAGAGCTGACTCTCCTTCAGATTTGAGGGCAGAGTGGTCTGGCGGCTGGCTTTGAGCGCCTGCAATTTCTGGACGAAGAACCATCCCACAGAGAAAAAGACCAGTGGAGTACAGGGGAGAATCAAATACTACATGGGAAAACCAGAGACCTGTAGTCTTTGGAGAGCTGGGAGGAAGAAGGTAGCTGGGTGGATAGCTGAGGGCTTGGACAACCAGGTTGAGCTCTTTGCTCCTGGCCAAAACAGGGTCTCTCACGGGGTTTCCCACCAGCATGCTAGTATCTCCAGACTCTGCCCAGAGGCACACAGCTGCTGGGTCCAAGGAGGGTGACAGATCACCAAAAGTCAGTAGATGAGATGTCTGCTCATTGCACCTGCTTTCAGGGATAGTCTGCCTAGAGATGAGAAAACCCAGGAGAGTAAGTTCGGGAAAAGGAGGGGAATGTGGCGTCATCGCCTCATGTAAAGCTGGATAAGAGTATGTGCCAGGGAGACTGGTGTGAACTGGAACTTGGAGATGGGGCAGGGTGGGCTACTTCAAAGACTGGCACAGTATCTGACACATATACTTAATAATGTGCTTTAAAATTATATATTCTTCCATAATTTCACACATGAATACAGTGTATTTAGATCATACCTACCTCCCACACCCCTCCTCTTATTCCCTCCAGACCCCCTCCCCACTTCCTCCCAAATTCATGTTTTCTACTTCTTTTTTCTTTTTCTTCTCTCTAAATCCAAAGATTTAATGTGAAATTAAACAATATATAAAAATGAGTCAAAACTGAATTACATTCATCTTTGTGTTGGTGTCGTAAAAAATAGAATTCATGTGTATTATTTATTTATTTCCTTATGTATATGTAAGTGTAAGTCCATCTGCATGTTTGTTACATGTGTGTGGGTACCTGTGAAAAGCCCAAATCAGATTCCCCTGGAGCTAGAATTACAGGCATATAAGCTGCCCAGTAGGGCTTTGGGAACTGAACTCTAGTCTTCTGGAAGAACAGTATGTGCCTTTATGATCAGTTAACTCTCCAACCCCTATTCCCAAGACTTTTAAAAGGCACTTAGCCAGCACCCAGTGGTTTATCTGGGCAGTTCCAAGAGAATCTGAACCAAGACCATAACCTCCTAATAATACTGATGGTGGCGCTCCACATGAGTCAGTGCCAATTTTCAGAGCAGGATGCTTGGGAGATAGCTCATTAGTTGTAACTCTTGACAGTGAGGACCACAATTTGGATCCCCAGAACCCACATAAATGCCAGGAAGGCATAGTGGTCCACCTATAATTCCAGCCTGAGAGGGTAGAGACAAAGTGTTGCCAGATCACTTTGCTTGATGAATTTGATAAAAGGCGGTTGAAGATGATTCTCAGCATCAACCTCAGGGAACAAAATTTACCTGCACATATGTACTTACATTAACACACATGCAAATGCACACATACACAAAACAAAACACACACATGAAAAACTGAGAAAAATTATTAAAGCAACAATAAATAGGGTTATTTCTACAATGGTATTGCCACTCTCTCTTTGCTGATTAGAAAATAAAAATATTGAGCTTGAGGTCATAGGATTCTATAGGGGGATTGTGTTGCTTCATTATAAATAATTGTCCCACCCACTGGTTTAATAAAAAGCGCTGATTGGCCAAAGGCAGGCAGGAAGTGTGGGTGGGGCTACCAGACTAAGAAAAACTCTGAGAACAGGAAGCACAGAACAGAATGCCAGAGAGAAGCTGGAAGAAGCAGAGGACAACTATGCTGCTGTTGAAAAAGGTACCGAGACCCATGGCTGAACAGGATGAGTCATGCATTAGATGAAGGGTAAAGAGCTAGCAAGTTGTATGCCTGGGCCTCAGGCTGATCAGCTGAAAACTATCGTATGCATCTGTGTGTCTCTGCGGGTCTGCAGGTCTATGGGCCTAAACCTTGAGGTTAGGTCCGAAAGTGCAGACCAGAAACCTCCTACTACAGGACTCTATGTTTGAGGCTACATCATTCTGACCTCTGAACACACATATTTCAACACAGCCCAGAGAAACAAATGGCCTGTGAGTTTGTTGTGCTTGACCATGAGGGAGAAATAATGACTCCTCATGTAATATTCATGGCATAGCTGCTTGTGAGAAGCATAAGGCCATGGCTGAGACATGGAACCCTGACCTTCAAGGCCTCTCAGTATAGAGGAATGACAATAAGCCAAAGCCACCTCTCTGGTAATTCACAATGTGTTGACTTGATGGAAAGGGACAATGAGTGATTCAGAGGGTGGAATTGAAAGCTGAGAATTACTGTGTGGGAATTCTCTTTTCTTCTATTGGCTAACACTTTGCCCTTAAAGATGAGCAAAATTAGGCTGAGAAGTTTCAGGTGCCCTCACATTATCACACAGCAGGTAAATTGTACAGCCAGGTGTTAGTCCTGGGCAACTGAACTAAGTCATCCAAGGTGCTAAAGACAATGCTATAGGCAGAGGGGGACAGCAGAAGCCACCTTGGGTATGGAGTCTTGTTTAGAGGGCTCTGTTGTTCAGTGTGCTGTGGGGAGAGTGTTGGGGGGTTCATGTTTTAGCTGTGGATCCTGGAAGTGTAGGGAAGATCATTGGACTTTGACCCTCTTCACCAGGAAAGAATAATTAGGAATCTATCTGGATTTTAGGGAGACCTGTGGTTCAAAGTGGGAGATCACTTGGTACCAGGAAATGCTGGAAACAATCAGGAAAGTAAAGGTTGCCCTCTGGCCTTCATACACAAATGCACATGCACCCATATACATACATATGCACTTGAACACATACTTTACACGGAAATGTTCGGCTTCTTATGGCAGCTTTGGTAAGGCTTGAAGCCATAGCACAAGGTGACTGTAACATCACACTATGAAATGTACCATGATGTGTGTGTGTGTGTGTGTTTGTGTGTGTGTGTAGCAAACATTCATGTAAGTAACAGCCTCAAAGTCAACAGGTAGCATCTCTTAAAAGCAATGACTTCTCTTTGTAGCTCTGCACATATTTAACTGGTAGTAACGTGATTCTAAAAAAAATGTGTGGGAGAGAAACTTTGCTGAACAAAGGTCAGGTTGACTCCCAAAGCCATCCTCCACAGGTACAGGCCTCTCAAGCACACCTCAGAAGACCAGGTCAGCTTCACCTGCAGACTACCCATTTGGATGATGCTGGGCTAAAAACAAAAACAAACCCTCAGGAGCAAAAGCCACTGGAAGAAGAGAGCATATCCCACAGTAAAGGCTCCATCAGTGCAAAGAGGCTTAAGAGCTTGGGGGAGTGTGGCACAGCAGGGGACAATTCATTCCCCTGGTTGTGTGCAGTGGGGCAGGACCCTGAGAGAGTGCAGAGACAGGAAGGTAAGACACTGAGAATGTGAGTCTCCTCCATTCCTTCCTGGATTTAGCCTGCTCCAATCACTAATACCTAAGCTCTTGGAGGAAAGCTGAGGGGTGGGCTTCCAGAACCATGGCACACATACATGCCACACAGCTTTCTGATGGGTGTGAGGCTTGTTCTCCCTTCTATTCCCACCGACTCACCCACCTCCCCCTAAGCCAGTGTTCCCCTGGAAAGAGATGGTTGAGAGGATACTGAAAGACTGGGTTATAAACAGGAATTTCTCTACAAATGGATCCGGGGCCACTGACATCAAAAGTACATGATGGAGACAGGTGCTGGAATAATTAATCCCTCTTATGGGATATTTATTCCTGGGGAGATGTGACATAAATACCTATTCACCTCAGATATGAAACTGATGACCAAACTCCAACTTGGTAAACCCATGTGTTTATTAGGGTCACTAACTGAAGCAGCTCTATCACCAAGAGTTCTCCCAACCTCTGTACTACTTGGGGGCAGCTAGACAGAATAATGATTGTGTTCTGGGCAGCTCAGCTATTCTGGGTTTTTTCAGCAGACCTCAGTGCTTATGCGACTTTAGAGAGAGGAGGCTTCATGTGCATGCCAGTTTCAGGGACTTCCTGAGTTTTACTAGTTGTTTATTTCCTAAAGATTATGGCCCTTCCGTGTAGAACTTCCCCAGTCTTAACAAACTTCCCTCCAGACAGAATGTTTCAAATTACTGCAGCCCCTGTAGTTTCTCATTTTGGGATGGAGTTCAACCAAGAGCATGTGTTCCTAAACTTCTGCTATAAAGCTCAAAGGCATTGATTCAGAAGCTCCAATGGGGGACATTTAATGTTAATAGGATAAAGTCACCTGTTGTGGAATATTATTTTAAGTTGTGTGAAGATGTGTTACATTTTTTCTGCTGCTTTTCTTAACGATGTAAATACATGTTACATGTGTTTGATTAAATAAAATTAACCTGGGGTCAGGAGGCTGAATCAGCAACTAGCTGACAGGAAGTGGCTGGGAGGAACTAAGTATAGTGAGGGTTTTTTAGTGAGGGCTAAGCAGGAAGACTCTTTTTCTGGAGTCTCGAGGAAGGGTAGAAGGTTAGCTATTTGCTATTCAGTCTCTCTGAGCTAGAAGGATTTCACCTCAACTTTTGAATTCTTAGTTCTATAGAAGGATAGAGATTTAGTTAGAGTTGGTGCCTGAGGGAACAGAATTCCTACCTGGTCCAGCAGCTACCACTGCTGCCAGCTGCAGAGTTGCAATTGCTGATTAGGATAGCAGTTGCTTAAGATGTAGCCATTGTATTGAAGGCAAAACAACCGCCACTCACCCCGACAACTTTTAATACCAGAGGAAAAAGAAAGAACAGTTACCAAGGACCATAAGATACCATTCCTTAACAACATGGGCAGGCCCAACTGAGGAGAGGTTCCAGGGTTGGTGAATGGACTATTGTAGAAAGTAGTCTTCAAGTAGGGAGCTTCCTATATAATGTAGCTCTGACTTTATAATTTTTATTTTATTACTTTGCACATGTGTGTTTGTGTATGTGTGCCTGTGTCTCTGAATATATGTATGTGTCTCTGTGTGTGTCTGTGTGTCTGTGTTTGTGTATGTGTTTATGTGTGTGTGTCCATTGTTCTATTCTTTTGGAAATAATTGTCCTGCCTACTGGTTTAATAAAAATGCTGATTAGCTGAAGGTAGACAGGAAGAGTGGGCAGAGCTACCAGATTAAGAAAACTCTGAGAACAGGAAGAACAGAGCAGAGACACCAGAGAAGCCAACATATGCAGAGGACAACTATGCTGTTCTGAGAACAGGTACTGAGCCAAATGGCTGAACAGAATAAGAATCATGGGTTAGTTTAAGAGCAAGAGCCAGATAGCAATATGCCAGAGCCATAGGCTGATCAGCATAAAATTAATACAAGTGTCTGTGTGTTTCTGTGAGACTGCAGGTCTGGATCACAGGCCAGAAACTTCATACAATACTCTTATTCTTACCTTTTTTTTTTTTTTTTTTTTAAATCTTTTAAGAGACCCATTAAAAATGAAAGATGTACATTTGGTCCAGCACATGTTTTGATTCAAGGCCAGTTCTTAGATAGATATCTTATTGAATGTCGATGTTACAGAAATCTGTAGTTACCCTTGATTGGCAGGACCTGGCAGTCAAAGAGTTCTTGAAAGAATCTCCATGCATAGGCCCAATGGCTCCAGCCATGGGGATGCTGACCTGGGCAGTCCAAGGAGCTGCATTTTCAAAAACCCTGAAGTGATTCTAAATCAGAGAGTACTCATGGAAGAGTGGAAAGTGGAACTTGGATCTAAAGGATTTGGGGATGTGTAGTTGGTAGAGAGTTTACCTACCATGAATAAAGCCAGGTTTAATCACTAGCAAACCATAGTAGTAAATGCTTGTAATGCCAACAATTCAACACTTGGGAGGTCGTAGCAGGAGGATCAGACATTCAAGGTCATTCTGGGATGCAGAACAAACTTAAGACCAGTCTTGAATACATAAGATTCTATCTCAGAGAAGAGTGGGAGGAGGAAAGAGAAAAGAATTAAAGCTCTGGACATCAAGAGCCACAGATTTAAGGAAAGGAAACTGACCTTAACATCTGGAGAAAGATGTTAAGTAATCGCCAAAGCTTACGTCTTATAGTTTCTGTTGCTCTGATAGACACAATGACCAAAAGCAACTTGGGGAGGAAAGGCTTTGTTTTATCTTACAACTTATGGCCTATCATCCAGGGAAGTCAAGGAAGGAACCTAGAAGTAGGAACTCCAGGGGTCATGGAGTAATGCTGTTTACTGTCTTGCTGAGACTACTTTTACACACATGTGCGTGCCCGCGCGCGTGCGCGCGCGCACACACACACACACACACAAACACACACACACACACACACACACATTCCCCAGAGTGAGCTGGACCCTGTCACATCATCATAGACCAAGAAAAAGCAATACAGGGTTTGCTCACAGACCAGTATGTTGGGGTTATTTTCTCAATTGAGGTTTCCCCTTTCAAAATGACGCTAGCAGGTGCCAAGTTGACATAAAACCAGCCAGCACAGGTTATATAGGGATTATAGGGGAAATACCTGCAGAACAACTGTAGAATGCAAAAGGCTGGGAATTTACTTCCAGGCACTCCAAATGAGATTTGAAGCATAGCACTTTCCAAAGAATGCCTAAGTTTTATGATGTACAAAACAGACATATGTTCGCCTTAAATCTTTGAGCATCTCTGGGCCAGGCCTACCTACCACACACTGATATACCTCTGTCAGTGTGCTGCCTTCACACAATTTACACAGTTAGTAGTCTGCACACCTTTGGAAACGAGACAAAGATTGGCGATGTCTGATGGTTTTTCTGTCTTACAATTTTGTGCAGTTGAACAGTCAAGAAGACTTAATTACCAGTGGCAAGTGTACCAGGAAGCTTGTCATCTAATTGAAGACTCCATCTAACATTTCTATCATGGATGATGTCTTCCAATGAGGGGCCTTCTTCTCCCAATTAGCCTGTAAATTAGTTGTGAAGTTGTTTAAAGATTTTCCAGGACACATGGGCAACTCAGCTTCATGGCAGAAGCAGAGGCTGCCCCACCAAAAACTTGCTTTCTATGGCCTCACCTTGGTCTTGGGAGTCAGCTTTCCACAAACTACTAACTCCACCCTGTTAAAGTCTGACCTTTAAAGCAAGTAAAGGAAGGAGTGTGGTGGTTTGAATGAGAAATGACCCCTGTAGGCTAGTGTATTTAAACACTTGGTCTCCAGATGGTAGAGTGATGTGGGATGTCTGTAGGCTGTGAATAAAGGACTTTTTTGGTCATGGCGGGCAATATAGAAGAAGTAGGCATGGAAATCAGAGCATTGGTAGGAGAAGGAAGGTGGGGAGAGATCAACCCAGCCACTGAAGAAAGCAACATGTAAAAGAACACAGGTCAGCCATGGGCCATGTGGCAGGACAGATTAATGGAAATGGGTTGAATTAAGATAAGAGCTAGCTAGCAATGTGCCTGAGATAATATAGGCCAAAAAGGATGTAATTAATATAAGCATCTGAGTCATTTTGGGGGAGAATGCGGCTGTCTAGAACTTATTGTTGATGGTGCCCAACGTGGGGTGAATACCCACATAAAGCCTGAGAAAGCTTAAAGGGAGTTCTAGAACACAAAAATGGTGAGCCAAAAGCAGCCTTCAAAGTTGTGTCTTTGATGGGGTCATAGTATAGGTGCTCAGGCTTGAATTTAAAAATGGTGGGTCCATGGCAAGCAGCATAAGCTAGAAAAGGCTGGTTCCTGAAGTCTCACAAAAGACTTGGTATAAGCAATAAGATGTATATGATTAACTTAAAGTTTCTGTTTATATTGAACAAAAAGGAAACAGAGTCAAGGACAGCTTCTTAGTAGCAGCATTCTCTTGGGCCCACTCTGTTTGCTAGCGGTAAGCAGACAAGACTCCTTTAAGAGAGCTTCCTGACTCAGCCTTAGTGGTGAAAACTGTGTGGCTCTTTAAGAGACCCTGCTGCCAAATGATTAAGAAGAATGAGCATCAGACATCAGCGGTGCTCTACTTGATAGTGTGGACCCTAAGATTCCCTGGAGTTGGAGTGGTAAAAAGTTTCACAATATTTAATACTGCTTCCCAGAATTGGGAGGGTAAGGGTGGCTCTGGTGCCTCCACCATGCTGAAAAGCCACCGAGAAGGGCAGAGTCATCAGGCAAAACTGAGCTGTATAGTCTAGAATTTTAAAAGCTCTTCTTCTGGTTAGAAGATGATTAAGGATATGCAATTAAACAGATTCAGATGGGGGAAAAAGCCTTTAAACAGGTTACAATGCATGTAAAATGTACATAGGCTTCAGAGAGAAAAGAAAGAGGATAGAAAGTCTTTAAAAAAGAGAAATAGAGTATAAAAATTTAATAAGCCATGTAAAAATGGAAAATAGACACAGAGTCTGGATTATGGTTATTATTGTGTTTTATTTTAATTTTTTAACTGTTGATGAGCTACCTGAAGAAAGACAATTGATTGCAAAGGCTACTAAGTTAAACAAACATATATATTTTAAAGGTATTGTGACTTTGAAATTTGTGTCTAAGGATATGTTGCTTTGGAAGAGAGGTTCTGCTTTTGTTTCCACAGAAGATGAGAACTGTAGATTGCTTCCAGGCAAATATGATTTCCTCAAACAAGACCACCTAAAATTTTTCTGATGGGAAGAAATGGTCCCATCAGCTTCAAGGCTGTAGACTAAGATGATCCAGGCTTAGGACCCTCATAAGATTTCCAGTACCCCTTAATTGGCAGGAAGTAGTAATGGAAAACTATGCCAAAATTCTCAAAATAATGTTTATAAATTTTTTTCATTATAAATGGTTAATGGTCATAGTCAATTTCTTTCTAAGAAGAAAAAGGGGATATGGCATATGAATGATTTTTAAAAGATTATTGAATTTACTTTAATCCAAAAATCAGCTATTAATCTCAAAATATTTTACATTGGCATGGATTTTGGTTTATTGATACAAATTTAAGGCCAATTTCTTTATGCTGTATGTATTTTTCTACTCTTAAGGTATGATGTTTATGTAACTCATTTAAAATTTTAATGTATAATTAAGAAATGCAGATTAATAATCATCTGTGATAACCAAACTTATAGTTATGTTAGTTAGGATATTTTAGGTATGCAAAGATATATTTCAGTTAGATAGGTAATCTTCAAACACTTCAAAGGCCTACAGAATATGGCATTTAAAATATTTAAGAACTTAGACATTTTTGGAGGTAAGATATGTCTGTTCCTGGCAGCACCAATCTATGTTACAATGTGGTTTCTTTCAGTCCCGAGCAGCCAGAGGCCCAGACCCACAGACCTGCAGCCCCAGACCCGTTAGCCGCCAGCCACTGTTCAGACCCCCAGAAATGACTCAGACACTTATATTAACTTCATGCTGTTTGGCCTATGGCTCAGGCACATTGCTATCTTGCTCTTACATCTTAAATCAACCCATTTTTATTAATCTTTCTTGCCACGTGGCCCGTGGCTCACCTGTGTTCCTTATATGTTGCTCCTTTGGTGGCTGGCTCCTTTTATCTCTCCTTTCATGTTTATCCTTTGGGCTTCTGGCTCCTTCTCTCTGACTCTGCCCTGCTCCTCCTACCTACTCTGATACCTCCTCCTATTTTTTCTATGGTGCCTGTCATGGACCAAAACAGCTCCTTTATTTAAAGATTGTTATTCACAGCATATAGAAAGACATTCCCACATCACTTCCCCCTTTCTGTCTAATAAAAAAGGAAGGCTTCAATTTTAACAAGGCAAAATTACATATAACAAAACAGCTATCAAGCAAGAATTACAGTTACAACATATAGTCTATTTGTATTTAGCAAACTTAAAGAAAATACTCTTATCATCTACCTTATCCTTATGAATCTAAAGTTTCATATCCAATATATCTTTTAAATGACTAAGAAAAACTGTACCTATAACTATCTAATTTTCAACTACATCAAAGACCACAGAAGGATATATTTACCCAAGTAAACCAGAAGTGCAAGTAACTTCTAAAAATCTAGAAATGACAGAGATGACACCTATCTGCCTGGACAGTCACCCAAAGTTCCTTTATAAAGTTGGGGCATCCATCTTCAGCCTACAGGCCCAGAGTCTCTTTTCATTTTAGTGAAGCAGGAAATCTGCTCTGTCTATTTATGTCTTGAGTCTTGAAGAATGTCTGACAGTTTTCTCTGTAAAGCAAGAACCTGAAGGACCATCTTGGCTTGAGCCATAGGCCAAACAGCATGAAGTTAATATAAGTGTCTGAGTCATTTCTGGGGCCTGAGCAAGAACAGTGGACAACTAAGGTTTCTGGGGCTGACTGTAGGTCTGTGGGTCTGGACCTCAGGCAGCCTGAGACCAAGAAACTACTACATTGTAACAAATCTACTTCAAGGGGATGATGGGCATAGAAGAAACTTCATGTGGAGTTTACTTTCTTTGTAGCAAAAGTTGACCACTGGGCAGGAAATCGTTCTTGCATTGACTGCTTGACAGAATGCTGTATAAACTGGACATGTAGGAGCCATAGGAAAGTGACTCCTGAACTTTGGCAGAACAAGCCAAGATGGTCGTTCAGGTTCCTGCTTTGCAGAGAAAACTGTCAGACATTCTTCAGGACTCAAGAAGAAGAGACTGATGAAAGCTATACCAGAGTGGGCAGAGCAGATTTCCTGCTTCACTGAAAGGTATGCCAGAGACCCTGGGCCTGTAGGCTGAAGATGGATGTCCTAGTGTTACAAAGGAACTTTGGGTGATTGTCCAGGCAGACAGATGTCATCTCCATCATTTCTAGATTTTGGAAATTGCTTGCACTTCCTGTTTACTTGGGTAAATATTATATCCTTCTGTGGTCTTTGATGTAGTTGAAGATTAGATAGTTATAGATATAGTTTTTCTTAGTTATTTTAAAAGGTATATTAGATATGAAACTTTAGATTTACAAAGATAAGATAGATGATAGAGAATTTTTTTAAATTTTGTTACAAATAGAGTAGATATTGTGATTGTAATTCTTGCTTGATAGCTGTTTTGTTATACGTAATTTTGCTATGTCGAAATTGAAACCTTTCTTTTTGATTAGACAGAAAATGGGAAGTGATGTGGGAATGTCTTTCTGTATGTTGTGAATAAAGGACTGTTTTGGCCCATGACAGGTACCATAGAAGTAGGTGGACAAATCAGAGTATCGATAGGAAAAGGAGGGTGGAGTCAAGAGAGATGTGATCCAGCTGCTCAGGATGCAAGATGTAACAAAATTGGTAAGCCATGGGCCACGTGACAGGACAGAAGAATGGAAATGGGTTGAAATGAGTTAAGATGAAAGAGCTAGCTAGCAATATGCCTGAGCCATAGGCTGAACAGCATAGAATTAATAGAAGCATATGAGTCATTTGGGGGGGGGGGCAGTGGCCACAGGCGGGTCCAAACCGTAAGACTCATTGGGCCAGAAACCTCATGTTACAGTGGAGTTCTTTGAGAAGGTTGTGGGACCTTTTAAGGAGATGGGGCCTTGCTGTTGAGGATGGGCTTTGAGGTTTTATAACCCGGTTCTACTTCCTGATCTATTTCCACTTCTTTTCCTGCTGTTATACTTCCCCACTGTATTGGACTCTATGTATTCCCTCTGCAACCATAAACCATAAAAAACAAAAATGGAGCAAAATCCCTCTTCCCCTTCAAGTTGCTTTTTGTAAGGGTACTGGACCACAGTAACAAAAAAGGAAATAACTCAGTGTACAACCCACATCTCTTCCTACATTTAGACTCCATCTCTTGTCTTGCTTGGTGCTACATGGACCTCAGGAAAGGACCACACCATCTGTGTTGTGCTCCCAGGAATGGTATTTGATGTGCACCTATTCATTCTATGACTTCAGTAGTAACAACACCATGGGGGCAGAAAGTTGGACTAGCCTTTTGGGAAGGATGCTGTCAGGTTCCAGCAGACCTCAGACAGTTCAAACCAGTTATAACTGGTACCTTAAAGTATGTGCTCACAGCACTTTCTCATAAGCCACGGGGGCCTCTCAAGTGGGCACTTTCTCATAAGTTAGCTTGGGGTCTGTCTGGGGGCCTTGACAACAGGTGCAGAGTCCTGATGTGAGATGAGCTGGACCAGCAAGAGATAACCACGCTGCAGCAGCAGATGCCAGTGAAGCACAGTCCTTTCCCATGGCTGGATAGAGAGTATATAAGGCTTTCCCTTTTCTCAAAATAAACTAAGCTTGCTTGTTTCAACTTGTTCCCAGTGCCTACTAGCACCCTACCCCAAGGGGAACTGGAAGGGCCCAAAAAGAAACAAAAAATGAACTGTTATCAACAAGTTCACTTGGTTTTTCTTGCTTACTTTATGGTCTGAGCTGAAATCATTGTCGTGGTGGCAAAGGACACACTTTTTTTTTTTCTTTCTCCAAATGTGTTCTAACTACTATGAAGGCATAGATTTATCGTTACAAAACTTTACTTGAGGGAAAGACCATTTAGTGCCTCAGAGCAGGGCCCAGGTCTAAGAATCTGGACAGAATCTCAGGAGTGCACCTGACAGCCGATAGATTTGAAACTTAATTTTGTGCCGAAAGTTCAGTCAGTAGATTCAGGGCCTGAGTCCATGCTGAAAGTATAGCCAATAGTTACTGTACTTCGTGCCCCTTTACCCAATCCTGGAATGCCAAAACACGTGACACACCACTTACATGTGCCTTTCTTTAAAAACCCTCTCACCTCCAAGCTCATGGTCGAAATCCTCCGCTGGGTAGGAACATAGGGTTTTGGCCCCGGTTTGTTTGAACCTGTCCAAAAAATAAACTGACCATTGTGTGTTTACATTAGAATCCAGCTCCCTGGCGGTCTTTTGGGGGGAGTCCCTTGACACAGATACAACACTACCTGTACAATGATGAAGTAATCGGGGGAAAGCTGCCAGTAATGTCTTCTTTATTCTCCATTCTATATGCAAGTTCTACAAAGTCCAGCTATCAAGTTGGCTTTGGGTTACTGTAGAGAGGTGACTCCTAACCTCTGGGACATGTCCTTTTTGGCTGGTCAAGCAACTCTTTCACAGGGGTTGCATATCAGATATTTATATTCTCATTCATAACAAAAATTATAGTTATGAAGTAGCAATGAAATTAATTATGGTCGAGGGTTGCCACAACATGGGAACTGTATTAAAGGGTCTCAGCATTAGGATGGTTGAGAACCACTGATGTACAGAGATGACTCAGCTTATAAAAGTACTGACTGCTCTTCCAGAGGATCCAAGTTCAATCCCTAGCATCTAATAGGAACTTAGAACCATCTATGACTCCAGTTCCAGGGGAATCCAACACGCTTTTCTAACCTCCATAGGTACCAGATATGCACGTAGTACACATACACACATGCAGTTTGCAAATTACTCAGACATATAAAATAAACAATAAGAACAAAATTAAAGCTGATTTTTGTTAACAGAAACATTTCCTAATACACTTGGCAGAGTTCTTTTGGTCCTGTAAGGCCAGAGACACTGTCTCAAGTTATTGAATTACAGATATGTGCTATCACACCTGGCCCTTCTATGAATATTTGACTTGTAATATTTCCAATTTGTGATGAGCTTATGGGAGGTACTCCCACTGAAAGTCAAAACACACACACACACATGCACAGCATCCTCTGTCATATATTTTACTTGCAAAATGAGGTTGCAAAAGGCCACACAAAGTACTATATCTAGAAGTTCTGTTGTAAGGACAGAGGATGCTGGCCTTACAAATGACGACAGTGGGGTATTCACAGAGGAGGTGAGTCATTCTCTGACAAGGCCACTGGATGTCCAACTGTATTTTCCTCCTGCTTTGTCATTCAGAACACAGACAATGCTTCCAAGACAGGGCTAAAAAGCAGAGCATGTTTCTTTGAATGCAATCCTTCATATTTGAAAGTAACATTTGGTTCCTCAAATAGATTCAGGGCAGTTACCAGCCTAATTAGTTTAGCACTGTGGTCAAGGAGGTATTTATAGCTCATAAGCCTTGTCCTGCTCTGAACTTGTGTAGCAGTTTAATGTAAGCTAGTTGAAGTTGTGTCCCCCACGGCATCTTCCTCTCCACCAGAGTAGCCCCAGTATTATGGTGGTTTAAATGTCCCCCATAGACACGTATGTTTGAATGCTTGGCCCCTCATTAGTAAAACGGTTTGGGAAGAATTTAAGAGTTGTGGCCTTGTTGGAGGAAGCTTTACGGTTTCAGAAGACCCTGCTGTTGTTAACCCACTCAAGACTGGATCACAAACAGTAATAGTAGCCCACGATAGAGTTTATTAAACAGGACAGGACGGGTGGTGATTTGGGCCTGTGGGAAAATGTGCAGGAAGAAAGAGGATGTGTCAGGTGGAATTTGGCTTCTAAGGGCACATGTCATGTACAGAGTTCATGTGGTCACATGTGCTCATGCGTATGGATGAAAACGGCATGTCCCCACATGCATGTGTGTCTGGCTGCTAGGGTGAATGCTTCTTTCACCTGCTGCCTCAGGAATACTAATACCTGCCACTTCCAGTGTTCTCTCTGTTCTTGTCTCCATGTCTTCATGGTAACATCACGCTTAACCCTCTGGGATTGTGTAAGACGCGTTAAATGCTTTCTTTTGTAAGTTGTCTTCACCATGCATTTTATCACAGCAAAAGAAACGTAACCAAGACACTACTTTTCCTTCCTCTAATGCCCCAATAGAGTCACCTGACTGTTCTATTCCTTACACCATGTGAATGACACAGGCAATAACATCAAGAGTAGCATATGTTTCAGAAGCATGCGATAGGCAGTGTAGAACATTCACATTCATTGCTTTTGTATGGGTGGGATTATTTATTTTTCACAGCTACCTTTGGAAGGAGGGTTTTTTTTCTTGCTCTTGACAATAAACATAGGAGATATAAAAGGACTTGGATTATAAAGCAGGATCCCAATAGATAGAATAGAAACAATTTCACTCTATATTGGTTACTTTTCTCCCCACAGTGATAAACATACATCAAGGCATGGCAGCTGGATTGGCTCGTTCACTGACATAGGAGTATCTCTCATGGCTCATTCACAACCATGGCAACCAGCATGCAGAATGTGATAGTGTTAGGGAACTTGGAGTCACAGCCTGTGCCCCAAGAAGCCAGGTTCGACTACTATCTACAATAATACAGGTAACACAGCCAAATTAGTGGCAAGAAGGAGATTAATTCAATGTAGCTACACTGGGAAGATGGACAGAGAGATTTAGCAGTGCCTCCAAGTCCACCTTTAGGAAGTGAGATTGAGGTTTAAATAGAGAGCCAGGGGTATGCACATCTAATATCCCTAGTCAAAAGGTAGCACTGCCCACCATTCCCATCACTGTCCCTTGCAAAGCAGTCTAACAAGTGGTAAATGTTGTTCTTTTCTCCCAGCATGAGATTCTTGAGGGAATTCCACTTCCCTGGGGTCCATTGTCTCAGTGGTTTGAGAGCAAAGATAAGGAATTCAAGAGTCTCCTCAGAAGACCTTCTACTCTGTTGGCAGGTTAAAATAGGAAGGAGCTGAGATAACACACTCCCAAGGAGTCTTGTGCCCAGTGACCTACTTATTTCAGCCTCTCAGAGGTTCTACAGCCTCCCACAGCAGCACCGATAGCTGGGGATCAATGTTTCAAGCGCACCAGCCAATCAGAAAGACCCAAACCATAGCATAGTCGAAGTCTATCATCATTTTAGGATCGTTTTCCTCTTAGTCACTGTAGCTTTAGAACCAGAAGTATATGGGATCAGTTGTCCTCTCACTACCTGAGTGGAGTCTGAGGACCACATACAGAGATGTTGAGAACAAATTCATGTGATGAAGCAGGAAATGATCTTTTACATCTGCCCACTCTTGAAAGCCAGCTCTCTCTGAGGAAGAGGCAAGTTCAAGGTGATGTCTGAATCTCAATGACACAGCGGGCTTAGAAGATGCTCCTAAGACAAGATATCAAGTGAAAAGAGCCAGTTTCCATCAGATGTGGTGTTCCAAGACCAAGGCTGGCTGCCTTTAGCCCTCCCCAAGTGGCGAATTGGTCATGCTAAGTAGGCTCCTGGGCTCACTTGCTCACACAGATCACTGTACTTTCTCTCATTTCTTCCTGCTTCATTTCTGCACATCCATTTCCTGCCACTCTAGTCAAATATTGACCAAAGGAAAGAAGCCCAAGGGAAATTCATGGCCTACCATGACCTGGCAACATCACTTATTTAACTCTTTCTATGCTAGGGGAACTGACTCTTAGTCATTCCAAGTCCTGATAAATGTTCTATCTATCTATCTATCTATCTATCTATCTATCTATCTATCTATCTATCTATCTATCCATCCATCCATCCATCCATCTATCTATCATCTATCTGTTAACCTCCTCTCTGCCAGGTCTCAGTGGATGTTACTCACCAGGCACTCAGCCTCCATATACTACCTTAGCTGTTTCCCTGTATCTCATAGGTAACAGAAATGTTTAGAAAAAATGGATTTAGTCACAGCATGGTTGGAACCGAGGAAGGAAAGTTCTTAGTTATTCTCCATCTTGTCTGTAGCAGCATTAAAATTATATAGAAATAGTGATCTCAAAGTAGGAAAAATATACAAACTGTCAAGTTAGCCCTGAGGTGAGGTGTTGGGAGTCTCTTCCCAAGACCCTGAGGCTTCAGCCTGTCCTCTGTCCCAGTGTGAAGCTCCTGAGGCAGTTTTCAATCTTTAGGGCCCATTGTTGAATTCTTTGGAGTCTGTTACACTTGTTCATTAGTCATATATCTGGTCCTTCCTTTCTGCCTAGTCTGGTTTCAGCAATAATCCCTTATCCTCATTGTAGTTTTCTCCCCAAGGCCTCCTCACACCCAGAGTGGTTGTGATGGTTGAATTCTCCCAATATGGCTGCAGTCATCCTGAGTCAAACCTTCCTTAGTGTCTTCACATATCTGAACATTTGTTTGCACAGCTAGGGACACTTTATTATTTCACATGAAATAAGTGAGAAAACATTTTCTGACACAAATTGGAGATTGAGCTGGGTTTTCATGTGTCACAAGGGTCAATCCTGGAATGAGCAGCCTGTCACCTTGGACTGTCAGTACATATGACTGTTGATTTGTTGGGAGCCGCTGGCCCCAGCCCCTCAAGATGGTGCCAATATCCAGTGCTGGCCAACCCACCTGAGTCAGTAATCAAGACAAGGGCCTGAGTCAGTAATCAAGGCAAGGGCGCATGCCTTTGCTAATTTTCCGAGACTGGTCTCTCCGCCTCTCCCGTGACGTCATGTGGGATGATGAGCTGCAGCCTATAGAGAGGTGACACGTCCAAGGCGGAGGTCTTTGGCCTATATAAGGGCTGGGCTTTTCCTACCTCACTGTCTCCATTTTTATGTGGGCTAGTGCTCTCCCTCAAGGAGCATTAAAACATTGCTGCAGAAGGATCCTACGTGTGCCATGCCTTTTCTTGCGGGCGAGAAGTGGGCGCGGGACATTGATTGATTTATATGGTGAGAGGTAACACCACATTCTTCAGCCTTGACATTGGTTCTTTTCAAAATTAATTAAATTTCTTTCTAGATCAATATATACTGATCACTCTCACTTCCTACCTTCCTAACTACTCTGATCCACCCCTCCAATCTCTCTCTTATATTTACAGCTACCCATTTCGATGGGGGACCCGCTGAGATTAGCCTGGTTCATCTATGTGATCACGGGTTTGGAGCTACCCACTGGAGACTAGTGGACTAAGCAGTGGACACACAACAAAGATACTGATGGCCCCTCTTCCCAGAGTCTGTCAGCTCTTAGCAATAGTTCAGAGCTGCGTGCTATGAGCACCACCGACTTTTCTTTAACTCATTGTTGATAAGGCCAGTCTCCTGTGGGCCCAGGGCAGGTAACTACAATTGTGAGCTAAAACAAAAAAAAAAAACATTACAACCAAACAACAAACACAAAGAAGCCTGCCCCTCCCCCACCAATATCCTGTAATACCATAGCTTTCTTGGCCTCCATTTTTAGTCTGATATAAGGAGTCTCTGGCACCCTTTAACCTAGTTACAAAACCTGTTTGTGATGGTTTAGTGATACCCTCCATTCACTCCTTATGTTAGTACCATATGCCCCATGACCACTGACCATGATGAAGGGACCATGGAGGTAATCTCCATGATTCGTATATGTCTTCATTAAACTAGGCAATCCCCATCCTCCATAGAAAGGCCAGAAGGATAAAGCCCTTAGAAGGACATACATCACAGATGCTCTCTCTTGCTCCCCACAGTGATTGACATCTCTGTAGTACCCACACCCCCCAGAAGCATCCTCCCAGTGGCCTCATCATCCTCTGAGATCTGTAATACATTGGTGCTTCTTTGTTTCCCTCATTCCTCATGGCGCCTCACCCAACAGACACACTGGAATCCAACACCCCTCTGTCAGGGTTGTTCTAGGAAATGGCCAACTTGGGCTGTGGTGTGTATATCTCCAGCACTGTGATGGGAAGAAAGAAAATCAACAATGACCCTGGTTTGTGACCACTGTCCAGAAGAAAAGCTCAGCAAATTAGAGGCGGCTCAACAGTGGTCTATGGTGGAATGATACGTAAGAATGAAGGGAAGAAGCAACAGTGCAGTGTTTGGATCTGAGGCCGCTCTTGAAAGGATAAATAAAAAGAGAGAAGTGGGTACCTTTTGACCGGCCCTGCAAAGGTTCACCACTATGCAAACACGTTGCTGGGGCAACCGAGTTAGTGCAAGAGGTTTATTGGGGGAGGGGGAGAGCGGAGAAGTGATAGGGTATAAGGCTGTGTTGGATGGGGACACCCACAAGAGGGGCAGACAGACAGATGGACAGAAGGAAGAAACAAGGAAGAAGAGAAGCAGGCAAGAGGTAGCAAGAGGAGAGGAAAGAGGAGCAAAGAGAGGGGTAAGAGGCAATGGGGGGAAAGGAGAGGCAGAGGGTGAGCTGTACCTGGGAGGCACTTTTAAGAGGCACACAGGTTGCACCGCTGACTGTTGAAAGGCGCCTGGTGACAGGTGATGACGTAACTGCTTTGGCAGCAGAGGCAGGCTGCTGATGTAGTGGAAACTAACAGCTCCCCTTTCTAGCTCTGTGGCCCCAGGCAGATGTCCTACTTATGAATTGGATTTTCCTCATCTGGAAAATGGAGATGATGTTTAGACTTTTTGATGGGTTGTTTGGATGATTAAGTAAATTGTGAATGGAATGCATTTAATCCTGGGTCTGGTATCAAGTTACATATAAAAGGAAAATCATGCTATCTTGTATTGGGCCCTGGGATAGATTCTTAGCATAATAAATAAATACACACATACGTAAGTACATAAATAACCTAATCATGCTTGTCAAGTCATACCTGGGTTTTTATTTCACACAACTATGTGTTAGCTCTGCAATCTTGGCCATATTGTATTACCCCGTCTCTCTCTCTCTCTCCCCCTATTTTCTTTTTACAAAATAGAAAAAAAAATTGTTAAACTCAAGATGCAGAGTAAATACTTGAAGTTGTCTATTTAATGACTAACTGTATATTTATTCCTATAACTCAGTAAATAAGAGGGAAAAAGTAGTGTAGAAGATGATAGACCCAGAGATCAAATAGCCCAAAGCATTTCTCCCTTGTTGCTCTGACACACACACACTATATATATATATATATATATATATATATATATATCTTTACATGTCAGTACAGAAAATGCAGGCCATTATAACAGGACATAAAGGATTGAGGCTAAACAGAACAGGTAGCTTCTAAGGAAGCAGAAATCAGAAGGGGCTCTTGCTGGTTGAGGAGCAAAGTACTAGAGCCACTCACTGTTCCAAAGAAGCTTGAGGAAGCAGGTGGCTTCAGGTAGGAAGGGGCAGAAGGTGGAGGGGTCTGGGAGAGGAAGGCAGAGCTGGTTCATACTAACCTTTTTGAATAGTTACAGAATTTAGGGCTTTGGATTCTATTGCAATATAAGCATCCCTGATGATTCCTCCATTAGCTGCCTGCATTTTAGTTGCCATATTTGTGAAAACTGTGTTTATGTGGCAGCTGCTGCAATGAAGCTTTGTGTTTTGTGATTACTTGTCTTGCTAACAGCTGTCTGTTCCTCCGTGAACCCTGTTTACCTAATTTGGTGAGGCTGGTATACAGACAAATGGGCTTTGATATGATAAATGGGCCGTGAATGGGAAAAGAAAAGGTTTACAGCTCTCATTTCCATTCTATCCTGGAATAAAGCATAAAAGGTCCCCAGCTGTGCAGCCTCCTGATTGTCAGCCTGCAGGGGAATAATCCTGCCAGCCCAAGTGCTAGAGATTCAAAATGTTCATACCTTTCTCCTAGGACACACAACACTTTCTAAACATTTCCCGAATTCAGCAGCGAGGCTAGGATGTTATTTTGCAATTAAACAGACATTTTAGAAGAACTGTTTTAATAGTCTGTCGCGGGCTGCATGACTTTGAAACTTCCCGGGGTAACAGGAGCATTGGACATCTTGGTGATTGCCAGGCCACTGGTCCCTTGTTCATGCTCTAAAGCTGGTTTGAGTGGTCTATCATTGTGGTAGGGATGCAGCTGTAGCTCCCTAGGGGTGAAAGTCTTGGTTTAATGCAGTCCTAGAACCCAAGTTTGTCTGGAATATCAGAATTTTTAATATAGGCCAGGCCCACTTGCCTAGGGATGGTGCTCCCTACAATAAGCTGAGTCTTTCCATATAAATTATCAATCAAAACAATCCCTCAGAGGCATGGCCACAGCCGGTAGCACTGTTTAAGAGAGGTTGTAGAAACTTTGAGGTGGGAGGCATGGTTAGTGGAGTTGCGTCACTAGGAAAGGGCCCCTGGAAGTTATTTCTGGATCCACTTCCTGCCCAAGCTCTGAGCTTCCTGGTCATCTAAGGTGTGACAAACCCTGTTTGAAACCCTGCAGGAAGCTTCTGCCACCATAAACAGGTCTCCAGCTGCTCTGTGCCCAGAGTTCAGGCCCCCACAAAGTCTATCAAAGGACCAGTCCAATATACCAGCAAAGTGTCTGTTTATTGACAAGCTAGCTTGGGTCACTCCATTGGCCCATGAAGCAGTGGGGTGAGAATGACCCTCAGCAGCATGCAGCAAGGGATTTTATTTGGCGGAGGGCTCTAGGGGGTTCAGAGCTTTAGGGACACAGTCCTGGGATTGTCTAGGCTCGGGCTAGGGGTACCCGGACCCACAACCTACAGCCCCAGACCCCTTAGCCGCCCATCATTGCTCAGGCCCCCAGAAATGACTCAGATGCTTATATTAACTTTATGCTGTTTGGCCTATGGCTTAGGCACATTGCTAGCTAGCTCTTACATCTTAAATCAACCCATTTCTATTAATCTGTCTGCCACGTGGCCCGTGGCTTACCTGTGTTCCTTACATGTTGCTCCTTTGGGCTTCTGGCTCAGTCTGTCTGACTCCGCCCTGCTTCTCCTACCTATGCTGTGATTTATCCTCCTACTTTTTCTATGGTGCCTGTCATGGTCCAAAACAGCTCCTTTATTTAAAGATTGATACTCACAGCATACAGAAAGACATTCCCTCATCATAAACCCTTCTCAGAGTTCCCAAGCCTCATCCCATTGTAACAACAGCTCCAGTCCAAGATTTTGAGTCTGAGATTTCTTAAAAAATTGTATTCATCATACTACATGTTTCTTTTTGGTTTGTCCCACACGTAAGTGCAGAGTACCACACAGGTGTGTGCATAACAGAGTAGGAATCTCAGCACTATCAACATGCATATCATCAGAGCATACAGCTAGTTAGGACTTTATAAGTGAGTACAAAGTTGTTTTTGCCTGTTCCATCTTGGAACATTTGACCATTCATAATGTACTTTGACAGCCAAACATTCAGTGTCTTTATTTTTAATGTGATCGTATTTCTGGCTTCCTGCTTGCCAAGCCATTCCTGAAAGAATTAGTGTTATAACGAGAGGTTCTCTGAGGATGCTTTTGGAATGAATGATCTAATATAGCATTGCACCTGTCCAAAGTGTGGCTACTAAACCTGCAGGATCCTGACAGTTCCTGTCCTCTTCTAGGCAGATGAGGGAAGACCTTGAATCTGCAGGTACTTGGGAATGGTGACTGTAGCTCCAGCCATCTCTTGTGTCTCATCCTTTTACATCTGCCTCACTTAGAAGATGATACACTATTGTTTCCATTTCTTCTGTTTTCAGGGACGCCTCTTTTCTACACTGGATTTTAAGTAAAAGGTAAAATAGCCTTTAGGAATGTTTGCAATTTTTCCTGTTATGTTTGAACCTCTGATTCCAGTTAAAGGTCATTTGCCTAAGGGAGAGAAATCTATTTGACACTCTCTTGAAACTAGAAAAGTAGTCTTTTATCATATTAAATAGAGTTATAGATTAAATGTAAAGGAGAAAAAACCTCACTGCTTCCTAATTCTTTAATACATTGGGTGGGCTTCTAATATTTTCTTTAAATATTCTGTAATATCATTATATGTTTACTCGATTTTCAATACCAGGTCTGTAATTATGCATAAAAGCTCACATATTAAGATTAAGGTTTTTCATATAAAGCAATATTACAGATCTTTATAAGGAACCTATAAGATCAGGGATCATTAAAGTAGAAAGCAGGAATAATTCTAACTACTATCAAATAGAAATAACTACTCTGTATTTTCCTATAATTTCTGAATAGTTCATTTTAACTCACACATACATCAAAAGCTATCTTCCACATCCATAGTGAAATGTGCTAAAATGTTGCATCTTGCTTTGTCACTAAAAGTTTATGTATCATACACTTTTCTCTAGGCCAACTCTTTTTAAAATGTATTTGAAATTGTCAGACAAAAATTGAATTTTGAGTAGGAGGAAAGTTTTGAGTTCCTCTTTTTTAAATTGTTTTTGAAAATCACATACATGTACAGAATTTATTGTGAGCAAACACACCATGACTTTTTTCCCCTTATCCCCCCCTCCCCCAAATAACCTCATGGAAGGTAGCCACAGTTGCCACGTGTATATGACTGTGATAACCATGGCTAGAAGACTTCAGAACTTTCCAAGTCTCGTTGATTTTAATAAAACCCAAGCTTAAAAGGAAAGATGATAGGTGAGTCAATTTCAGCTTTATGCATAGGAAAATGTGCTGCTGGGCCACCATCTAGAAAACGCATGACAGTAAATGCTGTTGGGGACATGGGACTAGCAAACTTTACCAGTGGTAAGTATGTAAACCAGCCCAGCCACTATGGATACCAATATATGTTTCTTAAAAACATTAACTACTGAATTAACTATACCTTTCCAGGGTATACAGCTCGAAATAACCAAAAGCCAGCATAGGCAATGCGCCCCTGTGAGTTCTGTTCTTGAAATGCATCCTGAACCATCTCTAGAGCCACTGTGAGCTCTAAGTTGCCATCATCTTCCCACGCGTAGAACAATACAGTGCCGATGTCTTCGCTGGTGTTCCATATCTCAATCTGTCATTACCCTCAGTGCTAAAAGGGAGCCCCTTACATACAAATTGCCACACTCTGTCCACCTCAGGTCCTTTGCATGTAGGCCACAGGTAGGAATTCCCTTCCCTGATTCCTTCATCTCCGTGGGATTTCCCCTGTGCAGAGACATCTCTGTAGTCTCCAGCTCAGTTGGTGAGATCCCCTCTGTCCACTTTTCTTCACAGCTGTGCTGACTGGTTTTATGACAACTTGACACAAGCTTAAGTGATCTGAGAGAATGATCACTTCAAAGAACACCTCAATAAGATTAGGCTGTAGGCAAGACTGTAGGGCATGTTCTTAATTAGTGACTGATGGGGCGGACCCAGTCCTTTGTGAGTAGTGCCATCCCTGGGCTCACCTGGGTTCTTTAAGAAAGCAGGTTGAGCAAGCCCAGCAGGTAGGACCCCTCCATGGCTTCTGCATCAGCTCCGCCTCTGGTTTTCTGCCCTGTTTGAATTCCTATTCTGACTCTTTTGTTGATGAACTGTAATGTGGAAATGTAAATCAAATATACTGTTTCTTCCCCCAACCTGCTTTTTTGGTCATGTTTCATCGCAGCAATAGAAACCCTAAAAAGACAACTGCCTGTGTGACAGCTGATGATGACCTGCTTTCTCCCTAGTCTGTACCACCTGGTGTGAGCAGATAACAGACACTAAAGCTGTTGTCTTCACCAACGAATTTGGGACAAAACATGAAACCACTAACTATGCACTTAGTAGGTTCAGGTATTAGTTTTATTTTTGCTGATCTGACAGATTGACACAAATGAGTGGCTTTAAACAATGCACTTTATCCTCATACAGCATTGGAAGGCAAATATTCAAAAAAGCATCTCACTGGGCTATAGGCAATGTGTATGGGCAGGTGCTACAGGTTCTGCATCTGGGAGGAGTCTCTTGTCTTTCTCTTCTCGTAACACATCTCACGTGGCCTGAATCTAGGCAAAGGTGGTTATGAAAGTGACTCACGACAACATATCAAACTCTTTAAAACATTGTGAATTTGTGATTGTTGTGGTTGTGTTTGGCCATATGCATGCTTACACATAAATGTGGAGGTCAGAGGTCAGAGGATGACTTTAAGGAGTTTACTTCTTCTAGCATGTCTAGGATTGAACTCAAGTCATCAGACTGGGCAGTAAGACCCTTTATCTGCTGAGCCATACCTCCTGTCGGAACTGTGTGATCATACACACACACACACACACACACACACACACACACACACACACACACACACACAACACCACAAATATATCAATATATAATAAGTGAATTTGCTATATGTCAGTTCTTAATCCTGAACTTTGTAGATGACAACATGTAATAGGCAGGCACCCCTAGAGCACCCCAAGACACCCCAAGACCACGGCTAATGACCACTGTTAACATTAAAGAAAAAGAGAGTTTAATGACTATGAATACCGGTACACACATGTGTGTGGGCACCTGGCAGTGGCTTCCCTGGTGCTTTGATGTGGGTCACATTTCTCCATCTTTAAAGTCAGACATGAATCTCTGTGTATCATTGTTTTATGGTCATATCAACTTCTGATTTTCCTTCATCCCTTTTTTTATTTATTTTTTTATTTTTAAGGACCTTTGTGAGTACATTGAGCTCACTTGGATAATCCAGGCTAATCTTTCCCATGGATTAGCATTCTGAATTTTACACACATTCTTAATTCCCTTTGGGGGCATGTGATTAAACAGACAAATTCAGAGGATTAGGAAGTGGACATCTTGGGAGCCCATTATTTTGCATTAATAAATATTTATGCAATATTTGAATATAGAAATAGTCAACTAACTTGGAAGTTCTTCGTGGGCAAATGCCTGTACTTGTTTTTCTCTTCACAGCATCTTGTGCCTTCTATAGTCAGGCCAGTCTTCAGGTTCAGTAATTACTCTGGTAGCACATGCAGCTTCCCAGAGGAAGAGAGAGGACTCGTGGGTAAGTTCCTACTTTAATTATCAGTCTCCAAAGAGGATGTGGAGACTCTTACGGTGCTAGGTGAAGAGGGTCTTTGGGATCTAATTAAATATCTAATATTCTTCACAAGACTCAAGATTTATAGTTGGAGTCACTGTAATTGGTACAGTCTCTCCCAGAGTGATAAATGTAAGCATTCTAAATGTGTGCACCTCAGGTGATTCCTGCCAAGGTGATTAATTTCTAGGAGATTAATACGGTGAAGCTGAAGGCCATGTTTTGCAATCAAGTAGAGAGCGTTCGCGTCAGTTTGGATTCCAGCAGCAGAATCAAAAAGTAAAATATGAAGACAGAGATTTCATGAGACCTGTAGGATTGGTAGGGCCTCATGATGAGTGAAATGCAGCAGGCTTGTCAGGAAAAGGTGCAGATATCCAGCATCCTCTAATTTTACATTTCCCCAGAGACAATAGAACCAAGACATTCAGTCGTGCAAGATGTATTTTTCTTCTCTGATGAGACCCCAGGTTTATGTTCTATCTCAGGCTATTTTTAGTGATTATGCTTTTAAAAACCGAGGAGCCTATCTTGTCTCACCACACTCAAATACAGGGTTGCTATGCAACGGGACCATCTCCCTGGTGGTCCTCATATTCTTTTCTCACAGACATTCAGTGAACTGGACCTTGGCTGAAAACAAACAACTGAACCAGAGCTGCTCATATAAAAAAGAGCAACAGCTTTGGAATCTCACCCACCAGGATCCTTTCTTCTATTGCTGGGCTTGAGACCCTGAGCACATTTATTTTTCTGGGCTTCAGATTTAATGGAGGTGACATTAATACATATCTCATGGGGTAACTATATGTCGAAATGCTAATGCGTGTAAGTACCCATGTTCAGTCCTTAAACAGCAGCTTCACAAAACAGTGTTTTATTCTTATTTTGCATGAAATGAGTATACCAGTCATATAGGAAATGAAGGAAATTCTGTTAATAGGTCCATCCTTCTTTACCTCTTATGTTCATTAGGACTGGTCACTATGGTACAGCAGTATCTTTAGCAATTAATATTTGTAAACACTTAGTGATGCTCACAGTGAGCTGCTGTTTCATAAAGGTTCCCCGGCTTTGATCTCTGAACACACTGGAGATACCATATCCTAAGTAACTCTGAAATTAAGACATGACCAGGTGTTTCTGTGTATGTCTTGGTGTAACCAGAGCCAAGCCCTGGGAAGCTCCATATCTGGCCTTTGGAGAGATCTGTAAGTCTGGTCTAGGGCTGATGGTCACAAGCAGCTGCCTGAAAATGAAGGTCGACTTCTCATCTGCAGATCCCATCTGTGTGTCACTAGGCAACAGTGATGACATTTGTCAATAGTTTATGATAGGTCCACATGCCACCATTTGCCCTATGGATGTTGGAATAGACTTAATACCTGAGAGCTGCTGTTATTAGACACAAGGCCAAGTTCAGTCAGTGTAGCACAAACTCTGCAGCTGGGCTTGCTTAATTTGAGTCCACCTTCCATTTTCATTCACAAAACAAACATACCATTCCAAATTGTATACATACTTAAAATCATTCTTGAAATCCATACATTATATACAATTATAATTGATTAATTTTAAAAATGAAAGTCTTAGCTAGGCATGGTGCTGCACAACTGTAATCCTAGCACTTGGCAAATGGAAGGAGAAGCATTGCTGTAAATTGTAGGCCAGCCTAGGCTACATAGTAGGATGCCATCTCAATAAAATAAAAAAAAAAAGTTTGAAAGGCATTTTGTGCAATAATAGTTGAATCCCGAGGTTGTCCTTTGCAAATATAGTTTTATTTTGTTTTTTGAGACATGGTCTTGCTATGTAGCCTTGGTTGTCCTGGAATACACGATATAGACCAGGTTGGCCTTAGACTCAGAGATTCATCTGCCTCTGCCTCCTGAATGCTACCATGTCTGGCTCTGCATATAAGATTTTGTGGCCTTCAGACCTGATGTGATACAGCATCTTCCCTATTCTGTGGGACTTGTGCCTATTATACCCAGAATCCAGATCCCCAAGAAGACCACCAAGAGACCTGTCCAATGCACCAGCAAAGAGTCTCTTTATTGACAAGCTAGTTTGGGTCACTTCATCCAACACAGTGGTGGAGTGGGAATGACCCTGAGCAGCACAAGGCAAGGGTTTTTATTCGGGGGTGGGGGGGGGGCTCTAGGGGCTTCAGAGCTTCGGGTTTAAAGTCCTGGGATTGGACCAACCTTGGTCTAGGGGTACCTGTTGTGTATTTATTGGCTGCTTTGAATCCTAGGGATGTTCCAACATTTAGCAGTGGTCATTTCCCTACATCAGCAGATTAGCAGGTATCCAATCTGGAGAAGGTCTGTCCCTGTCCCAGGAAGGGAATGTTTGGAATGTCAGGTATTTCCCTTTAGGTGCTGGCTCCTCCTAGGATGGTGTCTGCTCAAGGGCCCCACAGCACCCAGCCAACAGATGGGGAACTTAGTACCCAGAGAGCAGCTGGCTCCCTCTCCTCCCCACTCCCCCCAGCCAGAAAGTAGAAGAACATGGCTTAGTCTTTACATTTCTCATTATGTCTTACTCCTTTGCTTCCCTTCCTCTCTCTATCCCTCCCTCTGCATTAAAATTGACTCCCTCTCTGGCTTGGTTGGTGGGACCTGCAATCCAGCTCTTATGGATACGTGAGCTGACAGACTGCAATGCCCTGGTAGGCTCCGGATAAATCAGTCCTTCAGGGTTTATAGTAGGCACTGATTCACCTAAAGGAGTAATCTCTTAGTACATATGACCCGCAGGATGAAGAACACATTCAAATACATGATGGAGCTAAAATCAACCCTTAAGCTCATCTCAGTGGGTCCAGCTGTCTGCTACCCTGATCTTCTTTTTTTCATCCCTCCCTCCGTCCCTCCCTCCCTCCCTCCCTCCAAGACAAGGCTGTCCTTGATCTTGCTCTGTAGATCTGGCTAAATTCCAACTCATGGAGACTTGTCTGCCTCTGCCTCCCAAGTGCTGGCATTAAAGGCACGCACCACTACAACTCAGCTCTGTCACACTGCTTTGAGGACAATGACAAACTTTGAGTCTTTGGTGCCACAGACTCCAAAAAAAAAAAAAAAAGCAAGTGGCTCACACGCTGTAGTCTTTTTACAGTCAAGGAGTGTGGAGTTTGCAGTGCCCTGGGTTTCTAAGACCTAATAGTTAGAGAACAGTCACAATAGAAGCCCCCAGTTTCCGAAATTCCTTTTAGGAAAAGGTGGAAATACCCAAATCAACTTTCAGTCCCTTAACCTTAAAGTCTTGGCTCTGTTTGTTTTCTGCATTTCTTTGCATAGTACTTGCAGCCACAGAAAGCATGTTTGCAGGCCAGTTCTTCAGTGACCTGTGGTTTCTGATCTAGCCCAGCTACCTGACTTTACAGGCCGGGGAAAAGTGAGCGAGAGGGTTGAGATTGAAGTCAGGTTGTTGTTTTGAATTTCTTCATACCCCCACCCCAAGTTGCTGTTCCATTAATTTCAGTTTCTCTGGGCACGTGTGTGCGTGTGTGCATGTGCATGCATGTGTTGTGTGTGTGTGTGTGTGTGTGTTTGTGTGTGTGTGTGTGTGTGTGTACATCTACACTGAAGCCAGAGGACTTCAGATGTAACTTCTCACTTTATTAGTATTATTACTATTATATTACTATCTATTATTCCATGTATATGGATATTCTACCCGTATGGACTGTCTCCTTACCAGGTTTGTTTCTGGTGACCATACAGGCCATAAGAGGGTATTGGATCCCTTGGACTGGAGTTACAGATGATTATGAGCTGACGTGGATTCTGTGAATCAAACCCAGATTCTATGGAATGGCAGCAACTGTTCTTAACCACAAAGTCATCTCTCTCCAGCCTTTGTTGTTGTTGTTATTATGTAAAGACAAAAACTCTCATTGGCATGGAGCTAGCCTAGACATCCCAGGAATCCTTCTATTCCTACTGTTCTATCGCAAGGACAGTACATGTTACCACTATGTCTGTTTATTTTATTTTTTAAAAAACATTGGCTCAAGGATTTGAACTTGGGCCTTTATGTTTGTACAGCAAGCATTTTAGTGACTGAGATATCTCTTTAGCCTCTCCAGTTACCTTGACTTTGCAGCGAAGACAAAACACATACTTGGTTTAAACACTATAGAAAGAAAAATGAACATTGGAAATATCTGTCAATCAAGGGCCAAAGGCTCAAAGATCCTTTAGATGACATTCAAGGGTTTAGCAATTACACTCTCTGACAGCAAGAGCATACACCCAGATTCCCCAATACAACCTTCCTCCATCCTCAGCACCATGTGTGACTCTTATCAGATAATAGGTTTTAGAATGTACTGTGTTCCCCAAAGCAGTAGGCCATGGGTCAATCATTCTCTGCAATATACCACAATATACCAGATCCATCCAAACAAAATAGTTTGAGTTGTCCAAAACCAGAAGGTCTTGTAGCAAAATTTCATTATAGTTTAATGTTCACCAGGCAGCTCTGTAGCTGGATAAAATCCACAGCAATTTGAAGGATTTTCTAGCCTTTCAGTTTGGGACTTTAATGTGGTTCATTGAATTAATGGAGCAAGCATATCTCCCTTTGAGGATACTCAGAACACGATGTATTGATTTTCCATATTTTTGCACAATGCTTCTGGCCAGGCTATCAGTCCTAGAGGGATAAACAACAAAAAAATGAGGATTATAGAATATTCTGCTCAAATGTCAAAATGAGCAAGAAGAATTTGTGCAAGAACTAAAGAAACAGAGAGGACCCAGGGATACTGCCCTTTGGGGTGAATGCATGAGACTCAAAGTAATGAGAAAATGTGTAAAACTCCGCTGTAATAGTTAATGAAGCTCTTGGTGGCTTGCTGCCGGCAAATGTTTAAACATAAGATCTCTGGAAACAGGACCATGCATATCCTTTCTGCCAATCCCATCCCAGTACCAGCATAAGACCTGGTACTCAGTAAATGTTCAAGGTGCATCCTAAGTCTATTTTTATTGTCAAACTTTCAATAGATCACTGTGTTTTAGGTGCATTGATAACCAAGGCTGAGAAAAAAGACTCATGTACAAGGATACATATGTATCCTTGGTAGATGCATTATCATCATTATTATTATTGTAGTTGACAAAAACCATGGCTGGGATGGTGACTAAGTTCAGCATGGTCACAAAGCTGTTAGCCAGCCTGGCAGAAATGAGAATGCCTTAAGGAGATACCTGTGTCTTTCAGCCTGTCTTTCAGACCATTGAAAGTGCAGAACCCTAAGAAATAGAAAGTTCCCTAGGAATCTCATGCTGAGAGAAAGCAAAGGTCTCAGCTGAAGAGAAAGCTTCTCTTTCAGGAGATGTCACACATTTCTAATGGCCTGTCAGATCATCTCACAGAGTGGAACTGAAGCCAAGACAAGGATTAGGAAATGGTGGGTGAGACCACACCTTGACTGGTCCTTTATTTACGTGTTAATCTCATCTCAGGACCCAAAGATAGGCCTGGTGGGATTTTCTGGATGGGGTCTCTTTCTTCCTCTTCTCTCTATGTGGCCACATTGAGGAAATCTTCTACTCCCGCTTTTCATTGTTAATTTTACCCCATAACTGGCTTACTGAGAGCAGATAGCCAGACCTAACTTGAGGGGCACAGGTTGTGACCCTCCTCAAGTTTGATAACAGGGTGAGAAGGGAACAGATTTGGGAGGCTGACCTGATTCTCACAGCCCGTGCTGCTGCCATCCTGGACTTTTTCCTTCCGCAGAAAGGAAGCCAGAATGCATAAATGGATGGATGTCTCATGAGTTTCTTGTATCTGGTACCCTGCTTGACAGGTCTCATTTTATTCAGACAGCACAAAACTGTTTAAATTCGATTGCTGCTGCCTGGGAAAGGGTAACTGTACCACACGGCTATGATCTCAAATACAATGGTGGAGGATTTCTCCTCAAGAGTTTGACTTCTTGACCTTGAAGGTAAGTACACCCCTGTACTTAGAGTTTATTGTTTGGCTTTAGGAAATAGCTTAAATATCCCAACTCTTAGACTATCTAAAATGTGAGGCCATTTCCAAAGCAGTTACAAAGATAAAATGAGATATTTGCAATGTTCTTAGCAGTGGGCCTTGTGCATTAAAAGCATCTGGTTTACCTCTCTAACAGTCTAAAGGTGACTCAAAGGATGGAGAAGAGAGAAATGGATGTGTCCCAGGAACAAATTCCCACTCCATCCTTTGTGGATCATTGAGAAGATGCTAATGTAGGGGTTGTGCAGTTCCACCTCTGGAATTTAGGCACTTATTTCTACCCCTTTCTTTCAGAAATTTCCTGATGTTCTTTTATGTTACAGCTTCTTTGACCTGGAAAATATGGAGCTGCAGAGGATTTCCTAGGTGAGTGAAAAATCTTGAAGGAAAACATTCTAGTGGCCTTGACTGTTGAGGCACTGGGCTGGATAAAGTGCCTATGTAGCACCTTCTAACACAGCAAGTTTTAGATGGTGTCTTGTGGGGGAGAGGGGATGTGTGTGTGTGTGTGTGTGTGTGTGTGTGTTACTATATGAGTACAGTCCAGTTGGATGTGAAGCAATGATACTGGGCTAAAGTGGGAGCTGCAATGGCCCAGGAAAGAACTGACCAAGTGACAATGTTATCAGAGGGTAGTATAGAAAACGATGGAGAGGATACTGAGGTCTCCAGTGATTTCTAATGGGAAGAGCCTGTAGTACTTGTGATGGATAGAACTGAAAAGAGGTAGAAAGAATTGTTGCTGCATTTCTCCAGGTCTCTGGCTTCACCATCAGGACAGTAGGATCATTTTCGGAGTTTGTGAGCTCTGAAGGGGAAGAGAAAGCAGGATAAACTATCTGAGATAAGCCTTGGATACACAGAATTTTTTATATCCAATGGAAATGCCAATGTAGATATCCCTATTCAGAAAACGTAAAACTCAAATGAGCAGGACTAAAAACATAAATTCTGGTATATGCTGGCAAAGCTGTGGGCATGGGAAAAGCACCTAGAAGGGGGATGTCAAAGTGGCATAGAACAGAGTTTATCAGCCTCTACACAGTTCTGAGCTGTTTAGTTCTATACTGCAAGTGATCTATGTGCTATGGGGTATTCTGTAGCAGATCTGACCTCTGACCTACAAGATTCCAGGAGCACTTTGTACTGTGACAAACAAAACATTCCCAGATGTTTCCAACTGTGCTTCCAGCTGCAAAGCTGTCCCAAGTTGAGAGCCACCAGTACAAAATATTTGTGATCTGGGTTTGTGATGCTTATTCCGATTTCGGCTCTGTCCTCACTCAGCTGAGACCCAGGTGGTTGAGGCACTGAAAGCCTTTTGTCTCCCCTTCCCCATTTGTCTATTGAGAACAGAAGATAACATGATTTGGGCCAGCATTTGTTTAGCAAGATGAATGTGAAAACTTGAAAAAGTTGTTTTGAAGTGTGTTTGATTCACAAGATGTGTTTGTTGTTACATTACCGGTGATACTCTTATTGAGAAGATGGGATGTAGGAATGAGCCCTTGGGAAATGCCAGCATCCAAGATTGAATAGAACATGAGGAAACAGAGCAGGGACAAATAATTGGAGCTGAGGAAGGGGTATGCAATGGAGGTGACACCACAGGGTAAGGGAGAGTGAGCCTCTGGGTCCAGGATACTGTAAAGGCAGTTTGAGCCTAGGGTTCTCTTAGCTGATACTCTCCTGACTCCCACACATCTGAAAGTCTGGAAAAAACAATCCAGTATATTTCATCAAGACCAAGCACACTGAAACAGCTTGGTTAATTAATTAGAGTGTATGACTGTCTAGGAGTGATTGTTGCATAATATTCTTAAATGACGTTTTGGTAAAGAATACTCTCTTGTACCCAGACAGATAGTCGTAGGGAAACAATATGATCTAATGATGTGTGGTGAGCACAGAGAAGCCTACAAACTATGTAGACAGATATTGTCTTGTAGCTTTATGTTCTGCCCTGTGTACAAGGCAAAGGAGGTATGCTGAATGCATGATGGTCATGTATGTTTGCCAGCAAAACAATCTCCTTTATGTAACTCAACACTTTAGTTATCAAGAAAAGCAAAGAAGCCCCTGGGTGATGGTTAGTCTCAGTCATTAACCTGACTGTCTCTAGACTCAACTAAAAGGTAGGTCGACAGACACTCATGTGAGGATTTTTTTTTTTTTTAAAAAAATCTGATTATTGGGAGTGGGAACACCCACGACGATTGTTTGAAGGTAATTGGCCCCCACAATCCCATAAACTCAAAGGGAGTGGCACAAATAGGAGGCGTGGCATTATTGGAGCAGGTATGGCCTTGTTAGAGGAAGTGTGTCACTGTGGGGACAGGCTTTGAGGTTTTCTATGGTCAGGATATCACCTAGTGTTTCAGTCAATTTCCTATTGCCTGAAAGATATAAGACATCTAGCTGTTCCTCCAGCACCACATGTACCTGCAGGTCACTGAGCTCCCTGCCATGATGATAATGGACTGAACCTCTGAAACTGTAAGCTACCACTTTAATTAAATGTGTGTGTGTGTGTGTGTGTGTGTGTGTGTGTGTGTGTGTTTAAGAGTTGTAATTGTCATGGTGTCTCTTCACAGAGAGAGAGCCGAACTAAGATACCCACCCTAATTGTGTGACCATGGTAGCCTGGGTAAAAGGGATGGAAGGACACTTTTTGCTTTTTTTTTTGCCTGCCTTCCTTCACTCTTACTGGCAAATTCATCTACTTTGTTGCTGCCTCTGCTACTGCATTCTGTTACTGATATTAGGACTCAGCTTCAGGCTTCCCACATGGATTGAAAACCTACAGTTTTCCAGAATCCTCTGGGCCTATAGTGCATGGTTAGGACTGAGGAGCCATCCAATCTTGTAGCCGGAGAAACACCTGGGTTCTTGGTCTCTCTGCTGCCCTGACCATGGGATGGCCATTGGTAGACTATCCAGACTATTATTTAAGTCATCGTTAAAATCCCCTTTTAGTATATATTTATTCTATCCATTCTGTTCCTCAAGAAAACTCTAATGTACCTCTCTACCTCACTTCTACCTCTACCTCAAAAGATCTGACACATTTCCTGGTAATTCTCAACTTCTAGAGGATACTTATAAGAAAATTAGTGGACGTGGGTAGAAGAAACAAGAGCCCCGTAAGAGCGTGACTGTGTTCTTTTCTCTCCTCTGCCCCCCTCCCTTGTTTCTCCCACGTATTCCTTTCCTGTTAGTTACTTAGCACATTTTATGGTGGTTCAGGCCAGGGAGCAAAAGAGAGTCTTGGTTTGTTGATTTGTTTCTTGCAGCCCAGGAACCATTTAACTAGGGCTCCGAGAGAAAAACAGCAGGAGAAGCAGCAGCTATAAATGTTGGCAGCTCTTGGGGGAAAGAGGTGGTAAGAGAAAGGCAGAAAGGCCGCTGTGGTCTCAGAAAGAGCATGTTCAGCAGTGAGAGGCCTATAAGCAGCTGCAGTGTGTGTGTGTGTGTGTGTGTGGTGAAGGGTATTCAGAGAAAGAATGAAGAGTCCTGGAAGGCCAGGACCAGTGTGCGTAGGATTTTTTTTTTCCAGAACCCAAAGAAGACAGGACAGAGGAAAGAGTTAGAACTCAAAATGGGTTAGTAGGGAGGATCTGAAAGCAACTGCCCATCCTTAGTTTTCAACATGGAAAACCACAGGACTTAAAAGATGCGACAGGGGCTGGAGAGATGGCTTTGTGGTTAAGGGCTTATATTACTCTTTCAGAATTCCAGGGTGCAGTTCCCAGCAGTGGGTGGCTCACAACCTTCTGTAACTCCAGCTCCAAGAGATCTAGTGCCCTCTTCTGCTTTCGTCAGGCTCTCTCTCTCTCTCTGTCTCTCTCTCTCACTCACACAAACATACACACACATTCTTTTGAACCTTTATACACGTAATCAAAATAAAGACTTTTCAAAGAGATAGCACAGAGATACTTAGCAAAGTAATACAGAAAAACTGGAATGTGTTGAACTAGAAATGAAGAGACATTTTTTTTTTCTCTAAAGGGCAGTCAGGAAAGAGCCTGGTCTAACAGGAAACACACAAGACAAGCAAGCCTATCACAGTAAGTTTATAAAAGGCTCAGGAGAAGGAAGAACGTAGAACATAAGGTGGTGTGAGATAGTAAAGCAGCATGCAGTTTGGAGAGGAGTCTGCGGCCTTGATGAAGGCCATCGGGGAGGACTTTGGATGTCCTCTGAGGCAATGAAATATGGTTGGCCAATTGTGAACAGCCATAAGTGCTAGATGTGACTAGGGAGAAATGACGGGTATCCAGTCTTAAGGAACATTTTGTGATCTTCCATCTCTGTGTGACTACTACTGGCATTTAGATACTTTCAGGAACTCATGATGGCACCATCTTCTCCAGGCTTTGGGACTCTAAGGATGCAGGGCTTGCATCTGCCCTTCTTGTCATTTCTCTGAAAAACACAGAAGTTTGTTAAAATATCCCTTTATACTTACTTTCATTTCCCTCAGTGAATATCACATTGATTCCTATAGATTTGTTCGTTTAAGGTGCTTTCAAGTGAGAGAAGTGGTAGGTGTGGGGGGAGGAGGGACTGAAATGAAAGCCCGCTCTCGCTGTGTGATTCATTGGGAAAATTGTCTTCTCTCCCAGTAACACTCATTAAATGTGTTCGAAAGGATGAGTAAGATGAGCTTGGGACTATTGGATCTCATCCTCATTTTAAAGTCTGGAAATACTGATTACAGTTGAAGTAAAATGGGTGCTAAGAATAATAGGTGGGCCACAAAGAGGAAGTTAATTCTGCCCATTAATTCTGACTGATGAGAAGCTGGGTATGACGGCATAGGCCTGTGATGTTGACTCCACAGCCCAGCCTGGACTATGTAATGAGCCACATCTCGATAGTGAGAATAAGACAAGACAAAACATAAGACCGAGATGTCATGGGGTAGGGAGAGCTGAGCTAGGCTGTTAAGTGTGCAGAGCCCTTCCTTGGGTAGAAATGACGGAGGTTCTTCAGCCATAAAGGGGTATGGGGAGATGTGGCTCAGTCAATAAAGGGCCTGTGTGTGGACCTCCAGCACCCCGAGTAAAAAGCAGAGCCTGATGACTCACACCTATAATCCCAGATAAGAGATGGGAGGATCTGTGAGGTTTGACGGACCAGTGAACTCCAGGTTCAGTGAGAGTCCTGTCTAGAAAAATAAGTAGAGAATGATTGAGGAAGGCATCCCGTGTTAACAGGCCCATGTGCATGTGTATGTATGCACATACACATGAATAAACATATACAAATAAACAGTATGAACAAAGGCCCCTGTGGCATAAAGAAGCATGGTGGTTCCTAATTAGTTGGATCATCTTAAATATGATGCTGAGCTGCATTAATGAAAATGGAAATCACAAGGTGAGCTGATCTATCTATCTTGGGTATCTCAGATATCCCCAATAGCTTGCAAGCTCACTTACAGATGTGTTTCTCAACCCCGACTTTAGTCATTCAACTCCATTTTCATTGCACAATGCAAGAGTACAACTATATACATAACCCTGTAATACAGTTTACCTAAAGGTGGCCTATTTTCTTTAAACGGACACAGGCCTAAATGTATTTAAAAGGGTAGTAAGCAGCATTCCAAAGAAACTCTATAGCTCAATTGAAATCTAGCCTGATATGTTAAATCATGCTTCTCTTTGTTTGGTTTTTGAGTCAGGGTTTCCCGTTGTAACCCTAGCTGACCTCAGACTCAGGATCTTCCTTTTCAACCTCCCAAGTGCCTGGGTTACAGCTGTATACCGCCAGGAATGATTTTTCTATGTATCTTGATCTTCTTGGACCATGCAGTCATAGCAGTGAGGGGATTTGTCCCAGAATCCCTTGGTGATACAGGTCTCTTGCATGCCAGCCCATTTTTGTTTAACCCGATGTTTTAATTCATCTTTAGAGTATTTACAATATTTGATCCAATGTAAATACTATAAACATACTCATCGTGGTGTATTGTTAAGAGAATAATAACAAAACAGTCAATGTGTTGTTGCAGAGGTAAGATTACACTCCTTTTTCCTGAGTATTTTCAATTTGTTGTTGGTTGAGTCCATGTGTGCAGAAGCAGTGGCTGTGTGTTAAATAAATAATTGGCTATTGAAACGTAAGAAGTACATGCACAGCCACATTGCTTCTTCCGGTTATGCCTCACACGTAGCAAAACTGCAGGTGAAGGGAGGAGATGAGGGTGGCAGCAGGCAAGTGCATGATATTACCACATCTGTGTGGGAGATGCAATCCTCAAGTGGCAATGTGAAGAGACTCCCCAGAAGGGGAAGGAGATGGCTCCCCATTCATTATCAGCAAAGTTCGAGTAATTGCACACACAAAGGAGCTCTGATTGTCTGTATAAGCCCTCTCTCTCCTCTCCTCCCTGGTACTGAGAGAGTCTTTGATTCTGCCTGTTTCATATGGGTTTGGTAGGAAGACATGATCCAGAGGCTTTATTACAGGAAGTGACATCTTTTCACTGTAAGCAAATACCATTGTGAAAGTGCGTATGGGGGCATTGGAGTCCTTGAAGGATCCTCTGGTTGGTTACTCAACTAGACCTGTTCCCTTATCAAATTTTAGGAAACACAAAGACCTGCTGTGGTGTATTTTGGACAGCTTCCTTTCCAGCAAGATCATGGGAGACCAGCATGGTGTGATTACCTGCTCTCCTACTCTCATTTCCTGTTGGGGGTCCTGATTTGGGGTCAAGATCCTGCTTTTCTCTTTGTGGGAGAAGACAAGATGGTGCAGAAGCAATGACATACATAGCTCCTGGGAAAAGGTTGAATCAAACAAATTCAGTTTTATTATGGGGAGGAAGACTTTAAATACTTTCCCCCAGACCCTCTCCCCAACCAGGGGAAAGGGCTTTGGTTTGTTGGTATCTGAGAGTCTGAAAATGTTGTACCTGGACCCTACTCTTTCCAAGGCCCCAGGCAGACCCCAGCTTGGCTTATGCAGAGTGCTTAGGAGCACATGTTTTAAGACACTAGTTATCACCAGTTTGCACTGGCTGAGGCTGGGCTGATCTCCAGGCCTCTTAAAAGTCCATATATATTCTATAATTTTCTGTTGTGATAGAAAGCCCTGGGGGAAGACAATCATCTCAGTTCTCTGTTCCAGTTCACAGTCCATCACAGTGGGGTTGTTACAGTAGCAGGAACCTCAAACAGCTAGTCCCATCATAACTAACATATGCATACTTAACGTTCAGCTCACTTTCTCTATTCCTATGCGGTTTAGGATCCAAACCTAGTGGATAGTGTTGGCCACAATGGGAAAACCTTCCTACTAAAGTTAATGCAATAAAGACAGACCTCTACAGCCATGCCATAGGCTGACCAGATCTAGACAGTCTCTAATGGAGGGAGATTCTTCTCCCCGGGGTGGGGTGGTCCATAGGATGTGTCAAGCTGACAAAACTAATCCTCACACTTGCTGTTGAACAGTGGCTTTACATGTCATCTTCCTCCCACATAAGTTATATAGATGCTCCAGCAGGTTATTGGAGGGAATGAAGCACAGTGGGTAAATTAGAAGACTGTATCCATTTGGAAAGATGCAAAGCCATTCAGAAATGCCATGGGAGTCACCGTGTGTTGGCAAAAGAGCCCATATGGCCCTTAGATCTCTGCATGTTTTTTTCCCAAGTAAATTTGGGGACTTTTGTTGCTATTTCACTAATTTTGTTAAGCAACATCTTCCAACATTCTAACCTGTATTCCCAAAGAGGCAAACTCTGTGGCCTAGACAAAATACCTAAACGTCCAAGCAAACCCATGAGCCTCATAATAAATGTGTGGAGTAGTTTACATTCTCATCCAGCTTTATGACATTGCTGTCTTCTGTTTGATAACTCCTAAGACCTAAGAGGCTTGCTATCTCTCAAGCCAGTCCACTGAGCTATCAGGCAGGAAATGACCAAGCCCAGTGGAAGATCTGTATGGAAACATCCATATGTTATAGCTCGGGATTCACGACTCAACTATCCACAACCAACTGTGGAACGCATCTCAAGAGTCACCCTCTGCTTCTCAGATTGACCTGTCAATCAATCATTCCTGACATCAGCGTCTGCTGTCTTAACATCCGTGTTTTGCTTACATACTACCTATGTCTAGAATTGCCCTGGGCTCTGTCCTAATATGTTCTCAGTTCAGTGGTCTACTTTTAAAACCCAACAGAGCTATCTTGGAAAAGGTAATGCAAACTGTATATTTTGAAATATGGTTTGACCAGCTCCTTATTGGCATGGCTATTTCAACAATGCAAGTTAAACATGAGGGAGCCTAAGAGTACAAAATAAGATTAAATTTGCATATGGTTCCAATACTAACACAAACATACATACATACACTTATTCTAAATAAGGTTGCTGACGGTTAGATTTATGGAAGGCTTAAGAAGGTGGGAAATGCTATAGCTGGCTTAATAACTGGAAAATATTCTGTGAATAAATATGGATAGTTTTAGAGTTTCTCTTGGCAGGGGCTCGAGAGAAGTATGTTCTGAGTTTGCAGAAATGTGGTATACAGTCTCTGCATGACTTTCCTCATGGCTGTGACTGCGTACCTGGTAGAGTGAATGAAGAGCTGCAGGATTTATGTTGGTTCCCAGTTTGAGAGGTGGTGGTGAAAGTGTGGGCAAATTCATTGCAACAGAAGCACATGGTTGGGACTCCACATCTCAGCAGGTCAAGAAATAGGGAGTTCAAGCTAGAAGCGGACTTGAGTTATAATGCGGTGGAATATTAGCTTGAGATGTGTTAAATTTCTTTATGCTGCGGAATACTTGTTTACTGATGCAAATTTATGTTGCATTCTTTTATGCTGCTTTTGTTTAACTCTGTAAAGCTAAAACACCTAAATGGTCCAATAAAGAGCTAAACAGCCAATGGCGAGGCAGGAGAGGGATAGGTGGGGCTTCCAGGCAGAGAGAATAAATAGAAGGAGAAAAGGAGAAGGAGAGGAGGATTCTGGGGACAAGCCCCCTAGTCACACAGTCCATCAAGGCATAAGAAGTAAAGATAGACAAAAACAGACAGAGGTAAAAACACAGAGGCAAAAGGTCGATGGGATAATTTAAGTTACAAAAAGCTGACTAGAAACAAGCCAAGCTAAGGCCGGGTACTCATAAATAAGAGTAAGTCTCTGTGTATTTATTTGGGAGCTAGGTGTCAGATCCCCAAAGAGCATAAAGAAAAACAAAACAAAAAGCAAAACAGCTACATTATAATCCTCAGGATTTATCCACAGTGCTCTAGTTGTAGATCAACATATGAACCTACAGGCCACAGTTGACATTCCAGCCATAACTTAGTTATTATCATTTTCCCCAGAGTACATCACTAACAGAGCACAGAACTCTGACTATTGGAATATGGGCTCCACGGGGTAGGAATGACATCTTTTATTCACTCTTAGATTCCCTATACCTACCACACTTAACCTGTATGTGATATTTATTAATAAAAAAATATTTAAATGCTTGATCACTAAGTCACATTTACTCCCAAAATCTTCCTATTATATTTCGCTGAGTACTTCTGGTGAATTATGTTGGTAAGCAGTTGTTCCTATTGGCTTCAAGATTTTTTAAGACTCCCGCCAAGTTAACTGAGCAGTGCCTTGCTCAGCCATCATCAGAGAAGCTTTCTTCTGCAGCAGAAGTGAACAAATACAGAGACCCACAGCTGGCCAATATACAGACCTTAGAACACTCAGCCCTAAATGGTGTGATTCTGTCAAATCCCTTCCCTCAGTGTTCAGGGAATCCTGAAGAAGAGGGGGTAGAAAGAATGTGAGAACCAGAGGACACCAAGAAAAAAGTATAATGAGAGTTAAGCCCTCCAATCAAGGAGCTAAGTCCGGATAAGCTCTGTGGTACACAGCTTTGATGCTATCACATACTCTGCGGCTCCTTGGCCCGTTTCGTTTGGTCTTTGTCTTCACAATGCTCAGTCTGTTGGTTCTGAGGAACACATTTCAACCTGAATGTTACAGATGTGGAGGAGATTTGAAAACTGGCCTCATGCTCAGACATTCTCCTTGCCCCACCCAACCTCCAGTTCATAAATCACATGGCTGACAGTTGCCCTGAGGAACATGTTAACATACACACTTTGGATTACAGAACTAGAGTGACTTCAGCAGTCTGCTGCTCAGAGCCAACTTTGAACATTTCCCCAAGGCCTTCCAGGTGAATGGAAATAGCAAGTTCAGTCTAACAGAAATGAACGACTATTCCAGGAGTTGATCCAGACACATGAGTTCAGAAACTAATCTGCTCTTCCATCCCAGAGACACAGACAATGTTTTACCCCCTAGTTGCTTTGGTAAAGATATGAAAGAAGATAGAGAACAGATCTCTTCCCTGCCCCCCTCTCTAATTGGTATGGAGAGAAGAACCTAAGGCATTTGTCTCCAGAGGCTGTGATTTTAAGCACTTTACCTTTACTAGCTTGTAAATCTCTTTAGTTGTATCCCCCTTCCCTTGAAGGTGCCAGCCTTAGCATCCTCGGCCTCCTATTCTCAAGACTAAAAGGACCCCTCGGATATGCATGGTCAGCACTTCCAAAGACAATTTATGATTTTGATGACCAGATGGAGGAAAGAGATAAAACTAGCCTGATAAAGCCTCAGGAAGCAATGATTGGAAAGACCCGAGCAATAACAAGGTTTTGCACCTGTGGGATCGGCAAGATAGAATCCCAGTTTGGAGTTGCAGTGAGGCTATGCTGTTTCAGAACTCTAGATAGGAAAGAGCATAAGCTTTGGAGATTAAGAACATACTTCAAGCCTTTTCATTAAGTGGTAGATAGATTTTAGCCCGGCCCTTTAGTTTCTTCAGGATCAATTTTTCTTGAAGGTATTCAAGGTTGATTATAATGTTGTCTATTACAAGCATTTGGTTAATTCATGAAGCTAACACCAGGGCAAATTAAAATGCTGCTTCAAACCTTAGAAAATAGTGGAACTATTAAGTAGAAGTGATAACATCTATCAACAGGAATATGGAACAGTTTGGATGGCTGGGATTACAAAGACTTGGCTTTAGGTAGAGTGGGGTGTCTGAGCCAGAGGAGGTGACCACACCATGGTTTGTCTGACTCTGTCTACCAATACATCAGAAACTATTTAAAGGATGAACAGGCACAGGTAACTAAGATGCTGGGAGTTGGAAGAACAGGGGGCTGTTTGAGAAATACACAAGTATCAACCTATTTAATTTGTTCCTCTGAAGTTCACCGTGTGACAGCTAACCCTGTTGATCTACCAGTAACTAGCAAGGCCTTTTATCTCTGCATCTGGACTCTATTACTCAGTGAGATTCCAGCCAAGACTGCTTCCCTCTTCCCCTTCTCTTATCACTCTGGGCTGTGCCAGTTCCTTCTGTAGCCAGCATGGAGGATCATAGGAGCGCGTTTGCCTCAGTTTATGTCTGAAAGGAAGCAAAGTGACACTGTAGATGACATGGGCCTTCCACATTTTTCAAAGGATATTTAGGGTAATTCCAACTCCCGCTGCTTTGCATTTGGCAGGCTCTGCACCCCCAGGCGATCGCAAGCCATCTTCTGTTTGCACGAAGCCAGAATGAACAACTCTTTGCATTCCCATGAACGGCTTTTAACAGTTTGCTGTCAGTGAATTACAAGCTGTTGGACAGGAATCAGTGGGTGTCCCCTCCCTCTTCAGTGATTTTCGGGGGCTTTTAATAGGCTGAACTATTTTGAGAAATTGGGGAATGATTAGTTCTTTTTAAGAGAGAAAAGTGAACTTCAGGGAACAGATGAAAAGGTATCATTGGTGAGACTTCCAGGGTGGGGGCTGCAGACTCAATTTACCCATTAGAGGCATTTCCTGTAATTAGCTGAAAATGGGTTTTGGCTCTATTAGTGTAGAACTAGATGAAAAAATTGACAGACATCTCAAAGCAAATGAGAGAAACGTGCTTCAGGTACTCTCATTAGGGAGAAAATTATCTATTAGACAAGGCTCAGCTCTAGACAAGACCCGAGGAAGGAGGGAGTGCTTTCTGTGATCTCTGGGCCCTTCCTGCTTTCTCTCAGTGGCTCACACACTGCACAATGACAGTGCTGGGGTGGAGCTTAGGGTTGTCTGTGCCAAGCCTTTATGCCATTCTAGGGGAGACGCTGGGCATCCCTTTCCTTCTACATCCCGTCTGAGGTCCCGGGGCTCTCTGCCTTGATGATGTTGGGATTTTGTGGCAGGCATACTATGCCAGAAGTATAGATGAGCGCATTTGTGTTATTTCCACAGAGTCACAATGTATTGAATAGCAATAAATTTAGAATGTTAGTGGTTTCAGTGAGACCAATTTGTCATGCAATGTGTCTGTCCTGGTAGCCTGGCCAAGACAAATACAAGTTCTTTTATTCCAATTTCCATTAATATCGCACAGCACACAGTGCATCCATTTATCTATTTATCTATCTATCTATCTATCTATCTATCTATCTATCTATCTATCTCTCTCTCTCTTACTATCTATCTATCTATCTATCTATCTCTCACTATCTATCTATCTATCTATCTATCTATCTATCTATCTATCTATCTATCTATCTATCTATCTATCTATCTATCTACCTACCTACCTACCCCCCTTTCTCTCTATCTATCTATCTGTCATCTACTTATTTGTCTAAATGTGGGTTGTAGTAGGAGGTTTCTGGCCTTGACTTTTGGGCCTCACCTCAAAGTTTAGGCCTGAAGATCACCCCCGGCCCCCAGATGCGCAGAGACACACAGATGCATACGATAGTTTTTGGCTGATCAGTCTAAGGCCCAGGCATATCACTTGCTAGCTCTATACCCTTCATCTAACCCATGACTCATCCTGTTCAGCCATGTGGCTCGGTACCTTTTCTTAGAGCAGCATAGTTGTCCTCTGCTTCTTCCAGCTTCTCTCTGGCATTCTGTCCTGTGCTTTCTGTTCTCAGAGTTTTCTTAATCCGGTAGCCCCACCCACACTTCCTGCCTGCCTTTGGCCAATCAGCGCTTTTTATTAAACCAGTGGGTGGGACAGTTATTTACAATGTAACAGCATAGTCTCCCACAGTGGGTCACAGGATGAACACAGTTAAAGAGGCTGCAGCAGGGTCTAAAATTTTCAGAATCTGGCTAAGGAAGCCCATATTGTGAGAATAAGAAAGCAGAGCGGTGCTGGGAGGGAGGTGCTGCAGTCAATCCTGGGAGCAAAGCTGCAGAGTTCAGCTGCTGGGTGAAAGGCTGAAAAATCCAAAGGGGTCACGAGCTGGAGACAGATAAGAGCAAGAAAAGACAGGGCACGTCCAGGTGCTACATACTTCCAAAATAAGTTTATTATTATTATGACAGTTAGAATTAACCATCACTGGTGCTGAAAAAAAATTATAAAAGAATATTGTCTGGGGGAGGCTGGAGAGATGGCTTAGTGGTTAAGAGCACTGGCTATTTCCAGAGGTCCTGAACCCAATTCCCAGCACCCACATGGTGGCTCACAGCCATCTATAATGAAATCTAGTGTCTTCTTCTGGCCTGCAGGCATATGTGCAGGCAGACCACTGTATACATAATAAATCTTTTTTTCAGGCATATGTGCAGGCAGACCACTGTATACATAATAAATCTTTTTTTAACAAAGAGAATATTGTGTGCATTCCTTCTGATGATTGCATTTTATTGATAACCAACTTCTTGCTCATTTCATTTCTATGAGGTTATTTGTTTTGCCAGCATTTATTTTGCAAGGCTCTACCTCCATCACCCTTAGTGCTCAAACTTATCTGTGACACCTTTCTTTATAGTTCTAAGGTCTGAAAGGGAAGCCTCCCCTTTCCTTTAAGGTTCCCACAGTGTTTCCCTCTCCCATACACTGTGCCATCACAGTCCAGCAGGTGAAAGGAATGGTATTGGGCCACATCTCCCAGACCAAGTTCTCAGCAGAAAGCACAGAGGGCAGGGAGTAAGAGACAAAGATGGAGGGAGATAGAGGAAAAGTGAGAATGGACAACAACAAGAGGGGGCAGGGGTATTTGTTCTGGAGTGGGGACAAAAGACTGTGTCTGAATAAAGAGGACACAAATGTGGCATTTAAGAAAATGGCAATTTATTAAGGTAAAACGGGATGAGGTATTTAATATCAATTGGGCATGTTCATTAGGGTAACCAAAGGCTTTTGATTGCTGGACTTCAATACTTTGTTAGTTGAGTCTTGGTGGTCAGCCTTCGGAGGAGAAGGTAGCCAAATAAGGGAATAGAGCTTGGTGGCTGGCTTTAGAAATGTGATCTAACAGCCTAACAGCTTTTAGTTACCTAAAATGGGGGAGAAGGGTAAGGCCTGCCAGAGCCATGCTTGAGTGGGATATAGTCCCTTCAGAAAGTAATGGGGGTTTAGTTTGGTCCAATCCAAGGCCTCATTGCCTAGCTATCTGACTATTTAAACAACACTATCTTCTGTCTTCCTCATCCCATTCTATCCAGTACATTCTTTCTCACCTTAAGACCCAGTTATGGTCTCCAGGTTCTTTCTCCTAATGAATTGCATTTTTCTGAAAGGAATTATTTATCATCTTTTCTTCCTAGGACAGGCTGTTGTTCTCTTTATTATTATTTAATATTGAAATGCTATACAACAATTTTCTTTGAGTTAAAGCGTACTACCCTGGAGGGAAGTTAATTCAGATTCTGGAAGTTCTACAGGGAGGCTCATTAAGAATCTGGAAATAAACAACTTGCAAGTCTTAGGAAGCTCCCGAAATGGAGCAGATGCACAAGGTACCAGATGTACATTTCCTAAGGCTGTATTGCCAGTAAGGTCTGCTGCAGAGATGGACTAGCTAGGCTTTGGAAAAGAGTCTCTTACTCATGAAGATGTGAAAGCAGAGACCTCCGGAGCTCCACAAGGTCTTTCACAAGTTGCCACTCATCTTGGGGAGAGCTTTCATGCAGCTGCCTCTGAAGGATTCCTATAAGTAACACCTTATCCATACTCCTGTAAGTAACCCCAATAAATTTGTTGGTTCAGCAAGTTGGATTTTAACAGTATCATTACTTTGATCTGTCACAGTTTCCTATCTGCAACAAGTAAATATTTATGTCAAATCTAATTATCCTAGGGTGGTATTTATATGTTTTAAGTAGCTACTTGAGTACTCATAATTACATTGGTAACAATGAAGATGAGGTGGAAACACATTTTTGCCAGGAGTTTCCTAAACAATCCATTCATTCATAAAATTGCTCCCATTCTGGGTTTCACATAGACCAAGCCCTTGCCTTTGCATTGGAGTAACAATACCGAAAACGCAAGGATGTCCTAAATGAGAGTAGGAAGGGCATACTTGCCACATAGTAAGTACTCATCAAAACAAGTCAGTCAGAAATCCACCTCTCAGGGTTACAGCACAGAGCTTCTCGGAGTACAACTAGTTTGTTAAACTGCATTGTCCACAGGATGCAGGAGGTTTTTTTTTGGGGGGGGGACTTATAACACTAGATGAGGGTCATCCTGTGACTTTCTGGAGCTTTGTGCTTAGAACTTATTCCTTCAAATGGAAAAAAATATTAAGTGTATTATATTAAAATTCAGAGTTGCAGGTAGTGCAGAGTAGGGGTGGGTTGCCTCCTGTAACGGTCCTTCCTACATATGTCACGGGGGGGGGGGGGGGGGTAGTTAACATGCTTTCTTGGAGCACCAAGGACGGTTCTCCACTCCACTGCTGTTGATCACTGGTGCTTTATCTTGTTTTGTCCGTTTCATCAGTTCCTGTTTAAACTTACTATAAGCTTCTCTCATTGTTGTGACTAAATATCTTACCAAAGCAGCCTGGGGAAGGGAGGCAAGGTTTCTTTTGGCTGCTAGTTGAAAAGAGCAGTCCTTCATGGTGAAGAACAGGAGCATGAGGCAGCTGATCACATTGTATCTGCACCCAGGAAGAAGGGAGAGATGAATGTTGGCGCTCAACTCTTTCTCCTGTTCTATATGGTTTGAGACCCCCAACCCATGACATAATACCCCATACAATTAGGGTGGCTCGTCCCACCTTAGATAACCTAGCCTGGAAAAGTCCTCACAGGCATTACTGGAATTGTGTTCTATAATGATTCTTACTAGTCAATCGAGTTGACAACAGTGATTAACCACCAGTTATTGGATCCTTTCTAAGAAGATGTGCCTGCACACACAGAAACAATACTCTTTGTATACTTATGGCACTGTATCCCAGACTCCAGATGCCCATTGTTGAGTTGACAATACCCAACCTAATAAAGAGGAGTTACATTCTGATAAGGGATTGCTCCTAGACAAATGCGCCTTCAAATCTCTTCTGTTATTATTTTTGATTTTCCTGCTTAAGTCATGAGGTAGAAACATCTTTCTGTCTTCCCAAAGTAGCAGGGTTTTCAGTGTGGAGCAAAGGGTGTTTGTGTGATGCTGGCTAGCTTGTATGCAGCTTAATCATCAGAAGTAATTAGGCCCATCTCTTGCCTTCTTATTTGTTTGATTTTCTCATGGAAGCTTAGTGATTTCACTCCATTTGCTAAAATTACACTCCACAGTGAAAGCATCCACTTGTGAGGGATAACCCATCTTTAGCTAAACAAACTGTCTTCCAGCTACACCAGTTGTAGAGTGCAACACATATTTGTTCACTGAAAAAAAAAAAATCTAACAATCAGGGCTGGGTAGATATGTCAGAACAGTCTCATCACCATAGCAACGTCCAGTGAACCTCCTGGAATAAAAAAGAGCATTTCCAGAATCACTGATGCAAAATGATAAAGGAGAACAAACATGAGTCCAAAATCAATAGCATCATCATCCTCAGGGCATCATATATGGAATATCCCAGCTCTGCACCCTGCCTTTTGTTCCATAATCTTTATTTGTTTTTCCTTGTTTTTAAAATGCTCCAGTAGAGGGGAGCTAACATCTGTTGAATGTGCTCAAGGCTATGAATCTCAGGGCTAGTTACGCAATATTGAAAAATGTACCTGAGAAATATTTGGGGGAACAGTGTCATATGTTACAGCAGGATGTCATTGGCCATGACACCCGGCTGCCCTTTCTAATGGGCAACCATGAAATGAAAGAAAGGAAAAACAATTCCAAGCCATGTGGTACAACCATTTCTCTTTTGTAAAGTGTGTCCTATAATATTTGAGGCCTTGAAGAGAGAGAACAGGGTGGAGCCACCAGAGTTCTAAGGGTTGGTGCTATTGAAATATCTTACACATAACACAGTAGAGCCTCAGTGTCTTAGAAACTTAAGGCTGAGTGCGATGCAGCTGACATCGTCAGATCTCCCACTTTTCCTACTTTCCTTCCCTCTGTTCCCCCCTCCATTCACCTTCCTCCCCTTCCCAGAACCCCTGGATAATAGGCAAGCACATTTTCATTGACCTCTATCCAAGCCCTTGTTTTGTTTGAGACAGGTTTTCACCTACTCTGTTCTTCAGCCCATAGCCCTCTTAGGAGCCTCTGCCTCCCAAGTGGTGGGATTCTAGGCGTTCGTTGCTTCTCCAGGCTTCTCTGTGCTTCCTGTGGAGTGATAGACTAGGTTCGGGGGTAGGTGGGGCAGAGTGCCTAATCTAAGCAAGATTATTCATTTTGTTTAAAAGTAGGTGATACGACATTCCCATGATGCTTCACCGAACATATAGTGATGGTGTGTGAAGAAATCAGTATGAGAGACTGTAAACTAAATGGAGACAAGAACCCAATAAAGCACCCGCCTTTCCTTTTCCATCTTCAGAATGTGTGCTATTTAGACAGTAGTGAGTAATTGGCTCAGCCTCTGGTAGTTGTGCGTGTATGTGTAAGTATATTTATATGTATGGTGTAGAACCAAATACCAATTGCTTCCTAAGCGACTGCAATTAGCCATTGGCTCTGGTAGGCAGTTCCAAATTTATTGTATGTAATAGCCATTCTTCCCCGCAGTGTTTTCTCTTTACTTCCATAGGAGAAAATGGAGGCTCAGAGAAGCTAAATGCTTTGCTCGATGCCTTGGTAATTGTGTATGAACACACCTGTGTTTCTGCACACCTGTGAACATCCCCCCCAGGCAGTTTCATCATTTCTCATCACTGGGTGCTGTGGTGCCAGTCAGTACGGAGCCAGGGATGCTATGGTCTAACAACCTGTTCATTCTCATATTGGATACTGTGTGGTGAAATCTTCTATTTGAGGGGTCGTAGAAACTTTACAGAGGATTTGCTCACTCCCCTTAACTCTCCAGAGAAGTGTGTTTGTCCCTGAAGGAAGGCAAAGAGGTGGGTGGTCTTAATAAAAACATGGGATAGCAGCTTCCTCTCAGTGACTGAAACATCTGAGCTGGCTCTGCAGTCAGGAGTGTCAGCATAGGAACCATCCCCAACCCCCTTTACAGAAACATCTCTGCATGAAAATCCTGAGGTTAAAGGAAGCCATCAGGATATGAAGAAAATGGAGGAGCATGTGTGGACATATTCATTGTAAGCAAAACCTTGGCTTTTAGCAGTTTGTTTTACAGTCTCTCAGATCTGACTTGGAGGCATGTTTGATGACCTGATATGGTGATATAGACATAAGCCAAAAGTCTCCAGGGCTATGACATGTGTCATCACTTTTTAGGGCTTCCTATAATAAGCATTGCATTTAGAAGCAAGATCCAGGGCTGGAGAGATGGCTCAGAGGTTAATTGCACTGACTGCTCTTCCAGAGGTCCTGAGTTCAATTTTCAGCAACCACATGGTGGCTTACAACCATCCATAATGAGATATGGTGCCCTCTTCTGTATACCGTATACTTAATAAATAAATATTTTAAAAGGAAGCAAGATCCATGAGCCTCCATATGCATATTTGTGAGGGGTTTTTTGTTTGCTTATTTGTTTTTGGGGTTTTCTTTTGAGACAGGGTTTCTCTGTGTAACAGCCCTGGCTAGTTATACTGGAACTTGTTGTGTAGACTAGGATGGACTCGAACTCAGAGAGATCCACTGCCTCCCAAGTGCTGGAATTAAAGGTGTGCACCACTACTGGCTGGCTTCCATATCCATATTTGTAACTATTTCAGTACCTACTAAATGCTAGATAGTTGCACATATAGGCACACATCTAACACTTTTTAAAACTGTTGGAAGGGTGACATAGTAGGGGTGGGTGATAGTTTGGTTATTTAAAGTGCTTTGCCACAAGCATAAGGACCTAAGTTTGATGCCTAAACCTCACATTAAAAGCCATGTGTGGTGGCACGTGCTTGTAATCATAGTATTAGGGAGGTAATGGCAGGAAGGTTTTGGGGGCTCATTTGGCCAGCCAGCCTACCCTAAATATGAGCCACAGGTCCCAATGTGAGATATTTTCAAAAACTAAGGAAAACACAAGATGAAAAGGTCCTGAGGAACAACACCTGTGTTGACTTCTGGCCTCCACATGTATTGTACACATGAACATATGTATCCCCCAACATGTACCCTCACACGCACCTCACAATACTGTCTTGACTTTCTGTTGCTGTGATAAAATACTATGACAGAAACATCTTAAGGGAGAGAGGATTTACTCTAGCTCATTGCCCAGGTTAAGGGCACCCTGACAGGGAAGTTATGTTGTATTCAGTCAGGAACAGAAAGCAAAGAGTGAATGCTTGGGTTTAGCTCCCTTCCTCTGTTTATGCAGTTCCCAATCCTAAATGGGGAATGGTGCCACCCACAGAGGGTGAGTCTACCCATCTTAACTCCTAAAACAACACCTAGAGTATGTCAAGCAACTTGTTTCCCAGATGAGTCTAGATTTTGTCAGGCTCATTAACAACACTAGCCATTACAAATAAATACAGAGATGACATAATAAAATAATGACCAAGAGCTTTGTGTGGCTAGCTTAATACTCAAAGTGTTAGATGAAGAAACATGCTTTAGAGCCCAAAGCTGAAGAGAGAAGGAGCAAGCAGCACTCAGGTAGAGCTGATAGCCAGGAGTTGATCAATTTCCTACTTACTGTGGAAACACTGAGAATCACTGGGATAGAGATTGAAGTATTTTCTCCTCTGTGCCTGTAACATGTCTCCAGTTATATGTGATTAGGACCCCAATGGTACAGTTGAAAGACATAAATTTCCATCCACTGATTCATTCACTGGTCTGTAGAATATTGTTGAGGCCACCCTGTGAAATAAAGTCTATCCTGAATATTAAGAAGACAATAATGAGCAACATGGAGTCCACAGAGCGGCTCGGGAGTTCTATAGTAATGAGAGGCATGCCCAAAGTATTGTGAGGATGAGAAGATAAACATTTACTCCAGGGACTGGAGAGAGGTACATCAAACTTGCATGGGGGATCTTTCTGTGATTGGTGCAAAATGTTCTAAAACTGGATTAGGGAGATGATTACAGAATTCTGGGCTCAGAGACAGAAGCCACGTGACAGGGCAGAATGCCATCATTCTACATTCATGGATTCCAGTGTTTGGTTATGTGCCTGGAACACAGGACACATTTGGCAGCCTTTCTTGAGAGAGGATCTGAATGACTGAAGGAAGGAACTGGTCCCAGTCTAAATGAGGACTGATAATTGTCTGAGTCACTTAATTGTACCCTGCAATCAAATAAATTTGATGTCATATAAATTATACCTTTATAAAGGCAGATGAAGTATCAGTCATTAAAACATGTTATTTTGTGTGTGTGTGTGTTCTGCCTGCATGTACATTTGTGTTGTCGCATACATGTTGTGCCCACAGAGACCAGAAGAAAGAATCCGATCCCTTGGAACTGTAGTTATAGACAGTTGTGAGCTGTTATATGGGTGCTAGGGATGAAATCCTGGTGCTCTGAAAGAGTATCCAGTGCTCTGAAGCACCAAGCCATATCCAGCCGTGTATCTGTAATTTTAAATATCTGTAAAAGTCACCTTGGACTATACACTTATAAAACTAACTCGCAAAGCTGTTTTATTCTTTGGCTTAGGGAAGAAAAAAGCACAAACCTTTATGGCTCAGAGATTTATAAAGTCACTAAAGTGGAAAGTTTCCACTCTGCCAGCTGAAATTAAGAGACCCATGACTCATGGATGCTTTGTGATGCATCTGGATTTTTTCTCAGTAATTCTTCAGAACTTTCAGGGCATGTGATGAAGTGATTAGTGCCAACAGCGGCCTTCTGCAACTGGGCGGTAGCCAAGGCTAGCCCTGGGAAAAACGGTGTTCTTTATCTAATAATTATAAACCACCTTAGAGAAATGATAGTTTTGGAGTTTTTGAGGGTTATATATTAAAATAAAATTTCATATCTCATTGAAGAGCTTAGGGGTTGCTGAAAGGAATGTAGTTTGCTTGAATCTCAGGTCTGATTAAGTCAACTTTTCTCGGACAAATACTAAAATGCCATCAGAACACCTTAACCCTAGAAGAAAGATTCATCAGATCAGCACAGATTATTCACAAGAATCCCGGCTGGGGTTAGGGAGATGACTCACTGAGGGAAACATTTGCTGTGTAATAGTGAGGATCTGAGTTTGATTCCCAGTATTCATGTACAAAAGAGAGGCATGGCAATGTACTCCTGTAATCACAGAACTGGGAAAATGGGGACAGGAGGATCCTTGTGAATTTCAGGATAGTCAGTCTAGCTGAATCAGTGGACTCTAAGATCAGTGAGAGAAATCCCAGTCTAAAAAGGTAGTTGCCAAGTGATTGAGGGACATTTAGTATACAAGCACACACAGCACCCCTACCCCCAACCCTCTACGAGGAGATAGAATACAAAGAGATTACCTGCAAATTTCTGTCTTGAACTTTCAGCTCTTAGGAGAGCTGATCTTGGTCTGAGCTTCTGTAGAAATGAGAAACATGACAAGCCTGGTTCTATAATATTTCAGCTTTTGGTAACTAAATCTTTTAAAATTTACTTATTTATTTATTCATTCATTTATGTATATAGATGTGTTCCTGTATGAGTTTATGTGCACCATGTGTGTGCAGGTGTCTATAGTGACCAGAAGAGGGCATCAGATCCCCAGGAACTGAAGTTACAGGCAGTGTGAGGTGAGTTGACATATGGACGCTAGGAACCTAATTTGGATCCTCTATAGGGGCAGTGACTCTTCTTAACCCCTGAACCATCCCTCCAGTTACTCATTGAATCTTTTTAACTCTTAGTTTTCGAATAATAAAATGGGCATATTCTGGAAGTATGTCAGAAAATTGTAGTAAAGTTTTTTTTTTTTTAATAAAAAAAACATTATATATAAAGAGTATTTGTAATGCTCATGGCATCTTCTGTTGGGTTTAGGGGGTGCATATGGTTGCTGCTGTATGAAAATACCTCTACCTATTAAGCCAAGTGGTGCTAGATTGTATAGATGAGGTAAGCAATGCTCAGAGATGGTAAATGCTACTTGATTGGCAGAACTCTATTGGAACCCAGAAATCTGGCCTTTCCATTGGAAGTAGTCGGGGGGGGGGCAGAATTATAAAATCCTCTAGGCTGAAGCTCATGGAGGAGCTTTTGAGTCTCACTGTGTCTGAGACTAGCTTGGAACTTGCAATGTAGGCCAGGCTGATTTCAATTTGCCATCATCTTCCTGTCTCAGCTGCTAGAGTGCTGCATAGATTACAGGTGTGAGCCTTTCTGGAAGCCTTGTTCATAGTCAGTGCTTGAAGCTGAATTCTGCTTGCTCAGGACCTGACCATCAAAACTTTACCTCTGCACATTACAGATTCATCTTTCTCATGCTTCTATCCTGGCTTCTGAGATTTGCAGCCAAATCCATGTGACAGAGTGGAACACCAATGCCACACATACGTGGATTCCAGTGCTTAATCATGTGTCTGGCACATGTGAGGGTTTTGGTGGGCCTTTATTGAGAGGGTGTGAGTGACTGCAAGTAGGAAATGGTGCTAGTTTGAATAAGATTTGATAGGTGTCTGTGGTCAGCATCTTTTCCCTTGAGGAGGACCATGAAAACATTGATTGACAGTGGCTAGAGCCTATTTTCTGGAGTTCCAATCTCACATCTGTGGTTTCTTACCACTAGACTGGGCAATGTACTTCATCACTCTGTGGCTTTGTGTCCTCACCTGGAAAATGGGCCTTAATAAGTATTTGCTTTGTTGAGGTAGTGGGAGGGCTGCCTTCCTTCATTCACCTATGTCTTGCACATACCCGCCACATCGCCGAAAAAGATACTATCATCATCTCTATTCCTACAACCCACCCAGTCTCTGGTTCTCACACAGAGGAGGAAACTCTTACCTTTGAGGTGAAGCAGATAATTGGAGCCACTGAGGTGTGAATTATCTCCCATTCTAACCATTCTCAGATTTTAACCAGAAGACACACAGTCTGATTTATATTATAGCAAGTTCATAGCTTCAGGACAATGGGCTAAGGGTATACCATCATGAATACTGTAGACATTTAGAAGACCAATTAAATCTGGGGGTCACTTGCATAATGCTTTATTGCTATGGGAAGTTGATATCTCTAAGTGAATAGGAAAGTGACACTCTGGGTCAGGCACACTGCCTGTCATCTCTGAGTGTATAGGAAGTATTTGTTCTGAGCTCCCCTGCTGTTGTCATCCACTTCCTTGTTTAGACCTAGGACAGAAGAGCTTGGGTGTGTTGTGTAATCCTACCCTCTGCTGGTTGTAAGACGTACTGCAGTGAGGAGGAGAAACATGCCCCTTTGTTATCCCATTTCCCACAAACAAGTAGAAAAGCATGCCCAACATCTTACTGCAAGCAAGATTCTGTAAGTATAATGTAATCTTGGGTGTCTTGGGAGCGCCCTGGGAACAAGCCTAAAGGAGTTTCCTTAAAACTGAGTACCAGTATGGGAAGGATAGTGTTTCCTTTAAAAAAAGCAGGAATCAATTAGAAGGGGTGTTTTATGTTCCTAAGAATCTCCAAGATTTCAGGAATTTCAGGAAAGCCATAAACTCATTCTCCTGATTAATTGCCACTCTTTTGGGTCTTAATTTCTGATTATCATTAGAAGACATTTTATGAGAGTCCTTGTTTTTCTGGCTTGGAAGACTGTAATCATATATTTTATTGTATTATTACTGTATTGGGGTGTGTGTGTGTGTGTGTGTGAGAGAGAGAGAGAGAGAGAGAGAGAGAGAGAGAGAGAGAGAGAGAGAGAGAGAGAGAGAGAGAGAGAGAGAGAGAGAGAGAGAGAGAGAGAGAGAGAGAGAGAGAGAGAGAGAGAGAGAGAGGGAGGGAGGGAGGGAGGGAGGGAGGGAGGGAGGGAGGGAGGGAGGGAGGGAGAGGGAGGGAGAGGGAGGGAGAGGGAGAGGGAGAGATATGTGTTGAAACAGTCTCATGTAGCCCATGTTGGATTCTGACTTGCTACATAGACAAGAATAAATTTGAACTTCTTCTTGCCTCTACCTCCCAGGTGCTGGGATTATTGTTGTACATTGCACCTAGCATAGAGAAGTGTTTAAAGGCTAGACATTGTCCACATGAAGTGACTGATCATAGAGTTAAATAATTCTCTGTGGCAGGGCATTACAAGGTTCCAGTTTGCCTTGTGATGACGAATGTCCTGCAGAAGCTCCTGGAAATGAAATCTTTGCATATATTCTCAGCCTGTTTTTTGGAGACAGGGTCTCCCTGTGTAACTCAGTCTTAAACTATCGTTCAACTTATCCTTAGAGTGCTGGGATGCCAAGCATATGCCACCTCAATTTCTCATTCTTGAAATTTCTCTGGGGAACTGAGTCCTCAGAAATTAATTTTGTTAGATCGAAATTTGAAAACCAGCAGCAGAAAACTCTAGGAACAAGAAGAACAGAGAAGAAATGCCACAGACACACCAGAGAAGCAGAAGCAGAGGACTCCTATGCTCCTCTGAGAGAAGGTATCAAACTGCATGGCTGAACAGGATAAGAATCATGGGTTAATTTAAGATCAAGACCTAGCAAGTTACATGCCTGGGCCCCAGGTCAATCAGCACACAATTAATGCAAGTGTCTTTCTCAGTGGGACTAGGGGACTGTGGGTCTTTGGGCCCAGACCAGAGGTTAGGCCAGAAAAGTCTAGGCCAGAAACATAATACAACAATTGTGTGTGTCTCTGGAACACTCTTAACAGCTCTAGGAGGCATATCTCACACATTGTCCTGGACTTTTTATTTATTGTTCAGTGGTGTCTTGGAGGATCATCCTTCCATGTAGACTAATTCCATTTAACTCATTTATATATACATAAGTGTGCGCGTGCATGCGTGTGCGTGTGTGTAAGTTTTCACAGACTTTTATATGAGTACAACACACACATATATATGGAAATATATTCCATCTTTCTTTTGATTCTTTGATTTCAACACTTGCTATGGGCTATTCACTCTTAGAAATTCCTGAATGACAGTTCTAATTGCCCTCATCTCTTCTCCCACGAACAGTAGCAGCTCTGGGCCAAGTGTATGCTTGGAAGTGTTAACTAGTCAGCTCTCCAAAGGAGTTAAGGGAAGTACTCATGTGCCTGTTTGTACGGTAAAAAGCCATTCCAGGCCTGGCCAGTTTCCAGCTACCACATGGTGTCATTGAAGTAAAGTCGGGAATAGCGGACCCACCCCTGTGGATGTCAGTGGCTATCAGCCAGCTACATATTTCCTTTCCCAGGGATCCTGTGAAGTCCAGGAAGAGTCCATCCTTTCTTTACTTTGGGCCTCTTGTCATAGCCTTGAAGAGAACTGGTTTTCTGGTTGTTTCTTATTGTTGTATTATTTGAGACAAGGTTTTGATATATGGTCCAGCCTGGCCTGGAACTCAGGATCATCTGCCTCAGCCTCCTAAGTACAGTGGTATTACAGGCAATCACCATATATCCTAACTGTAAATTCAGGTGAATTAAACAGCAACAACACCCTACTCCTCCATCCTGGGTATCCTCTGCATGTGTTGGTGAAGACTCTGCTCCCCCACCCCACCAGGGTCTTTAACCTAAGACCTCATGCATGTTGGCCAAGTGCTCTGCCATTGAGCTCCACCCCCAGCGATGCTCCTTGAATTCCTAGTTGAAGAGGCATCATATTCTCCCCCCAGACATAGCCCTTTCTCTTTCTTACTTGTGAACAGACTTTAGGTGCAACAATCTATTGGTGAGAACAACTATTGTTGCGTCTATGAAAACAAAGATGTTTCATTTCTCCGGCCTCTTTTTTAGGTTGTGGGCAGCACAGTGAGTATCAGGTGCTAGAGTCTTGCTGTTGTTTGAAGAACTCCACTTTAAATGCTAAAAACCAAAACCAAGACAGACTCGTTAGCTTAGCCAGCTACCATTCAGTTATTATTTGTTACTTTTTAAAAAGTGTTTTCTGAGTATTTCTGTGTAGGTAAGGTCCTTTAGTACTTTGAGTCTCTGTTTCTGTGATAATACACTGACCAGAGACAAAGGGTTTATTTGGATTATAGGATATAGTCCCATCGTCGAAGAAAACCAAAGCAGGAGCTCCAGGCAGGAACCGAAGCAATGGCCATGCCATGGAGGAACTCTGTTTACTGACTTGCTTTTTCCAGCCTGATTTCTTAGACTCCTCAGGACCACCTGCCTAGGGAATGGTACCATCCATAGGGGGCTTGGTTCTCTCATATCAACTGTCAATCAAGAGCGGTCCCCCTTAGGCCAATCTGATGAAAGCAGTTCCTCAATTAAGGTTATCTTTCCCCATGTGTTTGTATTAAGTTGACAAAAACTAACCATCACCAGTCCCTACTGTGTGCAGGGACGGCTATGAGCTTAAACAATATGAAGTAACAGACATAGCATTTCCTGCCACCAAGCACTAGGTTAAGCCATTTTTATACCTAAATATATGGCTTAGACTACATGATAAGCTGGTATATATAGTCTCCTTACCATCTCATGAAGAAGGAAGCAGATGTTTAGGACAAAATGAATCCCTCTTCTGAGTTCCACTGCATTTGTCTCTTGGGACACCACGGAAGAATGGCTTAGACAGCAGGGATTCAATTACCCACACTACAAGAGTCTGGGTATACTTTATGAAGGGCCGTTGTGGTCTTTGTACTTTGCAGATAGCCACATCGCTACACTTGAGTGGTTGGGTGTGTGTGGAGCCATAGAATGCTGCTTAGCTCTGGTTTCTCTTCATCTTCCTGTTAGAACATTGGTTCTATCAGATTAGAACTAAGCATTTTCAAAACTTTTTAATTGATTCCTTGTGGATTTCACATTATGCATCCCAATCCCATTCATCTCCCCATCCCTTATTATCAACTCTCTGCCCCCTGCAACCTCTCCTGCCAATAGAATAAAATAAAATTAAAAAAAAAATCTTGTGGGAACTGTAGTGTGAAACAGTGAGGCACACAGTATACTTTTTAGTTCAGACATTTTTACTTGCAAATGTTCATGCATCTGGTTTGAGGGCTCCGGTTTCTGCTACACTATTGATACTGGGCCTTCCGTGGGACTCCTCTTCAATATCCTGTTGTTGCCCTTTGTCATGGAAATCCTAAAGCTTTGGATCTACTGGACTGGCCCTGTTACATGTTCCAGTAGATCATAGATGGGGTGGATGTTGGGATGGGCCAACTTATAACACTGGTCCCTGGAGCAGGTTGGTCAGTCCCCCAGCCTTCTCTCATCCTCACCACAAGGGTGAGATCTCCAGCACTTATCTGGCTATTACTCAAAGCAACTGGCAGTAAAGGGTCTGGTCAGTTCTCCTGCTCTTATGCTTTCAGGAACAGCGCACCTGCTCCCATACCACCAGGGCTAGCTCCACTGTGTTGCCCAGGTGCAGGGACCACTCTCAGCCGGTGAGGGGTAAGACCAGATCTCCTGCTTTCATGCCCCCTAAGTCTAGCTCTCCCCCTGCTGTAGGTACTGAGAAGTGAGGCAGGAGGGTTTCTTTCACTCGCCTGTGTCACCACATGGTAAACAAGAGGGGTGAGATCAATTCTTTTGCTTACACCATCAGGGTAAGTTCACACACACAAGACTGCCATCAGGGTCATCTCTGCTATCCTGTTCAGTTGAGGTGCAGGGCCTGCTCTCCCAAGTGAGAGTGCAGTCAGTGAGGGGCAGGACGGCCTCTCCCACTGTCCCAGGCAGTGAGGGTTGGGGAGCCAGGGCATGCCTCTCTTGGCTATGCCACTGAATGGCAGGCAGGTGAGCGGTGGCAAAGGCCAGATTTTAGGATTTCATGTAATTTTATTTATCTCTGGTTTAGCTACTTTTATGTTGCTATGGAAAAAAAAAAAAACTAAACCAAACAATGACAACAACAAACCTTTGATGAAAAGCAAATTATTGAAAGAAGATTCATTTTACTTTATAGTCCTGAGGGGACAACAGTTCTCTATGGCTGAGAAGGCATGGCAGCAGAAGCACGGGGACAGCCTGGTAATTAGGTCACATTTTATCTCTACACAGGAACCAGAGAGGGAGGGTGGAGAGAGAGAGAGAATTGGGCCAGGCTATAAACTCTTAAAGCCCACTCCCTAAAGGTTCATAACCTTCCTTAACAGTACTACCAAACACATGAGCCTACGGGGACATTTCATCTCCAAATCACAACCTTTCTTGAAGATCCCATTCCCAAATTCAAGAAAAGCCTTGCATGCAGTCACACTAAGGATTAGGTTTCCAACATAGGGCCTATAGAAGGATACAGTTCTTTGCACAGTATTCTCTCACATTCCTCCTCTGTTCCATGGTTCCGACTTTATATTTACCTTGAGCAGACATCAGAACGCAGTCTCCACCCTGAGTCTGTCATCCCATCACGGATGATCATAGTAAGATCAAGAGGCTTTCATCTTACGTTGATAGACAGAAATGAAAACAATCAATACTTATTGGCACACTGGTGTGATATTGAAGATAGACTGAAGAAGCTGTGGGATATATGACTCAGCTTATGTGAGATTCTGGAAAAGTTTAGGCCATAGGAACGGAGAGTGTGACCTGTTGCTCTTCTCACTGTAGATTAGAGATGGAGATGGGACGGTTTTAGTGGTTTTGGAAAGAGCTTGACAAATGATGAGAGTCTGATGGGTCTTAAATGCTACAGTATTTGTCTGAACTTGAGTATACCATTAAAAGCTTTAAAAAAAAGTATGAAGGTTTTATCCTGGCCTCTCTGGATCCCTGATATGTCTGTGATATCATGGGAAGTCTATGATCCACAAGTGACATCCAATATCAACCTATTGGCCTTTCTGGTTTCACTTTGCAAGATTTTCAGTGATGCATTTATATCCTCTAGGAGCAAGTTGGAAAATATTGTTTTTGGTTTCTATGTCTTTATTAATTTTTGGATTTAGGCAACATAAGTGATACTGGGCAGTTTCTTTTACAATGAAAGGCTTGGTGCATGGTGCTGATGCAGGCTCAGCATTAGCTCAAGTTCCTCATAAAGAAGCCATGTTCTGTGTTATATCCAACTGTGCCTACATCCAAGTAGGACTTGAGAACAGAATGTGATGTGCTACACATCCTTAGGTATGGCTTCCTGATTGAATGTTGTTTGGCATTAAGTGTCAAGTCTTCCTTCAACAACACAGTATAAATTAGAATCTGGTGCTTTTTGATTGATGATGGCGTTCATTTAGCTAAGCACATTATAGATTAAACATACCCCAAATCAAAGATGCACATGAGGGGCTGGAGAAATGGCTCAGTGGTTAAGAGTAGTGGTTGCCCTTCCAAAGGACTCAAGTTCAATTCCCAGTACCTGAACAACTCACAACTCTGTAACTCCAGTTCTAGGAGAGGAGATTTAATACCCTCCTCTGCCTCCATGAGGACTGAACCTACATGGCTCAAAGACATAGATACAAAAACTCTCACTCATACACATAAAACAAAAATTAAGGGAAAATGCATCAGACTTGGTTCATCTTGATTGTCAACAAGCTAGGAATCACCTAGGAGACACACCTCTATGCTTGTCTTAGGCCATTTCCAGAAAGCCTTAACTGGGAAGAAGAGGCCCATACCGAATGTGAGTAGCACTGTTATATGGTCTGGGGTTGTGGATTTAATTTAAAGAGTTTGAAAACAAGTAAAACAATTTCATCTTTCTCCGTGCTTCCCGAGTGCTGATTGATACGTTACACACCCCACCACTGTGCTTTCCTTGACATGATAAACTGCACCTTCAAACTGTAAGTCAAAATAAACCCTTCCTTCCTTAAACTATGTGTGTGTCAGGGGATTTGTTATAGCAATGAGATAAGTAACTAAGGCAGCACTGAATATCAGAATAGCAAACCCAGCTAACAGAGATCAGTTGTTTACTTTCATGCTGGTGTGTCCACTGGGAACTGTGGTCACAACCAATGCTCATCCTCATGAAAAAGTATCATACTGCCTGTCACTAGCCTGGGGAAAGATTGAAATTTAAAATATGAAGCATAGTTACTATGGAGGCATGTACTACTTTAACATTATAAAACTGAAGTTAATAATTTGGACTATTGTAAATTGTAGACCTTTTGTAGTACTTAACAGAAGTCCCACTTTAACTGGGTTATCGTCTGCGATCTCAGGAGTATAACCAATGTCAACCAAAGTGCATTTGTCTAGGTCTCTTACATCTTCACACCTCATCCAGCCACATATATACTTCTAAACTAATTATTGAAGCGTGAGGTTAAATGCATTGTCCTAGGCAAGTTCTAAATAGAATCGCAAGACTGGGGAGTATAATCCTGTTTGAAAGGAGAAAGTAGAGTGGGAAGCTTGGGAGTTTTCCAACAAATATCTGCTCTAGTTCTCTGGGCTGGCCCAGAAGTAACTCACCAGCCAAAAATATGTTTCCCATTATCTGTGTATGCACTGTCAACAGCTTCTATTTGTAAGGCTCAGCTGGGATCGGAAGGTGTCTTTCTCACCCTGGTGTCTGCGGTCAGGCTCTGGAAGATCAGTCCCAGGCTTTTTCTGAGTATCATCACTTTCTCAGTGACTGTAGAGTGCCAGAGCAAGCATGTGGCTTAATGAGGGTGCTTGAGGGGCCTGTCTGTCCCTTTAGCTGAAGCAGCATGCAAAAGTCACAAGATCTCCCTTTTCTTTCTAAACCCACAAGCATACAAAGCCTTCCATGGGTATAATTCTGAGAGGGTGGAAAGAAGAGATTTGTGGTCACATGAGTACAACAACCAGAATAAACATTTATTTAGTGTTTTTTATATCGTATATTTATGGGATTTAAAAGCAAACTATGTGGAGACTGTTGAGTCCTGAGTTGCAGATATGGCACTCACGCTGCACACAACCGAGTCCAAAGATACCAATGTGGTGTCCATTACAACTCTGGATTCTACTAATCACTAGGAATTGAGTTTCTAATATTCATCTGTAAACCTGTGATGGAGAGAGGTCACTGTTCTCCAAATGATGATGATAATGATGATGATGATGAGGAGGAGGAGGAGGAGGAGGAAGCAGACGAAGAAGGGAAGAAGGTTGGTCCCAATGATTTCTCCTCCTTCTCCGTTCTGTCCCCCATCCCCCCTCCTTCTCCTTTCCTTTCTGAGTTTGGCTGATTTTCAGTAACACACTGATCTCTAGATCCATCTGGTTTTTTGCAAATTATGTGATTTTTCTCTTTATTACAGAATGATTGTATGATACATTTTATGAAAATATCTCCTGACCTCAAAGAGAATGAACTTTTCCTGTCCTTGATACCAAATTAATAACATACCTTGAGATAGCTTAAAACTATGCACTCAGCCTGCTGTCTTACTGGGTGCTCAACCTGTTTAAGCTTAAGCAGCCTTTAAGAGGAAAGTTTAACCAACTTTCCTACGCCTTTGATTCCCCATGTGATCAGCTTAATGCCTTAGTCAATGCGTAGCTCTCTTCTTACGTTTTGTACTCATCTATGTCCTGACCCAAAATAATGTGTGTTGTGCTAATCATTTCCAAAAAAGATAATGTTGATAATATTACACAACAAATAATCATAAATACTGTTTTTTAAAAAAAGTGGCTATAGTTTGATAATGTCTGTTTGCAGTGGTGTTTGCTATTCTGGGTCACGTGAGGTCAATAAAGTTACCTGTAAAACCTTATTAAAGATTCTGTAAATCATTCCTGATTCCTTGCCCCCACTGTATTTTCTCTGCTGCCCAATAAATAGGGGGCAGAATCCTTTGTTAGAGACAGGCACAACTAACAGATCACAGATTCAGGTTCACACGATAGAACAGGGCGTAGACAGGACACTCAGCACAAACTACGTGCAGAGATACAAGGAGAGAAGTAGTGAGTTCATATTTGGACTCTCTTTTGGTCAAAATACCCCAGGAGGAAGATGTTTCGTTTTTGTTCCTAATGTGACATTGATACCTTCCTTCCCTGTTACCTTTAATGTGTTATTGACACAGCATTCCACTATATGTATGTAACACATTTTCTTTGTTCATCTGTCTCAGGACACAGGCTGATTACATAACCTGGTTAGCAAAACAGCAAGTACTGCATGGTCTTAAGGGAGGGGCTATGATTTTTTCCCCCTTTCTTCCTGTGGACTAGAATGTGGGCAATGTGGCTGGAGCAGGGTCTGTTGCCCTATATTATGAAGTGAGAGCTATGTGTTGAGATTGGGATAGAAGCAAAACACAAAGCATTCGACTTTTTGATGAGTGTGGAGCCATCACACCAGCCCTGGGCCAGCTGAATGTATGTGACAGCGGAGTATACAACAAGGAAGGAAATACCTTGCACCAGTCATTCTGATGGCAATTTTCAGCCAATCCTCACAACAGTCTTCTATGCTAGTGCTTAAAATGTTGCCTTCCCTAAGGCTGCTATAGAAGGAATGATTTCCATTGACCAACTGATAAGCTTCTGTGGAGGTTGATGATGATTATTAGCTGTGCTATGGAAAAATATAGAATCATACGGAAGACAAATTTCTGGCCATGCCTGTGAGGGAGTTTCTAGATTGGGCTTCGTGAGGTGGGGAAAGCAAACATACATGTGAGTTAGTGTCTTGGACCAAGTCAAAAGAAGAAAGTAACCTGGATATCAGCATTGATCTCCCTCTGCCTCATGGCTAGGGACATCACACTCCTGCTGCCATGGCTTCCTCTCCAGGAGAGACTGCATCCTCAGACCGTGAGCTAAAACTAACCCTCCCTCCCTTAAGTTGCACTCTTCAGATGCTCTATCCCAGCAAGGAGAGAAGTAGTTAATTCACCCACAAAGTTTGCTGCTACTTTACAGTTACGGAAAGTCACTCCAAGGTCATATACACTCCAGGTAGCAAGACATGGATTTGATCTAGGCCTTTCTGCTATCACAGTCCATGTTCTTGTTTTAATAGAACGCATTTTTACCCATTCTTTGACTATCTCATACATGGAATCAACGTGTTTTGATCATATGCACTCCAACTTCTTGCTCCCATCCCACAGGCACCCCAGACACACCCCCTTCCTTTCATTCATGTTCTCTTATTTTTCAGTCAGTAATTCCAATTAGTGTTCCCTGCTCACAGATATTGTTGAATCTATGCTGTGCATTTACCCATAGCTGTGGTAATGGTCCCCATTCTTAATCCCTATGGTGGTCAGATAATACACCTATCCATGGCAAAGGAGTTTGTGTGTAGCAGAGCTCACTGAGAATATTAACTGATATCAAACCAAGAGTATCACACAGAGATGGTAACTTTTTTTTCACTGAGTCAAGTGTAAATTATCTGAAGAATATGAATTAAATTTTCACTAAAATAAAGGATCTTAATAGTCAAGGGCAAAGTATGTGCCTGCTCCACACTCTTTCTTTGAGCTTGTCAGGAAGATATGATCACTGGATTGGACTGTTGATCAGATTAAACACCTCTAGAAGCATTTATTTCTGAGGAAATCAGCTGGGGAGGTGTGTTTATACTATCTCTGGATGACTTTCAGCTGAATAGGAGGCTGGGCCAGCCCTTCTCTCAAGTTTCTGGGGCTAGGTGTGTTTGGTGCTTCCAAATCTAACTCACTGTCTTGTTAATCAAATATTGTTTCTGTCTCTATTCCAGAGTTAAACATTTAAAAATCTCCTGTGAGCCTTTATAAGCTTGCCCAGCAATCTCAAGTCAGCTGAAATAGAAAGATTCCTCTGTATCCAAGGTTACAGAAGTCTCCAAAGATTTTATTCTGAGTCTTGTTAGGTTTTGATGGGCTATTTATCCACACAATTGCTCACAAGCAAACATTTGCTAAATGCTGTTTACCAAGGATTGCATTTGAGGTAAGTTGCTTTGTTTTTCTGTCCTTTATTTTGACAACATATCTCAGAGAGGTGAGAAGGGCTCTGCACATTGCAAAGAACCGGAAATTTACTATCATTTGAACACAATATCATCACTGCATTCAAAGTCCTATGAAAAAATTAACACAGAGTCAGAAAACACAGGTCAGGTAGACTGTGCCCTTTGCTTGCCTGGAAGGACGTGTCTGATCATTTATAGAGTATGAATTATGTATTTTGCTGCTGCTATTTTCCAGGTACTTTGTTAGGTATTGAGAACTAAGTAGTTAAATCAACAGCTGATGTCACACTTCAAGACTTTGTTTATATTCTAGAGTGCTGTAGTCCATCCAGTAAAACAAAAGAAGAGGGGTTGTAGAGATGGCTCAGTGGTTACAGGGGCTTGCTGCTCTTTCAGAGGATCTGAGTTCAGTTCCCAGAACCCACGTTAGATGGCTCACAACTGTCTGTAATCCCAGCTCTAAGAAACCAGATGCTCTCTTTTGGCCTCTGTGAGCATGTGCCCTCATGCCTGAAAGTGCACAACACATATAATAAAAGTCAATTAAGGAAGCCAACTATTAGCTTTTTAATTAAAATTAAAGAGAGATTTCATTTTTTCCAGAGCTCAGTTGCAAAACCAGAGTGTTTTGAAGGAGTGATACTCATGGCTATGAGTCATAGAACCAGGCTCTACATCTGGTCCAGGAGATACAGGCACTTTTTTGTGAGGAACAGATGTGGGTGAGATTTGAAACATGACGAGGAATTTCTCAATCGAAAGAGGTCAAGCTGAATGATCATGTGCAAAGGCCCTGTGGTAGGAGGGAGAATGGGATTTGAGAGAGAACAGTAGAAAGTAAATAAGGTTGGACTTAATAAGTACCAGGGAGCAAACTGCTAGCGAGAGACGGACAGCATACAAGGTATTCAAGGACCAATCCAGCAAGACCCAAATCCTTACCGTGACCCAGGACACTGGGAGGTTACTAAAAGCCCTTAGGCCAAGTAGCCATGTGATTGGATTTGCCTCTTTAAAAAAAATTACTCCTGCCACTTATTTCTTGTTCTCTGAATCTTCAATCCAGCGTTCAAGAGGAGAAAACGCATTAAGAACCAGAAAGTGAAGCTGAACTTGGTGCTCAAGCCTCTAAACCCAGTAGGAGGCAGGAGGATCATGGTGAGTTTGAGTCACAGAATGAGACTGTTTGAAAACAAAATACAGAGAAAGATGGGAGGAGGGGAAGGAAGGGAGGGAGGGAGGAAGGGAGGAAAGCAGAGTGACACCCATGAGTGTAATAGCCGTAATTAGCATTAGAGAAGCTGTGTCTATTTTCAAGACCCTCCGGATCAGGCTTGTTGACTGTTGACCTTCCCTTAGAGAACGAGGAGCTGGGTGATCATCAGACCCTCACCCTAGATTTCAGTCTCTCTCTCCTATTCCTCCTCGCCAGCGGTAAGCATTCTCCCCCATTTGCACTTGGCCTCACGGTCTCATGAGGTGTTAAGAGTACTATAGAAGGTGGAAGGTTAACTGAGCCTGTCTCTTGGAGACAGGTTTCTCCTTGGACTGGCCCAGAAGTCCTTTTTTTCCGTCCCCCAAGTCTTGGGTGTCTATGGTCTCAGTGGTCTGGTGACCCAGGACAAGGACAGCAATATCTGCCTGTAGGAAAATCCTCAGGCCTGCCAGGACGGTTTCAAACTCCCTGTAGTTTGGGTAACAGTCATTGATCAGATCCATCTTTTGCACATGCCTTTCTTCGGTCTGTGATGGGGACGCTGTTTATCTGACTGTGTCTGTCACAGAGCAGGAGCCAAGAAATGCAAGCTTATTGGGAATTCTCTCTTAGGCTCCTAGACCTATGTGTGTGTGCGTGTGTGTGTGTGTGTGTGTGTGTGTGTGTGTGTGTGTGTGTGTGTGTGTGTGACAGAGAGAGAGAGAGAGAGGAGGGAGGGAGAGAGGAGGGAGGGAGAGAGGGAAAGAGAGAGAAGGGAGGGAGGGAATGGGAGAGAGAAAGAGGGAGGGAAGGAGAGAGAGAAAGAGGGAGGGAGGGACAGAGAGGGAGGAAGGGAGGAAGGGAGAACGTTCATCTAGAGAGAGAGAGAGTGTTCATCAGTTTCTCTGCTCTAGTGGAAATTAGTTCTCCTACCACATGGGTTACCGGTTAGGAAGATAAGAGTTGAGTGAACGAGCTTGGTGGCAGGCACAGTTCCCTTCTGGGCCATCTCTGCTGGGCCATATTAGTTTACTTCCAACAGTGTCCTTTTATGGGGCTAGAGGAGAAGGAACATGAGACCAGAAATCCAAGGCCTCCTCACCCCCATCCTAGCACACAGGACATCTACTGCTACCCTTCTGGATTGTGGTCATCCTACTCCGATGTAAAAATACCATACTTTTATGAATTTTTGATGATTTCAGGTGATTTTTAAATGATTGTAGCAAAAACTGCACACAATTAAGGAACTTCATATGGTTCTAGAGTGTTTTTTATTCTATTTATTTTTAATAATAGTTCTGATTTTCAAAAGCACAGGTTGAGTGTTTAGAAGTTTCCCATATAATCCACTAGGGGGCGACATTTAGTAACATTAAAACTCTGGGCCAGCAAGGGCGTTTTTCTTTGCAGAAATAAAATTGTTCATAAACAAGAGTTTGCTTTTTTTTTTTTTTTTTTTTTTTTAAAAAATCAAAGATCAAATGTTTTCATGCTGTGTGGAATGCTGCACATTTGGGAAGGTTTTTCCACATAGGTGTTAAGGAATGTTCTATGGGACTGTGGTGGGTCTGGGTGCTGGCAGGTATAGCCTAGTCTGTGAGCCTGGGTATCTTTGAACCACAAGGCTGCACAGATTTATTCAAAACCAACTCCAGGTTTGTACAGAGAAAAACAGATGTTCAGGAAGTTTCCCTGGGCTCCCAGATGTTTCTAAGATGTGGCAGACCTAGCAGAGCACGGAGAACAGACACCTGAGATGCTGAAAGATGCACCCGAGTAGGGCAGGTGTGAGGGTTTGTGTAAAAGAGTGAGTTATGATATATCGAGCATTAAAGTGTCATAACAAAACACAACATTTTTATATGCTAACACAATTTAATTAAACATAAAATAAATTAACATTCATGATGATGTATAATACAATGTCTTATTGAAACAAAAGACAATGCTAATAGAATCTAACCAGATACCAGGACCTTCTCCAGTCTCTGAGCCTAAGACCTGTTCTCAATTGAACACAGGGCTTATCAAGTGCTATGGAAAGTCTTTAAGGAGATGCTCCTGGCCACATATGATTCTCCCCCTTGATAAAATAATCAAGCAGTCTGAAAGGGAACAGCCTTCTCTCTAGGTGACTCAGTTATTGTTCATTTATATGTGTGTGTGTGTGGGTGTGCACGTCCCGTAGTAGTAGAGATTGTAGAACAACTTGCAGAAGTCAGTTCTTCCCTTCTACCATGTGGGTCCTGGGGTATCAAACTCAGGTCATCATCAGCCGTGGAGGCGATCACTTGTGTTGGATGAGCCATCTCAGTGTCCAGTTACTGCCTGGACACTGTTGTCTCATTTAATGTATCAGTGAGCGGCCATTCATCTTCATAAGAGCAGAGGTGTGTCTGCTTGGCAAAGATCTTCACAGCTGTGCTTGTTGATTATTGACATTCATTTTCACAGAAGGAGGCTGGGTGGGCCATGGGATCCTCATTTGTGTATCTAGCCACTTCTCCCAGCCAGCTGTACATTCTGCCCTAGCTGCACATGACCTTAGGAGGGTTGAGCAGAACTAGAGCATAGGCTGGGAGAGGATGAGGAGAAAGGGTTCCATCTCTGGCTATAGGGATGCTTCATCTATGCATTATGCTGTGCAGCTGCTTTGGAGTCACCCACATTCCTATAAGCAACTGCTAATCCATGCTCCACAATCAAACATCATAAAACTCATTGGTTCCTCATGGGGAACTTTGGTGGCATCAAATTCTGATTTGGCAGTGGTACCTTAGAAAGATGGGTTATATGTCGCCTACTGTTCCTCCCCCCTCAAGGGGGGAAATTCCCAAAACATCATCTAAGCCCACACCCTACATACAGTAAGTGGGTTTCTTCTAATACTTGTGCTAGCATGTAGGCACACCTTCCAGAAAGCTCAGATTTCTCTGATGCCAAGGGGAAGAAAAACGTGTCCATCCCAAGAGATGCCTTGCCACCTGAATAGCAGGCTGAATTTACCTACTCATTCATTTTGAGCAGACCTCCAGGAGGCCGGGGTAGCCGCTTCTTAAGAGCTGGGACTATAGGCGTGGGCAATGTTGGGGATTGAACCCAGGACTGCTGCGTATGCTACCCACTGGGCTGTATCTTCAGTGATCCTCTGCTCTAATGTCAGCCAATAGTGGCCACGTCTCCAGGAGCTCTGTGCCTCCCCTCCCCAGTGTGCCCCATATTATTTTGCCACTGTCTTATCTTTTTGTGTGTGATCTGTCTTTTGCTCTGTATCCTAAATGACACTGTGTTAGTGTAAATTTGTATCTGCTGTTGTGTCTTGTATGAGGATGGATGCTTTGTCTGGCCTCTGCCTATACAGTCCCAGATAAACTGTCCACAGTTTCTGTGATATACTGAGCTTCTAATTCAAGGATCTTAAGGTCCAAAACTTGTTCAAGAGACCATGCAAATTATAAGCAGCTGAATTAGGACATAGAGTCATTTATCCAGTTGCTGAAGTCAAGGTTATGATCACAGGGGTCATCTTTACCACAGACAGAAGTTGATCCTTTGATCTTTGGTGAATTGTGTTTTAGAGGCATTAACAACACAAAGATATTCAAAGCTTCCCAGATGCAAAGCTGGGTATTCGTTCAGCCAGCCAACAGTCACCAAGCATTCAGCAAACCTGGATGTTGTGAGCTGAAGTCAAAGAAGTACATTTTAACTGGATTCAAATACTGTGAATAGGAAGCTTGAGTGGTAGGACCAGCTGGTGATGAAGCTGGATTCAGGAACCAGCTCTACCTCTGTATCTTATAACTGTTCCTGTGTAAATCCTCACATTCTTGGGCAGATCTTTCATCCCTACTAGTCAGACACTGTATGGTACCACCTCTTAGGTCCAGCCATTTACAGAGACTATTAGTTTGATAGTTGTACATGGTTAAGGTCTGGAATTGAATCTCACTGACCTAGTTTGGGACATGTGAACCAGTCATTGTAGCCAGGAGAATAGGTTATATCGATTGGTTCAACCTATATCATGTGTCCACTGCTAAAATGAGGATAGGGTTAGCATCCTCTAGAAGAAAAGAGTCCAGATTGAAGAGGATGCATTGGCAAATTACTGTGACCAACAAAAAACGAAGAGGCAAGTAGATGCGGGGTGGGTGAGAGCAACAGGTCCAGTTACATCTGTCATTGTGTGGGATGAAGAGACATTGAAGATGTGTTGGGCTGGGATGATGGCTCCACGGACAAAACGTTTGACATGCAAACACAAGCATCTGAGTTTGTATCTCTAGTACCTGTAAAAATTACCTAGTAAAAATGGAGGGCAGTAGCATCCTAGCACCAAGGAGGCAGACACAAGCAGAAGCTAAAGGCTTGCTAGCTACACGGCCTAGCAGAAACAGTGAGGTCTAGATTCAGCGAGGGACTCTGACTCAGACTAGGTGGAGACCAGCACAAGAAGATACCCAACATAAACATCTGGTCTCCACACACTTATTCGACCATGTCCATGCAACATGTATGCACACCCACTCTTACATCCCTCACACATGAAAATCATGTTTTACTTCTACAAACATAGAAGTCAGGTAGGAGGTAACAGAAACATAAAACGACCTGAGAACAATTGAAGGTAACTATCTTAACTGTCTCTGTTTTTAGTTCATAACTGAGAGGCGAACTAGGTGTAATGGGAATGTTGAGTTTGGGGTGGAATCATTAGGGATGATCATTGTAAAGGATGGTCTTGAGAGATGAGTGGAAAGGGCAGATAACCGTTGTAGAAAGATTCTGGGCTCTGGGGCATTTGTCTCCTTATATAACAGCTGTGAAAGTGTTACAAAAGAGACTTTGGTGATGAAGTAAACCCTGCCAATCAACCAATGATTAGTACTTCACAAGCACAACAGCATCTGGCTATTCATCATAATTCATATTCCAATGTCCTGTCAGTCTGTTAAGGCTGTTTCTGATCCTGGAAGTATCAGAAATCATGGTCCTGGAGATTCATGTCTTAGGGACCTCGAGGGTACATTTCACTGAGATTACTCATGAAGACCATGGACAAGAATCCACTTTTCCCTTCATCCTTTAGTGACTTGGGACTCTCAGCTGCCAGAGCTGCCAGCCCAGCACCTTTCTGGTGTCCTGGGATTAGAGAAATATGAAAAGAATTTGTTTTGTTGAGTAATTTTGAGTAATTTGAGAAGCGTAGTTATGGGAGAAAAGAAAAACAGGTCCAGCAGCCTTGTGCCCTATGGCCTAGACAACATTTCTCCAACTTAAGATGCCCTGTAAATTGGAATCACAGTTATCCTGATGGCCATGTGTGGTCCAGGAAGCGGGATGCCTGACTCTAGAAAGCCAGACACATCACAGAGGTGATTTCTAATAGAACTCTTTGTTGAACAGTGATTTTTACCCCGGAATGTGATCACAGCTGTTTTATTTTAGCAAATGCAGCAACCCAGGCGATTAAAGCCATATTCCTTTGTGGCTATTTATTTTCACAACGTAGTTCTCAGTGTATTGTCATGAAAGAATTCTTTGAGACTTGCAAAGTTAAAACAGAATGTAGCTTCCTCCCCACTCCCCTCCTAAAATGGCCACAGCTACTTCCTCAAGCTGTCCTTAGTGTTGATGTTACACAAAGGTGTCAAATTGTAGGCCCCGAAGAGGTGAGTTCCACTGGGAGAAGTGAGGATTCTTATCCAGTCTATTAGGAAAGAATTGTAATAAAGCATGATCCACCAGAAGGAAGGTGGCTTCTTTCATTCAGTAGCAACATCCCAAAGTTAACCCTGCAGGCTGGCAAGATGGCTCAGTGGGTCAAGGTCCTTGCCAACAAGGCTGAAAACCCAAGTTCTAGTCCCAATTCCTGTGGCCCTCATGACTGAAGAAGAGAACCAGGTTGTCCTCTGACTTCCACATATGCTCCATGGTATCTAAATCGCCCCCCCCACTTCAAACAATAAATACATGCAACTAAAATTTATTTAAAAAAAGTTTTAAAAGAAAGCTAATATTGAGATCTCATATTGCCCATAAAATTGAAACAACTATTTTTTGGTTATAAAATTTTATATAGAGAAAGGATTTGTTGTCTCCCATTGCTTGTCTTCCTTTCCCTGTGACTGCAGATCGTGCAGTGGGATTTATTCACCCAGCTCAACAATATTTATTATGCTACCCGTGGATGTCAGGTGTGGTGACTGAGATGGGCACAGCTTTGAATTTGTTCAGTTTGCAATATGGATGAATGGAGGCTGTAGTGTGTGCTGGGGAAGAATAAGAAAGACACTGAGATTTGAGAAGGCAATTGCAGGTAGCCATGGGTGTTTCCTTCGGAAGGTCGAAAAGAAAGATGATTCTTTTCCTTAAAATTTTCTTTTCCTTTAAAAAAAAATTGAAGGTGTATTTTGTGTGTGTGTGTGTGTGTGTGTGTGTGTGTGTGTGTGTGTGGTAATGGCCATGTACATGTGAGTGTAGATGTCTGCAGAGGCCAGGGGTGTTAGAAGCATGCTCTTAATTCCTGAGCCATCTCTCCTGCCCCTAAAGAGTTATTTTTTAAAAGAAATATTCTTATGTTCATGTGAATAGGCGGAAAGAGTATTCGAAGCAGAAGAAAATTGTCCACAGGCTCAGAGTACGGAAGGTATTGATATATTTGCATATTTATAGGGCAAATGACTTTGAACCTGGTAAGGCAAGCATGATTGGTTAAAATGTGGTCATCTTCTTGTCTCTGAAATGACACTAGCATAGTCACAGCCACTCCCTGAGGACAAGACACATCGAGGTAACATTCACAAAGGGCTGTACAGAGCTCATGAATGAATGGAGCAGACGTAGGAATGCTTTAAAACAGTGGTTTAGTGTCTATACAGCAACAAGTATAAACCCATCTGCAGAGCTCACAATGGCTGATACCATATAGGAGGCTGGAGAAATGACACCAGCCTAAACCATGCAGCTAAGCAAGTGCCATTCTGAAGAGGCCTGGACAGTTCTACATCACGTCCACTTGATCAGTCAAGTTCTGCTTGTGTCTTATACCTCAAACAGGAGTTTCCCAACCAGCCCCCACTGTGCTGAAGGGAAGCCAGAAAAGGCTTCTGCTCTTGTCATTTCCCAGGAGGTGGGCCGAGGCATGAAGAGGCAATCCTAGTGGTGATTGCAGAGAAGGGAGGAGGGACATGTGTGTGTGTGTGTGTGTGTGTGTGTGTGGTGCCATCTTTCCTTCTATGCCCCCAAACAAGTCAGATTACTTCTCTAATGCACGTGGATTATCAAGAATGACTTAAAATATCAGCACTGGATTCCATGTGTTCATTGGGTTCTGTTTCACTAATCACCTTTCTATATAAGGTTCAATGACAGTAACCTGGGGATTTATTGTGACATGGCAAATGTCACCTGAATGAGCTTGAACATCATTAGGAATCATCATCATATGCATACAGAGAGTTGTGATCATTCAAAGCAGGGCAGATTACTTTCCAGAGGGAGAAATCTGAGTGTTTTTTGAGGACAGGAATTAAATGAGGTCCAGTATTATTGGTGAGATTTGGGTGGCAGGTAGGAGAGTTATGTGGACCCTTGGTCAGACAGAATATTGTCACAGAGCAGTAAGTATAAATTATGGATGCATATGTATGTTGCCTGGTTTGGGAGGCCTGGATATAACTGGAAAGTCAAGATACATCCACAGAGGGACAGAGGGACAAAGTGTGACTCTAAGAACGTGAATTTTAAAGACTTGAGAGTAAAAATAGGATACAAAAGCTCTAAGTACCACTCTTAGAAGAATGCTGGCCCAGGGAAGAGAAGATAAACCTGAACATAAAATATTTTTTTGAAAGACATCAGTATGAGATAAATTTGGAAATATTGGTAGGAACCATGCACACAAAAAATCTTAATGCTAAATGTTTTATTTTGTACCAAAGCCATCCCTCCAACTTTTTTGAAACTGAACTATGCATAGAACATGATGAGAAAGTTATCCTAGACTTAGAAAAGACTAATTAGGGGGTTCCATGGTGGAGCTTACAGATGGTGCAGCAGTTAAGGGCACTCACTACTCTTCCAGAGGACCTGGATTTGGTTCCCAGTGCCCGCATCGTTAGTGTATAACTGCCTTTATGTATAGTTACAGGAAATCTGTGGCCCTCTGGTCTCTTCTGGCACTTGTACACATGCGATACACATAAACTCTCATGCACATAAATAAAAATAATAAGTTGTTAACAAGTAGGGCTTGGCAGTACCTACATTGTGCAACAGTGCTGGGATTCAAACCCAGATGGTTCAATAGACACATAGCAAGAGGGTGACAGAGAGATTAGAATGGAGTTTTACAATGACTGTGTGATAAAAGGGAAGAAATTGATGTTGGGGGGAGTTTAGAAAGCACAGACAAAGAATGGTCAGGCGCGCGCGCGCGCACACACACACACACACACACACACACACACACACACACACAGCAAAACAAAACAAAGGAACCTATCCACTGGAAGAGAAGTAAGACAATGCAAAAGTCCCATGATCCCTTTGCTAGGAAAGACATGGTACTTGATCTCCCTTAATACAAGGCAAGGTTTTTAGACTTGTGTTTGGTTGATATCCACGGGTGGCCTGCTATTTTCTGAATAGAAGCCTAGGAGGAGTGAATGTGGCAGAGCAGGGAAGTGTGGGAGAGACTGGGAGGGGAGGAGGAAGTGGAAATTGTGGTTGGGATGTCAAATTAAAAATAAAGTAAGGACATGTGAAGATGGAGAAATGTCAGAGAATGTAAAGCACTAAAGGTCTTCATTTCCTTCTGCCTGCAATTGAAGAAGGGCTCTAAATGGCTGAGGTGTATATTTTAGGAAAACCATCCCAATGGTCTGGTAGAAAAATAGACTATTGAAGACCAGAGTAGAGGTCAGTTAGGGGCTACTGATATTGTGCTGTTTTGTGAACTTACATAATTTGTTTTCTTCTAGGTGTTTGAGTTAGAAAAATTATGCACTGTTCTAAAGTTAATGTGCCCATGGGAATAAGATCTTTCAGTTTCTGGAGAGGTATGGTCCCTTCTTGAGTTGTTCTCAGACTTCTGAAACAACCAAACAGAAATCTTAAAACACTATTGACTCCTGCTTGTGGGGGCTTCTCTACAGCATGGTTTGTCCAACTCCAGAACATGACACGTCAGCTTTATAATATGTGAAAGAAAGTGAAAACGGAATCACTAAGGAAGGAAATTCAGAGAGCAGAAGACTATTTTAATTTAAGAAATAATTAGCCCAGAGGCAGAAGACCTTAGTGGAAGAATGTGTAGCAAACCAAGAAAACATGTCAAGTTCCTAACGGCTGCAGTTACCGGCAGGAGCTGAGTCAGGTGCTAGAGAATTGAGGACAGTCGGCACACACCACACACATCTTCAGCTGCAGCTGGATCCAACTCAGCCTAGACTCAAGCCATGGAATGACCCACCTCAAGGAGCCTGCTCAGCACTAGGCAAGGGGCTATGCTAATTTGGAAATTTCTAACACTCTAAGAGTAATTGCCAATCAATTGGCCAAAGGCAGATTGCTGCCAAAGGTGAAGTCACTCCATAGTTTTTCTTACTTACCCAAATCCTACACTTAAAAGAAATCAGTGAAATTCAAGCATCATACTGGGTTCCTTGAGCAAAACGTCTATGGTGGTAAGCAGCCATCATCGTACATGACTATATTCCTTTCAGAAATGCATGGCATTAATGAATTCCAGATCTCTGTCCCTAGATGAACCCCCTGTTCCTTTGCTCTTCCAGGCCTGAGGCCAAGAATCAGGTTTTTAAGAATGTTGACTGAGCCTCCTTTGAAGTCACTTGGTTCTTGTCCAGCAGTGAAGAAATTAGGCTCAGTGAAGATGAGCTGTCTCTTCACTAAGAGGTATATTGTAACTCAGAATTCAGAAGGATGTTGTAGTAATTGTAACCACCTGGAAATTCAACAGATTCCTTGAGAGACAAAAATAATCACGATAATAATGAAATAAGATTAATATTTATCAAATAGATACAATGTTCCGGGTACTAGACTAAGTTCTCTAAGTGCATTGTCTTATTTCAATATCGCATTGCTCATTTGTTTACTTGATGAAATAATTGAGATTAGAAGATCTGAAGTTGTGTGTTTGGGGGTCACACAATTATTTTACATTACCCATGGGGTTGGATGGTTGTTAAACAGAAACTGGATGTTTGAAAGAATAAACTTGGCTGAATTCTAGAAATGTCAGGTACCATACTCAGGGTAAGCAAAGATCTCGATATACCCTGGGTATGGCAGGTAGATCATTCCAGACAAATGGAAATAATTTAGCAGACACTTTATACCTTAGTAAATATTCACAGGCTGGGAATGTAGTTCAGTTGGTAGAGTGCTTGCTTAGCATCCGTGAAGCTCTGGGTTCAGTTTCCAGCATTGCATAAGCTGCTTGTGGGTGGCACATGCTGCAATTCTAGCGCTTGAGTGACTGAGGCAGTAGGATCTGGAGCTCCAGGGCAGTCTTAGCTATATAGTGAGATCAAGGCCAGCCTTGTTACCTGAGACTCCTTTTCAAACACAGATAAGCAAATAAATAGTAAAATAAAAATATTTTTATATTTCTAAAGCTATAGTCGAGTATTTGGTGACACCACCAAATGGTATAAGATTATAAAGGCTACCTGCATGAAGTAACATTTTAATAGGTCCTACAGGAAAGACCTGGAGATAGATGAGGGATGACCTAATATTACAAGATATATAATTTATATTTTATTTATTAGGCTATGGCAGTTTCAATAGTGCTTTTCTTATGGGAGTGATCTGAAAGTATCGTGAATTATCTGCTAGCTAGAAATGAAGTTATCCATTGTGCTAGCTTTCTGTCATTGTAACAAAACACCTAAGATTAATAATTTAGAAGGAAACAAGAATTACTTTGCCTAATGGTTTTGGTACATGGTCACATGGATCTATCATTTATAGAACTGTGATAAGGCAGTACACCATGGCGGACAGGCAAGGCAGAGGGAAGCTGCTCACCTCATGGTGGCCAGGAAGAAGAGAGCGAGGGAGAAATAGGGAGACATAATATAGCATGACAAAGCATGCCTCTCTGATATACTTCCTGTACCTCTAAGCCCCACCTCCTTAATTTTTTACCACCTACCAGTAGCTGCTTAAGTTATAAAAACTATTAATAATTAATAGATTAATCTATTGATAAATTCAGAGACTTCATGATCCAGTCACCAAGCAAAGTCATCTCCCTTCCCAGATGTCTCCCACATCAGTCTCGGCTGCAGCGTTGGAGGCTATTTTAAGATTTAAGCCATGGCATCTGACTAAAGTAAGGAGTGAAGAATAGAGACATCAGAAATAACAGTTGTCTCCCAAACCAGGATGGATGAAGAGAAAAAAGGGAAGGCATTCTTTTGTTAATTTCCCAATTTCTAGCCTCTAAAAATGGGCCTCATTAGCATCCTAGGGTTTTGTAATCTATGAAGTCAACTAGCTGGTTTTAACTGTAAGATCAACTGTTTAATCAAATACTACCCCTGAGTCTGTGATACATGGCACAGCCAAAGCCAAGACAGACCTGATATTTGTCCTCCGGGATCTTGTATTTTCATGGGGGAGATGGATATTATCTTGGGTGGTTTTAATGAGAAATATTCCCCATAGGCTCATATATTTGAACTCTTGGTCTCTAGTTGGTGATGCTGCCCAGGTAGATTATGGAATCTTTAGGACAAGGAGCCTTGTTAGAGGAAGTGCATCACTAGGGCATGCTTTGAGTTTTGGTAACCTCCACTTCTTGCTTTCTCTCTTTCTGCTTCCTGTCTGCCTGCCTGCCTCACATTCCTGCTACCAAGCCTGCTTAGCCATGATGAACAGTATCCCCTTTGAAACTGTGAGCTAAAATGAACCCCTTTCTCCTCTACTTTGCTCTTCATATCAGAACAGAAAAGTAACAAATGCAGCATTCATCCAAACGGTTACTCCAAGCATCAAATGGTAATGACTGTAAGTCATAGAAAGGATGATGGCCAGGTATCTAAGTGAAACCGGGCCAAGCTTGGATGAGAAGGGAATTTTGAGTTGATACTTGGATGGGGAAATAGGTTAGTATTGGTGTAGCTGTTAAACTATAATGCTGTAGTGAGTAGTAAAAGATATGGCCACTTTAGGCTGTTCAATCCTATAAGTTTCATCTTCCAGGACATTCCTGAGGCAAGGTTAGAGCCTGCATGATCCTCCTCACATTGCACGCCTGTGTCTTGCCAACCTCAGCTCTTCTCTCTGCTGAGTTCACCAACTGCCTGGTGTGTTGGCCTTAGGTTGCCTGGGTTATTCCTAAATTAAATTCTGAAAATGTACTTCATTTTCTCCAGAGTGATGACTTGGGGGAGGCCAGCAGAGAGGCTGTGGTAAGAGAATGACACAAGAATGTAGGCTGAGGGCTGAGCCTCTGGCTCGAGATCACTCAGCCTGCCCACAAATCTAAAAATGCACAGTTTGACTGTAACACTGGAAAATATCCTCTAATGTCTGGGCTTCTGCCCACCGAGAAAAGAAAGTTAAAAATCACGAATGGCAGAGATATTTTGAATTCAGGAATCTTAGCCTTCCAACAATGTTCATTCTGCCCTAATGATTTTTGGGGGGAGGAATTTCATAGTCAAGCAGTCTAAATTGTATGCAGGTAATTGAGGAATAGGAAGAAAAAGGGAATGGAGAGACAGAGCTCCAGGGTGAGGACATCTTAGGGATAGCTCAGAAATTGCCCTGACAGGGAAAAAGGGCTGGATTTCAATGGAAGGTCTGTCTGTTGTTGCCACTTGGTCTTTTTTGACATCTTATTGGATGCCTTCTCTTAATGTGTGGAAATGCATGCTAATCAGGAGCCAAGGGATTAAAACTGGGCTTCATCTTTTTTTTTCCCTATGTATGTATATGTATGTGTAGTGTGTGAATAAATGTGAGTATGCATGTGGAGGTCAGAGATAGACATCCAGTATCTTAGTCACTCTACACGTTAATGTTTGGGGAAAGGTCCTTCACCGAACTTGGAGTGTGCTGATTAAGTTAGACTGGCTGGACAGCAAACCCCAGGGATCCTCCTGTCTCTGTCTCCCCAGACTTGGGATCACAACAGTGTGCCACCACCTCTGGCTCTGGGGGTCAGAACTGAGGTCCGTGTGCTTGTATGATATGCATTATGCTCACTGAGCCATCTCCCCAAGCCCCTCCCATCACCACAATCCAGATGTATCAGTTGGCTTAATTTTTCTTACTTAAAAACTCACATCTATACCCATGCAGTTAATAATACCCACGAGAGTTTTCAGTGTATGACAAATCCAAATGGAATGCCAGCCAGCGGGAAGAAAGAGTGAGGTTTATCAAGGAAAGGTTCATTTCCTTCAATACGGTTATGAACTAGAGTCACTTAGATCTTTAAGGTATCTACTTGCTTAACGTTCTTTTAGAAAGGGACATGTGTCTTTATTCCAGAGCATCAGAGGTCTCCTGTTCTAAGAGTGACAATGGAATGATTGCAGTGATGCATTCAAAGATGACTTCAGATTGTTAGCTTCCTGAGGGGAAGAATCAAGGGAAGCTAAAACCATCACCCCGTTAAGATGAAGATAATATTATCCTATGTAAACTCTTATCACTGATTCTGTCACTCCAAGGCTGTATGTATGTGTCATTAGAGAAATGATACCAAAGGCCTCTGAAGTGTAGTGTGATAAAGAATTATCTCAGGTTACAAAGTGGAAATCTTCCTCGGGAGCAGCATTACTACAAATAACAATGATTTTAATAGAGATGGTGAGCGAATTATTTGAAGTTGGGATAATGGTTTAAGATTAGGCAAATGAATTAGATTAAGCAGAGTAGGCACACAAGTTAGCCAGGACATAATGCTCTTGAAGAGCAGTGGGACATTCGCATCATTGATACGACCCCTCCCTTCCATTTTAGTGTTTTATTAAAGTATAAACACACAGCAAATCACTTGCATAGTGCAGATTTCCATAAATTGAATTATATGCATGTAACCAACACTCAGAGCAACGATGTTGCTTTAGAGATGTAACAAACATCTGTTCACTCCAGAGAGGGAGCTGAAGATAGCCTGAAGAAATAAGTTTACCAAGTCCAGCTTAGTGAGCTAGTGAGAATGTTGGGGTTACTCATAGGAGTGACTCAAAGGTGGTTGAATTGCATTACTCAAAAACCCCACGGATGACAAATCACCCAAAGTTTCAGCTTTGGAACTCCCTGCCCAACTTGCATGCAGCCCTACCAGGGCCCTTCTCCTCAGCAATGCTAACTGGTTTCATAGCCTTGGAGAAAGGGGATTTATGAGTCTTCTACTTTTTTGTATTTCTTTTTACTTCTCCAGTCCTATGGGCCTACCTCCTCTCCAGAAGATCCACCCCCCCCCAATTAACTTCTTTCCTTCTCCCATGTACCCGTCAGAACAACTTTTGTCTTCTAATATCACTGATTTGTTATGCTTGAATATTGTATAAATAGAATTACACAGGGGAAGCTGCTTAATGTGTCCTGGCCTCTGCACTCTGTGTCATTACACTGGGGAGATTCATCCTGTTTGCAGAGTTGTAAATTGTTGACGTTTTGTAGCTGTAAGGCATTCCGCTATATGGCTGTGTACTTGCACATACCCTCTCAACTTTTTGTTGACATCTGGAAGAATTTCCATTCTCAAAAATTATGAATATGCTATGATTATTTCTTGCATGATGTCCATTATTGATAAATTTCTGTTATGTAAATAACTAGGAATGGGATTTCTGAATCATAAGACTAGAAAGTTTCTTTTTAATGACAAAACACCCACCCCATATGATTCTCATTATATCTTATACATCCCTGTTTTGTGGAAATACATAACAAAAGATATCTACTATGAATTTAATAACATTTTAGAACAAGTTGGTATATGATTACCCATAGAAATATCACTTTTGATAGGGTCTCAGGTGTCCCAGGTGTTCGAGGCTCATCTTGAACTTCTGATCTTCCCATCTCTAGTCTTCAAGTGCTAGAATTATTATGTGTGTGCTACCACACCTTATTTATGTGGTGCTGGTGATCAAACTCGAGGCTCTGTGCATGCTAAATAAGCACTCTACAAATGGAGTCACATCATTGTAGTAGTGGGGTTTCTTGGTCTCGGGCAGCCAGAGGTCCGAGACCCACAGACCTGCCATCTGAGACCGTCTTGGGCGGCCAGGGGCCTGGACCCACAGATCTGCCGCACCAGACCCCTTAGCCGCCCAGCCACCCGCCGCTCAGGCCCCCAGAAATGACTCAGATGCTTGTATTAACTGTATGCTGTTTGGTCTATGGCTCAGGCACACTGCTAGCTAGCTAGCTCTTACATCTTAAGTCAACCCATTTCTATTAATCTGTCTGCCATGTGGCCCGTGGCTCACCTGTGTTCTTTACATGTTGCTCCTTTGGGCTTCAACTCGGTCTGCCTCTGACTCCGCCCTTCCTTTCCTACCTATTCTGATTCCTCCTCCCACTTCTTCTATGGTGCCTACCATGGCCCAAAACAGCTCCTTTATTTAAAGATTGAGATTCACAGCATACAGAAAGACATTCCCACATCACATCATCTCTAGTCTGGAAACTGAGTTTTCCATGTACAATTTATTCTGTCTGAAGAAATCTAGGGTGCACAAAAATATGTATATCCTTGGCAGTAATGCTGAGTCAGCTGATGAGACAGACAGGAGAAGGGGCATAGAGAAATCATGGATCATGTTCACTGTCTTTTCTACTCATATAGGTCAAGAGAAATCTAGTGGCATTTTTTCAGTTTCTTCCTTCTGTTTTGACTCTATGGAGGCGCACATATATTATCCAGCTATTACATAACTGAAGCTGTCAGTGGAGGCCATTCCCCATCTCCAACCAGATTCTCCTCCACTTTCCATCAAGAATAGAATGGGAGAGATCAAGTATTGTCATAGGAGTGCTTTAGTACTAACTTAGAATTAACAACTTTAAATGTATTATATAACTAAACAGAGTGCCATTTGAAAGTTTACCTAAAGCAGGTTTGACTTTCCTGTAATAGCGGAATTGTAGTTGAGGGATGCTCAGACTCTGAAAAGTGGGATGGCTCTGGAAAGTTCTCTGAGGGTTTTGGGGGTGTTAACAGTGGTCACTTTCAGAGAAAGGCAGCAGAAAGTAGGTTCCTGACAAAAACAGTCAGATTAGTGGGTCAGTTTCTAGAAGGTCTCAAAAGCTGGAAGTAGTTGTAGGGACAAATTCCCTTCTTCATCCAAAGACTGTAATATTTGAGGCAGAGGCACTCATGAGTCTTCCTAGCTGCATCAATTGGTCAAGCTGTTCGTCATCTCCTGCTGATGGCTGGTTTAAGCAAACTCCTTGTCCCAAGTGGGAGCCCTGGGTGCCAGGAGCTTCCAATGAGTTTATTTCTGGAGTCTTATCTTTCTTTCTGTTTTGTGAGGTTTCTGTAGCCATAAAGTCTTTGAATTTATGGTATTCCAGCTAGATAATGTGTGGAAAATGTTGGTTTGCAAATAAAGTAAGAATTAGAACCAATCAGGGAAGGGCTGCCAAAAGTTTCTGTTGTAGTTGCTATGTATGTTTGAATGAAACTGGCCTCCCTTGCTCATATGTTTGAAAATTTGGTCTCCAGTTGGTGGAACTGTTTGGGAAGGATCAGGAGATGTGACCTTGTTGGAGGAGGTGATGTGTGTCATTGGAGACAGGCTTTGAAGTTTCAGGGGACAAGCATCATTCCCACTGTGCTCTCTTGCTTCCTGTGGATCAAGATGTGATCTCCCACCTGTTCATGCAGCCATGCCATTCCTCCACCATCATGGATTCTAACCCTCTGAAAGCAGGACAATTAAAACTTTGTCTTATAAGGTCCCTTGGTCATGGTATTTTATTACAGAAACTGAACAGCAACCAATATTCTGTGACAGTATTAACAAGCCACTGCTTGCTGTTTTCCTGGCTTGGCTGTATGTGGAACTCTGGGTATTAAAAGCCAGGGTTTTCATGCAGCTAGGAGATATTTTTTCCTTAGTGGATCATTTGCCCTTTGAAAATGCTTCTCAGAGAACCTGACATTAAGTGGGAAGCTTAATGTTGGGGAGCTTGTAACTCTCATCATAATGAACCCAGCATTTGAAAGATTATATTCCAAATGGAATGACTATAGCCTTTGGAGGGCAATCTGGATTTGAACCCCCAACCTACCACTTACTATGTCTGCCACTAGGCAAAGGATGAGTCATCTATGAACCCCATTTTACTCTTCTGGACCATGAAGATGAGAACATTTTTCTAGAATATGAATCCAGAAAATCAAATAAGATAATGTAGCAAAGTGACTTTTGCCAGATGGGAGCTGCAGCTGTTTCTACCAGTACTTCCATCACGGTTACTCTTCCCTGCGAGTGTCCTCTTCATTTTATGTTATTTTTATGTGTGATGTCATTGTAATGTCTCATGTCATAGTACTGGCCTCCTCTTCACAATGTCCACAACCAAGGGAACACACTGATTTCTCAGCAGGCTGTGGCCAAGACATCTTTTCTATTAGCTCTTACATGCGTGTTGTATGTGTATGGCTCATGCCATCAGCCATGGTACAAAGTTCATTTTAGCCTTTGTGCCCAACGTGATGATGGCTTCATCTTTTATCCTTCGCATCTCTCATCCTTCAGTGTTTTTGATCCAAAGAAGTGAGTTGAATGGGAGATTTTGCTCACTAGTGACAGATTTCTAAGGCTATTGTGTTTGGTTAAAGAAATATCCTCTACCACTCCTCAAAAGTATAGCTTATAAGAGATTGTGATGGTTAGTTTTTTGTATTTACTAACTTGGTTTGCTTAAGGGAAGCCCAGATAGATTGTACAACATTTTTTCGGGCGAAGTTTGAGAGTATTGCCAGAAGAAAGAGCGTTTGATGCTAACACTGAGGAGAAGGACCGCTCACACCATTAAGGCCGGGCATCAGCCAATCCACCGAGAGTCAGAGTTGAGCAAAATGGTGAAGGCAGAGCTAAGACATCATCTGATGCGGGAATGTCCTTCCATATGTTGTGAATAAAGGACTGTTTTGGCCATGGCAGACACTGTAGAGGTAGGCAGAGGAATCAGAGCATAGGTATGAGAAAGAGGGTGGAGACAGATCAAGCTAGACGCCTGAAGAAGAAACATGTAAGGAACATAGGTGAGCCACGGGCCACATGGCAGACAGATTAATGGAAATGGGTTGAGTTAAGATGAAAGAGCTAGCTAACAATGTGCCTGGGCCATAGGCCAAACAACATGAAGTTAATATAAGTGTCTGAGTCTTTTTTTTGGGGGGGGGTGCTAAGCAGTGGTGGGCAGCTAAACAGTCTGGGATTGCAGATTGGTGGGTCAGAACCATAGAATGAGCTGGGGCAAGAAACCTCCATGTAACAATCATCCTTGTGAAATATTGATTCTCCTGAACACTAGGCATGGAGACTTGAGTTAGGACCCATCGTTTGTCCCCTGGCTTTCCTTAGGCTTTTAGGTTTGATCAGAGAACAGTCATTATCAGCTTTCCTGGGCATCCAGCTGGAACACAGCAGATTGTGGGGCATCTCAGCCTTCCTAGTAACAGAAACCCACCCTTCATGATTCCTGTGTTTTTAGGTAATCCTCTGTATGTCACTGCTTCTGCTTTCCCAGGGAACCCTGATTAATAGACTTCTGGTGCAACTCTCACTGAGTGTTTTTACATCCAGAAGGTTGTGGGTATCACATAGGGTCCCCGGAGCTTCTATGGGAAGACGACTTGTCTGAAGAGTTCAGGCATGGAACTGTTGAGTGAGGATGGGCAAGATGGCTCAGGGGATAAAGACGACAAGATTCATTCCCAGAACTCACAAGGGAAAAAGAAAACAGAGCCCCCAAATGTGTCCTCTGATGTAAATTTGTGCACCATGGTACTGAAGTCAGGTCTGAGTCCTTTAGGCTGTTCCTCGTTTGGGGTTTATCTGTCTTTTCACCCCACCTTGAGAAGGTTGCAACTGATACAAATGGCATCCTGAGGAGGACTCCAAGCTCTGGGCCGCCCCCCATTCCCTTGGTGTTTGTCTGTTCTGATAAAGTTTGTGGTCTTTTTTCTCTCTTTGTGGCTAGTGCTTCTGTTTATGTATCGATCCATGACCTACTGTCTGCTGCTCACAATCTGTAACTGCTACTTTATTTTCTAGAAGCTGCTCTGGTGGTGCCTCCTCTCTCTCTGGATGCCACTTCACTTTCTTGTCAGAGTGGGTCTTCTTTTCACCATGTACAAGTCTTTGTACCTTTCATAGAATGAACATTTCAGTGCCCCTGGATAACCATGCTTATGCAAGAACCCCATATCAATGTGTGTGTGTGCATTAGTGCAGGTGTGTGTGTGTGTGTGTGTGTGTGAGAGAGAGAGAGAGAGAGAGAGAGAGAGAGAGAGAGAGAGAGAGCAGAGAGAGAGAGAGAGAGAGAGAGAGACAGAGAGAGAGAGAGAGAGAGAGAGAGAGAGAGAGAGAGAGAGAGAGAGAGAGAGAGCGCTTTGGGACAATGGGACTTGGGCACTGGAGCCAATGAAAGCCGAGGAACAAGAAGCTGATTAGAAATGAGAGGCAGGGCACATTTCTAGGGATTCAAAAAACATCCCACAGGGTGGACTTTTAGGCTATTGTGACATTTAGTAAGAAACAGTAAAATATAGTTATGTTTTCTAGGATATAATATGTTCATTCAGCACATGTTTTTTTTACAAAATGATTTATAGTTACTTTTGATTCTCTCTCTGTGTCTGTTTATTTCTCTCTCTCTCTCTGTATGTGGCTATGTGAGTATTTGTATGTATGTGTTTGTGTATGCACATATGTACATGTGTCCATGGAGGCCAAAGGAATCAGATCTTCTGGGGCTGGAGTTATAGGAGGTGGTGAACCACTTTGTGTTAGTGAACTCAGATCCTCTTCAAGAGCAGTATATGCTTTTAACCACCTAGCCATCTCTCCAGCACCTTCAGCCGGTTTTTAAAATGCTGAAGCAGAGAAGATGTCAAATAACTTATAACTTTTTGTAACACTGATCTCAACTGCTGCCCCAAAGTGATGAGTCTCCATGGGTCTCTTTGGAGGTAAAAGGAAAAGCAGCAGCGATTTTGTACCTCAGCAGATATTTCTCTCCTTCTCAGCTCTCTTAAGCCCCATGGGACCCATCCCCCTCCCCCCAGGCTTTTCTCCATGGATTTCAAGTGTCAACACTCTCTTTGCCAACCTGCAGATGTATGAGTTTCTTGAAGATATTATTCACTAGAGTAATCCGAAAGCTTGTCTTCTGGATGTCAACCCATGCTTCTAAAGTTTTCTTGTAATTTGGGGATTTGAGAATTCAAGGGGGTAGTTATTGAATAAAATGTGTTAAGTTTTACTAAGCCCCACATTTCTGAAAAACAGTTTAAGATTCTTCAGCCAAACGTTAAATTCTAGTTGGGTTTTCATCCCCTTCTATCAGCAGCTAATTTCCTGAGCAAATTTATTCACAGTTAAGGAAAAGTTGGCAGTTAGGAGTCAGCTCTGACATACAGATGTACACAGCCTGTTCAGAAAGCCCAAGTTCAGCATTCTTAAGCATCCACTTCCTGTTTAACCCTGAAAGAAAAATTTTAACAACAGGACACACCAGATCACCATGGCCTTTCACCAAAGGACACACATGTGGAGAAGCCCTGTTTACTTCTTGGAGAAAAAAAAAAAAGTAGTTTTGTCTTCTACTCATCTATTTTTCCTCATTTCTAAAATATGAGAAAAAGAAGAAAAACAGCTTATTTTGGAAGAATTTATCTGTTTCATTTCAAGATAAAATGCCCAACTACTTAAGCCTTGGATTTCTGATGTACAATTTCAATCAATCTCAATCTCTGAACTAGACCATGCAGGTTGGAACTAGACCGTAACTTTGGTTTTTTCTTAACCTCTGTAAGCAGCATGTTGCTACTGTCTTGTTAATGCAGATCTTGGCGCCAAGATGATGATGACGATGAGTTTCATGAGGGAGGCTGAACGAGGGATCTGCTGATGAGAACTGAGGGAGAAAAGCTATCAATAGGCATAATCCTGTAATGAAGAACCAGGGCATACTTGTCCTGAAGACCCTCTGGGAGGCCAGGTGAGCATGCCCATGCTTCAGGACATCTCTGCCCCAGGTCTTATTATTGTCCTCTGCCCAGAATAGATATGTATGGTGGCAGAGAAAGGTCTCAAGCTGATAAGAAGCAGACACTCCAACATGGGAATCTACCAGTTTGGGTGACTCAGCCAAGATCAGAAGAACTGTAGTTGACCAAAGTGGACTTTGAGAGATACTGGTACCTTATTTAGTCTCTGAAAATTACAGTATGTCCTGAGTCACCTGCTATGCATCTTTCATAGGATGGAATGAGTGATTCCAAACAGGATCTTCTCAATGACAGGCTCTCCTTGCCAATCTAATTCATTAGTCAAAGACTTGAAAAGATGTTGGGCTCAAGATTGCGTGGTTTTTTTTTGTTTGTTTGTTTGTTTCTACCTTCTGATATCCCTATGATTTGGGTTTAAAATGTCCCATGCTATATATCTGAACACTTCATCTACAGGTAGTGGTGATGTTTTGGAAGGTTGGGTAATCTTATAAGGTCAGGAGTAGGATGAGGAAGTTGGATGCTGGCAGGCAGGAGCTGGGAATTGTAGATCAGCCCTGTTTCCACCCAACTTCTCTACTGTCTGATCGTTGGAGATATAACAAGCTCCTGTCATCCTGCACACAGCCTTAGCCAGCTGCCTTCCCTGCCATGATGGACTTCATCCCCTTAAACCCTTAAAAGGCTCTGGTGGTTGGTGAAATATGGCTAGGAAGGACTTGACTACATGACAGCACCTGGCCAGCTGAGCTCTGTGGACCGCAGGACTGGAACTGAAGGAGCTCAGAAATCAGAGGTGATCAACTTCTCTGTTTTCATCTCTTCTGTACTGGAGTTCTGTTTCTGTTTTATTTATCTAGAGAGCCTTCTGCAATCAAAGGAAAAATAGCATAACTAGAAGGAGCCGAGAGATTCTGGTCATGGTTCTGGTCGACACAAGCAGAGTCAGGACAAAGGGTGCTAGACTCTGGTCTGAGCCACTAAAGCACTTCATTTCTGTTGAATAAGTACCATGTGTAGCTTTTGTGTGAGTTCTCAAAACTCTTAATGCATCCTAGAATTTCATTTTTTTACTACATATTTACTTCATATTCATGCATATACATACATATGTGGCAGCGTGTATACCATAGTACTCAGGTGGAGGTCAGAGGACAGCTCATGGGATTCTGTTCTTTTTTTTTTTTTCACCATGGAAGTCTTGGGGAACTAAACTCGGCTTCTCCTGTGTGGATCACTCCTAGGGACTGAACTCAGCCTTCGGGCTTGGTGGCAGGTCCCTTTACCTGTTGAACAATCTCACCAGCCCATAATTACATTCTTCATGAAAGAATGTAAGTGTTTGATACTTCCTGTCCCAGCAAATCCATGTAAGCTGTGGGTCTCTGATGTGGGAATGCCCTTCTTTATGCTGTGAATCTCAATCTTTAAATAAAGGAGCTGTATTGGGTCATGGCGGGCACCATAGAAGAAGTGGGAGGAGAAATCAGTTTAGGTAGGAGAAGCAGGGCGGAGTTAGAGGCAGATCAAGCCAGCCGCCCAAGGAGCAGCATGTAAGGAACACTGGTGAGCCACGGGCCGGGGCCACGTGGCCAACAGATTAATAGAAATGGGTTGATTTAAGATGTAAGAGCTAGCTAACAATGTGCCCGAGCCAAACAGCATAAAGTTAATAGAAGCGTCTGAGTCGTTTCTGGGGACCCGGGCGGCTGGGCGGCTAAGCGGTCCCGGGCGGCAGGTCTGTGGGTCTCCGGATCTCTGGCTGCCCGGGACCCGAGACCGTACTACAACAGGTCTCCACTGCATTTGGAGCCGTGTGACTGAATGGGACACTTGCAAAATATTGGCAATAGTAGAATGTTTCTGAATATACAGTGACCAAAACATAAGACCAAATATATAATTAATTGGAGAGTTCCTGGTAGTTCTCACTCACGTTCCTCATTGACCCCCCTACAGCCTTGCTCTGAACACACAACATAAGCACTCTGCATTAGGAATGCCATGTAATGTCAACCAATGCTGCTTGAACCACTCGGCTCAGATTCAACAGTGTTCATGTTTCTGAACCACAGTGGGTTTTTTTTTTTTTTCTGTACATGCAAAGGTTTCTGCTCTTACAGAAACATAATGCTTTAATTATAGGAGTCAGATTTTTTTCATTTTCCTACCATCGTTGCTCAGCATGTGTCCAAGCAGTATTATCTCTCCATTGTATTGCGTTAGAATCTTGATTTTAAAAACTGCTATTTGAATGGCTGCCTTGCATTTCATAAAAAAAAAAAAAATCATGAACTGAATGTTGGTCTGGGATGAGGACAGATTTTTCCAACAATTTCTGAAGTGATCCTAAACAGGCTGCTGCTGTCTGTACTAAGTGTTGTTGTAAAGTAGGGTTCTTGGCATTAATAGTAAAGACAAAATATCAATCAACTCTGAAAAGCACAAAGATGCTTTGTATCTGTAGTATCAGATATTCAAGCAAAATTACATTTGTTGCACAAAAGCATACCCCTCTCATTAGTGTGCAGATTTTCTCTCTTTAAAAATACATAACTACATGTGTGATAGGAGTTGCTTGGAGACAGATTAGTAAAATGATTTCTTTTAACCCTGTTCCATATAATTGTGTCTGGGGCTCTTTTGAGATGTTTTTGGCAAAAGAGAGTTGTGAGTGGGAAAGTTTAGAAGGACCTGGTCTAAAATGTGGAATCAGGCCTAAACCTTTTAAATTCTCCCCAGGTGACTTTTATGTGTAGTTAAGGTGGAGGTCTGCTTTCTCTGAAGGGTGTTTGATTATGTCTTTTATACTGTTGTCAGAGGATAGGACAGACCAGACAGAAAGTGCTTAAATTATAGAATATCAAGTGTTACATGAAACAAGGCAAACAAACAACTGTCAGTGTGTAATATTGCTTAGAGAGAGGAGAAGGTAACTAATATAGATGGTTACTCTGTGGTGTAAAAATGGCTCTTAGAAAAAAATACGTGTGCACGTGCACACACAGAGACAGAGAGAGTATAGTAACTTATTTATTACCCACATGCCTGGCATAGTTGCTTATTTAACACATACTATGTATCTAGCCCATTTAATACACACACACACACAGACATGCATACACACGCTCACATGGCATAAAAGCATATGTTGAAACTGGCTTGCACACAGGAGGAGATCCTGTATGAGATTTGTATTGATTGCTTTTGTAATAAATTACCACAAACTTAATGGCTTTAAAACAAAACACATTTTTCTGTTTCCCAATATCTCTGGAAGTTAGAGGTCCAAAGTGAAGGTGTTGGCAGTGCTGAGTTCCTCTTGGAGTCTCCAAGAGGGAGGGGATTCATTTCTTTGCCTTTCTAACATTTAGGGGAGCCATTCCTTGGCAACAGTTTCTTCCTCAAGCTTCAAAGCCATCATGTCTGGTTGGACTCATCTTTGGCTGTCGTCTCTCTGATTCTCTGTTGTCCTTTCCCCTACCATACACAGAGTGACTGTGACTACCCTGGCATGTTGGGAAATTCAGCAATATGGGTTAGTCTTTGGAAGTGAGCTGACTTACAACTTTGGCTTAATGTGTAAACTTAATCCCCTTCTGGTACAAGCTCATGTTTTCACATGTTCTGGAAACTGGGACTTGGCATCTCTGTAGGATTATTATTTAGTGTATGGTAAATATGACTGTTGCTGCTGCTGGTTTAAAGCTGGGCTAATTCTCAAAGCTCAGATATTAGATCATAGCACTTGCAAAACATCTGTGTCTGTTTTGTGGCTACTTTTAAAAAGGTAATTTATTTATTCTGGAAGTTCTGAGAAAGCCTGGACTTCTCTCATTTTCATGACCTTGCCTACCTGCCTGGCACGATGTCAGCATGCACCAGGTACAGAAATCTATTTCAAAGGCTACAAACATCTATGCATTGGTGTGGCCCATACCATCAGGAAACGGGTATTCAAAAAATATCCCTTCGAATCTTCTACAAAGCCAAGATGTGGGCCAGCTCTTACTTATGGCTGTACTCCAAAGTCTATTCAGCTCCCACTGGGTAGATGTAGTCATTTAAACCTACTGTACAAAATACCTCACCCTTAGACCAGATAGAAATGTATTGTTTATGGTTCATGGGCCTGTGAAGTCTATGATCAATATGTTCCTCATATATGTTGACCTTTATTTGTGCCCTTACAGGGCAGAAGAATTTCCCCAGATCTCTCTCTCTTTTTTTAAGCACTTTATTAAAAATGTTTTTAGTAAAATATATTTTGATTATGTTTCTCCTTCCCCAATTCCTTTCAGATCTCTCCACCTTCATTCCTACTCAACTTTATGATTTTTGTGCCCTACATCAAACAAAAAATGCCTTCACAAAACACAAAAAGGAAAATAAAAAATAACACAAACCAAAAGCTGATGTAATGAAAAAGGGTGCCCTCTTTGAGGACATTGATTCTTTTTGTGAGAATAGAGATTCTGTAGTTTCATGATTCCCCAGGACTCATCTTTCAACACCATTTACATCCCATCTTAGATTTCAGCATACAAATTGGATGAGAATACAACCACATTTTGACCACAGCAGTGGTCAGTGCTTGCTATTGAATTGGAGTAAACCAAATGATGGACAGAAGTTTTCATGTATTAGAATTGGAAAAGAATTTGATTATAAATAAAACATGGTTTCCTGTCCTGGAGGATGAATGACTGAGAAGTGGGAGTGCAGACACATGCAAATGATAAAGAGTAGAATATTATAAATGTCATATGAGAAGCATAAGGAAGCAACTTCAGAATTTCCAAGGATAGAGAGTGCAATACAAAGTTCCAGAAATTAGGAGATGCTTTATTAACACAGCAATACAAGAAAACTGTTTGGAAGTCCATGCCACTCATACTATTACATGCTACTTCTAAAGCTGTGGCAGACATAACTAATCAATTGTACATTCTTTGATGCTAAGCTAATGATGAGGACTTAAACATTGCTTGAATTGATTGACAGGTTAAATTTAATTTATCATACCGAGTTACAAATAGGGTTTCTCTATTGGAAATGGATTTTTTTTTTTTTTTTTTTTTTTTTTTTTTGGCCTGCAATTCACTGAGAGCAAAGCAAAAAACCAAAAAACCCAAAAAACAAAAAAACAAAAAAACTCCCTAGGCACCCACGGTAAAGTAGCTGACTATTTTTAGATTCTCTGGATGAATATTCCCATCAATATAGAGCTTTTTTTTTTTTAAAAAAAAAAATGTCTCAGCACATTCTGTACCCTGACTGAGCCAGGATTGAAAAGCTCTTTACCCACAACTATGTAATTTAAGGGTCTGTTATTTCTCTGGCTGGTCAGTAGTCTGTACTTGAATTCACATTGCTTAAGACAAAGGTCTAGTTATTTATCTATTTGCACATCATTTCCCAGTACTGTGTTCTTAGATCTTGGCAACAATATGATGAGCTATCTTTCTGTGTTTACTCTGAGGCTATCTCATGTGTTTCTATCCTCTGCATCATGAAGACAAGATTTCTCAGGTATCTTGAGAGGAGAGTGGCAGGGTCCTACTCAGTTTTTCAGAGAAGACTTATTCCTTATCACTTGAGAAATCCGGCATGATTTACCTGGTTTTGTGTCTGCGATTGATAGAATGGATAATGCTAATACATTTGGAAATAGCTGTTGCTGCTCTAAAAACATCCAGGGATATTTTTTTAAAAAGGTGTGACTGGGAAAATAGCTTAGTCAGTAAAAATGTCTGGTGTGAAATCATGAGGATCTGAGTGTGATCACTAGCACACAGGTGTAAAAGCCTATAAAGGTGTGCACCTGTAACCTCAGCGCTAGAGAGGGAAAAAGGGATGAACTTTTAGGGCTGAATGGCCTCCAAAATTCAAAATTGCTAGCAAGAGACCTGACATTGACCTCTGGTGTCCACATGCATACATACGTACATATACATGAATGCACACCCACACATACATGTGTACTATATATATATATATATATATATATATATATATATATATATATATATATATATATATATATATATAAACAAATGAAGTTTAAAAATAAGCTCACACAGGCTATTGCTGTTGGTTTCGTGTGTGAGATCAGACACACACTAGCAGATGTCACACTGGAGTTTACTTAGGGGAGTAGCTGAGCAGATATGAGGGAGAGAAGCAGAAGAGAAAGAGAGACAGACTTTTACATGGCGACTCTTTTTAAGAGAATGGGTGGGCACAGATTTACGTAGCCACGCCTAGGGGTGTGCTCTCAGTATGCAGTGATCTGCTGGCGCCATGTTGGGTTTACCACGTGGCTGCTGTGTGCTGGGGGGTTGCTCTTAGTTGCCCACCCTATCTAGACGCTATTGTTGAAGGCAAAGCTCACACTGGTTGCAGGACATAGACAAATCAAGTCGTAACTGAATCTGGAAACTTGCTCCCTTGTGGCTAGCTTTCTTCCCATACCCCCTACTGCTCCCTCTCCTGCCCCCTCCCCCCCAGAAGGTCAGGAATCCCAAGATGAGTCATTTCGGCCTGGCATATCTAGTTGAGGGACTGAGACCCTCACCCAAGTATCAAGGCTGAGAAAGGTTTTTTCCCAATAGGCATGGGCCCCGAGAAGCCAGTTCATGGACCCAGGACAGACTCTGGTCCAATTGCAAGAGGCTCCAGAAACTGTACATGCCTTTTGACTGCCACCTACGTTCAGAGGGTCCAGATACGTTCCAGGAAGATTTGTCAGCTGTTATTTCAGAGTGTATGAGCTCCCAACAGCACAGGACAGCCTACTCTGTGGGTCTCCCCATCATGATCCCGATCCCTCTGCTCATTCAATCCCCCCTCTCTTTAGCTCAGCCTGGTGTTTAGTTATGTACCTCAGCATCTGCCTCCATCAGCTGCTGGATGAAGGCTCTATAACGGCAATTAGGATGGTCATTCACATGACAATAGAGAAAGGCAAGTTCAGGTACCCTCTCCACTATTGCTTGGAGTCCTTAGCTGGGCTCATCCTGCGTTTCCTTAGTATCAGGTTTCTCTCTAATCCCACAATGGTTCCCTCTATCAGGATATCCACTTCTTTGCTCTCTCTCTCTTTGTTGCGCCCCGTTCTCTCATGTTCTCTTCTCACCTCCCCTTCCTCCCCTGCAGGATGATGACCATTTTCTCAGGAGAACTTCTCTACTTTCCTCTCCCAAGGGAATCTATGGATGCCTCTTTTAAATTTCCTGTCACCTAGCTACTGGGGATAGTGTGGACTGTAGCCTGATTATCCTTCGCATTACGTCTAAAATCCACTTGTGAATGAGTAAATATCACGTCTGTCTTCCAGGGTCTTTGTTACCTCATTCAGGAGGATGCTCTCCAGATCTATCCATTTGCCTGCAAGTTTCAGGATATTATTTATTTATTTATTTATTTATTTATTTATTTATTTATTTATTTATTTATTTATTTATTTATTTATTTATTTATTTATTTATTTATTTTTCTGCCAAATAAGTACTCCGTTGTATAAAGGTACCACAGTTTTTTAATCCATTCTTCAGTTGAGGGGTATCTACGTTGTTTTGAGGCTCTGGCTATTACAAATAATGCTGCTATGACCATAGTTGAGCTAATGCCCTTGGGGTAAGAATGTGCTTCCTTTGGGTATATGACCGATAGTGGATCATTGGGGAAACTGATTCCCAGTTTTCTGAGGAACCAACCATACTGGTTTTCAAAGTGACTGTACAAGTTTGAGGAACTCTTGGCGATTGGTGATATCTAGAGAGAAGAGGATAGTTTTTGTTTTTGTTTTTGTTTTGTTTTTTTGTTTTCTCCAGAGGTGTGGCTACTGAGGCTCCTCATGCTAATGCAGCCAGCACTAATTTAAATCAGTAGGTTAAAAAAAAATGCGAAGAAGACATGTTGTGGGTGGCCTATAGAGAGTGAAAAGAGGGAGTTAGGGGTAGCTATGATCAATATGTATTATATACACATATCAAATTGTCAAAGAACAGATAAAATTATTAATAGTTGTCTTGTTGTTTCTCTTCCCCCCCTATTATCCTGTTCCCTCATATGTTTTTTCCACCTCCTTTCATCACCCCCCCATCTTCCCAATTTTCTCAGGAGATCTTATCTATTTCATCTTCCCAGGGATCCATGGATGTCTCTTTTAGGGGTTGTCCTTGTTACTTAGATTATCTGGGGTTGTGGACTATAGTCTGGTTATCTTTTTGCTGTATGTCTATTATCCACGTATGAGTGAGTGCATACCACGTTTATCTTTCTGGGTCTTAATTAACATGGTTGAGCAAATGTTCTTGCGGTATGATTGTGCATCCTTTGGGTATATGCCCGAGAGTGGTACTGCTGGATTGTAACGTAGATTGAATTCCAGTTTTCTAAGAAACCACCATACTGATTTCCAAAGTGGCTGTACAAATTTACAGTCCCACCAGCAACTGAGGAGTGTTTCCCTTGCCCCGCATCCCCTCCAGCACAGGCTGTCATCAGTGTATTTGATCATAGTCATTCTGACAGGTGTTAGAAGGTATCTCAGAGTTGTGTTAATTTGCATTTCCCTGATGGCTAAAGATATTGAGTATTTTTTAAAGTATTTTTTTGTTGTTATTTGAGGTTCTTCTGTTGTAAATTCTCTGTTCAGATTTGTATTTCACAACTGTCTGTAATTCCAGTTCCATGGTATTAAAAGTCTTTCTATGTTCTCTTAGAGCACCTTCACCCACATGAACATACTCACCTACACACAGGCAGACACACATAAATAAAATAAAATCTCTTTTAAATGTGGAAGCAAATTTTCCTTAAACACTCTATCACTAGACTTAGGAATTTTCAAGTTTCTCTTCAGATATACCACGTTTATATCAGATGTATGGGTAATTACCTGGGAAGGCAATTTTCTCTGACAGAAGTGGGTCTGTACCCATAAGCCTCTAAATCAGAGATGTGTCTGCTTTCAAAACTTCATTTCTCCCATGTGTAAGAACTAGGTCAGCAGCGGTTACTCATGTGGTTACTTGAGTGTGCATTCCTTGAACTGTTTCTTTAGACACAGAAAAGGCAGTGACAATTCTTAGCTGGAGGCTCCAGGCATTGGTTTGGGCGGCAAAAGAGATTTACAAGGAGAGCATTGTTTATGCAGACAGAAGCAAAGATCACCATCCCCTCCCAGAACTGCTGCGGTGGGGGAGCCGCAGCGCTGATTTCTCTGCTTTCTATTATTGCCTTTTCGTCTAAAGGGCTTAGTCTACTGAAAAGTCAGTTACTGCAAGAGCTAGATTCTCTTTGAGGTATCCCTGGGTCCTCTCTCAAAGTCTGCTATGGGCAACAGAATCCGAGCCATTGAGTTCATGCCATGGCTGTAAGGGATGCTGGGAAAGCAAGCATCTGACACCCTCAGCTGTAGGTCTGTGGGTCTGGACCTCTGGCCACCCGGGGCCAAGAAACCTTATTGCAATAGATACAGAGATGGGCAGATCCCCAGGGCTCACTGACCAACTAGTCTAGTCTACTTGGTAAGCTCCAGGCCTCTCAGAACCCGCCTCAAACCAAACCAAACCAAACCAAACCAAACCAAACCAAACCAATAAGAACAAAACAAAGACTCCAAATACCAAAGATGTATAGATTCTCAAGACTGATAACCAAGGTTGTCTCCAATCCATGCACACACCAGATGCATACACACTGTCACTGACACACTAGTTCACCGGAGAAGGTGGGGCATGAACTTGTCTTATCCTACTGCTGGTCTGCTACCAAGTCAACAAGATAAACTCCTGGGGACCTGAAGAAAGAGGTCTGTAATACTTTACAAAATATAAAAAAAATGTTAAAATAGGCATAACTGTACTTATCAAAATCTCGTTTTTTAGAAAAATAACATGCAAGAATGGCTAGTGAGTGTTGGAAATGCAAATGCCATCTTCTTTGGCACAACTTCTGTCCACATTTTGAGCTGGCTTGAGTTTAGGAAATGGATCTTAGTAAAAGAATCAACATCCTGTGTGTGGATCTCATGTTTCCAGATTTGTTTAGAGAATGTGAACTTCTTGGACCATCAGCATCCAACAGCCTGTGGAGTAGTTGGAGGAGAAGCTTCACATTAGTGTTATATCATGTTGTCAGCCAGCCAAAGAAATGGCAGGTTTCTTGATGAACAAGGAAGATGTGAGTTTTTCTGCTGAATTTAGATTTTCCAATATGAAATTATATATATGTATGTATGTATGTATCTCCAGGGATCCAGGGATGCAACCCCTAATATTGAGAATAAAGACAGCTTAAAAAATGTATAATTTCCTTCAGGAACATGGAACCAGTAGATAGTGCTGACTAGACCATTCTCAGTAAACCAGATTATCTACACTCTCCCCATGCGATGGCTGTCAGATTGCCTATCCCACCACTGGCCCAATGTCAACAGAATTGAGGACTAGACACTAAATAGTCTGAATTCATGTACCAAAATAAATCCCCATTTCCTTAGTTGGCTTTCTTTGGAGATCTGGTCACAGTGATATAAAGTCTGACCAGTGCAGTATCATTTATTTTAATATCGATATTTTTATGTATTTAGTATTGAAAATGGGCTCTTCCCTCATACAGTACATCCTGACCACAGTCTCTCCTCCCTCCATTCTTCCCAGCTACTCCCCTCCCTTCTCCCCCAGGTCCACTCCCTCTCTGTTTCCTCTTCAAAAAGATCCGACCTCCAAGAGACAACAGTCAAACAGGACAAACATAAATAGGTTTGATATGAAGTAATATTCTATTTAACAAAACTGAAGAGTCCAGATTAGGAATGTACTACTTGTGCTGTGGGCTATAAAGATAACAAGCTATCAACCATGTCTAGACAAAGCATGAAAATATTCACCTCTCCGAACCCAACACTACCCAGGCCTGGTGAAGTGGTAATATCAGGAAGTTTGGAAGAAAAGTCAAATATTAGAGGTATCTACTGCAGTATGGAGAACTGAAGTTTCTTAATGCCATATCTTGTAAATAAAAGAAAGAGGTGTGGTGATATTTTGTGTATCCTCTAAGAAGTAAAGCTTGTCTGAAGATCAGAGAACAAATCCATAGAGGCTAGGCAGTGGTGGCACACACTTTCAGTCCCAGCACTTGGGACCATACACTTTTAATCTGGCACTAGAAAGATTGAGACAGGAAGTGATATGGCTGGGCAAAGAAAGGACTATAGGGTGGGAGGAGACAGGAGTTCAGCCTCTCTTTACCTTTGGTTGAGGACTCGGAGGCACTCAGTCTCAGGATTTGTGGAGACAGAATCCTTCCCATTTAGCCAAGGAGTTGGCAAGGTGAGAAGTGGCTGTGGCTTGTTCCTCTGTTTCTCTGATCTTATAACTTACCTCAATATCTGGCTCCAGATTTTTATTATAAGACCAACTAGGATTTGTGCAACAAAGAGAGATTTTATCATATATATATATATATATATATATATATATATATATATATATATATATATATATATATATATATATATACATCTGAAAACTTGAGACCGCAAAGGAGAATGGGTCAATTCCTTATCTCAAGGGCACTCAGCCAAGTAACATTTGGGAATAATGACATCAGTTAAACATGTCTCCCTGTGGCATGTTCTCTCTGAAGAAGGAGAGTTTCAATAGTACTGTTAGGAAAGATGTCTTACTCTTTTGAAAAGATGTCCCAAGTCATTGCGGCTACTAATTGGTAGTGGTGGCCTCTGGCAAATCCTCTGGTTTGGCCAAGTTTGATCTCACAGCTGTGGCTTGTATGCAGGCTAATATTATTTGATCCAGCAATTTCCATGTAAATGACAGGGTGCAAGTGTGCACTGCATAGTGAAATATCAGTGTCCTACATTTCGTGTGGAAGTCAATTTTAAGGAGGAGTAAAACCCCAATGGGTGAGACTGTTGACTAGACATTTCTTAAAATAAATACTGCTGAGAAAAACCAAAGGAAAAACTAGCATCTGGCTGACCACGGCCCAGACATGCTAGTTTTTCATAAATGCTTATGGTGGAAGAAACACACCATAGGGCATGGATGGGTTAAATACAGTTAAGAGCCCTTTTTATTGGTAATCCTTAGAGACATTTGCATTTTCTCCCTCTGATGACTCTAGCATTACCTGGACCCACCTTTACCATGCAGCATTGTATTCTGGCTACATATATCCTCTAACACTGGCTTGTCTACCCTGCTTCTTTCTCTCCCAGAACCTTCCTTGGCTTTCCATCTCCTCCATATCTGGGACAATCTTTTTACACTCAAAGCCACACCTCCTCCATAATTGATGCAAAACTCCTTTTTCTGGGGTCCACATATTAATTAAGCAAAGCTGAGAGATGCTCTTCCCACCATGTAACAGGTTTCTATGTCATGATCTTTCAGAGAGCTACATCTCTTGGTGCACTAACATTGTATATTATGCTCTCAGTGACATCATGACCTCGTGCCTCCTCACAGGTGCAGCTGATCCAGTAGACTGTACTTCATAAGGACATAGACTTTGTGGCTGATACAGCATCAGTTCCCAGGATTTCACTTTTCCTGTTTATTCATTGAGAATGTCATATACTATATTTGTACCCTTTCTCCCTCCTCCCTCCAGTTCCTCCTGTGTTTGTGTCCTCACACTCCTTCTCAAATTCATGGTTTCTTATTCTTTAATTATAATTGTTACACACACACACACACACACACACACACACACACACACACACACTGCTACCCTCCCACATATCCCTACCCCCACTCTAGTGTATGTTTATAAGTTTATAAATCTAACCCACTGAGATTATTTTAGCATTGCTAAATGTCGCTAAGAAGACTTATTCTTCCTCTTTCAGCCACTTAGACTTGCCTGTTGCTCTTATTCTAGCGATGAAGTCTTGTGAGAATTCTCTCATTTATGTTGGCATGTGGGTTGATGTTTTCATTTAACCATATTGTTGAGATTACCTGGATACATCTTCCCTGTCACATATAGAAGACACAGTCTTGCAGCAAACATACCATCCCGATTCTCTAGCTCTTACAATCTGTCGTTCTTCTCCTCGGCAAAGTGCCCTGGATCTTAGATGTAGGGTTGTGTTGTAGCTGTATCATTTGAGGTTGGGAATCCATAGTTAGTTGTTCTGTACATTTTGACCTGTTGTGGCTTTTTGTAATGGCTTCAACTGGATGCAAAAAACCAAAATAAATAAACAAAAATCCAGAAACCAAACTTATTTTGGTGAGGGATAAGAGCTACACTTATTTGTGTTTATAAGGATAAGTATTTAGATGCAGATAGATGATTTACTGGCTTAGAGTGGCTGTAGTTGTGGGTTCTCTTCTAGGATCCATAGCCTCACCAGACATAGGTAGTTGGCTTTATGCTGCAAGGCATAAATCCTCCTCCAACTAAAAAAGCCAGAAGTCCATTAGACCATATATGTTAAGGGCATGGAAAAGATATATGTAGAATATTGTCCTCAAATGCTCGCAGAGAAGTCAGTGGCAGAGCTGTTATGGACCAGCTTGCCTGTTCCTATCCCTGGTATCTCTGGATTTGACTGTGTGTGGCTAGAGGGCCTTTACAGAGATAACAAAGTAACTTGAGGTCAACAGGATAAGTCCTAACATCCCAGGCTGGCTTCTTAAGAAGAGTTTTGGTCACAGAAAAATAGAGAGAGGAAAACCTAGTGAAAGTCAGTCATCCACAAGCCAGGAGCCAGTTCAGAAGAAGCATGATGATATTTTGTCTTGTAAATGTCCTGGCAGGAATGGAGACCCCAAGAAATTAGAATATCCCTAGGAAGGTAGAGGCAGAGATCCATCTGGATCTCTGCGAGTTCAAGGCCACATTGGACTACACGAGATTAATGTAGTCTAAAAGAGAAACAGAATCAGGCAGTGGTGACACACGCCTTTAATCCCAACATTAGGAAGATTGAGACAGGAAGTGATATGGCTGAGCAGAGAAAGGTATACAAAGTGGAAGGAGACCAGAGTTGGGCCTTACCCCCCCCCCCCTTTCTTTTTGTCTGAGGACTCAGAAGCATTCAGTCTGAGAATTCATGGATATAGGATCTCTCCCATTAGGCTGAGGAATTGGTGAGTTGAGAAGTGGCTGTGGCTTGTTCCTCTGCTTCTCTAATCTTTCCACTTTACCCTAATATCTGGCTCCATGTTTTTATTATAAGACCAATTAGGATTTTTGAAACAAATCTCCTGCGGGGGGGGGGGGGGAGCCTAATGCCAGCTGGGGGGAGGGGGAACTTGTGTCTGAAAACTGCAAGGCTTTTCAAGGGAGAGGGGGCAGAAACAATGATGATGAACAGGGCTAGGGGCCACACCTTGGCCAGGACTGCTTAGTTATGTACAATTTTGGCTTCCATTTAAATCTCAACCTCATTTAAATCTGGAGGTAGATCCAGGGAGTCTCTGGGCCAATTCTCAAGGTGAACAAACTGAATATATCTCCTTTCTCTACTCTTACACATTAATTTGTCTATTTAATTGTTCGTCTGAAGGCAGGTGGCTTTATTTTATTCCTATTGTAAAGGTCTCAGGGCCCAGAATCTGACCTTAACAACTTTGGTAAGTCCCCGCATTATAAGTAAATAGCCAGTTGTGCTACAGAGTCTGTGAGACTTTGCTATAATAGTACAAGCAAATTAAAAATGGTATTTTACTCTAATACTTAGAGTTTCTGAGTAAAATGCAAAACATATCTCCCTGATGGGCATTTTATACTCTTATACTAACTATAGCCTATGTATTGATGATCCAGCCCCCAACATAACAGCTGAGAAATGGGATTTAATGGGATAGATTATGTAACCACCTCCTACATGGGTTAATGCTGCTGTGAAAATTTACTTCAGGGTCTATCAAGATAGTTCCATGGACAGAAGTGTTTGCAACCAAGCCATATGAGCCAGGGTTGGTTCCTGGAGCCTCATGGTAAAAGAGAACTAACTTCTGATGACTGTCCTCTGACCACATGTGCACAGTAGTACACATGCTCCCACACAGATAAACACACACATGTGATAGATGGGAAGGTAGATAGATAGATAGATAGATAGATAGATAGATAGATAGATAGATGGATGGATGGATGGATGGATGGATAGATGATAGATATGATTAAAAGTTTTCTTTTTAAAGAAAAAGAAAAACTGGGTTGTGAAGATAATGAGATGACTGAGTTGATAATGGTACTTGATTCCAAATCTAGACAACCTTGGTTTGTTCCCCAGGTCACTCATAGAGGGAGGAGAGATAAACTCCTGCAATATGACCTCTGAACCCCACACATGCTTAATGAAGCACCTGTGCCTACACTCCAAGCATGCACACATACACCCACATACACACACACCCACATACACACACACACACACATACACCCCACATACACACACACATACATGCACACACTCACACATACAGACACACTCATGCATGCACGCACATGTCCACACACAGTCATATGTACTAAAGTACAATTTAAAAAAGAAATTCACCTCAGAAGTGAGGTTTGTCTCCACCTTTTCAACCATGTAAGGACATGGTATTCTACTACTCTAAGGCTACCACATGTGAGAAGCCATTTTGGAATCAGAGAGACTGGGCTCTAACCTCCCTAAACTGCTGTTCTTTATAAATCCTTACAGTCTTAAGGTATTCTACAGTAGCAACAGAAGTGTACCACATTTTGTGAATTAACTACCCAAACAACATAAAAAGAAAAAAAATTAGATTCCCTATAATTTAGGGTAATGGTTTGAGAGAAAAATGCCTCCATAGTCTCGGATGTTTTAACACTTGGTCCCTAGTTGATGGCATTGTTTGGGATGTGTAGGTTGTTGCGCAAGAATGAGACTCAGCAATAAATCTCTGAAGAAGTTGGAGATACTAGAGGGAATAAACACCATAGTCAAATCTTACCCAGCTGTCTTATAGCTTCCTCAGCCTCAATTCCCTTGGAATGGATTTCTCTGTGTTTGAATCCCGACCTAAGTATTCTTTCAGTAATTATGGCGTGGCCCCACCACACCTGCTTGGGAGCCTGGAATTCCTTCTATAATCTAAAGTGACCTTGACTCAGTTAGGATTAAGGGTGTAGGTCACCACTCCCAGGATACTCCCTGTGCTGGGATTAAAGGTTTGAATCACCACTCTGATTTTCGTAGATTGACTGTGGTTAGAGCTCTGGGACTTTTGGAGTTTTTACTAACCCCCCACATAGACTGTGGGTAGATTCCCTCTGATATCTCCAAAACTTCTGAAACTTTATTAAATCCCTACAGTAGGTGGGACTTAAGTCACAGGGGCAATGCTGGGATTGGCTAAAGGTTAAACGCCTCACCTACTTCCTGTTACTTTCCTAGCTTTTTGTTTATGGTTCAAGATATGAGCTCTCAAATTCCTGTTCTGGATTGTGCATGCCTTTTCCTTGTTGTGATGCTCTTCCTAGCATTACGGACTCTGAACCTTCCTGTTGTGGAATATTAGTTAATTTAAGTGAAGAAAAGCTAGTTAGAAATAAACCAAGCTAAGGGTTTATAAGGAAGATTAAGTCTCCATGTATTTATTTGGGAATTGGGTGGTGGGCTCCCAAAGAGCAAAGTGTAAAAGGAAAAAAAAAACATTTTAGCATTCCAAAGTGAGACCTGAATTTCCCATAGGGCCTGAGAAATCTTTAAAAAAAAAAAGATATGGCTCCTTAAAAGTTTCTGCCATACAGTAAACCCTTGAACAGCCAGTATAGAAATGACAAGCTAAGTAAAATTGCTTGTGGCAGCTCAGGCACTGGTTTCCTACATCTAGGAAAGTTGAATGCAGGTCGGTCTCAGGCACACACCTCCAACTAGACTGTGAGCTTTAGGTTTAGCGTTCACGAACCCAAGCAGTGGAGCCTCTCCAGAGGGCTTAGCTGCTCCAATTAGCTGTTTAAAGGCTGATGCAGACAAAAAAAGGACTAGAGATATACAGTAAAGACAGATCCAACTGGAAGATCTAAACAGGTCACAGTGTGTTTAACAATGTGCTTGAGAAAAGAAAAAGGGGATAGATAGTTATAGAAAAATAAATAATTTAAAAATAATAAAGTTTTAATGAGAGAAGTAAAGTAATACGTTTAAAAAAAGAATCAGACATGTAGCTATGGGAAATAAACAGGAAGTGTGGATCGTGTATGTTGCTGCATTGACCTTGTAGTTTTTGAATGCTGATGAGGAAACATCGGACGTTGACAGACATGAGATTGTGAACTAAACTGCTAAATTAAACCAACCTACATACTTTAGGGCTATCTTAATTTTTATAAAGAAGTTAAAAACACATGGCTTATAAGAATGGGTTTTTCTTCTATTTCCACAGGAAATGAGAGGCTGTTTATTTCTCCAGGGTTGATATGAATCATATTTAATCAAGGGAGACTTCCTGAATCGTGACAGGTGATATATATTAACAAAGGTTACAGTTGGTCTTCCCAGAACTTGGCCATTATCTCAATTTTCTCAGGGACCCCCTAAAGATGCCATCACTCACAGTCAACTGGAAGCAGTCTGGAGAAGATGATGCCAACATTTGTAAAATATGGGGTAGATGGTTGTTGGTTCTTTGGTGGGTTATGTATGTTTTTATTCATTAGGAGCATATAAGAATATAGGATAAAAAAGACAGCTATTGTTCTCAGATATTTTGCTTTGGCATGGATTTTGGTATATTGACACAAATTTACAGTTATTTAGTTATACTATATACATGTGTGTATGTTTTTACTCTTGTTTGGGGTATTGTGCTTGTGCAGTTCATTTAAAAATGCAATGGTTAGGGAAATCTACAGATTCCCAGACCACAGCAGACTAAGAGGTAAGTGACACCCTGCCCAGCCCAGACTAAGATCCAAGTCTCTGGCACCCTGGCCCTTGGAACTCCATCCCCACTAAACTCTGCCCTAAATCCAGGCTATCAGGGAAAACCCCTACAGGCCAGAAGCCCCAGTAAAATCCAATTTAATAGACACCCCCAGCTCCAAAATACTGCCCTATTCCCCAAGCCACACCATCACCCAGCAACCTGAGCAGGAACCAGAGACCCACAGACCCCTGGCCCACAGCAGACTAAGAGATTAAGAGACAAAGGAGACTAAGAGAGTTCCTCAGTTCCTATTGCATCAAGAACAGCTACCTGAGACCCTCAGTTTTTCAGCCTACTGGATCAAAAGCTGTTGCATGAATTCTGGTTGTATTAAATGAAACTCAGAGCCAGATAGTGGGGAAAAGCTTAAATATCAGAGAAAGGAAACAGCCCATAGTCAAATCTCACCTCATTATCTTCCAGCTTCCTCAGCCTCACTCCTCACTTCTACAGAATAAATTTGTCTTTCTACTCCTGCCTTAAATATACTCTTTGTCCAGTTGTTTCACATCCAAGTTAAGATTAAAGGTGTGAGCTACTACTATTTGGTAGTTATCCTTGAACTCACAGAAACACAGAAAGATCTCTATCTCTGGAGTTATGGGATTAAAGGTGCAGGTCACCACTCCCTGTGTTCCCAGTCTTTCCCTGTGCTGGGATTAAAGGGTGAGTTACCACTCTTTGGCCCTCCTGTATTCACCGTGGGTGGATCTGCCCTCTGATATTCCAGAATATCTAACATATCAACCACAAAAAGTGGTCACCTGAGACCCACAGTGTGTCAGCACTTACTGAAAGGGGTCACTGTGACACAGAATACACCACCTCCAAGTGAACCAAGAACCCAGATTGGACCAAGAGAGGCTTCCTGAGACACAGACACACCCAGAACAGATTGCACCAAAATAAGCTCTGAGATTCAGACAAATCCTGCAGTGAACTGAAGAAGCAATGAGCAGAGCCAGTGTAAGAACACATATAACAACATAAAGAACAACATGGCACCACCAGAAGAATCTGGTGATTTTACAACATCAACACCTGAGCATGGTAATGCAAAAATGCAGAAGGAAATTACCTTAAATGAAAAACAACTTTCTGAAGATATTAGAAGCCTTAAAAGAGGATATAAAAAAAAAATTCCCTTAAAGAAGTAGAAGAAAATACAAACAAAAAATTTGAAGAGATTAACAAATCCCTGACAGAAAATAAAGAAATACAAGAAAACCAAGAAAAAGCAACCAAACAGGGGAAGGAAACATTTGGAGATTTAAAAATTGAAACAGAAGCAATAAAGAAGGCACAAACCGAGGGGATGCTAGGAATAGAACATCTGAAGAAACAAATGGAAATACAGGTGTAGGCACAACCAACAGAACGCAAGAGATGGAAGAGAGAATCTCTGGAGTAGAGGATTCAATAGTGGAAATAGATAAATTAGTCAAAGAAAACACTAAAACCCCAAAAATCATAGCACAAAACATCTGGAAAATATGGGACATCATGAAAAGACTAAACCCGAGAATAATTGGAATTGAAGAGGAACACCAGCTCAAAGGGACAGAAAATATATTCAACAAAATCATAGAAGAAAACTTTCCCAATTCATTAAAGGAAATGCCTATAAAGATGCAAGAAGCTTACAGAACACCAAATAAACTAGACTTCCCCTCAATGTCTGCATGCTACATAATAATCAAGCCACTAAACCTACAGAACATAGAAAAAATACTAAGAATTGCAAAGGAAAAAGGCCCAGTTAACTATAAAGGCAGACCCATAAGGATATTACCACATTACTCGATGGAAACAGTGAAAGCAAGAAGGTCTTGGTCAGGTGTTATACAGACACTAAAAGAGCAGGGCTGCCAGCCAGACTACCATACTCAGCAAAATTATCAATCATCATAGATGGAGTAAACAGGATATTTTATGACAAAACCAGATTTAAACAATACCTATTCACAAATCTGGTCCTACAGAAAGCAATAGAGGGAAAACTCCAACCTAAGGAAACCAGATACACCCACGAAACCATAAGAAATAGATAATCCCACAGAAGATAAACACAAAGAAGAAACACACACACACACACACACACACACACACACACACACACTCACACTACCACCAAAAATAGCAGGAAATAATAATCACTGATCATTAATATCCCTCAATATCAATGGACTCAATTTACCTATAAAAAGACACACCCTAACACAATGTATACAAAAACAGAATTCATCTTTCTGCTGCATACAAGAGACACACACAGGCCCAAAATAAAGGGTTTGAAAAAGACTTTCCAATCAAATGGTCCTAAGAAGCAAGCTGGTGTAGCCATCCTAATATCTAGCAAAGTAGACTTCAAACTAAAATAAATCAAAAGAGGTCAGGACAAACATTGCTTATTTATCTCAGGAAAAATCCACCAAGATGAACTTTCAATCTTGAATATTTATGCCCCTAATACAAGGGCACCTACATATGTAAAAGAAACAATACTAAAGATTAAACCTCACATCAAACCCTACACATTAGTAGTGGGAGACTTCAATACTCCACTCTCACCAATGGTCTACCAGACAGAAACTCAACAGAGAAATAAGGGATCTAACAAATGTTATGACTCAATAGATAGATACAGAACTTTCCACCCAAACACAAAGGAATATACCTATTTTTCAACACCCCATGGAACTTTCTCTAAAATTGACCACATATTGGACCATAAAGCAAACATCAATAGATTAAAAAAAAAAAAAAGGGAATAGCACCGTGTGTCATATCAGACCACCATGGTCTAAAGTTAGAGTTTAACAACAAACAAAAATCACAGAAAGCCTGCAAATTCATGGAAACTGAACATTTTCAATTGAATCACCTCTTGGTCAAGGAAGAAGTTAAGAAAGAAATCAAAGACTTCCTAGATTTCAACTAAAATGAATCTACAACATACCCAAACTTATGGGACACATAAGATATATTACTAGACTACATGATTGTTTGGATAGTCTGTTCCTCATCACACAGCACAAAGCAGATCGATGAATACTTCCTATTTAGAATGATGTAGATCACGCGACAGAGGGAAAGATGTGAGTACCTTTGTAGGATATTCAGCTCCATTGCAGGTTACTTGGCAGCTCTTGTTTTAGAGAAATATCAACTCAATGTTATTCTACTATGTTGAAAAAATAGAATTGAATACACACCATTTAATTTGTTGGTACATACCATCAAAAGCATCATAATGGGAGGTGCTGGATCCTTGTCTTCTCTTGTTAAGAGTTGTGATTATTCAACATTGTCAGCCTGGAATATCAGAGAGTAGAATCACCCACAGTCAAGCCATGAGGGTCAGAGAGTAGGGAACCTTTAATCCCAGCACAGGGTTGACAATGTGGAGACTCACTCCTTTAATCTCATCACTCAGGAGACAGAGATCTTTCTGAATTTCTGTGAGTTCAAGGCCAAACAACCAAACAGTAGTAGTTCACACCTTGAATCCTAGCTCTAGGATTAGATGCAGAGTTGAACTTGTATGTGAAAGAAGTGGGTGGAGAAAACATTTAAGGCAGGCATAGGCAGACATTCAGGCATTCTGTAGGAGTGATCAGCCAGGTGGAGGACCCTTAAAGATAGCTTTTACCCTGAGAAGTTGGCTGGGTGAGAATTGACTGTGGTCTGTTTCCTCTCTCTGATATTCCAGATTGATTTTCTTAAATATAAAATATATCACCACAATGTAGAAATATAAAAATAGACTTTGGTTCTCCTTGGCCATGGGGAAGGCAGGGAAGTTTCTTCCTTTAGCATCAATTTGGGACCTGCCTGAAGCAGTGTGTGCAGGGAAGCCTTTCTGCCATCTTTGCAAAATCTCCCAGAAAAACAGACAGAAATTGTGTTTGGTTTCATTCAGGATGAATTCTGGCCACCACCAAGCATATACATAGATAAGCCAAGAGTCAACATCAAAATAAATGGAGAGAAACTCAAAGCAATCCCACTAAAATCAGTAACAAGACAAGGCTGTCCTCTCCCTGCTTATCTATTCAGTATAATTCTCAAAGTTTTAGCTAAAGCAAAAAGCGAAAAAAAGGTGTTTAAGGGGATATAATTAGAAAGGAAGAAGTCAAACTATCACTATTTGCAGGTAATACGATAGTATATATAAGTGACCCCACCCAAAAAAAATTCTATGAGGGAACTCCTACAACTGATAAACACCTTTAGCAATATAGCAGGATACAAGATTAACTCAAAAAAATATCAAAAGCCCCTCTATACACAAAGGATAAAAGGGATGAAAAATCAGGGGAAAAAGGATGATGGGCATTAAAGAAACTTCATATTGGCAAGGACACAGGGAAAAGACTGTTGAACTTTGCCAAGACAAGGTAAGAAAATCCTTCGAGATTCCTGCTTCACAGAAGAGTCTGCCAGATATTCTGCAGGACACAGAAGAAAGTGACTGATAAACTTTGCCAAGACAAAGCAGGACAGTTCTTCAAGTTTGATGCTTCTCTGAAAGTCTGACAGATATTCTAGACTTGTAGGCCACAGACAAATGTTCCAATGTTGCAGAGAAACTTTGGGTGACTGTCCACACAGCCAGATGTATCTGTTGTTACATAATATTCATTTTTCTGGGGTCTTTGATAGAGTTAAAGACTAAATACAGTTATAGTTTTCCTTTATTATGACAGAAAGCAAATTAGGTACAAAACTTTGGAATCACTAAGATAGGTAATGGGGTATTTTCTCTGAATTTGCTCAATACAAGTGGATTGAATATTGTAAATATAGTTCTTACTTGTTAATTGTTTTGTTGTATATAGTTTTACTATGTTAAAGTTAAAACATTTCATTTTATTTAGACAAAAGGGGAAATGTTGTGGAATATTAGTTGAAGATGTATTACATTCTTTTATGCTGTGGAACATTTGTTTAATGATGCAAAGACGTGCTGCATTTTTTTATGTTGCATTTGTTTAAATCTCTGAAGCTGTGTTACTTTGCCTGTCTAAAAAACCTGAGGGTCTAATAAAGAGCTGGATGGTCAATTGCTAGGCAGGAGAGGAATAGGCAGGGCCGCCAGGCAGAGAGAATAAATAGAAGGAGAAAGAGTAAGATTGAGGAGGGGAAAAAAGAGAAGAGGAGGATGCCAATGGCTAGCCACCCAGCCACACAGCCACCCAGCCACCCAGCCACACAGCCACTCAGCCACCCAGCCACACAGCCACACAGCCACACAGCCACACAGCCACACAGCCACACAGTCACACAGCCACACAGCCACGCAGCCACGCAGCCATGCAGCCAAGCAGCCACGCAGCCACACAGCCACACAGCCACACAGTCACACAGTCACACAGCCACAGCCACCCAGCCACCCAGCCACCCAGTCACACAGCCACACAGCCACCCAGCCATGCAGCCACCCAGCTACCCAGCCACACAGTCACACAGCCACACAGCCACATAGCCACATAGCCACACAGCCAGTATCAGAGTAAGAAGGAAAGAAAGACATATGGAATAAGCCCAGAGGCAAAAGGCAGATAGGATAATTAATTAGTAAAAACTGGCTAGATATAAGCCAAGCTAAGGTCAAGTATCCAGAATAAAGAGTAAGTCTCCATGCATTTATTTGGGAGCTGAGTGGTGGGAGCCCAAAGCGCCAAAAGAGTAAACAAACAAACAAACAAATAAACAAAACCAATAACACTCTTGGGAAACATAAAGCCCTTCCTGGTCCTGGTGTTTTATCCCAGAAACATAAAAGATAAAAGTAACCAATGCAGCTATCAATCAAGATGGAATTTAAAGAACACATTTGATAGAATAAACTGATGTTCTGAACCTCAACAGGCATCACTGGAGTGACATGTTTCAGTGGTGTTGATGCTTCCAGATTTGAGATGTAATCTGGGGCCATCACGAATCAGGACCTCTGGATTGAGACTTTTGTTTACAATAGGAAGCACGGCTTTGGCATTAAAGAAAGATTAGAGAAAATATGCTCATTCATCAAAAAACTCGGGGTGTATATATTCTTGGGTTTGTGCCGGATACAGGAAATGTCTCCCACAAGAGCAGAATGTGTTTCACACTTGAGTATTTTGTCCAAAATGTTTATTATCACATTGTTACTAGAATTTGATTAACATCAAATTTGATCCCAAAATAAAGATGATAGAATCAAATCCAAGCATATCAGTGAGCACCATAATTTAATTCAGATGAATCAACTGACACATATATTAAAAGACAGTAATTTTCTATCTGGAAATGAATTTTACTTTCATGAGATATTTTTTATGAATTGTAACAAAATAAAGCTATAAGTTGCAGAGTGGGAAATTTAATGTTAAGCAAAGCTGAAATTGTCATATTAGTATCAGAAAAAAATAAATGAAAAGATAAAAAGATGGTATTATTTATAAAATCCTAATACAAGAAAATTACCAGAAATATACTGGAAACTTGACCCTGACTCATAAATATCAAGACAATCATAAAAATTCAGAAAGTAAAAAATAGAATCACAGGAACAATGGCTGTGCATAAAACTCTGGGATGGGGGAAATCCTGCCTCCTATAGGTGCCTGCAGATTAAGTAGACAAATGAAAGCAGGATTCACAAAATACAATTGGTGCAGTGGTCACAGAGACTAGAAATTAGAAACTAGTCTATGTGACCCAAAACTAGGCGATTCCACCCCTTTCTCTTCAGAGTTTTTAGTAGACCATCCTCAAATTGCTATGTGATTATGACCCTGAACTGATTTCTTTGCATGCAGAATTACATCTGGTTTTATAGGATACTAGAGATAAAGCCTAGGGTTTTGTGCATGCCAGATAAACCCCTCTCCACTGAGCTTCATTCCCAAGTCTCTTTTACAAACGTGAATTGTTCATAATTAATCATATGCTTTTTACTAACTCTAAAAACATATCAAAGAAACACAGCACCTTCTAGGCTCTCTGTCTACGTGGCAGTGAACTTAGAAGTCAGTAGGAGAAACTCTAAAAATTACAGTTAGTAATTTCAATAATTAACTCAGTTAATTAGGTTTATTTTTTAAAGAAAACATGTAGAGCCTGATTTGGTGGTGCATACTTATAATCGCAACACTGGAGAGGAAGGTCAGTGCAAAGAGAGCCTAGACTCCAGTGAGGCCACAGCAAGCCTGGGCAATAGGAAGAGCTGTCTGAAAATGCAACCCCCATCAGAACAAAAGTATTTAAAGACATTTGAACCAAGCAAGACAAATATATCATAAGCTGAAGGAATGAGGCAGTATAAGATTTTGAGTGAAATTCTGAGCTTTCTAGGAAAAGGTAATTTAAATGTCACAGATCTGGGATAATTTAATGTGTCGCTAAGGTTCTGGTTTCTTGGCTTGGCTTCTTGTTCTCAGTGGTGTCTGTCTCCACTGTCTCCCTGCTTTCTTCTGTCCCTGTATCTTAAAAGTTATCATGTTCACGTTCACATTTCTGTTTCTTTGTTATCCTCATTGGACTACTAGCTTAGTAGGCCACAGTTGCTGTCTGCCTTATTCAAGGAAGTAACTTCAGTATACAGATCTGAATCGGGCAACCTGGTAGGTGACGAATATTTTGAAATATTACATGTAATATTTATATAATGTGCTTGGATCAAAGACATTCCCATTCCCTATCCTAATTCCCCCTTCCTTCATTTTCCTTTACAATTTCTTTACCAACCTTAATCTCTCTCTCTCTCCCTCCTTCTCCTCCCCCCCTCCATCTACTCATAGCCATGGAGTACTTTCAGTACTGCCTCTGTGTACATGAGATGTAGACTGTCTACTGGGGCATAGGTAGACTCTCAGGGCCCATATCCCTGAAGTAAAGTGACTCTTTCAATATCCATCCTTTCCAGTACTTTCTCAGATAGAGGTGGGAGTCCATGAGCCCCAGTTCATACTGAGCATTTTGCTGGCTTGATCTTGTACAAGTCTTATGTATACTCTCATAGCCATCGTGCATTTATGTGTGCATGAGCACTGTAATTTCTGGTGAGTACTATTCTGATTTATATATGTATTCCCTCTATCTCTTAAGATCTCTTTCTCCCATTCCTTAATCATCTCTGAATTTTGGGGGAAGGAGTGTGATAGAGATGTCCCATTAAGAGCCAACCACACCACAGTCTCTTCTTCTGTACACACTGAGCAGTTATGAGTATCTATGTATAGGGGGATTGTGTTGCTTCATTGTAAATAATTGTCCCACCCACTGGTTTAATAAAATCACTGATTGGCCAAAGGCAGGCAGGAAGTGTGGGCAGGGCTACCAGACTAAGAAAAACTCTGAGAACAGGAAGAACAGAGCAGAACGCCAAGCAAAACGCCGGAGAGAAGCCGGAAGAAGCAGAGGAGAACTGTGCTGCTCTGAAGAAAGGTACTGAGCCACATGGCTGAACAGGAAGAATCATGGGTTAGATGAAGGGTAGAGAGCTAGCAAGTGATATGCCTGGGCCTGAGGCTGATCAGCCAAAAACTATTGAAAGCATCTGTGTGTCTCTGTGGGACTGTGGGACTGTGGGTCTGCCGGTCTGTGCATCTGCGGGTCTGTGGGTCCTAAACCTTGAGGTTAGGCCCGAAAGTCCGGGCCAAAAACTTCATACTACATCTATGTAACTCACCATGTACTGTGAAAAGAAGTTTCTCCAATGAAGGTTGAGAAATGCACTCATCTTATAAATATGTCTTTATAAAAAAAATGGATGAATTAGTCTAAACCATTCATAAAAGTATCAAATGTGTGATTTGAAGAGGAAAAATCTGCTTGTAATCTCTGTCCCATAAGTGAAATTTTCTTTTGGAATGTTCTAGAAAAGTACATCTTTTACGTGCCATGTACAGTTATGAAATATATCCCCAAATCTTTGTAATTTTACAGAATCATTGTGAACATGCAGCTGTGATAAAACTTTACTGGGAAAGGACAGTATTTTTATGTGAGGTGACACGCCATTTTTGACGGCTCCTACCCAAGCACATCTTTGTGATGTGACAAGAGGTAGTAAGAAAATGCTCTCAGGTTATCTGAGTGGGAGCTCGTCAACAGCAGTGTTGCTGAAAACACCAGCAGCCTAGCTCACCAGAGAAAACATATGCTTTCTATTACATTAAAATTTTTATTTGACATTGTGTGAACTTTTAGAAGTTGGAGCTGGCGTTTATAGTTTTTGGATGGCACCTCTTAATATTTATAATCCTGGTGTTGAAAAATATTTCATAGCCTGAAATTGCTATGTGTTGTGAAAGCCGGGAGAGAAAAAAATACCGAGTCCTCTTTAAATTCATTATGTGAACTTTTTCTATTATGAAGGACACACATGAACAATCAACTTCTGCTTCCTTAGAAAATGGTTGGTAACATTTAACTGCTGCTTCTCCAAACTTGTCTCTCCAGTGCTAGTCCTGGGACTGACACCCTCTGTCTCCTTTGTGCCAGCGCAGATGGGCTTAGCCAAATCAAGTCATGGCTCAGTATAGATTTGCATGAGAAGCCTGAAGAATTGCTCCTCTTGGCATTTACTTTTTATTTCCTTCCTCCTCCTTCTCCATTTGTTCCAACCCACTTTTGTTCCTCTGAAGGCAGCTCAAGGAGAAAAATAACAATAGAGCTATGTTTTATCTATGTATATGCTTGGTGGTGGCCAGAATTCATCCTGGATGAAACCAAACACAATTTCTGTCTGTTTTTCTGGGAGATTTTGCAAAGACGGCAGAAAGGCTTCCCTGCACACACTGCTTCAGGCAGGTCCCAAATTGATGCTAAAGGAAGAAACTTCCCTGCCTTCCCCATGGCCAAGGAGAACCAAAGTCTATTTTTATTTTTCTACATTGTGATGATATATTTTATATTTAATAAAATCAATCTGGAATATCAGAGAGAGGAAACAGACCACAGTCAATTCTCACCCAGGGTAAAAGCTATCTTTAAGAGTCCTCCACCTGGCTGATCACTCCTACAGAATGCCTGAATGTCTGCCTATGCCTGCCTTAAATGTTTTCTCCACCCACTTCTTTCACATACAAGTCCAACTCTGCATCTAATCCTAGAGCTAGGATTCAAGGTGTGAACTACTACTGTTTGGTTGTTTGGCCTTGAACTCACAGAAATTCAGAAAGATCTCTGTCTCCTGAGTGATGAGATTAAAGGAGTGAGTCTCCACATTGTCAACCCTGTGCTGGGATTAAAGGTTCACCACTCTCTGACCCTCATGGCTTGACTGTGGGTGATTCTACTCTCTGATATTCCAGGCTGATTTTATTAAATATAAGATATATCACTAGACTACATGATTGTTTGGATAGTCTGTTCTTCATCACACAGCACAAAGCAGATCGATGAATACTTCCTATTTAGAATGATGTAGATCACGTGACAGAGGGAAAGATGTGAGTACCTTTGTAGGATATTCAGCTCCATTGCAGGTTACTTGGCAGCTCTTGTTTTAGAGAAATATCAACTCAATGTTATTCTACTATGTTGAAAAAATAGAATTGAATACACACCATTTAATTTGTTGGTACATACCATCAAAAGCATCATAATGGGAGGTGCTGGATCCTTGTCTTCTCTTGTCAAGAGTTGTGATTATTCAACATTGTCAGCCATATGATAGCTGAATCGTATGAACTAGATAATTTTATACATGGCCTGATGCATGCAAGTTTGGTGCTTTTAAAAATCTTTGTGGAAGTTTCTAGAGATACAAATGCTCAGATTTCATATCTAGAGTCTTTTCAATATCTAACACTGCTTTCTGTGAGTCAGATTTGTCCCTAAGCAAAAGGCAAACAATTTTGCAATAACTGTATCCCTACTGAGAGAATATTAAACTCATTATCAATTCTGCATACCAGTAAAAATTTCTTGACAGAAATGGAGATTCATGGCTTCAACCAAACCATCCCCCTATGCAAGATATGTTGTATAAAATTTCATTTGATTTAATAGTGCTGATTGACTGGAAGAAGTTGTGCAGGATGCATGCTGAAGTTGCATCACAGCTTGGTATCAAAAGTTGTGTAATGATTGATTAATAATGTCTGCACTGGAACCTGGGGTAATTATGGAACACATGTCAGCTATCTGCATTTCTTCTACCAGATCATCATCACATCTCACCCCTTTATTTTTTTGAGAGATAACTTGGATTTAACAATCTACTACAACATTTGCATAGACTCCCTTGTCATTCACACAAGAGTGATACAAGTACTTGGTGTTTAGATTTTATCTGCTAGGTAGGTTTTGCCTTCAGAATAAATGAAAAAAAAATCTTTATGTTAGGCTTTATGCTAACTGTGTGGGCATTCGATTAAAATGAGTCAATCTCAAAGGTCATCACCAAATAACTGATGACTGAAAATTCTCCAAAGAAAAAGTCTGCTCTTGATGACTGTCTTTCCAGAAGATGTTTGGCAAGCTGGTCTGTTTCCCCCCTCTGAATTCAATATATTCTCTCATTCTGATGACAGTCACTCTCCACTGGATACCACCAGCCATGGAATCTTTGTGAAATGACTCACTGTGTCAATAAGAAGAAAGAAGACACAAGAAAATGCATGCCCGTGTTAAGTGTTAATATAGCCCATTTATCAAGATGGGCCCACGTGTCTCTAAAGCAAGAAAAGAAGAAGGAGAGGGTAGGATGGGGGGTCTAGAATGTTCCAAAGAGATCTCTGGGTCTTGTTTTAGCATCAGTATGTGTTTTACAGACTGAAAAAAAAATAGGACTCCTTGGTTCAAGAATACATTTAGAATTAGGCTTCCGCCCTTCACTTGTAAAGACAAGATGAGGCCAGTCCCTTTTAAAATGCAATAATTTGGAAGAAGAGCTTGACAGGAACTACAGTTAAGGTCACCTTCACAAGCTAATGCCAGATAGGCTTTCTTGTTAAGAGGAATGGTGGCATTCCAATCTGCTTAGTTTTATCACTCAGAGAAACATTCCATTTTTTTCATATTCTTCATTATTAGAAAGATCATTTAGTGTCCTAAATCTTTAAACTGAAACCATATAGCTGCAAATTTAGCTGGTGGAATTGAGTTTCTGGCTAGCTGCTGCATGTACTATTGGGAGACATCCTTTCTGAGATCCTAAGACTTAAACTCATTGTTCCCTTGCCCAAATGTTACACAATAATGTAACAGCAGAGAAGTCTATTCGAAATTTTAATTCAGATAATTATGTAACAGTGAAATAGTCTTTTTAAGATATTTCAATATATGGAATATCAGAAATTGTTTTTTTTTTCTTCCTGTGCTTTATGAACAGTGGATGAAGATGGGCTCAGAGAGGGGAGTGTGGAAATGATCTTAAATATTGCAATGGTTATGGCTCCTTATAAATAAATATAGAATATATCTGTGGCATTTAACATTCATGAGAAGGGTAATTGATTAGGGAAAAAAGCTCCCAGGAGAATTTGTAACAAAAAGGATAAAAACATGGTTGTATTTCACTATTTTCAGAGTGATCATAGTTCCAGTAGTATACATTGACAGATTGCATTATTAGAATGCCACCAATCACATTGTTCAATTTATTTGGACAATGTGGAGGAAGTGCCTTGTGTGTCAGCTTTACATGGAAGAAGACCGAAGCACAAGGCATGAGAAAAACATGAGGTACCTAAGCCCTGTGTCCCACTTGGCTTCCATTGTCACCTTGAAACACTCAGGAAGAGGGAACCTCAATAGACATACTGCCACTTATCCAGTTGGTCTGTGACCATGTTGGTGGACCATTTTCTTAACTGACCATTAATATAGGAGGGCCCAGCCCACTGTGGGTGGTGGTATCCCTAGGCTGGAGTGCCTGAGTTGTTTATGGAAGGTGGCTGAGCAAGCATGAGCAACAAGTTAGGAAGAACATTTCTTCATGTTTCTGCCTCTGCTCTGACTTAAGTTCCCTCCCTGACTTCCTTCAGTGACACACTGTGACTTGTTAGATAAAAATAAGTCTTTTTATCTCCTAAGTTTCTTGGGTTAAAATACTTTACCACAACCAGAGAGAGAGAGAGAGAGAGAGAGAGAGAGAGAGAAGACCCTGTAAGAAAGACTCTGACTAGTAAGAGCAGGGGCCTCTCCAAAGTGCTCAACAGTACGTCTTCAGTATCCAAGCTGGTTTGTTCTCTTGTGTAAGGTAGAAGGATACTCCCAATCTGTCTGACATAGAGATGGGAAGACCACAGGCTAGAAGGGCTACTTGACCTTTCATTATCACAGAGCTGAATCCTGGTCTGGCCAACTTATCTAGCATTTTGTCTAACAGGATTTCTCCAGTCCTAGGTTTCTTTTGGTACACTGACTTGGGATAATCAGCAAAAAGGTGAGACGTCATGGAAACACACTGATATCTTAAGTCCTGACTTGAGTTTTTGAACTTTCTTTTTGTTATATAGTCAATTTTTGGATTCCTCTGTGAGGCAGTTTTTCTCATAGTATAAGCAATTCTATTGTTTTTACAAAGTCTGATTGTTTATATATTACCTTACTTATTTGTCTGAAGGGAGACATTTTGGTATCACACTCTTTTAAAATTAATTCCCAGAGGATTTCATACAATGAATTTTGATCACATTCACCCCTTCCCCCAAGACTTCTCAGATCTTCCCACCCACCCACTCAACTTAGTGTCCTCATTTTTTAAATAATTGTGCTGAGTCCAGTTTGGGCTCCTGATTTGCTCTCGGGTGAGTGCACAACCACTGGCTCATGGTCAACTTGCCAGATGCCATATGTTGAAAAAAACAAAAAAAACCAAAACAGCCAGAAGCTGTTAGTTACCAATTGCCTCTCAGATGGAGGCAGGATTTCATGCTCACCTCAGCTGCCCATGCTGATAGTTTGTCTGGTGTGACCTTGCAGATACCGTGTGCACGCTGTCACAAACACTGCTAGTTCACTTATGAACCTGTCTTGCTGGCTCAAGTTTTCGTGCAGTCAGTTGCCATCTTTTCCTGTCAAAATCTTTCTGCCAATCAACTCTTCTTAATGCCATCCTTAAAAGCTTCCCACCAACTGAAACGACCTTTTAAATTTTTTCTTCACAACATAGACTCTGAATCTTAATACATTTACACTGTGAAACTAGAAAAACAGTCTTTTTTCTCTCTTTGTATTTTATATACACTTATTTCTTTTACAAGAACAATCTTGTTGAAAACTTTATTGAAATTGCATTCACTAAACCTATATATAAATTGGAGATCTACAGAATGGATTGGACATAATAATACTTCTAGTATATAATTATGAAATACCTCTTCACCTCTGTAGGCAACAATTGGTTTATTTCATTAACATTTTATACTTTTATACATGGTTAATGTGAACATTTGTTATTTTATCTTACTGTTTTATGATGTTTCTTTTTTTGATAATTTACTTTCCACTGAAGGATTCTACTTTATCAGACTTTACTAGAATAAGATTAGGGTTTTTGAATAAGTAATTGAACAAAACAGGTTTTCTCCGTAGGGTACTTACATTGTTCAGTGACTGTCTCATAGAGCACATATGCTTAAATCTTTTTTGTTGCTGGTGGGTTTTTTTGTTGTTGTTGTTTTTTGTTTTTGTTTTTGTTTTTGTTTTTGGACAGAAGATCTCACTTTGTAGCCCAGGAACATGCTATATAGATCAGGATGTTATTATCTTTATTTTAAAGACAGAGACAGAGCTTTTCTATAGTGTCCAGGCTGGTCTCAAACCTGTAGTTCCCCTATCTTAAGAACACTGAGTGCCAGGAATACAGGCATTTACCACAATGCCAAGAACCTAAGATCTTGCTTTTAAAATGTATTCTCATAAGATATGTAATTACCTAAATTTTAATAGTGTGATCAGACACATTTTCTGTTTAGATAGACTATGTTCTTTGTTTATATAGATGTATCTTTACTATTTTTTTCTGTATGTTTATTCTCTGTTTTTAATATTTTGCTTCTTGGATTATCTGACTTTTATTTTACATTTATTATTGTTATTTTGTCTTTTTCCCCTCCTGCCTCTCTCTGTGAGTGTGTGTGTGTCTGTGCATATTACATGTACACACATGTCACAGTATACCTGTGGAGGCCAGAGGATAACTTGCAAAAGTTGGTTCTCTCTAACACATATGTTCTGAGAATCAAAGTCAGGTCATTAGACTTGGCAGCAAGAGCCTTTACCAGCTGAACCATCTTGCCAGCCCTAGATGGTCTGACTTTTAAAAGCTATTTTGTTTCATCTATTGATATCTTAGCTATCAGTTTATGTAGGTCTTTGGCCTTGTCGCTCCGGAATAACTATAAATTCTTCACTTTTCACTTGCCACCCAGAATGTTTGAAACTTTGACTACAGAAACTTCACTTAATGCATGCACTTTTTACCACTCTTGTACACCATCTTTATTGAAGGCACCCCTTCTATGGAGGTTACTCTCTTAGCTTAGAAGGACTTATGAGGACCCTGTCCTGCAATTCTCTTCTGAGAACTTTTTCCTTGATGTGGAGACTTTACTGATCTACTACTGGCCTATCAGCCTGAGACGTTTAGACTTCCCATTTATTAAGAAACAAGCCAGCAACATTTAGCTCAGAATGTTTAGCTTGGACAGAATATTAGACTCATAAATACTCATTTGTGAGCAGTCACCAGGGTCTGCAGAAATAAGTGGATTGACCTTCGGCAAGTACACAGCTGAGGGGCCAGCCAGGCTGCCCTGTTGTCAGGAAATCTCTGGTGTAATAGATTTGACATGGTGGGAGAAACAGATCTACTGTCCTCACGGCCTGATGAGATTGTCCTGGTGGCAGCTACATATGTTTTTTGGCATGCGGCCATTTCCATAGCTCGAAACCAAGCACACTTCAGGGGCTGAAGCCTCGTCTTAAGATGGAGCTGTTCTGCAATTCTTTGGCAATCTCCCCAGAGCTGGTGATGTAAAGGAGCTCTGTGAAGATTGAGAAGATAGAGTTGAGGTTAGCAGGTCACGCTGCAACTGTTGGCTTTTAAGAAGTCACAAAGGGACTAGAGAGAGGTCTCGGTTGGTAAAGCGTCTGCCATGCACCATGAAGACCTGAGGGTTTAGAGTTCCAGCACTGACTTAAAAAAACTAGGTGTGGCCATGTGCATTTGTAACCCTAGTGGGGTGTATATGTGTGACACACACACACACACACACATACACACACACACACACACACACACACACACACACACACACACACACAGATATATATACTCTGATGGGCTCCAGACTACTGCAATGCATTTTCTAGGGATAGGGAGATTTCTTTAAATTGGTCAAGGATCCAACAAAATTAGGACTCCCGGGGCTGTCTGTTGTGTAGGCATAAACAGATCTGCAAAACCAATGTGTGTGTGATGCATGGAACAGAACATTCATAAAAACAGATAAGAGTGGGATGGCTAGCCAAGAGCCTTCACCAGGGAGATAGGCCTGTCATACATGTGAGTCATTATTACAGTATCTGACAATATATGTGGCTAAATGCCTATCATGCTATGGTTCAGATAATATTACAATAATGATGAACTGAAAACTAAAGACTATCTAAAAAGACACATGGTCTTTAGTAAAGCTGGGTGAAGTATGCATTGGGATCTAACACACACACACACACACACACACACACACAGACACACGCACACACACACATTTGTATGTAGCTCCTTTGAAATCAAACTGTGGAGGAAAAACAGTTCTCATAGATTAAATACCTGAGGTTGACCTTGGGTCTTGAGACAAAAGAGTCAAGGGCAAGAACAATACAATGTTAAAGAACGGAGATTCTAAGCGAAGAATCTTGCGTGTGAATCCTGGACCCGGTCTTCCATGCTGGGTGATTGCTTTTTGTTTTTTACATTCTCATTTAGCAGGGAACATCACGAGGCTCAGAGGGTTTAACGGTTCATACCTACCTGATATGGTGATTATAGGAATATAGGTTAAAGGAGGTGACTAAGGTAAAGGTTTTTAGTGTATAGAAAGTGTAGTCAGACATTTCTTGGTTCTGCCTAGCTCTGAGGTCTGTATCTGTAGTCCTTTGGCCACTTACAAAATACTTTGGAGGCTTAATATTGTAGTAAATGCTGGGCCTGTAGTTCGGGCCTATTATTAACTAGCTCTTATAGTTAAATTGACCCACTTTCTTATCTATATTCAGCCATGTGGCTTGGCACTTTCTCTCAATGCAAGCTTCTCATCTTGTTTTCTTCCTGTCTCTGATATCTACAGCTCTGCCTTTCTTCTTCCCAGAATTCTCTTGCCTCTACTTCTTGCTTCTACTGGTCAATTAGCATTTTCTTAAACCAATACAAGTGGAAAACCTTTATAGTGTGTGGTGATATATTATATATTTAATAAAACCAGTCCAGAATATCAGAAAACAGATCTGCTCACAGTCAAGTCAGGAGAGTCGGAGAGTGGTAAATCACACTTTCAATCCCAGCATGGGAAAGACAGGGAGTGGTGACCTACGCCTTTAATCCCATAACTCCAGAGACAGATCTTCCTGTGGGTTCAAGGCCTAACTACCAAATAGTAGTAGCTTATACCTTTATTCTTAACTCTAGAATATGACTCAGAGTTGAACCTGGAAGTGAAACAGTTGGGTAGAGAAGGTATTTAAGGCAGGTGTAGGCAGACAGATTTATTTTGTAGAAGTGAGGAGGCACGAGGTGGAGGACTCTGGAAGATAGCTTTTACCCTGAGAAGTTGGCTGGGTGAGATTTGACTGTGGTCTGTTTCCTCTCTCTGATATTCCAGCTTTTCCCCAACATCTGACTCGGAGTTTTTATTAAATACAAACTAGAATTCATGTTTCAATAGTGTACAAGAGCAGTATCCCACAGCAAGAAAGCTTTCAGTAAATCTTTGTAGTTATGGGTGACCTATGAACAGATGCTAATGACCATGTAAGAAGCCGGTCAGTTTTCTGAATGTTAGAAAAGTAAGGACTGAAGCCACAAAGTGGAACAGCCAGAGCAAGACTGGGCTGATTCAAAATATAGAAAATAAACGGAGCTGGAGAGATGGCTCAGCAGGTCAGAGTGCACACTGAACTTACAGTGAACCCGAGTTCAGTTCTTAGCACCCACACTGACTGGTTCATAACCACCTATAATTCCAGTTCCGGGGGACCTGATGCCATGCCATCTTCAGGTCTTCACAGGCACTGAACACATCTACACATCTCTCTCTTTCTTACACACACACACACACACACACACACACACACACACACAACCACAAACCAACCAATCAACCAACCCAAAAAACCCAAAAATCACATAAAAACTTTGGATTGATAGGAAGTTACCTAGAGATTTCTGAATTTCAGAGACCCAAACCAAAAGTCAACTTAACTGCTCACAAGGTTTCCAGGGACACGCTCTTGATAACAACCCTTTAAGTTATACAAGATTGCCTTGATTGTGTTGACTTGGAAATCATGTAAGGCTCAAGATTTTCTTTCTCATACTTAATATTTTTACGGTATCAAGGTTTCATTATGTGGCCCAGTCTGGCTTTCACTCATGAATCTTCCTCCTTGGCTCTGACTGCTTGAGGTGACAGGTACAAGCTACTACATCGGATTCCTAGTTATCTTGGTTTCTTCTCATGTTTATTAGAAACTTTGAGAACCTGTTGTAATAGAGATCTAACTTTCCATCTTTTAAATCTTTAAGGGCAAAGCTTTGAGCAATCATGTTATATTATATAGTGTGGTGCATGCATGCTAATCTTGAAAAATCTCTAGACAACTTTCAGAGTTGACCTCCATTCTGCCCATCTGTGGCAGTCAGATTCCCAATGTGGGAACGGTACAACCATGCCCTGAATTCACTTCCTTCTATTCTAATTTGGGACAGAATATGTTTTTTTTTCTCCCCTTGAACTTAGCCATAATTTAAACATGATACATTATTATTTTAATGTCTGTGGTCTTACTCAAGAATCCAGTGTTGAAAAACCAAGACACTAGAAAAGTAGCCAATGGTTAGAGCCTATATTAAGAACACATTCAAAAGTATATTAAGCTAATTGTATCTGGGGGTGTGTGGTTGTGGGAAGACCTAACTTGTGTTCTGTGGTAATATGTTTCATATTTAATAAAAATCAGTCTGAAATATCAAAGAGATCTACCCACAGTCAATCCAGGAGAATCAGAGAGTGATAATTTACACCTTTAATCCCAGCACAGGGAATATCCAGGAGTGGTGGCCTACACCCTGAATCCCAGCAGATCAGAGTTTGAGGCCAGCTTGGTTTACACAGGGAGTTCCAGGCTCCCAGACAGGCAGTGGTGGTTCTAAGGCCTTTAATCCCATAACTCAGAGACAGAGGAGATCTTTCTGTGTTTCTGTGAGTTTAAGGCTAACTACCAAATGGTAGTAGCCCATGCCTTTAGTCTTAACCTTAATGTAAAATGACTGGGTGAAGAGGGTATTTAAGGCAGGCATAGAAAGACAGATTAAGGCAGTAAAGTCACGAGGAGTGAGGCGAGGAAGCTGGAAGACAGCTGGATGAGATCTGACTGTGGTGTTTCCTCTCTCTGACATTTCAGCCTTTCCCTGAGATCTGGCTCTGAGCTTCCTTTATTTGTGCAACAGTGTTCTTGAGTCACAGATGCTCTGACTGCATTTCTTTATTTGATATAAAATTGTATGGTAAGAATTTGCCTGAGTAATGGATATAGTGATAACTGAAAAGGAATACATGGTTCAGTACTCTAGTTGTGTGATGTGGATGGCAGTGCTGGACAATATGTAAATCGCTGTGCTTTTTGATTAATTGTCTTCTGTGATGGCAGAACTTCAACTTTATGTGGTCTATGGACTTGGTTACTGATGTGGCCAGTGGTGGAGTGTGTGTTTTCTTTCCAGTCATGTGGTGATAAATAGGGTAAGGATCCCCTAGAAATCAAAAAGGAAATAGCTCCAAAGATATAAAATATATAGATAAATCTTGAAATAGGCCCTCATACTGTAGCCCAGGCTAGCCCTTAACTCCTTTAAGGCTCAGTACATAGTCCTGTCTGGAATCAGACTTGTGGCAGGCAGTCCTTTAGCCTTTGCCTCCAAAGTTTTGGATGCCACAATCAATTTTAGGGGAGTATTCCCCGTTTCCCCTCTGAGGTAGAGTTTTATGTATTCTAGCATTGTGTGAATTATTTGTCACATTCTACGCCATCTCCAAATTTACTATTAGGTGAAGATGACTGAACTTTGATATTCCTTTTTCTACCTCTTGAGTGCACTACCAGCCACTGTTGAGGAATAGCATTCTAACTATGTAAAGATGTGTTAATTTGTTTATGCTGGGGAATATTACTTTAACTGTGTAAAGGTGTGTTACATCTCTTTAAGGATGTGTTACATTTGTATATGCTGGGGAATATTACTTTAACTGTGTAAAGGTGTGTTACATCTGTTTAAGGATGTGTTACATTTGTATATGCTGGGGAATATTACTTTAACTGTGTAAAGGTGTGTTACATCTCTTTAAGGATGTGTTACATTTGTTTATGCTGGGGAATATTACTTTAACTTGTAAAGGTGTGTTACATCTCTTTAAGGATGTGTTACATTTGTTTATGCTGGGGAATATTACTTTAACTTGTAAAGGTGTGTTACATTTTTTATGAATGTGTTACATTTGTTTCCCCTTGTCTGCCTAAGGCATCTGAACGGCCTAATAGAAAGCTGAATGGACAACAGCTAGGTAGAAGAGGGATAGGTGGGGCTGGCAGGCAGAGAGAATAAACAGGAGGAGACACCTAGACTCAAGAGAGGAGAGAAAGAAAGGAAAATGAGAGAGAAAGTGAGGGACATGTCAGGGGCCAGAAGCCAGGCAGCTGCCAGCCATCCAGGAGAAGCAGTGGAAGTAAGATATGTGGTCAGAAAGAGGTAACCAGCCCAGACGCAAAAGGTAGATAAAGAGAAACAGGTTAATTTAAGTTAAAAGAGCTAGCCATACATGAGTCTAACACGAGGCTCAACATTTACAACTAACAATATGTCTCTGTGTCATGATTCAGGAGCTGGATGGTGGCCAAAAGACAAAGCCTGGTACAAGCAAGGCACCACATCCAGTTGAATATTGTTTTACATTTATCTTTTTTCTTTTGGTATATGTATGTTGTAAGTGTGCACATGCTACTGTGTGTGTGTGTGTATGTGTGTGTGTGTGTGTGTGTGTGTGTGTGTGTGTGTGTGTGTGTGTGTGTGTGTGTGTGTAGGTCAGAAGACAACCTGAAGGAGTTAGTTCTCCACTTCCATCAGGTGGGTCTTGGGAATTGACCACAAGTGACAGGCTTGGTGATGAGCCCATGTGCCCAATAAGCCATATCACTGGCCAGGGAGAAATTCTTTTGAGAGTAGAAAGAAAATACTGGGATTGAACCTCCAGATCTAGCCATCTAGGGTCATGAGGCTGCCAACATTATTGATGGAAAATGTGATGATTCTCATTAGTGTTACTTTTCAAAATAAATACTTTTTGCGTCTCTTATTACAAAAGTAATGGCCACTTAAAATAACTAGAAAACACAGAAAAGAGCAAAAAATTAATCATCCCCCATAAATAACATTAAGAAAAACAGTTATAATTTTTTTTGGTATTTGCTTCAAGGAAAATGGAAATATTTATTTCCATCTAATTGATGCCATTATGAACATACAATCACATGTTCTGTTCTATATCCATGGTGGACAGTATCCCCAGTACTCTAAAACTTTGCTGAAATACTTTTTTTTTAAAATAGCTACAAGTCACTTTAAGCAGTGAGGCTTCCTTGGGTTTTTTGCGTTGACAGAAGACAGGGTGTACACACATCCAGGATTTTCTAGAGATCCAGCACCTCTGTTTAACCTTTCAGTTCTTATACAAACTCAGCTGTGTGATTCTGAGGATCCTGGTCTCCTGGCTTCTAACCCAAGGCTGAATTCCACTTTTCAAAAACACTCAATGAGAATTTTTTACACATATACAATATATTTGATCTCATCTCCCCCACCTTTTTACCTCCACCAATGCCTTTCCCAAAATATCTTCCTCCTATTTCACATCTGCTTTTATTTATAACTCACTGAGTTCAATCTGTGTTGACTGAATATACACATGGGTGTAGGGCCATCCACTGAGGCAAGAGGAGCCTACCGCAGGCCATGGCCTCAAGAAAGAAGTGACTCTCTCCTCCTCCAGCAGCTATCAAGTGCAATAACTCCCCAGCTGAGATGGAGCTTTGCTGGCTGTTCTCTAACCCACGCTGGAATTTTAAGCAGCTTGGTTTTGTATAGGTCTTAACTGCAGCTAATTTGAGAACATGTGTGTGATGGCCATGTCACACTCAGAAGAGAGCATTTAATGCTTCTCTCCTCCAATCTTTGTCATTTTCAAAGGTGTTCTATCAAGAAAGAGCATCATATGCCTTCTCAGAACCTCGGCCTTTTCTCTTCCATGAGACAATTAATAGGGTATTCTGGGCTCTGATGCATTTTCCCATATTATGGACATTGATATATATATTATGGACAGCGAACTTGTGAAATATACATTTGAGAAGTCAATGCTATAGATTCAGCAGGTAAAACTTAAAGGATTGCTGGTGTAAGAAGCCTAGATTCAACTGTGCCCCATGAGCCTCCCAGGAAATAGATTGCATCATAGGAGAGGAAGGGTTATCACTTAAAGATGGACATCATTGGTTAGAAAATGAGTCCATCAGTCCTTTGGGGCAATTGGTTATGAGAAACAGAGTACTTCTCCACTCCTAAAGATGCCCACATCTCAGTGCTTATACCCCATAAGTACTTTACTTGGCATTTGTGACATGTCTTTAGATGACATTTGAGGTGGCTGATCTTTATGTAGAGAGACTACTTAGGTAGATCCCAGGAAATCAAAGAGTGAGTATAAATAGAGGAAGTGGGGAAAGAGTCCATATCAGAGAGGTTTGTTTTCTCTTTGGGGGCCCACTATCCAAGCGCCAAATAAAAACATGAAGAATTATGCTCAGCCTTAACTTGCTTTGTTTCTAGGCAACTTTTCTAATGTAAATTATCCAGTTTCTTTTAAACTACGTTTTGTCTCTAGGCTTTTTACTTTCTCTATCTTTCTATATATTTCTTTCCTTCTTCCTCATTGGCTGGCTGTATAGCTGGGTGACTAGTCCCTCCATGCCTTTCTTTTAACCCTAGACTTCTCCTCCTATTTATTATTTAAGCCTGGCAGCCCCACCAACTTCTCTCTCTTACCTAGGTATTGGCCCTTTGGGTCTTTATTAGACCAATCAACTGTTTTATGCAGACAAAGTTACACAGCTTCACAGAGTTAAGCAAATGCAATGTAAAGGATTGCATCATATCTTTTCATCATTAAACAAATATTCCACAGCATAAATGAATATAATACATCTTAAACTAATATTCCACAGAAAGGTTTGATTGGAGAAGTGCTACAATAAGGTTTCCTGGCCCCAGGCAGACAGAGGTCCAGACCCACAGACCTGCCACCCCAGACCCCTTAGTCACCCGCCACTGCTTTGGCCCTCAAACATGACTCAGACACTTATATTAGTTTCATGCTGTTTGGTCTATGGCTCAGGCACATTGCTAGCTTGCTCTTTAATCTTAACTCAACCCATTTCCATTAATATGTCCTGCCACATGGCCCGTGGTTCACCTGTGTTCCTTACATGTTTCTTCTTTGAGCGGCTGGGTCAATCTGTCGCTGGCTCTGCCCTCCTTCTCCTAACTATTCTGATTCCCTACCTACTTCTTCTGTGGTGTCCGCCATGGCCAAAACATCTCCTTTATTTAAAGATTAGTATACACAGCATACAGAAAAACATTGCCACATCACAGAAAGTCTCCATCATTTTTTTTTTTTGCTGACATTGCAAATATTAGAAGCAAAGCTAAAGAATATGGGCAGCCTCTAGAATCATCTAAAGTAAGGAAACAGTTTTTCCTTCTCTCTAGTAAGACACACAGCCTGCCAATATCTTAACACCTGGCTATTTAAACTATAATCACACTTCTGACCTCCAGAATGGAAAGGTGGTGGTATTGTTCTCTCTCGGGGAGGGGGAGTAAAGATTCAGTGCCAACGGCTCAGGAACTGGGAGTCAGCTGAAAAACAAATAGCTAACTCCTTTATTCAGCAACGGGGAGAACCTTATATACCCTCCTCCCAGCACTGAGGCTGTGTACAGATCCAATGAGGCTGTACAATTGTCTCTCATTGGCTGGGCATAATCAGGACTTTTGACAAAGCCTGTTGCTAGATCCTCAGGCAGACTCTAGGTTGGCTCATAAGGATGTATGTTATGTGCATGCCTTGGCAACTGGTTTGAGCTAATTCTCCCAGAATAATCCAAGCAGCTTTGATGGAGTTTATACTAATAGATTTCAGTGCTAGTAAATAGTGTTCTTTTGGGGTTTGCTCTGTACTCCAAAGTTCATATGTTTTAAAAAAGTAGATGTTGTTGTTCAGAAGATATTGATGATACTTATTGCTTTTAATTTTCAGCTGATGATTTATCTAATTTACATATTTTTTAAGATTTATTTATATGTGCCTGGGTATTTTTATTTACATGTGTGTCTGTCTACCACATATGTGCAGTGTTCAAGAATGCCAGAAAGAGAACATCAGATCTTCTTAGAAACTCGAGTTACAGATGGTTGTGAGCAGCTATGTATGTGCTGGGAACTGAACCTCCTCTGTAAGAGCAACAAGTGTTCTTAACCATTCAGGCATCCCTCCAGCTCCATTAGCAGCATTTTAATTGAAATATTATGCCCCAGCCCACGGGTAAAGTCAACGGAGACCCTGGAGGAGGGGAGGGAGAATGGGGAAGAGACAAGAAAGATGCAAGGAATGAGGGCAGGACAATATAGATCTGTTTGAGCCCCTGTTTATTAAGGGAATGAACTGAGTATATATATATATATAGGGTGAAGGGGTTGGTTATTACTCTTGCTGCTAACCTTGAAAGGAAGAGTAAGTTGCAGCTGGAGAAGGCAAAAGGCAGTTGAGATTATGGGGATAGAGTGGAGGAGCAAGGACACATTCCATTTCCAGCAAAAGTCGTAAACAGTAAACAAAGTGTAAACAAGACCTGCTATCAGCCTGATCCTGTTAATTGCCAGTGAATTATGAGATGTGACCTTGGGTCAGAGTTAGGCAGAGCTTTGATATCCACAATATTAAGACCCCCAAGTCCCCCAAGTGTTATGTATCCATGAGACTTACCTCACCAGTACTCGTGGTATTTTGTTGGTCAGGAATCAACATTTCAAATGTCGTCAAGTGGGAATTGTATTGGTTTCTTGGCTCACAGAAATTTGAAAGACACATTGTTTAGTTCAATATATGATGGAAAGAGAAAATAATTCTCCACAAGAAACCTCACACAAAGGTGAGGAGCCAAAAGAATGATAGTTTTTAATATGTGGATATAATAAATCTAAGACCAAATCCTTCCACTTACATTTAAACAAAAAGATAATAATGACTCTATTTCACAAGACTCTTCTTAGGAATTACACATGAAAATGTTTTTCCTAGGCACTGTTTGGAGTTTACTTCTCTATAATCTATTTTTTGAGACAATTTACTATCTGCTAACATCTGTGGGGCCTACATGACCTGAATTTGATATTTGAAACAGGCATGTGGCAGCAACCAGAACATATCACCACTGTTGTTAAGTATTTTTCTATTTATCATCTGTGTTTATAACTTTTCTATTTTTCCCCAAAGAACAAAATCTCATAAAATAAAAACAGGAACCTGGGTCAAAGACAAGAAGAGAGAATCCATAGGCTAAGCAGATGAATTAATGTTTACTATGACTGAGAATAAAAATTTGGCTCTGAGGGCAGGAGCAAAAGTAAGAACTATCCATTACTATTTTACTAGTAAAAATAACAATAAATAAACGTACAGTGCTGCTAACAGGAGAAAATTTGGACAAAATGATTTTATAAGGGATTTCTTCCACCCTACATTCTTTTGCTAAGTCATTAAGAAATAGTTTCTCTTCTGGAATGTAATTCAGGGACATAAACATCCCAGCATGTACAAGGTCCAATGTTTAATTCTCAACATTTCAAGAGGAAAACAAAACAATTATATTCACATTATAACCAATTCCAAAAATAGAGACACCGTTTTCTGTGTTCTAAGAGAGTAGTCTTAACACTCAAGTGTCGGGATCAGTGTGATAGTCAATCTGACACGTCTAGGTAAGGTTGGTCTGTGGGAAATCCTGATTATAGCAACTGAACAGGGAAGATCTGGACATTGAGTGTGGCACCCTTCCCAAGGCAGGGGATCCTAGGTTGTGTCACAATGGAGAAAGCAAGCTTATCATCACTAGTGTATGTGCATTTGTACACTCATTGCCCGGCATTTCTGATTATGGAAGTCAGATTCCCCCAAGCTCCTGCCAACTATGACTTTCTAGTTCATGGACTGTAACTTAGAACTGTGAGCTGAAGTAAAAACCCTTTTCTCCTTAACCCGTTTTCACATGATGTTTTGTCTCAGCAACAGAAAAGAAGGGAAGACATTAAAATCTCCTAGATGGTCCAATAGAGCTGATCTCTGCCTTCATTTCCAAGAGTGTCTGATTAGCTATATCCTGAGAGTTTACATTTCCAATAAGTTTCCAGTGACACTGATGCTGTGGATCTGGGATGTGACCACACTGTGAGACCTACGGCTCTAGAGGATGACTATTGTTTCAGAATAGTTTTTGAGCTGTGAAACTCTGAGACTGTGCTAATAAAATTAATCTTGGATCAGGGGCAGAGCCAGTCATGAGTTGGCAGGAGTTAACTACAGAAAAAAATGGGGAAGCCAGGAATATGGTTAGAAAGATGCACAGGAAGGAGTGGGAGGTGGGGACTTAGAGATTCCCAGTCTTTTTGGTTTGGGAGGGTGGAGAGGAGTTATCTTGCTGAGTCTCCAACCAAAATGAAAGGTCAGCTGGTTGTTTGGATTCTCTGACCTAGTAGGTTTTCACCCCAACATCGGAATCCTGAGTCTTTATTGGTAAATAGAACAACTTATTTAAAAACAACAGATTATACAGTGACATATAAGAGGAAGCACTGGATGACCTCTAGAAAACAGCTTTAAAGAACACTTTCTTCTTGGGCCTGCATGATGGTTCAGTGGTTAGGGCATTCATCACTAAGTCTGATGACCTGGGTTTGACCTTTGGAACCCATAGGACAACTTTGCAAGTTTTCCCATGACCCTGACACATGTGCCATGGCATTCACAAGCACATAAAAATATTTAATATAAAGAAAAAAAACCCTGATCTTCAATGGCAGTGTCCTATATAATAAGTACCAAAGCCAAGAGACTGACCTGACAGTCCTCTAAGATTACTCAGTTTACCAGTTTTATATGTGTGTATGTGTGTAGATGTCTACAACTGCATTATGTGTGTGTGTGTGTGTGTGTGTGTGTGTGTGTGTGTGTGTGTGTGTGTAGTCAACTCAACAATTCAGATTTAGGCACTCACTCCATCACCACAAGGAAACCCCATTGCTACCCCTTTATATGCACACCCATTCTGTGACAGTCTCCAGGCCTAAAACCTGCACCACGGATTTGCGCCACTGTCTCTGTCATACAACCACCTCAAGGGTGTCTGTGCATGAACTCATGCTGTGTGTAGGAGCTTGAGATCAGCCTTCTTCCATTTGTTTGACCCTCCTTGAGTCACACTTTCTCCTGTGGTTGGAAAATACCTTGTTTAGTTATCATCTATTGAAGGAAAGTTGGGGGACGGAGGCCAGAGAACATACCTAGGGCAAGGCAGTAAGAGCTAAAATAATGGAAATTATCATTTCCTGACCTCAAAGCACACCTGGCTTAGATTTGGTGAGTTGCAAAGGGAAAGAGTGGTGGGGAATGCTTTCAGAGTGAGGAGTAAAAATTTTCTGAGCATATGCCTATGGGCACTATAAGGGAGCGCAACATGCTTTTGGATCATGGATGCTCAATTCTGCTCCTTAATTCATAGTCCCATCCTGTGTGGTCATAGAAAGAGATTGCACTGATTATTAAGGCAGAGAGATTTATATCACAAAGGAGCAATGACCCATAAATATAAGGTGTTAATCCAGCATTATGGAGTGAGAAGGTCCCAGAGTTTTGTCTGAGTTTCATCTCTTTAACGGATAATGTTCACATTTTCTCAGTACAGACGTCCATATATATTGTCTTTATTATTATAATAATTGGTTTGTTTGTGATCTGTTGAGAGGAACTTCTTAGTTTTACATAATATGCTTTCAGAAGACAAATACTGTAGACTAGAAGATGACTCAGAGGGTAAAGACACTTGCTGCTGTTCTTAAGACCTGAGTTTGACCCCCAGAACCTATATTGTGGAAGGGAAAAACTGACACCTTCTGACATCCACATGTGTGCCCTGGAACCTAGGTGCTCCCACACATGTACCTTCAAAAATAATAAATAAAAAGAAAATAAACATTACAATGTCTTCCACTAAGTCAGTGTCAAACTCGTTTATCAGATAGTTAGTCAGTACTTACCAGATGCCATTTAGAAGGACACAATGTGAACATGATTCATAAAGTCCTAGACATCATGAAGTATACATTTTTCTTTTCATTAAGAAAATTATTTTTAATGTTTATGTATGTTTGTATTTGTGCATATGAGTGTAATACCCACAGAGGTCACAAGAAGGCATCAGATGCTCTGGAGTTGGCTTCACAGGCCAACTTGTGTGTTGTGTTTCTCCAGATGTGGGTAGTGGGAAATGAATGTGGGTCATCTGTGAAAGCAGCAAGGGCTCTTAACCATGAGTCAATAGATACCAGGAAATTATAAATTCATGGAAAAGCCTTTTATTTTAAAGCAGATAGAAATGCCACCTAGAAGTGCTATTTTCAGAGAGAATAATCTGTGGATATTTTATGTACCTTCTTATTACTGAGGACTCAAAATACTAATTTTTATTACTCGGTGTACTTTTATATTTCCTTTGGGTTAGGTAATCAGGCTTCAAGAATTCCAAGACCCTGCTTATTAGGCATTGCATGAATCTCAGAAAATGAACACATCTTAGATATATCAAAATAGATGCAGCTCACAAAAAGCTCCCTATGAATTATCCCCAGTCCCCCATCATGGTCATATTCAGGTACACAGGTGTGATTCTTTAACTGTTCAAGGCATGTTTCAGTTTGAATGTTCGCTCTCTCCATCCCATAATTTCAAGTTCATGTTCACCCACAGTGATAATTAATTCTCTCTCTCTCTCTCTCTCTCTCTCTCTCTCTCTCTCTCTCACACACACACACACACACACACACACACACACACACACACACACACACAGTTATGGAAAGGAAGGAGACAAGAGTCCTTTCCCAGGTATCTGATTCTCTTAAGGCTGCTTGGGGCCCATGGTTTGCTCAAAAGAGATCAATGTCTTGTCTCTCCCTCTCCTTTCCTGTGGTGTCTCCTTTTGCCCAGTGTGGACCTTGTGACTCCAGCTTAGGCAAAGTGACATTGGATTCATTCAGCCAGGAGGCCCTCCCATTCAGAATGAGTTCACTGCCTAGATATGGGTTCTCCCGCTCTCAGTCCCAGTGAGAGACCAAACTTGTGAAATATTCATATTTGGCATCTAGAAGCTCGGCCACCTTTCCTTTCTAATACCTTTTCTCTCCCATTTATGCATCCAGACCTCTGTGGGTTGGCTTCAGTCCTAATGTAAAAAATATCCAATACTTCTTTCTCTAGATGATCATTAAATATCTACAAGATTATTAGATAGTAAATTTTGGAATATGAGTTCTAGGATTATAGCCCAATGAGAGAACCCAGACCAGATTTAAACTGAAATATTCAAATCTGAACCAAAATCTATTCCTGCAGGGTCTTTTGCTACCCTCTTTTCCTGAGCTCAGCGTCTCTAAACTTAGTCCCATAAATTCAGGTTTATTTGTGGATTTATTCATGCCAGTCTTTTCCTAGGGCTGGTATACCATAAAAGAAGTTGTTTAATATCACTCAAATGTATTCTATCATGTTTATTTTGGAGGCTGGAGGTCTGAATCAGGGTATCAGCAGAACCTGTTTTCCTAAAAGCTCTCAGGGGAAATGTTCTATGCCTTTCCCCGGCTTCTGTCCTCTGCAGTCACTTCTTGGTATACCTTAGCTCACAGACTCAACGCTCCAATCTCTGTCTTTACATTACTTCTGTTCTTCTCTGACTTTCTTTGCAGTTTCTTTTGTAGCTCAGGCTGGACCCTGGCTCATGATTCTTTTTGCTTAGCCCCCACATACTAAAATTATAGATGTGTATCCCATATCCAGTCTGTCTCGCTCTTTGAAAAGACACTTGTCACCTAATTTGGGGTCTACTCTAAGATGATTTTGGTTGGCAGTCCTTAATTATTATGTAAAGACATTGTCTCAGTTCTGTAAGGGAATATGTTCTGGTATGTTGTTAATATTTGCTCTTCCTACTGGTTTAATAAAAAGCTGGTTGGCTGAAGGCAGGCAGGAAGTGTGGGAAGGACTACCAGACTAAGAAAACTCTGGGAACAGGAAAAGCAGAGCAGCGAAGCCAGAGAGGTAGTACGGAGACACCATGATGAGACACCAGCAGAGGAGGGAAGTTCAAATGCTGCTCTTAGAGAAGGTACCAAGCAAGCCATATGGCTGAATAAGATAAGAGTCATGGGTTAGATTAAGAATTAAGAGTTAGCAAGTTATATGCCTGGGACCTGGGTCAATCAGCATGTAATTAATATAAGGTTCTCTGTGTTACTTTGGGACTGCTAGTGTAGATCTTGGGATTAGTCTGGGCCAGAAACTTAATGCTACATGTGAACACCTAAGTCCTTACTTTGACAAAAAGTGGCAGAAGTTGACAGAAGAACCAACATTTTTTCATCTAATTTCAATGAAATATAGGTAACAATAACACTTGTTGTGATCTTAATGAGTTAGATACTTGACCAGCAGATATGTGCTTCTTTGTACAGGAAAAACCCATCAAATTATATTTTAAAAGCATTCAAATTTTATCAGCTTTCAATTCTGTGCAAGAAGTCTCTGTGGGTGATTCTAACTAGCTTACCTCTATGCTTGTTTTATATTTCTGATTAATCAAGCTTGCTTTCTCTTTTCAGGTGCTGAGTTGAGTCTGAGACACCTTTATCAAGAACATGGGTGCTCTGGGGGGCCTGGAATGTGGAAGCTTATCTGGGTCTGTGAATATGGAATATTCACCAAGCTTAGCTGTGTCTGAATCTAGAATACAGATACTTAGTTGAATCTACTGTTACTTTAGCAATAAAATGACATTCTAGTGCTTCCCAGGCAGAACACTGAATAGATATGACCATTTTCCATCTTTCTTCTTGCTATGTTCAGCTTCGAATCCCTAAAGCACCATGGGAAAAAAAAATCTGGTTACTCTGTTGGTTCTCCTACATGGTCAATAGATTGTCTGACTCTAGGGGCAGCATCCTAGTTGGCACCAGCCTGATCTTATCTGATGTCAGTGATATTGGGAGACTCCAAAAAGACCAACATCTGTTCTGCTGAGCTCAGTCTACCCATAACACCAGACATGTTAACAGGAATGACCTAAGCCACACTTCTGGAACTGACTCATAACAGCAGCGGCTAACCACACTAGCAATGAACTTTATGCCCTCAGTATATAGGCTGCTAAGAGTGAACTGCATTTTGCAGGATTGTTCTAAAAGCAAAAATAAAAGTGACGCCAGACTTGATGCTGCATCTAGATGAATCAGAAAATCACAGAAAATGTTGGTGAGTGGGGATCTCAGACTGCCCCCTCCAGACAGAAAGACTTTGCTAGATGAAGAAATTAGTGCAGCTTATGTAGAGTTTGGGAATCTCTATCTGCTTGAGTGACACCTGGAAAGACTTCATAGAATTCATGTTTCTGGTAGAGAACAGGTGGGAGGGAGTACCAAGTTTAGCATCATAGCCTGGGATACTGTTCTGCAAGTCAGTGTTCCTAGAAGCTGAAAGCAGCTGAATGTTCCTCACTATGTGTAGCCGTTCCAAGGGCATTTGGCTCATGGTCTGGGATTTCCCCGACCTCCAGTTTTATGATTTTCTCTTCTTCAGGGTTAGATTATCTCCATGCAAACTTTATTCATTCTTTTTTTTCCATTAATCACAAATAGTCATATCCCTTTCTTGGTGGAATCTTGAAGTTTCAAAGACTTAAGAGAGCTCATCCATAGTCTGGATATGGTGTAAATATGTCCCTTCAGATGAAACTCCACATTGTTAGTTTTCAAAACACTTTCATCCATGTAATGACATTGGAGGTTGGTGACTTCACAAATCTTAAAAAAAAAGATACACATTCACATAAAAGGAAAATAGGTTTAGAGGAGCCTAGACTTTGCTAATGTTCACATGCATTAGATTTGGAGTTGGGATTTGAACTCACTGTTATTGGATGTAGTGGATGCTGCACACAAGGGGTCATCCTTAGGTCTTTATTATTTATATACTTACGTGGGCATCTCACATTATGACCAAGTGACGTAGGTAGGGTGATGAGAGGATGTAGACCTGGGAGCCTTCTACAAAGGAAAGATTAATGGTCACTTTGAGATCATTGGGTGAATTTGCTATGACAGGTCAAGTGCAGTTAGCACACCAGCAACAGAGTTAGGCAGGCTTGCGACTAATCTGGAAACATACGGGGCATATGTCTCTAGTATTTCCTTAGGGATAATATTTCCTCATAACAGCCTTGTAAGCCAATGAAGAAAATGATAGTCAATTTTCCTCTTCTCTTTCTACAGGATTTATATGACTATGATTATTCATATATTCATATCATAGTACATCTCCTGATACCATTTCAAGTCTCATTTAATGGGCCCATCTTTAACTGCTGTAATGAGAGCTCCTGCATAATATACATGTACCATCATACATGTACATACATACGTGCATGCACACCCATATACAATTCATATACATGCATAGACAATATGTACATACACACATGCTCTTATATATGTAACTGCATAGGTACAACAAGTATCTTACAGATAGTGAAACTGAATGACTTGGTCAAGATTAAAGGCTCAGTTGATGTCAGAACTATAGCTAGAAGCCTTTTATTCAGAATTTGAATCTTGCCTTCATCGCAAACTGGATTGACTAGAGTAGACAGGATGTGTGTCTTATTCATTCAGATAAGTCTCAGAGTTGGTTTTGTATGGGGAAACTTGGAGCTCATTCAACCTTGAAAAGAAAAAAAAAATCCACTCTCCAGTACAGCTGAATGCCCAAACAAGCTCATAAAAGCTCACAAAGAGAAAAGAAAGAAATGTCACTCTGGAGGCTTTCAGTGAGAAAGGCGAGCATAGGTTACTGCACTAGGGATGAGTCAGAGATGTAAGTAAATGCGCCTTTGTACAGTGAGAAAGAAATGTACCATTGAAGAGATGTTATCTTCAGGACCAAACATTTCTCAACCTGCAATGCATGGAAATTGTGGAATGGAGTTGTTGGAAACTACACATTCATAAATATTGATAGGCTGACAAAGAATTTTAATTTTAAGATGTCTGACTCTGATTAGTTCTGCAACACAAACACCTTTTAATTCTCCCCTCAGGCCAAAGATCAAACTTTGGCTGTCGCCTTTTAGATAAGTCATTTGCATTGCTAGATATAACCCAGGTTTGTACGCACAGGGAAGCTAACCATTCAGCTGTCAACGGAATGAGAAAGCTGAGTTTTGCCAGAGACTTTGCTTGTCTGGCTGACTGTGGGCCAGTAGCTGGGGGAGATTTGCCTTTTCCAGGACCTCTCACCTATGGTAAAGAGAGGTGAGCATCTTTCTAGAAACTCTACTTTCTTATACCAGACTGCCCCAAATCATCTCCACATTTAGACCAAAATGGAGAGCAATATTGTGTCCTACAAGGCCTTAGTCAGCCCATCTTCCCTCACTCTTTACCCAACTGCTCACTCACTACTCCAGCTCCTGTGAACACCCAGCTTTTCTGTGTGGTTCCTGCCTCAGGATTTTCCATCTTCAAGGGTCTTCTCTCTTGGTTCTCACTCTCACCAAGGGCAGAGCTATATTCTCTAGTCACTTGCTCCAGTCTGTGTCACAGCACTGTGCTCTACACAAATTTAGGAGTCTTATTGTAAAGTATTAATGTTCTGCTACTTTAACTACTGCCACAAAAGCAGACACCGTGTCTGTCAGTCCTGTTCTTATTCACTCTGGGGTTATTAAAATCTCAAAACTTGTGGCTACTCTTGGTGAAATGTTCAGTGGGTAAAGACACTTGCCATGAAGCTTGAACAACTTAAATTGAATCCCTGGGTCCCACATGATGGAGAGAGAGCCTGGATTTACACAAGGCGTTCATTGTAGATTCCTGCTAGCTGTTCTTTGACCCTCACATGTGCTCTCTGGTAAGCACATGGACACACACACACACACACACACACACACAAACACACACAAATAAATATATAATGAATAAATAAATAGAATGTAATTAAGATTTGAGATTAAGATATTTTACCCTTTGGACCATAAATTTTTGTGCAGATATTATATAATTGTTCTAAGGTTTATATGTATTTAGCCTTTTACTACTTTAGAAAAAATGATAGTGACTGTTTCCATAGCAATCCAGCCCTCGATGTCCCCTTATGTTATATAGCTTTGAAACGCATTAAGTTTATGCTTTATTCTTTCAAATGTGTGCTAAGGATCTCAAGAGAAGTGTTGACTATTACATTCTTTGCTCTCTCTTCATTGCTGTTGTTCTGGGTTTTTAGATATTTGTTGTTACATTAATGTGGGGGGGGGGCACATGCTCATGCATGCGAGTGATTGGATATGTGCATACCACAGCACGCATATGGATGTCAGAGGACAATAAATGGGAGTCAGCTACCAGCCACCCATAGAACTAGAAGACTGAAGTCAGGATTATGGCAAGCCCTCACCCACAAGTTCACCCTGCTGCCCAGTGGTCCCTATTTCCACCTGTATCAGTTTTCTTTTTTTATGAAGAAATCCTTTCAGGGATTTAGTTACAGCCTGTCACAAATGATTTTCACTTCCCTTTTCTGAATGTGCCTATGTACCACCTTATCCCCAAAGGCTATTTTTTTTTTCTTTGCAGGATGTAGAATTTGTATTGACTGTTATTTCATTTCAACAGCTCAAGAATGTTGGGCATATCTGTGGGCCAGTGCCTTCCAATAAAAACCTGCAGTCATTTTGAAACCTTTCCTTCATAGATAATAAGTTTATATGTCTGTTTTGGTTAGTTTGAACTGTAAACCCAATGCAACCTAGAAACATGAGGGTAATAAAATGGAGGGGGTGCCTTAATTGATATAGGAGGGCCCAGTCCATTGTGGGTAGCATCATTCCCTAGGAAGTTTATGCAGCACTGTGTAGTAATTAAGATGTTAGATAAGCAGGAACAAAAAAGCTTTTTGTGGAAGATGGAACTAGGTTCTTGAATAGCTTGTCTTGACTTCTCTCAATGATGCATTGAAAACTGGGATTGTAAACCTGCTAAAATCTTTTCTCTCCTACGTTGCTTTTGGTCCAGGCATTTTATCACATTAAGAGAAATAAAATTAAAGCGGTATCTTAGTGTGCACTTACTGCGGGTAATTTTGTTTAGGAATCTGTAGGAATATGTCTTTTTACTATATTGGGGCATTTTTCAACTCTTATTCTTCAGCTTTTAAATAATTTGTTCTTTCTATTCTTTTTGGTTTCTCAGTCATATACCTGCCAAACTTTAGAATTCATCTTTTATAAAATGCTAGCATTTGTCTTTAGTATGTATACTTATATATAGTATGTATATATGCTGGATAACTCTATTGACCTTTTTTTAAAAATCTCTTCATTCTTCTGTCTGGTCTGTTCAGTAAGTTTTATATAAAAAGGTTTTATTGGATTTTTGGGTGGCTCTGTTATTTCTTTGCTGAGACAGACTATGTCTTTTTTTCCCATTTGATTTTAAAAGTGTTTGTAGTTGTTTGCTTAAACCTTTTTAACTAGTTTTATTGGAGTCTTTGTGGGATAATTTATGTTTATATTATATATGTATATACATGTCTGTTGATTATTCTTACCCATATGAGTTTAGGTTTTCCTGATTTTATTTAATATGCTGAGTCATTTCAGATTGTATCTTAGTGTGCTTTTAATGTTACATAGGGAGACAGTGAGTCATTTTAAGATCCCGTGCAGGATCTTTCTATTTTTCTCTCAGCAGCATTTAAGGTTGGTCTCCAAGTTCTACTCATGGTCTCTGGGCTGTTATTCTAAGCTATAAGCTCCAAAGCAGCTTCAGGGCTCTTTGGGTCTCCCACCAGTGGCTTATCTGGATCCTGGAAAGTGGTTTTGTTTATTGATCAAAGTGATTAGTGTTCTGAATAGGGTCAGATTTATGCACACATGGTCAAGGCAGTGAACTCATTCATAAATCTGCGTTCTTGAGTTCTTTCTCTATCATATCATATCGTAAGTGTTTTGTTTATGAGGTGTTAGAAACGGAACTCAGGCCCTCGTGTGTTGTCTTAGTTTTTGCCAACCCGACACCAAACTAAATATACCTGAGAAGAAAGGATTTTAATTGAGGAGTTGTTTTCACTAGATTGGTCTGTGGACATGTCAGATCCATGGATCTGGAGCTAGAGAACATTCTGAGTTGTCTGATATGGGTGCTGGGAACTGACCTTGTGTCCCCTGGAAGTGCAGTGAGTACTCTTAACTGCTAAGATATGTCTTCAGCCTTAAGGTCTTAAAAAAACAATATGGTGGGGAAAACAATGGATACTTTATGGATAAGGTGGTGGTTTCATGAATGTATATTTAAATTTAACAATAAGTGCACACCATACGTATGGCGTATGGCTTTTTTTAATGAATGAAAACTCAAGAAATGGGGGTGGGGAGGGAGATAAAACAAGATTGCTCTGGAGATAGAAGCTTTCTCTTCTGTGTGGTTCCTCCTGTTGGGTTTCCTTTGTTTTGACCATGGGAAGGAAGAAAAATGAAATGTATGCAAAACCCCTCTGGACTTGAATGCAGTGAGACCCACATTCTAATTGGACTCAGTATCTCTTGGGCACTTTAATATGTCTGATTGACTGTCTGAAACACGGTCACGATAGTGTTAACTTCCTCACCTCCTCTCCTTCTTAGGGCTATTGCAGCCATCAAAGCATGGTATAACAATACTTTGCAAAGAATCAAGTAATTTGATCAAGGCAAGATCTCAGTTATTTAAAAGAAATTTGAGACAAAATAATTAATTGGAGCTGGAGATTGTAGACCAGTTCGTTGGGTGCTCAAAACACATAAAGTCTTGGGTTTAATCCCAGTACTGCATAAACTTGGCCTGGTGGCTTTCATCTGTTACCCAAGCACTGGAGATAGATGGAGGTAAGAGATTCAGGAGTTTGGGGTCATCCTCTGATATCCTGGGAGTAAGAGCCAGCCTGAGATACATGAGGCCCTATTTCAAGCATCCCCCAAATATAATGTTTTTTTCCAAATGCATACAATTTATTTTTCCACATCCATCAGGCACTTTGGTGGGATTTGTAGGGCATGGCATCAGCCCCAGTCCAATGCCATGAAGCTTTGATTAGATAGTGACATTGCTGCTCCTTCCATTGCTCTCTTGGTTTTATCACAGTTGTCACCAATAGGGAGTTAATTTAGAAGTTATTCTCTGTCTGTGACATACATTCTTTTTCCCTCAAGGATATCAGTTATAGACATTATATAACCATTCCAAATTAAGAATACAACTATTCACTGCTTTTGTTTTAGTTTAGGATTTTGTTTGTATTTGAAACAGCTCAAGCTAGCCTTGAACTTGCTATGCACATAAAAATTATTTTCAGTTCCTGACCTTCCAAACTTCTTCCTCAGAGCTGGTATCACACTGGTCATCACTGCTCTGTGTGTGTGTGTTTGTGTGTGTGTTCACACGTTTTGATAAATGTGAAGGTCAGCAGTCAATATCTGGTGTCTTCCTAAATTACTTTCTTTGTTATATTGTTGAGACAGGGTCTCTCACTGAACCAGCTCACTGATTCAGCTAGACTGTCTGGCTAGCAACCTAGGGATCCTCTAATTTCCACTGTTGCTTGGATTATAGGTGCAGGCTACTGTGCTTGGCTCTTACACAAGTGCTGGGAATCAAACTAAGGTCCTCATGCTCACATAGCAGCAGGAATTTTACATTTCCCCAGAACCCACTGATTTTTATTATATACTGGAACTCTATGTGGCTGCTGTAAATCCCTTGTACAACATCACATAATAAATTTCAGTTTTTCCATAGAATGAATAATGGCCATTCTCCCAACATACAGAATACCTAACTCTTTTTAGAAGTGTTTACAGTCCATCAAGATTTTTGAGGCAGAAGACAGCATTTCATTTTCATTGGCAGCTGAAGTTTCCAGTGAAAATTAAAGATTAATGATGTAACTGAACGTCAAAAAAAAGAAAGGGTCAGGGCTCCGCAACATTTGTAAACAGTGTAATGCCTTCTACTGATCAGATGCTTGCAGACAGGGAAAGTGAATATCACTGCAATAAAACCCCGGGGCTAACCTTTCCCTGTGTGTCTGGGGCCTGGCTTCCAGCACTTGATGAATGACTACCTTGTACCAGGAGGTCACTGGGGAGTGTCTGGGCCTTTCATGTGGTTGGGCCAGCTGTGGGCAATCTGTGGATATGGATTACCCTGCTGAGAGAAGCCAGGGCATGTGAAGGCAGCAAGGAACACAGAGGAGGAGCCAGAAAGGAGACGAATATCAAGAAACAATTTACAACCCGGATGAGGTATTCATGGGATTTTCAACTCAACAGAAATCAGCTCCTTGGCTTCTGAAGTCCCCTTGAAACAGGATCATGTTGTGTCTGACTTGGTGTTTCTCTGCACACTTTCTGTCATTTTTGCCACACATTCTGTTTTCAATACCTTTACAGTACCTCAAAGAGGCTCAGGGATTCATTCAGGGCAGATGAGTTAGTCAGTGACTGAAGTGGGATTTGAACTCAAGTCTATCTGATTTTAAAGCACATGTGGTCACGCAATTAAAATTAAATGTTAGTTTATATGTTTTATTTCTTCTTTCTTTTCTTTTTTTCTCATTTGAGACAGGTCTTATTATATACCCAGGGTAGTCTCGAACTCATGATCCTCTTGCCTCAGCTTCTTGAGTGCTGAGATTACAGGTATGTACCACCACACTTTACAAATGATAGCTTCTGGCTCATGTACAAATTTGTGCTTTCTTATTCTGAACTATTGTTATTTTTTCATTATGGGAGACTGTGGGAGGACATGGCATGCATCTTGATTGTAACACTGAAAGGGTCTGTTCCTGGATCAGAGATTAGCAGATGGGTTCTTTAACTGTGTTTGGTAAGGAAATCCTGCTGACCTTTGACTACAGTGTTCATGATTACTGAGAACTCAACACATGACTTGGCCCTGGGGAGTCTTGATTCAGCTTACTGTGAGAACTGTCTCCTCATTAGTATTAATCATCCACTGATGTTGTGCACACTGTGCTGATCAAAATGCCTTCCTGTAAGTGGCCTCATTTCATACTCAAGTCTAACTGGAAGCCCTTTACACATCACATACCATGGTAGATATACGGGACATCAAAAGGCATATGACACAATTTCTTTCTAAGGAGATTGGCCTCATGAAATAACTGCGATCATGTCCCATGAGGTGCAAGGCTCTTTGTCTCAGCGTAATGCTCTGTTTTGATATCATATGACTTCATGTCCCACTCTCTACTCTTTGAGTATTCTAGTGTTCAGTAGCCATTCTAACACTTGCTTGTTTTCACCTCTGAACATTATTATAGCTGTACCCTTCTAATAGAAATATCCCCCCCCCAGGAGGGACCAGGTAGGCTCCTGAAACCCCCTAGATCCAGGAGATAAGCCTCACAAATCTCCAGTCCTGGGTCCCTAAAGTCATGAAAGCAGTCAACAACTGTTAGGGAACAGAGCTCTGACCAGCTGAGCTGCTTGAAGGAAGGCAGGCTACCTAAGGAAGACTCCAGGGTATGTGGGACTGCTTGACAGCTGTGCAGAGAGCTCCAGGTCTGCAGCATTTGTGAACTGCAGCCCATGTTGGGATGGGCTTCGTAGAGATGGAGCTGCTTTTGAGCCCTTTGGTCTCCTGTAGAGAATCCCTCATCCACACTCCTGTTAGCAACTCCATTAACTCATTGGTTTCCTAAGCTGAACTTTGCAAAATAATCACTTTGACCTGCCCTGGCTTCCCTGTCTGGGATGAGTAGATGTGTATGTGTTGTGAGTCCCCAGGAAATGTCTCACATAAAAATAGCCAGTGCTTTCTCTCTTCTTGATCTACTTTTGCGACACTTTTTTAATATCTGAGTTGAAGCCATTCATTTAATATACAAGACAGAGTTTCCATTTCCAATAGTTACTCAAGAATAGAGAAAACTCAACCAAACACCAGGCTCATGTCTATAATCCCAGCCTGGGCCTCACAGGAAGCTCCCTGCCAGCTGAACTGTCATAGCAAGACCCTGTCTCAAGACAACAGCAATGAGATAAGTACAGAACAATCTGTTCCCTCTTTTTTTTTTTTTTTTTTTTTTTTGAGTCTTGGCAATTGAACTTACGGTCTCATGTGTTCTCAGCACACACTCTACCATGCTCTCAACTCCTACTATCGCACACTCTGCTACTGAACCTTGTCCTAAACTTCTTTCCTCTTAAATTTTATTGTCTGTCATCAACATGTCATCTTGTTGATTAAAATACGATGCAATGTGGTATAAACACCCTTTGCAGTGTGGTCTCTTGTCCTAGCTACAAATAGGGGATTGAAAAGACCACGAACCACTGATACATGTTCTAGCTCTGAATTTTAACATACTGTTCAATGTTTTCTGAAAGAAACACGGAATAATCAATAATCAAATATATATATCCAATAATCAAATCAATAATCATATATATATAGATCATAAAGCCAGGTAAACATTGACATGTACAGGTATAAAACAGTTTAATTGATTGCTGAGAATTAAGTATTTGGATTGGATACTCAATAGTTCTGGAAGAGTGTGTGTGTGTGTGTGTGTGTGTGTGTGTGTGTGTGTGTGTGTGTGCGCGCGCCAGACAGAGAGATACAGAGAGACAGAGAAAGAGGAAGAAAGAGATGGGTTTGATGGGATTTAGAATCACCATGAAAATAATCCTGTGTGTATGTCTGTAAGGATAATACAGATTTGGTAAACTGAGATAGGAAGGCCCATCCTAAATGTAGGTGGCCTCTTTCCATGGGCTAAGAATAAAACACAGAAAATATTGAAGTTGGAAGAGAGGGAGACATGTTGCTGGTTCTCCAGGGAGGAGAAAGAGAGTCAGGGAGTGGGGGATGGACATGTTTGACCATTTGATAGGATAGAAATTTATTTAACAAAAAGAAAGAAAATGAGCTGAGCACAGTGTTCATTGTTATCAGTGTTTCTTGACTGCATATGTGCTGTGTGCCAAGCTGCCATCCTGCCTTCCCTATTATAATTGAAAGCACTGAGCTGTGAGCCAAGATAAGCCATTCTCCCTTAAGCCGCTCTTACCAGCTTATTGGTACAGCAAGGAAAGAAAGCAATGTAGCCTGGCTCACCTTTGGCCTGGTCATCATCCTCTAAGGCTTAGACCTGGGCTCCATGAATGACAATCTCTTCACAGCTCCACCATCTCCTCAGTGCGGGGTGGTCAGTCATTTGTCCATCTGTCCTCACAGTCAGCCTGCCCTTTTTCCACAGCCATGTTGAAAAGAAAGTGATTTTGTGTTAGAATAAAAATACTGACAGAAATGAAAGAAGACTTTTGTATGGATTTAAAGATTCCCTGTCTATTTCAGTGAAGAGTAGATCAGGGGAGTTATTCATAGTAGCTTCAGAATAAAAATAATCTGGAATAAACAGTAAGGAAATGAAAGGCCCCTATAATGAAAACTTAAAGACACTAGAGAAAGAAATTGAAGTAGATGTCAGAAACTGAAAAGACCTCTTACATTCATGTATTGGAAAAATCACTACTATAAAATGATCATTCCCTTCAAGAACAAGCTATAGATTCAATGAAAGTCCAACCAATATTGGTTGAATGGCATTAGATCGTTACAGTGGTAGTAACAAATAACATTTGTTATTGCTGTGGAATATTTGTTAAATGATGCAAAGATGTGTTGCATTCTTCTATGCTGCATTTATTTAACTCTGTAAAGCTGTGCTATTTTGCCCGCCTAAAACACCTGATTAGTCTAGTAAAGAGCTGAATGGCCAATCGCCAGGCAGGAGAATAATTTTATTTCTTTTTATACTTTGGGAAAAACAGATAGAGACATATTAATTAGGGAGAGACGTGGAGGGTAATACAGGGGAAAATGGAATAAAAAGAGATAAATAACACTAAGGGTATTTGAAAAATCCACAGGGGAATATTGTATCTGATAAACTTACTTAAAGTGAATATCTAATGTGTGTGTATATATATATTAAATGTAGCTACTGCCACTTGATGTGATAATGCTTCTTCCAAGAGCCATAAACTATTTAATAAGAACTACAGTGTTAGGCATGGGAAACGCTCCTTTGCATTGTTGATCAGGGTGGTTCAAGAGACTCCCAGAGCAATATAGGTTATTACCATTGCCTCTAGTTGCCTCCCAGAACTTGGAGGAAAGACTCTATTGTTGAAGACACCACACTTCAGACATAGGACTTTGAGGTAATATTGACAAGGAGACCTCCTTTCTGAGGACTATTTTTCATAGTATCCAAAGGTATACTTTCAAGAAAAAATAGCAGGCCTTATTCCTGCCCAGCTGTAAGGCCTACAAACCACAATGACTATCCCTGACAGACATTACCAACAATACAAGAGTGACCTTTTTCTCTTAGGGTTGACTAACAGCTGTCTAATAGTCCTTAAGACCCATTCAATAGGACAGAATTTGTGAGTGGTACTGTGAATCTACCCAACTATTCATTGCTAGATAGGTCACAGGTCCTAGAAGATAATTTTGTAGTATGGTGGATGGCTAATGGAGGGTGGTGTCTCTTGAGAGTGTTTATTTCACTTTCTGAAGGTGTTTTCATTTCTTCAGTTCCCTATCAGCTCCAAGTTCCTCTCTAGAACAGCCTAACAGCTGTGGGTGGGAGGGAAATGACATCCAAGGGGCTGTTATCACAACCAAGCTCCAGTTTTGGTTTTACCAGAAAATGCAGTTTCCAGCCATGAACTTGGGCAAGCCATTTTTGGCAGCCTTGCCTGTTCTCTGATATCCCCTCTTGCTCATATTGAGGAAAAGTCCCTCAAATTTGTGATGAAGAAATACACACGTCAAATTTTGCTTCGGCATCTACTGCTTCGTATTAAGCTTGTGTTGACTAAGCGATGCGACTCTCAGACATTCTATACTTACCTTTCTGACTCTGTCAAGTTCTTTCCATGCTTTGACTTTGATCTTCAGATTTGGGGGCTTCATGGAGGCTACTGATATGAGTCATATTAATGTCAAGATTGGGGTTCTAAGCAGTCATTAATGCTGACTCATTCACTAAAGTTTCTGGACTCATAATGAGCCATGACAACTTATTCAAAATAACTTTTCTCTTCTGCTGTATGGTTGCAATTCAGCTTATTATCTCCTAGGAAAATGAATCCTAGACCCTTGGGGATTGTGACAATAGGCTCCTTGGAACAGTTAATCTGCTGCAGATGACTAGTCATGCTCTTGTTTTTACATATCACTCCTAAAGTAGGTGGTGGCTTGTGTAATTTGTGTGGTCAGGGATATTTGGGAGGTAGTAACTGAAAATATGTGTAAAGCATTCTGGTGGCCAAGGAGAAAGTAAAATGTGAACACATAGTAGGTGGTTAATACTTAGTTTAAAAATTATTCTGTATATATGTTTGTTGTTTTACATGCATGTGGAGGTTAGAAGACTTAACAGTGTTGGTTCACTCTTTCTACCACATGGTTCCTGAGGATCAAACTCAGACACCTTTACCTGCTGAGTTACCTCCCTTGTAGTAGATGTTTATTATATAAAGTATTAACTAGTTCCTGTTTTATTACTCAACTGAAGTGCTGCACTGAAGCACACATACCATATACATGTACATGTATATGTTTGTGTATGCACATGTACATGTTTGTGTGAATGAGCTTACATGTATGTTTGAGTGTGAGGAGCCAGACGCCAACCTCACATGTTGTTTCTCAGGTGTCACCTATTTTGTTTTCTAACCAAGTCCTTTGATTTCCTGGAACTTCCCATGGAGTCTAGGCTGACTGGAAAGTGGGCCCAGGGATCTGCCTATTGCTGCCTCCCAGGGCTGAGGCAACACATTCGGTTTTCCACACCTACCTCCCTTTTCCACTGGGTTCTGGGGATTAAACTCAGATCCTCTTGCTTGCAAGGCAAGAGCTTTACTGACCAAGCCATCTCTCCAGCCCAAGAACATAATTTTAAGTTATGATTTATCTGCTTTTGTCTTCTTTTCCTTTGCTTAAGTGCGACAGAAGAAAAACAAAATAAAACCAAGAATCTGAAGTAGAGACAGGTAAATCCATGCCCCTCAAATAGCTACAGGGAACATTCTAGTGTATTTCCATTTGGTGATTTGTCTAGGAATTGTGTGTGGGAGAGCATATGCTAACATCTGGTTTGCATTTGGTTTCATTTTATTTCAATTAATGACCCATGTTAGGTTGTCGAACAAGGTGAATGTGTGAACGCCAGTTTGTGTTTTTTTGCTTTTCCAGATGAAAACAGGCCAGGTTCCAGAGAGGCACCTCCCTTCCCCCCTCAACATACCCTCATTCCTCAGGCCCAGTATCCCAGAAGAAAGCCTGGCCTGTGCCCAATGCACCTGGGCCAGGCAACCTGGGGCACAGCAGGCTGAGGCCCACTGCACAAACACAACCCCTCCCTACCTCTAGCTTGGGGTGCCGCCATGCTTGTTTTCAGCTGAAATAGCATGAAAAATGAGTTCTTGTGGTATTTTCAATATAAACAGCAGAGATGCCACAGGAATTCAAGCTCTCGAGGGACTAGCTCTCTTCCAGGGCTTAAGTCCTGGGAAGACCCTTGAGTTCTGCCACACCTCTCCATTAAAGGAGGGAAGCTTGGCAGTATCCAGAGGCTAGGGACATCCCCTAGGCTGATGGCTTCATTCAATACGAGGCTGCCAGCCCAGAGTTTACTGGACCACATGTGCTATGAAGGCCAAAGCAAGGGCAGCAGTCAGCAGATAATTTTCAGTGAAGGTCTAGATGTTAAATGCTTCAGGCTTCAGACACCATATGGACTCTATCACAAGTGTCTCTGATGCTGTAGCATGGAAGTGGCTGGATATAAAATACAGATGATGAACATGACTATGTTTCAATAAAACTTTATTTATAAAAATCAGTAACAAGTCAGATTTAATGTTTACCAGTCCTACGAGCTAAGGGCATTTACATGAATTCTGGGGAATCTGAACTCTAGTCCTTATGTTTGCTGTCTATAATCCCCGAGCCATAGCCCCACCTTTAGAATAGTGCTTATTCTTTCTCTCTCACATAAGATTTATTTATTTTAATTTTATACGTATGAGTGTTCAGGCTTCATGTATGTCTGTGTACACAAATGTGCAAGTAACCAGCAAAAACCAGAGGGCATCAGATCCTCTAGAACAGAGAACTGAGTTACAGTTATTAGCCACCATATGGGTCCTTGGAACTGAGTCTGGGTCCTCTACAAGAATAAACATGTTGTCCTAACCACTGAGCCATCTCTCCAGCCTCCTCATGTCTTTTATAGCAATTCATTCACTTTCTCTGTAAAACACATTGGCTACTGGCTCCGGACTCTCCCTAGTTCTGTGTTGCTGTGAGTGTGTCTTGTCAGACTCCAGTTAGTTCTTGTGTCTTGTGGCCACTGGTGTGTTTTCTTTCTGCTTCTATCTAGGGCACAACACTGGGGCTTGGAATGAAGTACATGCTCCATACAAGGAAACCAAACACTTCTCAGCCACTCCAGGTTTGTTTGTTTGTTTATTTGGTTTTTTTTTTTGTTTTTTTAGTAATCTAAGCATAGAGGTGTATGGTTAATGGGTATCAAACTAACATGTTGATCGATGTCACATTAATGTTCTTTTAATGGCCTTGTCACAGTATTTGTTTGAGGAACTTGCTTGCCAAATAGCTTTACCTTTAACGTCTTTCCTGGTGGAATGGCTAGACTTCCGGAGGTAGAGGCTCTGAGTTAGAGGGAGAGGGGTGAGTATACATGAGTCTGACTGGAGGGAATATTAGGGGTTCTAGGTCTTTTTCCTTACTATCCATCTAGGTGGACCAAGAATTGGACAGGGTGGTTATTTCTTAGCTCTGAATTATTAACATTTTCCAGGAAAGATATGAGAAGAGGAAGCAGAAGATGCTTGTCCCTTCCTGCATCAGACTTGAATACCCAGTTTCTTTGCCGTACCCCCCACCTTCTGAAAGGTTTTCTGGAATCCAACAAAAAGCTCCTGGCTCAGAGTCCATCCCCAGCATCATTTATATATACATCACTAGGTGCCCATGGTATCCATCTCCACTTGTGGCCATCAAAGATAAATGTAGACAATGACTATTCTTGTTTGCTGCCTTCATGTTGCTTTGATAAGATTCTATAACCAAAGCGATCTGGGGGGGGGGGTTATTTGGTTTACACTGCCAGGTCACACACCATCACTGAGGAAATTTAAGGCAGGAATTCCAGGCAGGAAGCACGGAGGAAGCTGCTTACCATCTCATTCTGCTGCTTATGCTCTGCCAACATCCTTATATAGCCCACACTCATTTGCCTAGGGATGGCACTGCCACAGCTGGCTGGGCCCTCCTGTGTTCATGCCAACCAGCAGACTGTCCCACATACATCCCCAAAGGCTGATCTGATCTAGGCAATTCTCTCTCTCTCTCTCTTTTTTTTTGTATGTTCATTTTATTTTATTTATAAAAATGTCTTTTTTTTAAATCCATGTATCTCCCTGCTCTTCCACACTTGCCTCCTCCCAATCCCTCCCAGTCAGCCTTCAGCCTCACCCTTCCCCAACTCCCATCCTCACCCCAAAAGGGCAAGAAGTCCCAACATGGGTCAGCTCAGAGTAGCACATCTACTCCAGGCAAATCTGTTTTCCTCATCCCAAAGTCAAGACTGGGCTAGGTGTTCCTCTGCAGGGAACGGGCTCCAACGTGCCAGTCTGATCCCACCCCTCGAGGCTCCATATACTGCCTATGCCAGTCAACAGTTGCCTACCCTTGGAGGGCCTAGCTCCTTTTCCCGATGGTTCCCCAGTGGCTGTTCTTGATTCAGTGAGCTCCCCAGAGCTCCAGCCAGCCACCACTGTGGGAATTTTCCTCACAATCCCTATCCCCTTGCTCATACAGACTCTATTCCCCTGCTTTCAGCTTCAGCTGGACCAGGAGCTCCGCCCAGTGCTCTCAGCCATGGATCTCTGCCTCCACCTCTATTCATTGTCGGATGTAGGCTCTGTAATGACATCTAGGCAATTCTTTTGTTTAGAAGAATTCCGTCTCTAGACTGGGTCAAGTTGACAATCAAACTGAACTGACACAATCCTAAGGTCCCTTAAACTAGAATTATGTGATTTATTTAAATTTGTTTTTCAAAAAAAAAAAGATAATGACTTTTGGCTTTAATAAAACTTCTAGTTGTTCTGACTTCTGAATTCTTCATTTTTATCCCAATACCAGACAGATTAAACAACATTTATTGAGTGAGTGGATGAACTTAACTGCCCTCATTTCCTGTTATCAAACCTAGACCTTTGACTTTTTAAAGATTTAACAGTGTTCATGTCACACATTTACTAAATGTGTCTAGTAAAATATGCATTTTTGGCTTATTGAATTTTAATAAGTTAATGAACTGCCAGTCATCGTTTGAATAGAGTAGGCTCAAATGTATGTTTTTGACAAATATCTATGTGTAAGAGATATTGTACACACACGCATAAATAAATAAAAATATGTCTTTAAAAAGTGTAAATGAAAAGGGGAAAATGATTCAGCCCAGTGCTAGAGTATGTGTTCATATGAGACTCTAGGTTCAATCCCCAGTAGTGCAAAAGAAAATCAGGTTTTATATGATAAATACATATATTTTTCCCTTTAAAAACTCTGCATGTGAGTGTGTGATGCATAATACAGATGTGGAGATCAGCAGACATAAGGGGTTGGTTCTCGCCTTCTGTACTACCGTGCTCTCAGTCCCACGGGCTTCCTGAGATTCTCCTGTTTCTGCCTCCTATCTCACCATAGGAATGCGGGGATTGCAGGTAGGTGCTACCACAGTTAGCTTTTTAATTTGATTTCTGGAGATTCTAACTTGGGTTATCACACTTGTACAATCCCCACTTTATCCACTGGAGCCAACTTCCTAGCCTCTATATGCATTTACTCTGTCAGATAAAGCCTAATGGATTCTGCCTGGCACCACACCTTCTAATGTGTGAGCAATGCTTTGCAGCAAGGGGACTCTGGGTTTCTACCTAAATGCCACGAGTCTAGGATCTGAGGCCCACTCTGACCTGCTGGAGCAGAGGCTCAGGAAAGGCTGGTTCATTCTCAATTTTGAACTTAACATCTTTCTTTATTCTTGAGAATCTCATGCAGATTTACAATGAAATATGATCTTATTTACCCCCACTTACCTCCTCCAGTTCCCTCTATATCTTCCTCATATGTTTCCCTTTCAGATTCATGTCTGTTCTTATTTTGATATACAGTCCACTAAACCCAACTATTGCTGCCCATCTCTATGTGCATAAGTGTGGCACATCCACTAAGATACCCTCACAGGGTTATTTTCGCCCTCCAGCCTCAGCAGCTATCAACTGCCAATAGCACCTTGGGATACAGCCTGGTTGGCTTGAGCTTGTACAGAGCATCACTTTTCATAGCTCTTTGTCATATTATGAGATAGACCTGTCAGGTCTAGAGGACAGCATTTCAGAGCACTCCTCACATTCCAGATCCTACTTTTTTTTTTTTAACCTCCTTTTCCAGAACATTCTCTGAGGCTCAGAGGTTGCAGAGGCACGTGTGTGATGCAGATGATGTAGACCAGGGATGAGTTCTGCATCTCTGCGGTGTGACCAGTCATCTCCCTGTTGACCGCTGTCCATTGCCAAGAGAAGCTTCTCTGACAGAGACTAAAAACAGCCCACCATGTTTATGGGAATAAGTACAAATATTTAGAAGGCAATTTGACAGCATGCCATGCTCACTTGAAAGCATGAGATACTGATACCCAGTGAAGCTTCAGGATATTTGTCCCTTGAGTGGGCCCTAAGATAGAGTTTAGAAATAAATACCAGACTCCACAAAGCCTAAACTAGGCATGTGCTCTTGAAAGCATAGTCTAAGCTGCCCGTATCAAATAAATTCAGTGTTTGCACTTTAGAACCAAGCATGGTTTCCTGAGTTCCCCTAAGTGTCAGACATAGGTTTAGTACTTTCCATGGGTTGTTTCCAAGTTCATTAAAGAAAATATACTTTCAAAGGCATATGGAGGTATGGTAAATATTTCCTTGTAGGGCTCTGCAAGATGGAATACCACATGTATCACAACAATTAGAAAAATGGGCTCATAAAGTGATACCACCCAACTAAGGGTGGCACAGGCCTCCTGAAGCTGCTACACTGCCGGGAGAATCTGTCCCCCAGGAAGCTGTGCTATTTCATTTCCACACTCTGCCTGGCCCTTATTCAGTACCAACGCCTCAGATTCTGTGTGTGGGCAGCGGAGGAGAGGTCAGGCAGGTTTCAACGGAAATCTCTCAGTTGTAAAATTGATGGCAATTTTCCAGTGTGGCAGGCAAGAATTAAGTGGGAGGGAGCCTCCTGCCATCTCTAGGTTAAAAAAAAAAAAAAAAAGACATGTAGGATGTTCAATAAATGGGGAGACCCTGGTGTGGCATCCGTTTCTAGGGATGGAGATCTGAGATCATTGGAACTGATTTGACACTCTTCACCTCACTCCAGCTTACATTTAGAGTACTAACTGGAAGATGTCTGATACCAACAGAAAACATCTTTTCCGTGTCCCCCATGTGGTGCAGGAAATAACTGCCAGGAAGGGAGAAGGCAGAGGCCAGCCCGTGTCAAGTCCCACGAAGCCCTTCAGGCTCTGTTTTTTTTCCTGGACCAATTAGCTGGAAGGGTTTAGAGGCTTCTGTGAGTGGAGATGATGGCAGTCCCTGATTGAGCGCTCTCCGGAGGCAGAGGCAGACATGAATTGATGGAAGTGGGTAGGACTTCCCTCACATCATTGCCTTCGCTTGAAAATTCTGTTCAGGAAATTATGGTCATTACTCAATACGTGTTTCATTGACCTGGACTTCCATGGAGTCCTTGGGAAAAGAGCCGATTGGCAAAAGGGGATGCTGATCTCTGAGCAAGGGAGTGTGGTGCATCATGCGCGCATAAACAGAGCTCTTCTGGCTTTGCGATATCATGCTGCTTTGAGTGACAAGGGGGGTGTACCCACTCTGTACCTTACACTTGGGCACTGCCTTCGTTTCTTCTCCCACTGTTGAGACGAAATACTCTTGACTAAAGCAACTCAGCGGAGAAAGGGCTTCTATGAGTTAGGTTGCAGCTTAAGGTAGTGAAGTCAAGGCAGGGGAACGTGAAGCATCTGGTTACATTGTATCCACAGTCAAAAAGCAGAAAGGAAAGCATGCAAGCTCAGCTTGCTTCTCCATTCTACAGGGTCCAGGATTCTGGCTCAGGAAATAGCCTGAAGAAATCACTTTGTTTCTTCCTGTGTTTTACTTTCCGCTTCCTTGAAAAACGCTTATGATTAGTGTAGACTGCCAGGAGCAGCTGCTGTAAAAGTTATTCCAATCCTCTGGAATAGGTAGTTTCAGGTTCCAGAAGTGTGCTGTTTTGATCCTTATCCACCAGGTGGCAGCCTCCCCACGGTAACTGAGGCAACAGCTTTTTTTCAGCAGTCTTTTGGAAATGTTTATTGGGCAACTCCTACAGATTTGACACTGTACTGAAGAGGCAAATGATTCAGCCTCTGCCCTCAAGGAACTTACAGAACCATGGCTTCAAAAGCTCCATCAATCAGACTATGCTCTTTGATATTTCTTAGATTGGACTCTGTAAATAAAAGTAAGCTGGAAAAAGGGTGGATTTCATGTTAGTTTATGCATAGGCTCCTGTCTGTCCACCTGAAAGGGGTCATTCGCACGCTCATTTTACAAAACAGCAAGCTAGACACACATTTTAATGTCTGGAACCATGGAGCTGGCGAAACAGAGGCAAATCCAAACCCATACTCCTCTGCTACTCCTGTCTTCACGTTTTTATTATGTCTTGCTGTGTATTAGTTTCACAAAGTGCTCCGAGGGTAGTGCCAGCTACAAAGGCTTCTGGGTGTTTTCATGTAAGTTATATCCCTGATGGCTGATTATAAACAAAGACTCTGCTTTAGGGGAAAGGCATCCTTTGGACCCATCAAGGTGATGCCAAAGGGATCAGCCTGTGTTCCCACAAGCCTCCCAGTGAGAAGCAGAGCCCAAAGATAGGTCCCCCTACATGTTCTGCAAATAGTTTGACTGCAACATTAGCATGGAGGCATTGATGTCTCCTGGTGAATTCACCTACCAGTCTGTATACAGATGTTCACGTTCTACACATATGCATAGTGTAGTACAACATATTGTTGAAATATAATTTACAATGCACTTGTCTGCCAGTTCACTGAAGACAGAGTCCTGAGTCTGTCTAGAATATTCTAGTCACTTTTGTTTCCTTAGATTCCAATAGTAATAGTGTTCCTTCCACAGAGAGATCTACTGTGTCAGGATCCCCCCTAAAACAGAACCTATACAATAAATGTAGCTTTGGGGAGAGCTCATGGAGTAGGAAGCTGATACATTCTAGAATCTGTTGTCTGCAAGAGAGAGACCCAGGAAAGCAAGGAGTATACTTTGAATCCAAGTCTGGAAGGACAAGGGATTCAATGATGTAATCCCTGGTCAAGTTCAAAATCCTGTGACAAGAATGCCAGAGCTTCCAGTGTCCAAGGTGAGGAAGCAAATGGATGTCAGCCCAAGCAGAGTAAATTCTTCACTCGTTTGTCTTTTGGGAGCCCTGAAATTATTGGATGATGCCAACTCCATTTATGATTAACAAATCCAGACTCCTCAGGGATCATCATCTTTATAGATTCTAGATAATGCTTCCCTGGCTAGCCCAGACACCATTCTATTCAGACGTATTTGACACATATAATCAACCATAGGAGAGACTGGCATCTCAGAGTTGAGAAACCTTGGGTGAGGATGCAGATTCAAGAAGAGGCTTTTGCTGGGAAGCAGGAAGAGAGTGGGTTGGCAGGGAGGGCAGGCCAGGGGACAATGCCAAAGGAAAAAAGCAAGCTCGGGCAAAGTCGCAGGCAGGGATGCTTCCACCGGATCCCATCAGGTTAACTTTGGAAAATAAGCCACGTCCTAAAATCTGGAGCATTGGGGATTTCCCAGGATTGCACCTGTCGGCCCTTTGTGAAGAGTAGGAGCGGGGAGACATTGCTTACCCAGAATTTGTGGCTTCCGATGCCCATGAGTAAAAGGAGCTTCATTAGCCTAAGATAGACTCTCCTAGTATTAGTTGCAGTATAAGGGAAAGGCCATCCCAGGCATGTGGCTGGGGCTTAGACAGTGCCCCTGTACTTTGTAGGCTCTTGGCAGTGACTCTTGAATTTGATGCTTGCAAACACTTAAAAAAGGCCTATAATCTGTAGTACTTTGCAGCTCACTGTAGCTGTAGAATAAGCCAGCAAGTGGTTAGCTCACACCTTGGTATCATGACCCCTCACCCCGCACTTTTCTGACTGGCTGGCAGTGTTCGGCTGCTGAGGTTCGACCTCTTTCTTTTTTTTCTGTCTGACTTTTGCTCTCTGTAATGATTGGCGTTATCTCAGTTTGCCATCACACGCTGCCGGTACAAGAGCCATCACGCCCAGGACGAGGACAGAAAGTGGACTGCCAATGATGGCAAAACTTACTGAAGTTAAAGGCAGCACACGCTCTGAGCCAAGGCCTGATCTGACCTCACTGGGGGCTAGTATAGAGTTTGATGTGATTGACTATTGCTGGATTTCCATATCCTAAGGGGAGAATGTGCACACACACAGCCCACAAGTGTAATGTAGTGCACCAATGGGAGAACAGAAGACAATTTCCTGTGTTTTTTAAGCACATTTCACCTTTTGCAAGAGAAAGTATTTCATCAACCTGGAGCTTTGAGGCTGAAGTCAGGGGAGCTAGTTTCAGAGATCCAGGGACCCTCATCCCCACCTCCCACCTCGAAGTACTGGAATTAATTATAGTCACATGGCACCATGCCTGGCTTTTTACATGGCTTTTGGGGAATCTGGACTCACATCCTCAAGCTTGAAGCATCAAGCTATACCTTTCTAAGCCCTAGATGGCCACTTTCTAAAAACCTGGTGGCCTCTTGGATATGAGCCTTCAGTTTCTTTCTCCTGCAAACCCCTTTGGGCGTGATCAGTTTGGGCCAAGGTCAAAGTGTGCTGGCACATTTGGGGGAAGATATAAGACAACAATCATATCCTCTGCATCCCCTGAACTGTTCAAAAAAGATACGACAGTCCCCAGTGAGCTTTCCTGAGACAGCTGCTCGAATTATGCAGGGACTCCAGGGCATCCAGGAGTAGCTCCATGCTACACTCTCCAAATCCACTGTATCCTAAAGCCCCCAGTGTCCCACTATACCACAGGACACTGAAGTCCTTGTCAGCATCACTTAATGGAAATTAATTACACCTCTGTGCACATTTTAGCATTTCCCTCAGCTGGTTTGTACTAAGCTTAAATTGCTTAAAGCTGCACAGACACTCAGTGATGACAGCTCAGTCCAGGTGTGGACAGACTGGGAAAAACTGGGTGCTGGGACATCATCTGTGAACCTGTCTTACTCATCCGGCTACACAACATCTCACTTCCAGCTGCCTCAATGCATGCTGATTGCCCCAGGGTTTGTACTCTGATGCTACTGTAGCACAGTGGGAAGATGGAAACTGGGTGATTAGAATCCAGTGTGAAGTGTAAACTGAGTTCTCTGGTCTCCCCTCCCATATTTACAGAGCTAGTTAAGAGTCTATCAAAATTTGATATTTTTGAAGTGGCTTTAAGAGAAGAAGAAGTAATAAAGGCGAATGGATTTCTGGTAAGGGGTGGAAGCTAGAGATGGAGGTCACATTAGAGCACTTGCTTAGAATGTGCAAGTCCCTGCATTGATCCTTTGCAAGGAGATGATGACAGTGACTATGATGTTGAATTTGGTGATGATGCAACCATAGGGTTACAACACTTGGGGACAGCTGTAGCAGAGAGCCTTTGGAGAACTTGGGATATACGAATAAGGATGCTTGCTGTAAAAATCTTTAAAAGACATCTCTGGAGAAGTGACATTGGAGCTGAAATGTGCCAGGTACTAGGGCTAAACATAAGAGAATGGTGGTACAGAGACTGTGAGCTTGGAAAGAATTTAAGATGTAGGGGGATTATGTTGTTCCATTGTAAATAATTGTCCCACCCACTGGTTTAATAAAAAATGCTGATTGGCCAAAAGCAGACAGGAAGTGTGGGCAGGGCTAGCAGACTCAGACAACTCTGGGAACAGGAAGAACAGGGCAGAAATGCTACAGAGAAGCCAGCAGATGCAGAGGACAACTATGCTGCTCTAAGAAAGGTACTGAGCCACATGGCTGAACAGGATAAGAATCATGGGTTAGATTAAGAGCAAGAGCTAGCAAGTTATATGCCTGGGCCCTAGGTCAATCAGCACAGCATATAGTTAATGTAAGAATCTGTGTGTCTCTGTGGGACTGTGGGTCCAAACCTTGAGGCTAGGCCCAAAAATCAAGGCCAGAAACATCATACAACATTAAGGTGTTTAGGGAGTGAGGGTAAAGAGTGTGAGAGGTTAAGATCATGGAGGGGGTAGATGCTGAAGAGAGATAAGAAGGCACTTCTTTGCTGTGTAGGAGAGGGTTTTATCCCCCCTATGTATTTTTGTCACCGGTACTTTAGATAAACATTCCAGCCAGGTACATAGTGTGCAAGCTCTCTACCACTGAGCCTTGTTCCCAGTCCTCATGTTTCCCCTACAGCAGTGGGAAGCTAGTGAAACACACTGAGAGAAGAATTCTATTTCTTGGTGCTTAGACAACCTGCCCTACGCTGGCAATAGCCACTGTTCTGACCTTCGTCACTCTGTTCTGAAAGCTAGCTCCATCTCAGTGACAGAGCTCCATGGCTCATCTAGCAAAGGTGTCCTTCTACACTCACACTTAGAATGTAGATGTGGAGGGAATGTTTGTTCACAGCTGTCTTCTTGGAACCTCCATCGTACACAATGACTATAGTTTCAACAGCACCACCAGCTTGTTACAAGATGGCGGCTCTGGTCCATCTGGTTGACCCTTTTCTTCCTTTTATGATTTCCTCCTCCTCCAGACAGACCACCTTCCTTTAAAAATATATTCATCTTGTGTGTGTGTGTGTGTGTGTGTGTGTGTGTGTGTGTGTGTGTGTGTGTGTGTGTGTGCATTGACCAAGGAGGCCAGCAGAGGGCAGCAGATCCCCTTAAAATTTAGTTAGAGGTGGTTTTGAACTACCACGTGAGTGCTAGGAATTGAACCTGGGTCTTCTGTAAGATCAGCTAGTTCTCTTATCTGCTGAGCTATCTCTCCAGCTCCTGAACCAATTTCTTGAAGTGTAACAGGGAATACCTTATGTGTAAAGTTTCTTCCTATTCAATTTTTGGTTAATGTAAAAGTCCGCAGAGAGGCTGTGCTCAGCATTTACATGCATAATTGTACTTTATTTTTTACAATGACTCTCTCTGTGCACTCCCTTCAGTTGCCCTGGAAAATAATCCGAGGGCCAGTGAATAAATTACTCAAGGGCACAAACTATTCTGTGGCAGAGCAGAGTTCAAAACCATGTTCATGTTCTAATTCCTAGACCACCTGTTGTACAACCTTATATGCAGATGGATGCTGAGGCTCAAGCTTCCTCCCATTGAACAATAACACCCAGCATCCCCCAGTCATTGCTTCATGCTGGTTAAATCTTTCAGCCTCCTTGTTCCAGACCCCCTGGTTCCCAGTGTCATGGATAGCACTGCTAATCACCCTCAACACAGTCTTGAGGACTGTGGAAGCTCCAGTCCTGGGAACAGTAGAAGCTTTCTGGCTGGGAAGCATTTGCTTCACTTTCAGAGTGCTAATCTGTCAAGGTCAAGAGCAAGAAGAAAAGAGAAAAATCAGAGGAATTAGCAAATTGATGTTTTAGATCCAACTGGAGGTAAGCCATGGCTCACGAGTTACTGAGTTGACATCATTTAGATCACTTTACAGGCAGGCAGCTCGGAATTAGAAATTGTCAGTGTTTATTTGCACAGATGCAGTGGAGAAAAACACTTTTCCGTGGGTCATTTTAGCACAGCTGATGGACTGATAATGGATGCTCCACCATCTGCCAACAGCCAAGCCTCTGAGTACTTCAGGGATCATCGTTAACCACAGTGGTAATACTGAGACAGGAAGTGGATGGTTTGGGTCTCTCCTGCCCAAGCTCTGTATTTATATTTTAATCCAAACACAAGCCCCTTCTTTCTGGCCTGGCCCTCCCTGGTGTTCCTGCACCCTCTAGTCTTTATTTACTTCCAAGAACACTTGCTGATTAGAGTTGTTTATATCTCTGGAGACCCTGGGCTTGCATCACAGTTCACAGTTTCCCATCTGATGAGGCAGGCTCACCCCCCCCCCCTGCCCCCGCGATGGAGCAAAGCAAAAGTATTAGGAAACCTGTGGAAGATATGCTGAGAACTTGTAAGCCCAGATGTGAGTATTATTGGGAATACATGTCAGATTCATCATTCATTCCACATTCTTGGGAGATGTGGAAGAAGAGCCACACCATCTCCCTTGTACTAATGCTTTACTGTCTGTAAGGAGATGGCTAAGACAGGGAAGGAGCCAGGTACTGGGTAATATAGTGGGATAGTTACTTCTGAGCTGCAAAGAGGGTTCACAGGCTTACCTCCTCGAATTGTGACATCAGTCTATCATTTCTGAGCCTCCATATAATAAAATGGAAAGTCCCTTGAGAAGCATTATCCAACTACCACCATTGTGCCTGGAACCAACTCTCTGTTGTGCCTAGGCATAGGAGGATGGGGTTTATCTGTTGGAGAAATGTATTGCCAGTAGAATACAGCAGAGGTACCAGCAAATGAGCAGAACATGATAGAAACCATGTTTTTTCCATATATTTTAATGAAGAGGTTGCATGGGGGACACGACACATAAACCTGTGATGCAAACTGGAAACCACAAATAGAAAGTGCTATATAGAAATATACTGCACCCAGGACCGGGGAGGTGGCCCAGTTCACAAAGGGCTTGCTATGCAAGAATCAAGACTTGAGTTCATTTTCTAGTGTATGTATATACAAAACGCCGCACTTGTCATCCCAGGCTTGAGTAAGCAGAGATGGGTGGATCCCCAAGGTCATTGGTTAGCCAAACTGGCCTAACGGTAGTGACAGAATGTCTCAAAAAACAAAATGGACAGACAGTGCCCGAGGAAATATCACTAAGGTTGACCTCTACCCTTTACAATCATGTATCTACATACCACATGATTGTGCAAACACACACACACACACACACACACACACACACACACCACTATATCACTATATCTATCTATGTAAATAGAGTTTGGATTTGGATTACTCTTTGTTGGCCAGGATAGGCTATGTTGTGCTACAGTAAAAACCATATAATTCAGTTTCTTTACACAGTGAAAGCTTAGTGTGTGTGTGTGTGTGTGTGTGTGTGTGTGTGTGTGTGTGTGTGTGTGTGTGTGTGTGTGTGTGATTGTCCAGCTGGTTGACAAGTGACTCTGCCTCTCATAACCCCTATCTAGAGCCTGCTCACTTCTAATTTTATTTCACTGGAGAGAATGAGTCGCATGACTGTGTCTGACTTCAGAGTGGTCAGAAGATAACCCCTCACCCCCATATGCCTAAAAGAGGCTGTAGACAACACTTCTGGAAGTGACAGGCCATCTGGGGCTGTTCCCTACACCAGTTCCACTGCCCTTACAGAGAGTCAGGAAGTAAGTGTTGGTTGACTTTTCTGAACTTGTTCATTCTTAACAAAATTTTTACAAAATACAGTTTCTTAGAGAAATTCTCCCAGGTCTGTAATGGTGAATGGCATTGATTATCAACCTTCCTAATGCTGTGATACTTTAACACAGTTCATCATGTTGATGTGACCACCAACCATAAAATTATTTTCATTGCTATTTCATAACTGTAAGTTTGCTGTTCTTATGAATCATAATATATTTTTGGAGATAGTGGGATGCCGAAGGGATTATAACCACAGGTTGAGAAACACTGATATATGTGGTGGCAAGATTTTTTTTTAAGCAAGAAATGACATTTTTCATTTCCCTTGATGAATAATTAATTAGCAGAGGACACAGTCTGTGTGGTTCCATGTAGACAAAATAATTCCAAACATCTCCCACCCCAAAGTATCTATGCTTAAAATGGATCATTTGGTATAATCCTCACGGGTCCAGAAAAAGACAGAAAAGTTGATGTCAGACCAATATCATGAGTAAAAGAATGGACCTGCCACACTGGCTTTCAGAGTGGTAGAAGAGGCCACCAGCTAAGGAATGCTAGTAGCCTCTGCTTGCCCAAAGGGAAACAGAAACAGATCATCTCTTAGAACCTTAAACTTGAAAATGTTGACTTAAACCTAGAGACACCTGTGCCAGGCTTTTGACTTCCAGAACTGTAGTATTTATTTGTAGACTTTAAGCTACTCAATTTGGGACAATTTGTTACAGTACTCACAGAAAATGCCAACTAGACACATGAATTGTCGGCTCTGTACAGACTTATACAAACAGTTCTAACTGAGAAAAGAAGCAGAATAAGATTTCAACACATGCCTTCAATGTCAACAGAGCATGTGGGCTCACATATTTAGAAGAAGCACGTCTTTTACAGGTATGAAAAGGAAGCTTCTTAGCTTGCCCCACAGTAGAACTAACAAGAGAGGAACTAAGAATTGAAATCAAAGGTGAGCGTGGAAAGCAGCGGTTCATCTCCAGAACTTCAGCACTTGGTAGTTGAGTGGGGAGATGGCTGTGAATTGGAGACCGACTGGCTTATAGAGTAAGTTCCAAACTGGCGTAGGCTATAGAGCAATGCTGTATCTGGAGCACAAAAATGGAAGGAGACAAGAATGTCTGGAGGGCACAAGGAAGACACTGGCAAACCACAAGATTTGAGTTTTATTTCCCAATGTCAGGTGCAGATGCAGAGTTTAAGGACTTTTAAAGATAGCAGGGATCCCAATCTGTAGGACTTCGGTGCGGTGTGTTGAATTAGCACAGTGCCTCTGGGACACAAAAACCAGACATAGGTACAACACAGCCTTCTTCATGAACGTGAACTCCTTTGATAGACTGGAGTCCGAGCTCAAGGACAATCTCTGTTTCTTTCCTTAATAAAATTTCTATTTGTTATTATCATGTGTGTGCTTGGTGTATGTGTCTGGGCACAAATCCCGCAGCACAATTGTGGAGATCAGAGGACAAGTCCATTCTCTTCACCTTTTCATAGGATTCTGAGATCAAACCCTGGTCTCTGTGTTTCTGCTACAAGCTCCTTTACCCACTGAGTCAGCCCCTGCCAGCATCAATCTCTGCTTCCTATGTGATGCTTGCTCCAGTATTCAGTATAGCGCCGGGCACATAGTATGTATTCTGGAAATAACTGCAAAGTCATTAAACAGAGACAGGGTGATTGATGGAGATTGAGCTACAGCAGGAGTGACGGCTTAGGCTCCACTCAAGGCTGAGAAGTAAAGTGCTATTGTTACACCACCTTTTACTGACTTCCTGTTCACACCAAGCCCTCATTAAACATCTGCTCTGTCTGACACAGAGAAAATATTGCTGGGGGCTATTAAAAAAAAAAAAAAGGAAAAAAGTGTGGATTCTGCTGTGCACCTTCCTTTACTGTTTAAGACATAGACAGGTGACATTTGTCACACAGGAAACAGCACAGACAAAGTCTCAAGAACAAAGGAGCCAGTGAAGGGGGGAGAATGACACAGAACATTCTAGAAGTTGAGTGTATTGCTTCCTAATACCAGGTGTTTAAAGTGCTCACCTGGAGTGTTTGAATTAATGTTCAGCTCGAGGAAACCCTCTCACATTTGCCCTTGTGACTTTGAAGGTTGGAGTAGAGAGGGATCTGTTAACCATGAGGCCCTTTAGATCACAAAGAGAGGAAAGAGTGATGGCAGGCTGCCTTGGTTAAAAGCAAGCCAGCTCTGTGGCTCTCTCCCCGCCTTGCTTTGCCCTGCCTGGGAGACTGTGGTTGGTCAGTGGCTGGCTGTCTGCTGTCCCACTGCAACAGACATCTGAGGAGTCTCTGCCTGCTGAATGTTCTTGGAAAGACTCAGGGGAGGCCTAGGGACTCTCAGATAAGAGGGGAGTTCTGGGCAAGTCCCTGCCCAGGATTTCCTGGGATGCCCGAATTGGCAACATGAGGAGATGAGAGGTTACACGTGGGTGGCAGAACACTCTGGAATCTCCAAGGCAACAGTGATGACTGAAGGAAGAAAAGGGCCATCTGGAAAATCAGTCAAGATCTCCACTCCTGGCTGATAACTGGAGGTCAGACACTCTCTTTCCAGCAGGGGTGAGAGGGTGGTTATGACTATGAAGTCTCCCAGATTCCCCTGCACAACCTGTATCCCCAAAGCACCTTGGGAAACCCAGAAGGCTTTATGATAGTCTAGGGACAGCTTGGTGAACAGGGAAATACCCTTTTCTCTTCAAGTGTTGGCTGCTGTTTCTTCTCTGCCTCTTTTTGACCGTCCATTTTTATTACTCTCAAGCAGTAGTCCTTAGCAGTGGTGATTCTGCTACTCCCAGGGCAAAGGTGCTAATATCTGGTTGCTTTGTGTGTATGTGTGTGTGTGTGTGTGTGTGTGTGTGTGTGTGTGTGTGTGTGTGTGTGTGTGTGTGTGTGTATGTATGTGTGTGTGTACGTGTGTGTGTGTGTGTGTCCCCTTACAGCTGGGAAATGCTATTGGCATCTAGTGGGAAGAGGCCAAGGCCAAGGGTGTTTCTGAACTTCTTTGTCCAGGATACCCTTCACTAACCAATAATTAACCAGCCCCTATTAACGGCAGCACTGAGATGGGGGAGCCCCTTCCTCTGGTATAGCTTTGGTACATACAGCTCTTCTCCCCTCCTTCATTTCAACTGTGGCCATCATAGCTTTTCTTTATGAATAGGATGAAGTTTCCATCCTATCCCTGCTTGATCAGAGCAAACCATTACATTTAAAGGATGCTGAACTGTCTGAGGAGACATGTTGGATGGAGTAGAAATGGCATGCTGGAGAGGTAACTCAGGTGATACAGTGCTTGCCTGGCACTCACAAAGCCTTGGGTTTCACTCATGGTGGTACACAATTCTAATTTCAGTCTGGAAAATAAAGGCAGGAGGATAGAGCTCATGCCATCCTCTGCCGCACAGAGAGTTAAAAAACCAGCCTGGGATATAAAAATTCTGTCTCAAAACAACCATCCAATCAACCAACCAAAACAAATACCCTTTATAAATTTTAACAATGACTTCTTGTCCTACCCCCTCACTCTTATTTTGAAAGAGTTCTCTCTTCTCTCTTATCCTATTCTTAGCTACCTTTCAAAGTAAAAGACCCCTCTACATCATTCTCTGTCTTGTGTAGATTTTACTGGCTGCTATCCAAGAGATATGCCACCATATTTGAAGGAGGCTTAAAGCCACAGGGGACCCTCAAGACCATAAGTCAGGAGATTATACTGCAGACCATGTTAGAAATGGGAGCTCTGGGGAATGAATTGTGCCAGGGCCCAGAGGACTTGGGTAAATACGTACATTGCATACTTACTGCATGAGTGGTCTTATCTAGTTATTAATTAGCAAATGGGGTAAACTGAGACTCAGAGAGAGAAGATGTTTGGACCCAGGTACTGGGTTTCCTCCCTCCTCTTCTACGTCTCCATTCCCAGTTTGAGTCTATGGAATTACTGTGTCTCTCTCTTCACTCCAGAATGAAGGAAAAGCTAAATAAATATTTCCTGGATGAGTGATACAAAAAAAATTCCTTAAACAAAACATTTTTGTCATGGTTGTCTTTGTGTTCCCCCCTCCATCTGTCAAGGTCAGGCATTCTTTCAGGTAATGATATTTAGTTTGTAGCTCATTGTTTTAAATGTCACTTTCCCTGAAATTAAAGCAGTGTGTTCCTCTCAACATTGCTGAGAAATGTTTGTTTTCAGTGTTTCTGAAATCTCTGGATTCCTGAGGCTAATTACAACTCGACAAAAATGACTAACACTAACAGGCTACCATCTGCATGTCGGGAATTGTGTTGCTGTTTTGTGTGCTTGCTTTCTGGCTTTTCAAATGATGCTATATTGATAGAAAAAGAGAGAGGTAGAGGTCCTGAATTAAATGGACTCAAGTCACAGGGCTAGGACGTGCTGCTTTCTCAATGTAACACCATTGTCATGAAAGTTAAGTCCCTCCAATGACTAGAGAAGGAGTTTGCATCTGGAATGGTCTCTCCAGGGCCCCTGTGTAGCACTGCTGGGATTTTAGCTCACTGGGGAGTGCCCTTGAAGGGCACTGTGGAGTACTGTTTTTTTTTTTCTCTCTCACATCTTGGCCATGAGGTAAGCAGGCACGCTTACAAGTGATGTATACCTCACCATATGCTCATAATGCGTGAAACAACCACCAACTGCAGTCTCTAAAATAATGAGGCAAGATAAATAAACCTCTTTTTAACTTGGTTATCTCAGGAATTTTGCTACCAGAACAGCTGGACTGGCTATCTATCTTGATCCCAATTGTATACTTAACTGCTTATAAACGATAATTTTTAAAGGATTCCCATATCAGTCTGAAAGTAGCAAACAGTCCAGATCTTTCAGATAGAGACAAGTTAATACAGAGTGTAGCTATAGCAAAGAAGAAAGAACTGAGAAACTGTAGAGGTGAGCTAGCCCAGAGGCGCGCAGCAGTTCCACAGAACAGGGGGAAGAGAAAGAATGGTAGCAATGGGTGTTGTTCTCAGAGGTCTGAGGTCAGGGCATCCCCAAGAGTCCTTGTGGCACCTATTGTGAGAGAGAATAAAGGGGGAGACAGAAGAGGAGCTGGAAGAGGGAGAGGAGACTTCTCCATATTATTTGAACTTTCATCTTTTGCAAAGACCTCCCATTGCTTCAGAAGTAGAAGACTCCACATGTGAGAAGTGTAGTCTCCTGTAACACAGAAGGAAGCAGAGAGCAAATAGAAACCTCTTGTTTCTTTAACTTTTAAATACCAGAGTTCTGTAAATTAGAATTGAACCAAGTGTTCTTAATGAACTGGTAAGTTCTTCCCTTCCCTGTAGACAAAGCCAGGATCTTTCAAATGAGAGCTTCTCTCTTATTCAAGGTGTTCATTTTCTTTCCCTGTGTGTCTTGGAATCTCCCCTCCCAACACTCACAATCAGTCTCTTTCTCTGAGCCATATCTCACGAACACCCTTTCTCACACATTCTCTCACTCACCCAATATCTCACTTACACAAGATATTCTCCTGACTCACACGCATATACATTGCCTCTCTCTCTCTCTCTCTCTCTCTCTCTCTCTCTCTCTCTCTCTCTCTCTCTCTCTCTCTCTCTCTCTCTCTCTCTCACACACACACACACACACATACACACACAGCCCCTCTCACAATCCTCATTTTTATTCTCCCCCTTCATGTACGTATGTGTAGGGAGCACACACACACACACACACACACACACACACACACACACACAGAGAGAGAGAGAGAGAGAGAGAGAGAGAGAGAGAGAGAGAGAGAGAGAGAGAGAGAGTCTTATGTATGCACTTTCCTATTTTAATCCCAATAGGTGTTAGATCCTGTGGTATTTTCTGTACATGAATTCTTTCACTGACACCTTGAGCTGCCCTCCTTCCCTCTTGGGACTCAGAGGAAATTTAAATCCAAATTCATAGAGGAAGGATCTTCCAACCCCCTGACTGTAACTCAAGCTCTCTTTCTGTCTGCCCCAGAGAAACACAGACAGTCTGACCTGCCAGTGAGGTTACCCGAAGTGCGAGCTTGCTGAGGATGCATGTGTTCTTGTCCAAGAACAATAATCTCCCTCCTGACCCTGGCTCATGATAAAGATGGAAATAATCCATTAGCACCAGAGCACACATGCTTAGGACAGCTGAGGCAACCAGGGGCATTTCACACTCAAATTTGCTCCTCTGGGATGAACCTGCAAGGCTGTTTTCCTCAGGCTCCTTGATTAGAAATCACCAGAGGTAGGTGCCCTGTCTCTTCCAGGAAAACAGAGATACTTCTGGTGAAAATGAAAGGAGAGAACATGGGGGTAGCTTCTGAGCTTTCCACCTGGAACTGGACTGGTCAAACAACATACCAACTCATATGGAGAAAAGAGTCCTTACTTACATGATGGTTTATCAACCTATATCTCAGTGCAAATTGACATCACTGCATATTTAAAGGGAGTGTACAATTAGATGATTGATCATAAGTGATAGGTATATATAGTGAATGAAAAAGGGAGAAAGATCCCATGTTTAGTAGTTTTAACTGTTAAATTTTGACACAATCTAGAATTACCTGGAAGAGCCTCTTAGTGGGGAATTATCTAGATCAGGCTGGTCTGTGGACACATCTTGGTGGATTGTCTTGATTGCTAAATGATGTAGGAGGCTGCAGCCCATTGTGGGCATCACAATTTCCTAGGCTGGGGATGGTGAACCATAGAAGAGTAAAAAGATTTAGCAAGTAGGCAATGTGGGTACATTTGTTTCTCTCTGTTCTTTTCAATCAATTTTGTGTGACTAGTTGTTTGAATTTCTGTCTTGACACCCCAGAAATGATGGACTGTGATCCAGAATTATGAGTCAAATATACCATTTCTCCCTTACGTAGCTTTTAGTAGGGGATATTCTATCAAAGAAAAAGAAATGAACCAAGAAGACAGTGTTTGTGGAAGTAAAGGAAAAACAACCAAAAAGATAAAGTATTTAATCTATTTGGTGTTTTATGAAGTACAATAGAATAGCACTAACAAAGTGAGGATAGGTAGGGAAGCATGGGAGTAATTACAGATTTCATTTAAAGTAATTTCAGACTTCATTAAAGGAGTGATAGGAAACTCTGAGCAGAGTGTGTCTCCCTGTGGGAATGGCCTGTGCCTCAGAGAGAAATGGTAATGCTCATGGAAGACATTGTGCAGTGAATTTACATGGGCTCATCTTCCCTAAGCCGTACTCTGTGATACACCAGCCAGTTAGCTAAGCTCAAGGACTCATGACTATTTGTCACTGTTCTGCTCAGAGAAGGACCCCAGAGAGATCACCAGATGAGGAATCCGAAATGCAAATGCAAGGTTTATTGAGTGCACAATAAAAGCCAGGCAGGGAACTCGTCCAGGCACTCGGTAAAATGAGGCAGGAGGAGTTCCCAAGTTGGAAATACATGTATCTGTTATAGGCAAAAACTGTGAACTGGGGTAAAAATGAGAAAAATGAGGAAATGAGTTGACTTGGTCATGTCAAGGTGGTCAGGACTGGGTTTCCATTGACTGGCCCCAGGGTTGGAACATTCTGCAGTTAGGCTAGGGCCCTGGCCCGGATGTCCTTTAGGATAACATCTTTTGCAAGTTTCTTGGAACTGAAGGGGGATTTAGCCTGAGCTTTCCTTGACCTGTTTGCCAACATGGCTGCTGACTCTAAGATGGAGGAATGTTTGGTTCCTCAGTGACCAAAGTCGTCTGTTTACAGATGACAGTCAAGCCAGATAAAGTTGAATGGTTTGCAACTCTATGAACTTATCAAGCACGGTGGCCTAGTTAACTCCATGGCTCTGCCTGCTTCCTTTCCTTCCCCACCATCTTCATACAGTCTTAAGGGTATATACAGCAACAGACTTACAAAGCAGGCACCAATACAAACAGAATGCTTGATTAACTAAAGGCTAGAGCTTAAAAGGAGTGTGTGTGTGTGTGTGTGTGTGTGTGTGTGTGTGTGTGTGTGTGTGTTGTGTTGTGTCCAGGAGGTTCCCAGCAAGAGCCAGACCTGTTGTGGGATTGAATTCTTTCTTCTGGAATTTGTGGGAAGAATCCCAAAAGATTAAACTGTCTGTACTCATTAGGCTCCAAGGAATAACACACACACACACACACACACACACACACACACACACACACACACACACCTGCACACACAGAAACATGGAAACTATTCTTTTATTGTCCCCATGGGTTATGAATATTATTAATGCACAGTTTTCTTGTACCAGTGGAAACAACAGTTTCCATTACCAGGTAAGTTAGGAAGAACATTCTAGAAGAAAAGTGACCATCTGTCCTAGTTACTTTTCTATTGCTGAGAAGAGACACACTGACAATTTCAACTTACAAAAGAAAACGTTCATTAGCTCTTGTGGTTCTAGAGTACGAGAGCCTTGATCATTTTGTCACAGAGTATGGCAGCAGGCAGACAAGCATGGCTCTGGAGAAGTAGGTGAGAGCTCCCTGGTTGACAAGCATAAGACAGAAATGGAGAGCTAACTAGGAGTGATGTGAATATTTAAAACTCCAAAGGCCACTCCCAGTAACACATCTCCTTCTACAAGGCTAATCCTTCCTGAACAGTTCCACCAGCTGGGGGCCAAGCATTTAATACTCCTCTATGGAGGGGAACCTATCATTCAAACCACCATACTGCTCATGGCTCCCATTTGCTCTTCCACTCTGGAGAATTTCCTTCATCTTGTACAAGATAACCCAAGAAGTTATGCCCCCAATTGTGAAGAAATGGGACAACTAGTGGCCGACATACTCAGGAAAACCAAAGTGTAGTTTCCTGTAGGAGGCAAGTGACTCATACTTCAGTGGTGCCATAGACCAGGTCAGAGTTAAAACTACCCGAGACTATATCCTTCCTCAGCTCTTGTCCTGCTTTTCTCTTTTATACAGGAATTTTATCTAAGAACTCTCTCCATGCAATGTGCTCAGATTGTAGCCTTAGAGTCTCTTTATAAAAATATTTATCTAAGCCATACTGTCTGCACTAGGTTCTTTTTTTTTTTTTTTTTTTTTTTTTTGCTAAGCAAAATATGACTTCATGGTTAGAAATATAGCTCAGTTGGTAGAGTGCTGCTTGTCTAGCACATGTAGAAACCTGGGTTCAATCCCCAGTATCACATAGAACTGGATGTGGTGGTGTCACAAGGATGCAATTTCAGTACTTAGGAGGAGGAGGCAGAAGGAATAGAAATTTGAGATAAACCTGGGTGAAATGAGACCCTATATAAAGGAAATGTGATTTTGAAACGTGGTTGAAAACACTATACCTCTACTCTATCCTGGACCTTTTATGACTCACAAGTGTGGGAGCTTCTTGAGTCTTTCATGAGACTGTTTTTAAGACTGTGTCTAGGCCAGTCATCTTCGGAGGTCACTGAGGCCCCAGTGGTTCATCCATATGGCTAGCAAGCCATGGCTGTCCCAAAGCAAAGCCAATTAGTTACCCTTTGAAATCTATCCTTTGCATTGTCATCTGTGCTCATGATCAGATGCTGGCTTCCTCAGCTTAAGGAGAAAGGGAAAGGAGAGACAGCATGCTTTGTATGGCTTTACTTTGGAAGGCATGAGGCATCCATTCTGTAACATCCTACTAGTTAGCCTCACCATTCCTGTTCCTGGTCAGAGGGAATGCACACCATGGAGGCAAGAGACTGGGAAGCACCTTACCTCCTACTCCACCAAAAGTAAACTCGTCTGAACTGCGCAGGACGCCTATAACCTTCATCATTTTATTCCTTTATTTGGCTTACTATGTATTTTTCAACAGTACAATTTGGCTTTTTTTTTTCTCTTTCTTTCCAAAATGGACATGTCACTCCCTAGCCTTGGTGACTGCATGTATTGCTTACAACTAGCAAACATGTAACAGTGTCCACTCCATTGCTGCAAGAAAAACAGCAGGATCAGAGCATTGTGTTCTGATGGCTCTGCCAGGGCCCCATCACTCTGCATGCCATTGCATTGTGGTTCATGTGCTAAGGGAAAATGATGATGCTACCAGTATTAAAATTGAAACCCTACTCTCCCTCAGGCCATTATGCTCAAGGACACTAAGTGCAAGCGATATAAAGTGACTGGGGGAGAAGTCATTCAGAATTGAGAAGCTGGAAACGTGGGCCAGGAGCTGAAATTTCTGCTTCAGATATGAATCCAATGTACAGATGTAAAAGAATGCTGTTAATTTATTGCAAAATAGATAATAACTCATGTTCACATGGCTATATAAATTTTCCTCCTTCAAGAATCCAGAGAAAATGTTGCAAGAAAATTATCCAATAAATCTTCTATCATAAATCTGGTGTGGGATGGAGACAGGGTCTCCAGTGTTGTTGCTTGGCATGGGTTAAGAATTTGCAGCAAAACATAGTAAGTCTGGGTTTGGTTGCATCATGAGAAGCAGCCTTGAATTTCTTCGTTCCCTTTTCTTTCATTAGGGTTAATTTTTCACAGCCCCTTTCTCCTCCTATAGCAGCAACATCATTGAGAAATAGGGCAGAGGTTTTCAGTACCAAGCACATCTGTATTTAAAACTTTTCTCTCCTTTATCTACTCACCGTGGGATCTTGAACAAATAGCCTCATCGCTCTGTTTTCATATCTTCAAAAATGATCCAAGATTGGGGACGTTGCTCGGTGTCTTAAGAGCACTTGCTGCTTTTCCAGAACACTCGAATTCAGTTTCTAGCACCCACATGGGACAGCTTATGATTGCATAAAACTACAGTTCCAGGGGATCTGATGGCGTAGGCTGGCTTCCATGGGTGCCCCCACCCACACAAACATACACCTAAAAAGAAAGTAAAAAGAAGCCTTTTAGAAGACTTTATAAAATGTGACCATATACAATTCCCCATAGAATTCCATAAAATCATATCTATGTCGGCACAGTTACCATTCATTAAAATCGTGTGGCAGATGGGAACCACCATCTTTCTAGTCTATCCTTCATGCTTTCTTCCTTGGTTATTTGCTTCTCATTTAGCTCTAAACAGGAAGCAGAGACCTTGGGCTGGAGGCAGAGCTAGGCTACACGCTAAATGATTCAGGCCCATGACACAACTATATCAGCCATGCTTCCTGTCCCAAAGATGGTTTTTTAGGACCCCCCCCCCGAAAGCGCCACCGATTGGGGACCAAATGTTCAAACAAGTGAGTCTCTGAGAGACATTCAACATTTAAATTATACCGCTCTTTAGCCTCAGTGTCACTTCCCTGAGACTCGGTTTCTTGTCTTTAACAAAGGATAATAAGTTGGAAGTTTTGCTGAGATATTGTGTGGGAAAGCGTTTAATAAATATTTAGTTATGTAGACCAACCAGATGGATAATTACTAACTTTTGCTGCAGAGTGTGACCCCACGTATTCTGTGCTGTGGAGAACTTGAGTTCACAACCTAGCATTCCCTATATTTGAGGAGGTAGTGCAAGGCTTAGATGTTTATGGTTTCATTTTGCAGATGGAGATAATATGTAATGAATAAGACTTGATGGAAAAATCTTTTAAGAGTGTGAATTTCTGTCACAGAACAGTGTTTTAAAAGTCTTAAGTTCTACACGCACACACACCAGAGTTGAAGCCCTGGTCCTCAAAGTGATGGTTTCTGGGCAAATAGAGAGTCAGTCTCCTTAATACATTCAGCTTGCCTGAGAGTGAACAGAACCCCAGCACCTCTGGTCTTTTGGGAAATTTTCAGATTACGAAGTCTGCTCCCTGCTCTGAGAGCCAAGCAGGGTTTACAGAAGGGATTTTATTTGCAAAATGTTGCCCTGGCTTTTCTCGACTCAGGGAAGCACTAGCACCGTTAAAGCTTCTGGCTTCACTGCTAGGGGCTTTCCACCCAATTACACATGTTGTCTGGCCCACACACTGTAGAACTCATGGCTTTCATTTTCTGGGACCAGATAAGCCCAGAACACGAGAGATTAATTAAAAACAACTGATTTCCCTCCCCACTATGGTTCCCGGGAGCAGTTTTTGTCTCAATCTCTGGTCTGGGATCAGTGATATAGTTTGGAAACTTGATCACCCTTGCCTTACAAGGGCAGGACAGATAAATCAAGAAGACGGATATGGATGTTAGAATCACAATTCTACATGGGTCCTTAGAAATACTTGCCAACCAGGAGAATCCACTTGCCAGCTTCTGACTTTGTTTCAAGGGTGGTGTTTTTTAAACCATGGCTTACCGTTGGGTTGAACTTTATGTTGGAAATCTGTCACTGTTTTAAAGTTGGCTCATATACAAGGTAACTTGTAGGTGTTTTCCCTGACTTGGGCTTACCTTTGCCAAGCCTTCACTTTACTGTGCAGAGGGCTATGTCTTGGTTGTAGTTTGGTGAGAAACAGGGTTGATACCTCATTGGGACTTCTGAGCTGGAGTAAAAATAAGAACAGGTTTAAACTGGGTAAAATCATGGAGTGAGATACTTATTCAGATTAAGAACCAGAGTCTCCTACCTCTTTTTTTCTGCTGTTTTCTTCATTCTATACCTATGCACCATAGGAATTGGGGGGTCTTGACTCTTCCCATTTACTCCTCCACTTCCCTTTAGCAATGATGGATCTTCCCACTGGCTGAAGAGAAAGGCTGGTTGCCATGCTCTAGATGGAGGGATGGTGTTCATACTTGAGACATCTTGTTATCACCACAACAAAGTTGGGCTAGAGAAGGAGAAGAGACTCTCTTGTGCTAAAGGGAAAATGTCATTGCCTAACATGTGAAGAAAGATTACAGGGGAGTCCTAGAAAATGCTTGTAGGGGGATTATGTTGTTCCATTGTAAATAATTGTCCCTGCCTATGAGTTTAATAAAAAGCGCTGATTGGCCAAACATAGATAGGAAGTATGGGCAGGGCTACCAGAGTAAGAAGACTCTAGGAACAGGAAGAACAGAGCAGAATGCCAGAGAGAAGCCAGAAGAAGCAGAGGACAACTATGCTGCCCTGAGAAAAGGTACTGAGCCGCATGGCTGAACAGGATAAGAGTCATGGGTTAGATTAAAGGTAAAGAGTTAGCAAGTTATTGCTGGGGCTCTAAGCCAATCAGCCTAAAACCATTGTAAGCATCTGTGTGTCTCTACGGGTCTGTGGGTCTTCGGGCCTGAGGCTAAGCCCGAAAGTCCAGGCCAGAAACCTCTTACTACAAAGGCTGGCAACAATAAAGTAAAATAGCCATATTCAGACATGATAGGAGTTTAGTATGTCACCCTTCCATTTTCTCTATGAAAAATTAAAATAGAAATAAAATGCTTACATTACTAAATTATTATTAATTATATAAGAAGTTAATCAAAACAGCCCATATCTTTATGGGGGTAGATATGAATAAGCATATCGTTTATTTAAATGACACAGTGAATAAGTATTAAGTAGAAAGATTAAGAGAAAATTGATATGTGCTATAAAATTACTTTAAATGCATAGAATAAAACATTTCAAAAGCATTGGTATGCTAGCACTTTGTTATCAGCACTGTTTAAAAGATGGCTAAACTTTTTAGTGAGTAATGGCTGCAGTTGAGAGGGGGCCACATGAATGTCATCTCTATAGAAAATTCGAGGCTTCATTTCAAATATTCGATGTAGACATAACTTAGGCTTATTTTGATGATTAATATTTCCATTACGGTATTAGTTACTTTTGTGTCTCTCTAGCAAATGGTAGGTCAACTTAAAGGAGAAAGGAATTTTCTTGGCTCCTAGTTTTAAACTACCATCATAAGGAATGCAGGGTAGGAGAGTGCTTGGACACTGAGTCTAAGGAGGAGGCCCCTTACACGGTGGACCAAAAAGCAGAGAGAGAGAGAGAGAGAGAGAGAGAGAGAGAGAGAGAGAGAGAGAGAGAGAGAGAGAGAGAGAGAGAGAGAGAGAGAGACCAGAATCAGAGGCTGGGATACCACTTTCAAACACCAGCCAGCTAGCATCCACATCCTAAATCCTCATAGGTTCCAAAAGTATCAATTCTAGTCAGATAGCAAGACTTCAAATCATGATCCTGTTGGGGAAATTTCCAACCCAAAGCATGGCAATTCCTAAAGCTGATTTTGAACCACTTAGAGCACAAGCTACTGAATCCCTATGTTGAGTTAGCCATTAAGGCTCGATGACATTGAGCCAGGCTTACCTTCACGTTATTTCTCAGCCGGAAGGAAGGATTTGAAAGGGGAGGCATACCCACTCAGAGAAAAACAACACTCAGAGAATAGAGTCCTGTTCCTCAGAGCAGCTCAGAAACAAAGACTAAATCCAGGGGTTGAGGTGAGGAGTCACAGTTGACTTAAAACAAAAGCCACTCTGTTTTCTCACTTCCCACTGGGTTCTTTTTTCTTTAATAGGGTTTGGAAAAGTGAGATGCTTAGTTCCAGGACTGATCCACTTTCTACTGATGATGGAAACCTGGACAATGGAGGGTCTCCTCTGTCTGGATCTCAAGCTCCTCACCTGTACAATAGACATTTTATGGTCACATTCTTCTCTGAGTTAATGAAGATATGGGACTTCGGCTTCAGAAACAGGACAGTCACTTATTCTCAGGGGCCTTTCCAGATGTAGTATATTATATATATTAACTCTCAGTTACATACCCCTGAGCAAGGTTGTTAAAAATGGACATTCAAACTCAGTATTTCCCACAGCATCCATTGTGGTACATGGGAAAGCAGATGCTGGCTCTTCGCTAAGCCACAACTTCATGTCCACAGAAGTAAGGGCAATCTAGCATTCCAATATAGTTAAAATCCTTCCCTGCACTTTTAGTACACAACATAGAGTCCTGGTACTAGCATTGTTTTGAAGTATAATATAACAAGAAATAATAGTTATAATCAATATTAAGGATACAAACGTATTAATCATGATGAGGACTATGTCAGAATCAGTTGGTATGTTTTAATTGTAAGCCACTGAAAGCTCTCTGGGTATTATATACCATAAATAATTTAACAGAAGTGTGTGGGCTAATTCACAGGATAAAGGCTGATTGCAAGCATTAGAAACGAAAGCTTTTTATGGGACCAGATGGCAGGGAGTAATAAACATCTCCTATGACTAAACCATGTCTGTCCACTTTATCCAGGCTGCACTGCCTAGAGAGGAGGAGATGATGTCTGCTGAATTTTCAGACTTGTTGCCAAAAAGAAAAAGCAAAAAATTTCTCCGTATTTGAATATCTGTGGGACCACCTGCGTGAAGACATGTGCTCACACTTTATGCACATTATTCTGAAGCCCCAGCACAAGCTTTGGAAGAAGCAGTGTTAGCACAGAATTTCTAGAAATACGGCTCCCAGGAGTCCAAGGAGTTCAGCAGCTTGCATAGCAGAGATGCTGTGACAGTGGTCTGGACCTTCCTGACTCTGTAGTTGGTTAACAAAGATGCCCCTCGTGGGTGGTTTTTTGTTTGTTTTGGTTTTGGTGTGTGTGTTTTTAATATTTATGTACATATGTGTATCTTCATGTAGATCCTTGTGTGAGTGCAGGTGTGTACGTTCTCAGGTACATGTATGTGCTGATGCTGTAGAGGTCAGAAGGAAATTTCAGTGTTGTCCATTTTTTTCTGTCAAGACAGGGTACCAATCTGTCTTGGAGTTCACCAAAAAGGCTGGCTGATTTAGCTAGTCAGTGAACTACAGAGATCTACCAGTGTCCAGTGTCTGCCCGCCTAGCTCTGGAATTGTACATGCATGCCATCAAACCCAGAATTGTACGTGGCTTCTGGAGATCTAACTCAGATCCCAATGCTTGCAGGCTGACTGAGAACACTATTTGTGTGTGTGTGTGTGTGTGTGTGTGTGTGTGTGTGTGTGTGTGTGTGCAGACCAGATCTTCTGACATTGGAGTTACAGGTAGTTATGAGCCACCTGGTGTTGTAGTGAGGTTTCTTGGTCCTAGGCGGCCAGAGGTCCAGATCCACAGACCTGCAGTTAGCCCCAGACACCTTAGCTGCCCGCCACTGCTCAGGCCCCCAAAATGACTCAGATGCTTATATTAAGTTTATGCTGTTTGGCGTGTGGCTCAGGCATATTGCTAGCTTTCTTTTACATCCTAACTCAACCCATTCTCATTAATCTGTCTGCCACGTGGCCCGTGGCTCACCTGTGTTCCTTTCATGTTGCTCCTTTCGGCTTCTGCTCTGTCTGTCTGACTCCACCCTGCCTGCTTCTCATACCTATGCTCTGATTTCTTTTCCTATTTTTTCTATGGTGCCTGTCATGGGCCAAAACAGCTCCTTTATTTAAAGATTGATATTCACAACATACAGAAAGACATTCCCACATCACCTCTCCCTTTCTGTCTAATCAAAAAGGAAGGTTTCAATTTTAACATAGCAAAATTACATATAACAAAAATAGCTATCAAGCAAGAATTATAGTTACAATATCTAGTCTATTTGTATTTAGAAAAATTAAAGAAAATACTCTATCATCTATCTTATCATTGTGGATCCAAAGTTTCATATCCAATATACCTTAAAATAACCAAGAAAAACTATATCTATAACTATCTAGTCTTCAACTACATCAAAGACCACAGAAGGATATATTTACTCAAGTAAACCAGAAGTGCAAGTAACTTCCAAAATCTAGAAATGACAGAGATGACACCTATCTGCTTGGACAGTCACCCAAAGTTCCTTTATAAAGTTGGGGCATCCATCTTCAGCCTACAGGCCCAGAGTCTCTTTTTATTTCAGTGAAGCAGGAAATCTGCTCTGTCCATTCTGGTACAGTTCATCAGTCATTTCTCCTCGAGTCCTGAAGAATGTCTGACAGTTTTCTCTGTAAAGCAGGAACCTGAATGACCATCTCGGCTTGTTCTGCCAAAGTTTAGAGGTCACTTTCCTATGGAACCTGCATGTCCAGTTTAAACTGCATATTGTCAAGCAGTCAATATAAGAACAGGTTCATGTCCAGTGGCTAACCAATGCCACAAAGAAACTAATCTCCATATGGAGTTTCTTCGATGCCCATTTTTATCTTGAAGTAAATTAGTGCTGCCAGGAGCAGATCTGTCTCACTGTCCAGTAAAGTATAAGTTCTTAAAACATTTAAATGCCATATTCTGTAGGTCTTAGAAGTGTTTGAAGATTACCTATCTAGTTAAATTATATCTTTGTATACCTAAAAATCTAACTAACATACATTTGTTAATTATACATTATAAAATTAAATCAGTTACATAAACATCATATCTTAAACAAGAGTAGAAGAATGCATACATCATAAGAGAATTGACCTTAAATTTGTATCAATAAACCAAAATCCATACCAATGTAAAATATTTTGAGATATAAAACAGCTAATTTCCTGATCTAAGTAAATTCAGTAATCTAATTTTTAAAAAATCATTTATATACCATATCTCCCTTTTCTTCTTAGAAAGAAATTAACTATGACTATTAACCATTTATAATGAAAAAACATTTATAAACAATATTTGGGGAAATTGGGCATAGTGTTCCATTAATACTTAGGGGGAGGTGATGAGGGAATGTCTTTCTATGCTGTGAATATGCTGTGAATAGCAATCTTTAAATAAAGGAGCTGTTTTGGCCCATGACAGGCACCATAGAAAAAGTAGGAGGGGAAATCAGAGCATAGGTAGGAGGAGCAGGATGGAGTCAGATAGACCAAGCCTGAAGCCCAAAGGAGCAACATGTAAGGAACACAGGTGAGCCATGGGCCACGTGGCAGACAGATTAATAGAAATGAGTTGAGTTAAGATGTAAGAGCAAGCTAGCAATGTGCCTGAGCCATAGGCCAAACAGCATGAAGTTAATATAAGCATCTGAGTCATTTCTGGGGGTCTGAGCAGCCACGGGTGGCTAAGGGGCCTGGGACTGAAGGTCTGTGGGTCTGAACCTCTGGCTGCCCGGGACCAAGAAACCTAATTACAACAACCTGGCATGGAATGGATCTGGTAACTGAACTCTGGTCCGGTGGAAGAGCAATTCTCCTTGAGCGATGTCTACAGCCCCAATATGTCTGTTTTTACAGATAGTCTCATTACATAGCCCAGACTGACCTGGAACTCAGAATCCTCATGCCTCAGCTTTTGATTGCTGAGAATACAGGTATGTACCATCATACTTATCCTGCTCTCTTGGATTTTTCCTCTAACAACACACTCACTGGAAACATTGGCCACATAGAATGGGCTACCTTACAAGCTCCATGTGTGGTCCTCCAACTTCTTTCTAACATACAATCAATGTAGGAGTGAACTTTACCAACCAGCTGTTTAACTTCTGTACATGTCCCATTCCTCACAGAAGCCCCCTTCAGATCGTCCTGACATACTCTAGCTCCTACTGTATGTCTGATACTACATATTCACTGCTCAGCAGATCTCCAGTTCTACTGCACAGGCACACTCATTTGCCTCTGGCACTGAGACATCATCTCTGGTCTTTTAGTGGGTGTTCAAAATGGGGTGTCTCACTCCTCACAGTCACTTGGTCCCTGGCTCTTGCCATCTCGATGTTACCAGTTCCCACCAGCTTTCCATCCTCAGGGCAACTAGGTTTCTGTTACTTCTGCACAGATATACCCCACCAGGCTCCTTCTTTATTTCTCTAAGCCCAGTTCAGCTCCAGTTCTCAGTCTGGAAGATTGACATGTCCCCATGAAGAAACCCTATGTGCAAACCTTATTGTCTACTTGGCAGTCAACAGTCATCTGGGGAGAAGGAAACAGTGGGAACATTGCCTCGGTCAGACTGGCCTGTGCGGCATGTCTATGGGGCACTGTCCTAATTGCTAATTGATGTAGAATGGCCCAGCCCATGAGCAGTACCATGCCTAGGCAGGCGGTTCTTGTCAGCATGAGAAAGTCACTGAGTGAGGCAGTAAGAAACACTCCTCCATGGTTTCCACTTCAGCCTTGTCTTGGGTTCCACACTGCCTTGGTTTCACTGGATGGTAGACTGTAAACTGTAAGGTGAAATGGAACATTTCCCCCATAGGTTGCTTTTTGGTCAGAATTTCTTCTCACAGCAACAATATGAAACAGGAATACCCCGGAAAGTTGCTGAATCCAGGGAACCTTGGCCAAACCTGATTAATCTGTCTGCGGACTGTCCCCAGGGCCACCTTGTAGGATGCTTAGGCAGCTCTCTTGCTTACTCTGTCCTGCCCATGCCTCCCCATGCAACCCACACTGGGTCAGTCCAATTGCTCTCCTCCTCTGCTCTGATTTATTTTTCCAAAGGGAAACTCTGAACGCAGAACTCCTCATAAGGCTATTCTCCACCCACTGAAATCCTACCTCTGTTTCAGGACCCGGCTTTCTGCCACTTTTCCATGGAGCCTTCCCCTCTCTCTGTGGTTGGAGCCTGCCCCTCCCCTCCTGGAGCTCTCGTTACATTTTTTGCTTTTCTTAGAAGACAAATCGTGTCTGCTTCATGTCATGACTGTCATCTGTCCACCGCTCTCAGGGCGGATCTCAGATCCCTTGGCGAAGAGTCACCTGGAGCTGGGAAGAATCTATGCTAAAATGCACCTTCCTCTGGGCATGGACACCTGCTTGTGGTGCTGTCCAGCATTTAGTCCCCCCCTACTACCACCAGGATCACTATTCTCATTTCTCCGCTTTTGCTTTTTGCTTCCATGGGACAGTCATGAAAAATTCTTGCTGTCTCCCCACCTTAAGTGGCAGACAGGTGACTCCAAGCGTTGGTGTCCCCAACAGTCTCAACTCTGGATCACAAAAGCACAGGAAAAAATGACCTTCCAAAGGCCCGTCTATGAGTTCCCTCAATTAAAAACTTTCATTGTTTTTCTGGCTAAATGAAATGTAGATAAATGTGTTCTACTTCGATCGTATTGCTGTGACAACATATCCAGACAAAAAGCAGCTTAGTGGAGAGATGATTTATTCCAGTTTATAATTCCAGGTCACAGCCCATCAGAGTGGGGAGCCCAAGTAGGCAGGAACTTAAAACCACCCGGAGAAGAGAGCATTGTTTTTTATTTATGTATTTGTTTCTCTCTCTCTCTCTCTCTCTCTCTCTCTCTCTCTCTCTCTCTCTCTCTCTGTGTGTGTGTTTGTGTGTGTGTGTGTGTGTGTGTGTGTGTGTATGTTTATGTGTCACATGTGTGTGGATGGGTGCCCATGGAGGACAGTGGAGGATGTTTAATCCCCTGAAACTAAAGTTAGAGGTGGTTTTGAACTTCCCAACATGGTTGCTGCACACAGAACACAGTCTTCTGAAAGAGGAACAGGTGCTCTTCATCCATTGAGCCATCTCTCCAGCTCTGAAAACTTTCTCTACTTTTATGGAGTCCAGGACCCAGACCCACGAAGGTACTACCTTCAGTGAAATATATCTTCCCACATCAATGAACTTAATCAGGACCGTCTGTCACAGACATACCCACTGGCCAATCTAACCTAGACAGTTCTCCACTGAGACTTTCTATCCATGAATCTGGATTGTATCTGGTTGGCAACTGAAACTAACCAGTGCACTGAAGGAAGAATGGATGTCAGTACATGTGCTGTGCTGAGACCTGGACCTATCTTATGCCTTATGGGAAAGCTGAACACACTGGCCTTGGATAAGGACAGATGTCATGGCTTCCAACTTCAGAATTAACACTACAGAACCTGAGTGTTTGGGGTAAGGAGAAAGAGGCCTGCTTTTATCATTGTTGAAACAGGCTTCCTCATATAGCCCATGCTGACCTCAACATCATGATCCTCCTGCCTCAGTCTCCCAAATGCTGGGGCTGGTTACAGGTATGTACCACTCTGCCAAGTGAGACTGTCACTTTTATAAGAACTCCTCTAATTATTTCTTTTAAAAGTTTTTTTTTTTAAATTTAACATGAATTTTGTTTGGTGTTAAATCTTAAAAAAAAAAAAAAAATCATGAAAATAACAGTTTCTTTATACTCCGGACTGTCTTTCTCCTGGCTGGCAGTAACCTGACCACTAATTTCCACAGCTTAAAATACCCATCATACTGCAACTGTCAAGAACACAAGAAAGGAACTCTGACCCAGAACCAGATGGTAAACAAGGTCCTGTTTACCTCATCACCATTATGTAGGGGACACTGGTACATACCCAGCCCAGAGTAAGAGCTCAGTGAACATGGTCTGTGATATGCTGTCCCACTAGCTTGTGATGTTGCCACAGAAATCAGGTCTTAACCATCCCCATAGCCTGCAACCATAGCCTGTGCACCTCAGGTAGGACTGAGAACTACCCCCACGGTACAGTTGAGTTCAGATTTTCAGGAGTCTCAGAACTGACCCTACCACTATGAAGAAAAACAAAACAAAACAAAAAACAATCACTTGGCCATTTCTGGTTTTGTTTGTGAGACAGAGAATGTTTGTGTAGTTAAGAATGATCTTGATAGATTCCTTATCCTTCTGCTTCAACACCTGGAGTACTGGTATTATAGGCATATACCACCTGCTCCATTTAAAGTGGTACTGGGGATCGAACCCAGAGCCTTGTGCATGCTAGCCAAGCACATCCCCACATGACCACTCACGTCTGTGTCTTTCAGCTAAGTCAGGGTATGTTGATTTTAGCCAAATAGAAGAAAAGAAACACAAGGATAAGGAACTTCTGGCATGCTCACATAGGCACTGGGAAGACAGACTCTTCCTCTAGGCATGTTTATGAATCTGAAAATATTTTGGATGCTTTTGCCCTGCTGCATATCTTGGTTCAGTGATCAGAAGGAATGTTGTGAAGGGACAGCATTTCATCGGATGTGTCTCTGCCACAGAGGAACCAAGGCTGTGCTAGGGGCCTCTGCTTCCTGGGGCTGGGCAGACAGACGCCATTCAGACACTAACAACAAGAATTGACATTTGCTCGGTGTGATGTAGTAAAGTTTCCCAAGATATGAAATGTGTCCCACACGTGCAGGTCTAATGTTGACATTTCTGGGAAAAGCAGGTCACTATTACTGAATACATTGAAACTGATAAAAGAATAAAACTGGGCTGAAAGTGTGTGTGTGTGTGTGTGTGTAACTGTCCTGGTCACTAGGCTTGAAGCAGCACAACAGGATGGAAATGGACTTGCGCTCAATTTGGGACGATTCCCCATTGTTCTGCGGAGCCGCACAAACTACCTGCTTCCTTCCCGTGTACACAATTCATGTACTTGTCGCACACTGATTATTTTTACCATAAAATAAGCAAACAGTATTTTAATTATTAGTTATGCTTTTCTGGCTTCCACTCTGGGATTTTTGAGCTTATTAATTCTGAGCAAATAGAACCTTGGCTTGTAAAATGGGAGAGTTTCCTGCATTACCTGGTTGCTGTCAATATCCGAAGAAGAAATGCCATGAAAATAAGGCATCTCACGGATGGGAGTCACAGATCTTTGTTGCGATTGTCTGTGTGTGGTGCATGTGTGACTCAATAAAACTTGGAATGCTGTCAGATTAAAAAAAAAAACAACAACAGACTTATTCTCGTTGTTTTAGAAAATTTTCCCCTATTCTGGCAAATTTTAATTACAGGTTAGCAAGTCCAAACAGAGGACTTAATGAATGAAAGACAGTATTTTACCCTGCAACCAGAACTTTGCTAAGTCCTGGTATAGTAAAACCACCGAGACTTATATGGGTTGAATTAAAATAGACTCTGAAAGTAGATTGAAGAACACTGTCACTAGCCCTTAGCTCCTGAAGCATTTCTTCCAAGTTTTCTGTGACCTGCCTGCGTAGTGGGCTGCCATTTTGGATCTGTATTTCACTTCCTTCTCCTCAGGTTATAAGGGGAGACATCACTCATGCTCTCTCCGTGCACACTCGCTCGTCACACCCACAGACATCTGAGACTGAGGAGGTGTTTGGTTTAGCTCTCCACCAGTCTGGGCTGTTTGAACACAAATTCTGCAGTCGGCCAATCTTTCAGGAAAATGGGAGGTTTTGAACATTTGGGACAAATTAACCAGTCTGACAAGGGCATAACAGTCCCCCCTTTTAAGATGAAGTGTTTCTTAAGTGCCGATACTGTTTCTGGCCCAGATGGGGGTATTCCTCCTCCCCTGTCTGCTCCGAAAAGGTGTTGGAACCAATGTGTGAGGAGGGGAGGCCGACACCCTGGCTCCCCAGTGGCCACCTCTACAGTTCTGAGCGACTTGGCCATGATAACAATCTCAGTTGCTTCTGAACTTGTTCTGAACCTGGGGATTTTCATCTTCCCTGCCATTTCTTTGGGTGACTTTGGTGTCCTTCATCTTCTCACCTGATCATTTCAATACCTTCTCTTGCCGTATTTCCCCTTTAATAATAACCATAATATACAGCTTGATACTTTACTTGGGTAAGTCCAGTTTTCATGAATACAATCAGATATGCAAATCCCTGCCTCCAGGATCCCTCATATGTGCTCAGGGAATGTTGAACGCTGCCTTCAGCTTAGATGGGTGCATGGATGGATGGGTCAAGTAGACAGGTGTCTACTTCCTTCACCTTTTAGATCTTTTTGTGATGGAAACATTGCCTGCTGGGCACCTTTTCTTTGATTGATATTTCCAAGGACAAAGAGCTCACCCCTCTGCAAAATAATGTACAGTGTGCAGAGCAGTGTCAGCTGCTATTCTGGACTGCGATATTCTGGTTGTGTCTTTCCTAACACTTTGTAGCTCCAGAGAGTATTTACTTGTACATTTATAGATTACACAGTCCCACATACCTTTAATAAGTAGAAGCTCCACGAAGACACAGAATTTCTTATTGTATGCTTGGTTCTCGTCATGCTCTCAAATATTATCTGAGCCAAAGGATGGAAAAAATGAACTGAGTAGCTTACTGCCTGAGCTAGGCAGGTCTTCTTGGGTACAGAGTTCTTGTGCATATTCATGTTTTACCTACTACCTAGTCGGTGTCTTAAGACAGAGTCAACATCACTATAACTAGGAAGGATGCTGGATATCAGAGGCAAGTAGACACATAGTAAAGCCTTTTCCAGCCCACTTTTGGAGCTTTGGGTGACTGGCATTTCTGAAGCATAGTTATTTCAGTTGCTAAAATGTTTAACTACTGTACAGTGCCCATTTATAAACACTTCTAGAAACATTTCTTTTAATTATGAAGAACTTAGTAATACCTGACATATTGTAGGCACAAATACAATTTGTATATGTAGGATGTATGCATGTGTGTGTACATTATTGTGTATGCATGTGTGTGTACATGATTGTATATGCATATGTGTGTACATGATTGTATATGCACGTGTGTGTACATGATTGTATATGCATATGTGTGTACATGATTGTGTATGCATGTGTGTACATGATTGTGTATGCATGTGTGTGTACATGATTGTGTATGCATGTGTGTGTACATGATTGTGTATGCACGTGTGTGTACATGATTGTGTATGCACATGTGTGTACATGATTGTGTATGCATGTGTATGTACGTGGAGACCAGAGGTCAACATGGGGAGTGTGTCTTTCTCAATCATTATAACTTACTCTTGAGACAGAGACTTTGAACCAGTAAATCACTGATAAAATAGACTGGCTTGCTGCCAAGCCCCATGGACCCTCTTATTTCTAGTCTTCTAGAAATGGCTGGTGTACCACCCACTGGCTTCTGCTGCTGTCTTCTCCATCTCCTCCTTTTTTCCTCTTTCAGATTAATATGAAGATCTGAACTCAGGTTCTCATGCTAATGAAGCAAGGACTAAGCCAACTCCTCAGCTCCTTAGCAGATTCAATTTTAACTTTATTAAGAATGTAATTAAATAGTTCTCGTGGGAACTGTCTGCCAAGACAAAGAATGGGGTGTGGGGTGGCCTATTTATTTGTCTTTCTATGTGAACTATTCTTTGGTTTTTGGAAACTTAGGAATTTCCCAACTGTACCCACAAATGGATTAGTATCAGCAGGGTAGAACCCATGTGCTTTGGCCAGTGGCCCCGTAATAGGTTTGATATTAGATGTCCATTTTTTTTCTCTTTCAGCTTATGGCTGGTGAGGTTTCAAACTACTCCTTCAGATGTACCTGTATTGTGGATGTTACAAAGATGCAACACACTCATTCATTTTTCTTTTTCTCACTGTAAAATCTGAAAGTGCACACATGCACGTATGTGTGTTGTATGTGGTGTGCGTGTGTGCATGTGTGTGAATGCAGGAAATCAGAAGCAACCCAAGATATGTGTTTTCATTTTCCACCTAGTTTGAGACAGAGTCTCCTTCACTATATGTACCAGGCCAGCTGGCCTACTACTGGTTTCCAGAAATTCTCTTGTCTCCACTTCTATGTCACCATAGGGCATTGGCGTTACAGATGTGTGCTGCCACATCTGCCTAGTTTACATGGTTTTGCAAATTTGAATTCAGGCCCTTCTACTTGCTTGGAAAGGGCTTTACCCACTGAGGCATATCCCCGCTTTACATACTCACACATCCCATCCCCTTCTCTCTCTCCATTATTCTCTCTCTCCAAAATTTGTCTGTCAGTGCCCCACATTAGGAACAAATCATAGTCACTTTAAATCTCCCAATTTAATAAGCACCAGATCTCCCAAATGTCAGAGTCTAGTCTTCCGCTAAGCCTTTAACTTGTGGCTCATATTTGAGACTGAGGAAAAAATCGCTCAGTGACATGATGAAATAGGAGGGGAGCATTGTGGCAGCAGATGGGTTACTTACCAGGCCAAGTGGTTTGGGACCAATTTCCACCATGCATCTGGACCACATATAAGCCTTCTGGTCTCTGGGACCTCTGCCAGAGGTCTTGAGTTCTGATTAGGCGGGTGCAGACTGCTGTTTTACAGAGAGTGGCTTGAGCAACAAGGCCTGTCTTCTCTAAAATATTTCCAGAATGGAAAGCCTTCCAACTCCCAATAGGATGTCAGCTTTAGGAATCCAGGGCCACCTTCTTTTTGCCTTTGCATTTTACAGCTATCTGGCAATTAACCACAACGGTACTGCATCAAAATTTTGTTGTGTTTTCCTGTTGTTGGTGGTGTTCACAGGAAGACCCTTCAAAACAGGGGTGTTAGGCCAAGAGAATCACAGGAGCAGGAGTCAATATTAGGCACTGATCTCTCGGAAAGCTTATAATTGGTCCTAATCTCTTAGTTCTGGCTTCTGAACTCTGATTTCTCCCACTTTTCAAATTGGCTACTTTAAAAATATAGTTCATGCTGGTCCTAGGGACACAGGTCTGTAAGCAGAGCTACTCGGGAGGTTGAGGCAGGGGAATTGTTTGGGCAGTTCAATGAGATTCTTTAAAAAAAAATACCTGGGAATAGTGCTCAGTGATGTGGTATTATGTTCATTCACCACATGTGAGGACCCAGGTTTAATCCTCAGTACCAAGAAACATAAATCTGTACATTGTTGGGAGACTGCTGAAAAGGGGGGCCCTATACCTGACAGGTGTACTCTTAAGGACTCACCTCATCCTGTGACTAGCTGAATAGAAATCCTCCTTTAAAGAAAAAGTAGTTGGTCGTTTTACTCTTCTTACTTATTGGCTCTCTGAGGAGCTGCCACCTGGCTCCCAAATAAATTACACCACTGAGGCCTATTCTTTCTTATAAATGCCCTGCCTAAGCTTGGCTTGTTTCTAGCCAGCTCTTCTTAATGCAAATTGTCTCATCTATCTTTGGATCTGGGCTTTTATCTTTCTTTATTTCTTTATACCGTTTGCCTTTCCTACTCCTTGTGTATCTGTGTGGCTCGGTGTCTGGGTCTTTCTTTTCTCGTTTCCCATTCCTTTTTTTCCTCACAGATTTCTCCTCCTATGTGTTCTCTCTGCCTGCCAGCCCCACCTAGTCTTTCTCCTGCCTGGCTTTTGGCCATTCAGCTTTTTACTAGATCATCAGGTGTTTTAAACAGGCAAAATAACTGAGATTCACAGAGTTAAGCCAAGGCAACGTAAAAGAATGCAACACATCTTTGCATCATTAAGCAACATCTCCAGCATAAACAAATGTAACACTTCTTTACCTAATATTATACAACATTCAACCCTTCGGAACCTGTGAGAACAGGAGTTATATAACTATATTATCCAGAGATAGTATGATTTGAGAACTTTTCATAAGGCAAAGGATATGCAGTAGAGGTAGCAGGCTGAGAGATAGCTAAAGTATTAGTGATAGCTCCAGAAGGCAGATAAATCAGGAAAGCAAATTGTCTCTGAGATCCTCTAGAAGAAATGCAGCCCTGAGGACATCTTGACTTTAGGACTCCATAAAAGGGGTCTCTGAAGGGGCCACACTGACCTCAACTAGTTGTGTAGCCAAGCATGACCTTGAACTTGTGTCTCTCCTGTCCCTACCTCCCAAGTGCTGCTGAGTGATGGAATTAGAGCTTTGTGCCGCCATACTCAGTTTCATGTTGCACCAGTGATTGAACCTGGGGATTTACTGATTCTAGATAAGCCACCTGGGTCATGTCCTTAACCCATGACTTCAGAACTTTTAGCTTTCAGATTACACAGCTGTCTTGCCATTGCTTTTAGCCACTCTCAGTGACAGTCAGGATAACAAGCAAATCCACCTGAATAATAATAATAATAAAAACTAATAAGGTTTCCACTGGGAGTTTATCCTCTTCACGGGTTTTGATGATTAAACATGCAGGAAAGTCGCTGGGCTAGTTGGATCCTGAAGTCAATTTCAGTTTAAAATGACCATTAGTGATTCCTTGGTATCAAAGGCAACCCTAGGGACAAAGAATATGAATACATTTCACATGAGAACTCATACAACATGGTTGCATGGTCAAGCTCATTCAGTCACTCTTTTCTCTGCGAATCCTGACAACTTTCCCCCAAATCTGCAAAGCTGAAGGAAGGCTGATGGGCCTTCTGCTCCACAGTGCTTCCCATGCTAGGCCCACCATAAATGCTAGGTCTTTAATTTTTTTTTAACCAAATAAATAAGTGAGTGAAGAAAAGCATAAGTGACCAGTGGCTTTGATATGAATGCAAAGCCAGAAAAGTGACTTTGTAATTTCTTATAAAAAAATAAACATAACCTTGCTATATGTTTCTAGAATCCTACTCTTCATTATTTACCCATCTGAGCTGAAAACTTTTCAACACAAAAACACACACAGTTTTATTCATAATTGTCTAAAATGCATCTCAATATAATGCACTTATTCACAGAGTTAAAAAAAGCCATTAGTCCATTAAAAAAAAAAATAAGAAAGTACCTGAGGAGTTTGCCATCAGATGATCTATATTAGCCAGGGTTCCCTAGAATGACAGAGCTGTCCCTCTAGAAAAGAACTCCCCTTCCTTGTGTCCTTGACCCCACTGAACAGCCCTTACTTGTCATAAGCAGCTCTTCTGAGGGCCCCGAAGGCTTTTCACTTCCATGCCCTCCATGCTGTGTTCAGTTTTGTTCAATGCCTCCTCCTTAGCTAACTCTGTCTTCCACAGATCCACACTTGACCATTACTGTCTTACTTATGCATGAAACATGGTGGGCTGGAAGATCTTGAGGGAGACAAAGAGATCTTTTATATCTGAGTTCTGAATGTTCAGTGTGATCCCTCACATATGACAGATGTCTATAAATGTTTACTGACTGACTGATTGAAATAAAGACACAGTGTACTTTGCAACCTCTGCCTAGTTTGGCCAAAAGTTCTCCATCTTTTCTGGTTCATGTTACTGTATTAATATGTTTCTTTTTTCTTTACTTACCTCTCCTCTCACTGTAAACCATGAATGTCAGGCCCGTGGTTTCCAGTTTTGAGGTGGAGAGTACTGCTTTCCGTTCTCAACAAAGATAGTCTCCAACTTTGAGAGTCTGGAAGATGTTATAGTGGCTACTTAAAAGAGTGTGCCTCTTAACTCTATTACACTTGGTGTTGACACGAGTGCTTGGCTTTTTCCTGCTTGTTTGGGGTTTCTTAATTTTATCCTTCATCTTTGTGAACTGTGTTTGCAATTTTAAAATGAACTGAGTCCTTCTGGTATGAGTTACCATCCCTGTGTGTACAAAGCAGTCAGAAATGCGGGTACTCCTTTGGGAATAAATGATTGATGGTGAAATGTTGGGGCATAACCCCATGGAAATATGAAAGGAACAGGGATTCTAAGTAGGGGAACTACTTTCATAGCCAGATAGGTATAGGAAGAATTGTGCTAAAGGTTGAGCAGGCATCTTGTGGGGCTTCTCATCACACAGTACCTGTTTCCTCCTGTTATAGATGGATGTTTAGCCAAGGGAAGTCAATATATCATCTTTAGTCTTTTCTTCTAATCACTACACAATGTCTTTTCAAAGTTCAGAAAACAATGGCCAGCTGTGATATTTTGGTTTTGTTAATTTTTACTTTTTAAAGCTCATTTGTGCCCAGATTTTAGGTCTAGAAAGAGTAACCAAAGGCCTTTGAGAGAAGAACCTGGAAGAATTGCAAAGGGTAGGTGGGGTTAGAACAGAGTTTGAGAAAGCAGAGTTTAAGGCACATTGACTTCTGTTAACTTGTTTGATTCTGTTCTTCTAGAATGTTATGGAAAGAATAAACACCATGTTCCTGTCACTCAGAGGTGCCACAGCATCTAAAACATAGAACATGATGAATAATGAGTCTGGAGTGTACACAAGTGGCTGAGATGGTCTTTCTCTAATAGGATGTGGTTGACATGCCGCTGATGGTGTGAAATTGTGAGAGGAATTGGGATGGGAAGCCTGGAGCCCTCCAAGAGGGAGGGGAACAAACCAATTGCTGCTGACACTTTAGGGAAACAGCAGATGTGTGGATGGGGTGTCTGGTAGTGGGGGAAGAGATTCCAGATACTTGTAAGGTGTGGCTTACAAGGACATGATGGATGGATTTCTTGGAGGTGTCCAAGCAGATGTAGAAGCTAGGACCAAATACTGAGGGACTGAAGAACTTGGACAATTCTTTTAACTATATGGTTTTGCAAGTTGGCTTCTACAAGTGGTATAGGCTGTATTTCAAGGACAAAATTCAATTTCATCTCAGAAACTGACCACAGTACAAGCTTAGTGCATTTGAAAGTGCTCATACTTTAAAGTCAGGCAATGTGAATTCCAATCCTGACTTTTTCCCTCAGATGTAACTGAGGAAACTGAGGCCAGCAAAGTTAACTATCTTGGATTGTGGATGAAATGGGAAATAGTTTGTTTAGGTGAATATGACAGAGTGCCAATATGAACTCACGGCTACTGCAGAGTACTTCTTCAAGGAAAGTCGGTATTAATCGCTACAGCATGAAGTACCGGCTGTATGGTCTGAACATTTGTGATCCACGTCTCCTTTAAGGAACGAAGAGCACACAGCTGAAAGAGAGGGTCCTCAGCTAGGGTCCTAACCAGTGCAGCGGCTTCACCAAATAGCACCTCATTGCTTGTGTAGTTTCATTTGCATGAGAATAAGTTATAAACAAAGGGGTGTTCTCAAAAATACTTCAGCTTTACCTGGAGGAGTTTCTGTGAGCCACTAGTTGGTTGGTACTACTCTAGGAGTTCAAAAGGAAATTTTGACCGAGAGCTCTATTCTGATGCAATATATTTAATCTTTAAAATTTAATTTTAAGTCTGTGTGTGTGTGTGTGTGTGTGTGTGTGTGAGAGAGAGAGAGAGAGAGAGAGAGAGAGAGAGAGAGAGAGAGAGAGAGAGGAGATATCAAATACGAACAACCATTTGAAACCTATTTTCAGCTGAACATAGGGCTGATTTTTGTTTGTTTGTTTGTTTTTTGGATTTTTTTTCGCTCTGGTAAACTTTCTTGAACTAAGAATTTCTATATCTCTCTAACTTCATAATAACATGACTAGTTGCCTGTCTGTCTGTCTGTCTGCCTTTCTCCCTCGTCTTCTCACAGAAGTCACAGACATTGATCTTTTCCATTGCTTTCCGAATCTTCGCTTCCTGTTGTAGCTCAAGGGCACAGTCTATAAACAGATTTAAAATAAATATAAAACCTAAAATAAAAATAAAACAAAGCACTTGCCTTTAATTCCAGAACTCAGGAGCAAAGGCAAGTGAGTCTCTGTGCTAGTCTGGTTTACATTACATAATGAGTTCCAGGACAGCCAAGGCCACGTGGAGAGACCCTGTCTCAAAAAAACCTAAATAAATAAATAAATAAATAAATAAATAAATAAATAAATAAATAAATAAATAAATAAATAAATAAATAAGTAAGTAAGTAAGTAAGTAAGTAAGTAAGTAAGTAAGTAAATAAATAAATAAATAAATGAATGAATAAATGAATAAATAGTCAATGCTAAACTGAATGTTATAATGATTTCATTGTGCTTTTCTTACCTATTTTGTGGTACATAATGAATACCAAGAAGCATTTTGTAAGTTGAAATTTGGCTCCTTACATACATAAACTCACCAGGTTTTCAAGTCCATTTATAAAACATCTTTCCCACTCCAAATATAAGCAGTTTAAAATATCTCAATATGAAATACCAAATTAAATAACATCTTGAATGTCCCAGAAAGGAAAAGGAGCCTCTCAGCTTTATCTCCTTCTCTGATTCCGTTATGAACTTTGCTCTCCACAATGCAGCATGTGAACTGCGCATGCACAGCTCTGCTGAAATACCAGTTTAGGTTCAGTGGCTGTCCTGAGGTTAGGATGGTTTTGTTTTGATACAAATCTCGCTGTGTAGCTCAGGTTTTGCTTCAGCCTTCTGGATGCTGCAATTACAGCTCTATATTAACTATTTGGAAAGTGATAAAGAAATTATTTAAAAGAAAATTGAAAAGGGAAACATTGGGCATTAGAATTCCACACATTTTGATGATATTAATTTATTTTTTCTTGTGTTCGATTAGGACTATCAGTAGAAACATGCTGTGGCTGCAGTGGCTTTGCTTCTTAGCAAGTCATGTGATAGTCACTGTAAAAAAAGAAATCAGGAAAATATGACTGGATTCAGACACACCAAGGAAAGTAGTTGGTATCCAAACAAGGCCAAAGGGCCCTAGCGACTGGAGATATCTGATCAAAATCGCTGGACTAGAGTCATTCAGGGAGATTAGAATATCTCATGGCATAGTGGAGCAGGTGGGTCTCTAAAGTCTCTCTATTCCTGAGAGTCTATAGTCATTATAAAACATCAATCCAGGTACTAGAACATTCAGATAGGACTTTTTCAAAGTACTTGATCCTCGTAACCACAACAATTCTTGTCTTTTAGAACTTTATTAGCCTAATTCCAGCCAGTTATTTTATTTTTAATAGAGCTTTTGCGAATCTAATTCAAAACACACTGAGAAGCCAAATCTTTGCTGGGCTTGGGAATGTAACTAGTAAAACCAGCCACTGCCTTGGAGGTTGCCAGGAGCTGGAAAAGCGAAGTCTCTGACACCAGATCTAATGGGGAACTACAGAGACAGAGCTCTGTGCTCCCTTTGATAGGAAACATAAGGCTTTCTTCATGCTCTTGGAGGAAGTCCCTTGCAAAGCTTAGCAATGGTTTATAAAATACTGCTATTCACAAATGAGAAGAACCTTCTCCCCTTGAGGGAGAACAAGACCATTCCATTTTCCCTGGGACCTCCATGCAATAGAGACTCTCATGCTCCTTCAGCAGCCAATGAAACTTTTAATCCCACTGAAAACACAAAATCTAATAACAGGGTCTCCAAGGCAATATTGAGGTGCCACAGTGAGTCAGTTCCAAAGTCAGGAGACTTAGGCATCTGTCACTTTTTTCTCAACTGGATGGTTTTTTTTCCTCCATCTCCCATCCTAGTCAAAGCATATAAGGGCAGGTGAACAGGATCTCTCCCCAGGAAGCCTAAGAGGAAGCCCCAGAGATGAAGAATAGACACGCCCATTCCTTTTGTAAAATGAAGTTATTTTGCTAAATGATTCCCCTCTCTCTCCTCCTAAGTTCATTTACTACAGCCACAGAGCTGTGCATATCTGTGCACATACATGACCCATGTAAGTTCATTCAAACTGCAGTTCTTTCTTAAAATGTAGGGAATGCAGAGAATAGTCATGGGCTGCCTAGGGACCCCTAAGACACCTGCTATTCCTGGTTGAAAGATAGAACTTTCCCCCCATGGCTTTATGGTGGTTTTCTCTTCAGACATCTTTTAGTGTTTCACACCTGCCCTGCTTCATCTGCATCAAGGGCTTCTCATGCATGGGGAGAAGGTGCTCCACTGACCTGAAGAACTCTTCCTTATCAATACTCAGGAATTCTGGTATTCAGGATCAGGTCAGCTCCCCATACCATATAATGTACACATCTGGCTGCACTTCTGGTTGTAGGAGTACCACATACCTCTCTGAATGAATTGTGTGTTCTTCTGACCAACAGCCTGCATTTCAGCTATGCTGTGATTGACATAGGGCATCTCTTCCTTTCTCTCTCTCTCATCTCTCTTATCCTTTTCTTCCTATACCTTTTATTGCATTCAATATATCCTCAAGTTTACTAAATGTTATTTCTTGAATGGAAGAAGGAAGAAGTAGGCAAATGAATGGGTGCTCTCATTTCTGTCACTGTCACTGACTCATGGCTGCACAATTCTCTGGGTCTTTTGTTTCTTGCTATAAAAGGAGGATTTTTTATATCTTGTAGAATTTTTACCACAGTCATGAAAAATGATGCATTTGGAATATCTTAAGATCTCAAAGACTGCTAAAATAAATGGTAGATTTTTATTTAGCAGATTTTCTCATTTTCTTGCGTTTGTTATCACTCTCTCTCTCTCTTTCTGTCTCTCTCTGTTTTTCTCTCCTCACAAAAATTACACTTTGACATTTTTCTCCTAAATCTTCTATGTCTGCTGAGCATAGGCTTTACAAAAATATTAATACTACATGCATTTTTGTGTGACTAATAAGTTATGAATTACTTGGTGCTACTGGTCATGCATTCTTATAAATAGCAGACTGAACTAAAAGCTATATTTATTCATATAACAGATTATTATGTGACAATAAAAACACATGCTTGATAATTTTCAAAGAAATATGGCTGAATCTAACAGTCACACTTCATGTAAAAACTGAGAACATATTGCATGGTTCCATTCATACAGTGGCATATATGATTCATTTTGGTATAAGAATTATTGGCTGCACATTTGCTATTTGTTATTCTTGTTTGAGGAAGCTGAGGGATGGGGAGCTTCTTATGGTATTCTTTGTCTTTGTTTGAATGCTGACTTTATGTTTGTATTCACTAGGGGAGAATTCACTGTAGTGTTGAGCAGCACACTCTTCTGGGCATATGTTGTACCTGGTATCAGTTCATTTCTGCTGCTGTGATAAAAATGCCATAACTGGAAGCAACTGATAGAAGGGTTTTATTTGGGCTTACTAGTCCAGAGGTGTAAAAGTCTGTCATGGGGGATATCATGGCAGCAATGGCTGGCATGGTAGTAGAAAAGGGAATCTGAGAGATCACACCCTTGACCACAGTTACACAGCAGAGAGAAAATGGGAAGTGGGGTGTCTTAGTTATTCTCTTATTGATGTGAAGAGATGCCTTAGCCAAGGCAACTCTCATAAAAAAGAAAGCATTTAATTGGGGCTTACTTACAGTTTCAGAGGGTTTAGAGGGCTCATCATAGAGGACAGTAGACAGGCATGTTCCAGTAGCTGAGAGCTTTACATCCAGATCTACCTACAGCAGGCAAAGAGAGAGACACTGGTCCTGGTATGGGCTTTTGAAACCTCAAAGCCCACCCCCAGTGACACATCTCTTCCAGCACGGCCACAAGTACTCTAATAAGGCTGTATTCCTAACCTTTCCCAAATAGTTCTTCAACTGGGGACTAATCATGAAAACATATGAGCCTATGGAGGCCATTCTTATTCAAACCACCACGTAGGCGGAGGCTTTAACTTCTCAAATTTCAAATCTTACCCTCAGTTATGTACTTCCTCCAGTAAGGCCACCCTTTCTAAATCTCTACAAACAGTACTACCCACTGGCAACAAATATTCAAACATTAGAATCTACGAAGGAGATTTCTCACTTAATCCACCATATGCCTCAATAAAATGTTTATTAATTGCTTTTTGTTTTTGGCACATACTTGTGTGTGACGTTTTGCATGTATGAATAGGTATGTGTGTGTGGAGGCCAAAAAGTTGGTGCCAGTTACCTTCCTCTATTACCTTTCTCCTTGTCATATAGAGACAAGGTCTCTTACTGAGCCCAGAGCATACTAACTTAGCTAATCTAGATAAGGATTTTGCCTTAGAGATACACTGTCTCTGCCTCCTGAGTGCTAAGATCACTGACCTGTTACTACACCTACTTAGCATTTGTATGGATGCTTTGGACCCAGTTTTCTCCTCATGCTTTCCTGGGAAGTTCTTTATCCATTGAGCTTCCCTGCTTTTCCAAAAATGTTTGGAAAACATTCCTCACTCCCTCAATCCTGGGAAATTGCTGGGACAGGCTCTTTGAGTCCATCTTGGGGAAGAAGATTATATTTGGAGAGTAAACATTTTCATGAAACTCACATCTATAGCGTGTGTTTCAGTGAGATTGAAACCAAGGTATTCTTGCTACAGAGCTTTTCTGATCGACTGGATCATCCTCACTAGGTAGCAGCGTACTTCTGAAAAGTGCATACCCAGAAACTCAGAAGTGGAGTGAATGATAACAAGCTTAGGTAATTGCTTTAACCTGAAGAATTCACTTTGGGAAGACTCCCTGGTAGACACCAAAGCCCACCGTGTCACTGGTCATTTGGTTCATAGCCCTGAGTAAAAAGGTATATGTGATGAAATAGTCTTTTTTTTGGCGCCATCTTTTATACCAGTTCTGATTGCTGTATAGGGAGATCCAAATGAGTTCAGAGACAGAAGCAGCAATATTGAAGACATGGTCAAACTAAGGCACATTCTAGCACATGTTAAACATCTGGAGCCACTCTAGCATAGCCAGCCAAGCCCCAGATGAGAGGATTCTGTCTGTGCTCTTCAGTTCCACATCTCATGTGCTAATCCTTGCAATGGGAAAGCAGAGCCCTAGCTCACACCTCATCACCCGGAGCTTAATGGGAGAGAAGAGATTTAGCACGGCTCTTTTAAAACACAAGGGCTTGGTGGTGATGGGAAGAAAAAGTTCCAGATGTAAGTTCACTGCAGGATTAGTTGAGTTCACAGGAAAACTAGCTACGGGGTTCTGTAGGTTCACAGCCATGCAAAGGGGCAGACATGGCAGGAGGAGCTGGCATCTGAAGTCAGAACATGAGAGTTTATTTGAGATGCAGAGTTTGAGTCTATCAACTCCAGGGCTAGCACCCCAGTTCTTTTGTCTTACAGACCACTGAGTTCCATTACATAACCTTCCACGTGGCCTCAGATGGGAAATCCTACCTTTCAGACATGGACCACGTGGAATGCCATGCTGGTGGACTAGAACCTGTGATGGGGCATTGGTGGATTTGACCATGCATCCTAGCAACCAAAGCCTATGTGGATGGGAATAGAAAAACAAGTTGGCGGTTTACAAAAATACGTTCCACCAAATATTCTACAGTGTTTTTGCAAAACAACAGACATACACATCTCAGGATATGTGATGTGATATTACACATCTCTATCGAATCCTTGTGAAAGATAAATGTGTAGCATTCTTCTGATTTCCTCCTTTTAGGAATTAAGACTTTTGTTTGCTTCAACATTGCTTGATTTTCTTACTGTTTTCCAAAATTACATTGTGTCATGGAATTTGGCTTGGACTGGTTTCCTGTGTGTTATCTGTTTTGAAGAACAATATATATGCTTATATGTATATTGTAAATAATAGACCCCCAAATCTGTATTTTGATTTTCTTCTTATGCATTTTTTAAAATCTCTGTGTATCTTAATAAAATGTTCCCCATGCCAAAGAAAAACATACCAAGACCTCTCACTACAGTTTGCTCATCAGAGTTCATATCCCTTTCACACAAATGTTCCAATCTGCCAGGTTTGCAATGTACTTAGCTAGAGCAGCCCTGTATGTATATAGACATTCATCTTCTGCTCTGAGTAGGATGCCTGAGTGCTTGTCTTTGAGTCTCATGTACCTCAAAGCTCATGCTTGCCCTTCTGCATGGTTTCAATCAGCATGATAGACATGAAGGCATTGGCTGCTGAAAGTGGGTTCTCCTCCAGTGGACCACTGCTTATTTTGGACGTGCTTCTCCCTTGCAGTCTCATATTTTACCGAGTGCATAATTTCCTATCAGCTTCAGACACCAGCGTCACCAGCTCAGTAAGCGGAGGAAGGCCAGAGCTTGACAGTGGTAAATTGGACTGCGCTTTAAAAAACACCAATCAACACACACCATGTGCTGCCATGCAGGGGGAGACTTATTTCATGGTTTCGACTTTATGGCCTTAGATTTCAGCGTGACATGATGGACGCAGAACGGAAGTGCGTTTGCACGATAAGATGGGGATAATTTGTCCTGGGAAATTATTTGGAATTGTGATAAATAATCTCTGGCAAACAATAACAGAGAAAGTTCAGCCTTTGGACGGGATTATATATGTTTGTGTCTCATAAACAAGGTAGAAAATACATTTTTTAAAAAGCTGTGTTTTCAAAGTCCTTTCATATCCGAGCCACCCTCGTTAATAACCATAAAGAAACACATTTCCAAGCTCAGCCTCACATTAATCTCCCTGCACGTGACCTGATTGTGCACTTTGGGGAGAAAGGATGGAAGGCAGTTGCTTTCATGTGTACTCTGTGCTTTCTCTCATTTTCTTGATGGATAACCTGAGAATTCAGAGTCTAAGAGACAGAAAGACAGTTCAGTGGGTAAGGGCACACTTGCCACCGAGCCTGACAACCAGAGTTTGTTCCCTGAGTCCCACCTGATAAAATGAGACAAACAACTCTTGCATGCTATTCTTTGACCTTCGTGTGTATCATATGGGAAACACACACACACACACACCCGCGTGCGCACACACACCAGTTAATGCTTAAAAAAAAAAACAAACAAACGTAGAGTTTGAGAGAATAATAGACCCCCTCCCCAATTAAAATGTCTCATTAGTCTTTTGTGGTTTATCAGGAAAAACATAGATGGAAGAAAGAGATGTGTTGGGTTTTATTTTATTTATTTTTTATTTTTGTGTCTTCCTCCTTCTTCCTAGGAGGTGGGGCTTTTGTTCTGACTCGTGAGCCATGCCATCATATCTGGAAGTTACTGGAGGAGACTCCACAGGACTTTTCTTCTGGAAGCCTTTGCATATAAATGTTATGGGGTTGGCTTTTTCAACAGGGGAAGGTTATCCAAGGGTTGGAGCATGAGGGAATAGCAGTTTACAAGGAAGAATGTGAGGGTTCCTCCAGAGGGAAACAGGGATTTGAATGGGAATGGAAAGGAGGATAAAAGCAGAGGAGACAAGATGAACAGGGGAGGTGGGATCTTACAGAAGACAATCTGTTACTAGTATGTGATGACCAAGCTACATTCATGGCAGCTGGTCAAGAGTGTGAGATATGAGAGAGATACGAGCGAAGGGTCTTCGTGGTCAGACATGCTCAGCAGAGTCTACTGATAAGATGCTTCTGTCAGCCATCTGCTCTGTTGCTTACTAAGAGTAGCATGGATGACCTAGCAGAATGAAGGGCAATGGTGATCATGGACATCACTATGATGGATGAGAGCAGGTGGCAACCTCTGCTCCCAATATGAGCGCTACATACCCACTGTTCCCGCTTTGTCTTGGCAGCTCTTCTCCTATCTGTTTATTATGGTGAAATCTCTGCATCAGATTTTGCCTCTGGCAGAGATTCTTTTAATAAAAGCCAAACTTGGAAAACTACTGATTGGGGTCAATCTCTGGACTTTTTTTTGGAGACAGAAAATTGAGGCTGAAATGGCCATTCCTTTATCTATATAGGGAGTCACTGAGGGAGGATCATGATAATATGAAGAGTGTAGGAAGAGAGACACTTAGAGGGTGTGTGACCCAATCTTCATCTCTCATAGGTTTTTAAACATTATTGATTTTAAAAAATTATGTGTATGTGTGTCTGCTTGTCTGTATGTGCACTATGTGTGTGCAGGTGCCCACAAAGGCCAAAGAGGGAATCAAGGGCTAGTAGCCATTGAGCCATATCTCTGGATCCTTCATCTTATTTTTAGGAGGCATAGACTCACTATGTAATCTAGACTGGCCTCAACTACTGGCAACATCCTACCTCTGCCTCCAGAGTCCTGGGATTACAACCATGAGCTACAGTACCCAACTCTTCATGGGTTGTTATTAAGGTCAGGAAAGATTAAGTGTATGAAGTAACTTAGTACACACCCAAGTTTTATTTCCTCTGGCATTGCCCTGCTGAGTAAGCTTATTCAATGAGTATTTATTAGGTATTTACAGCTATTGTATAATCTGTTTTGAGTGTGCAGAAAGGCTGACACAATAGAATTCCTATTTCAGAGAACTTTGGATAAAATGCTTTGGAATTAAAGCTCACAAACAGACAAAAGTAAAGGATTACCCTGAGGTCAGTGTGCAACTGGGTGACCAGAGTCACCTGTTGTTAAAAGATGAGGAAAGAATCAGGCAATTTTAGAGGAGACAGGGTTGAGCCACACCCTGAAAAGCTACTGAATTTGCCTAGAGTCTGGAATGCTGGGGTTAGGAGACAGTCTGAGAGCCTACAGTCCAACTTCTACTCAATTGTAGAAAGTTCCTGGGTGTTACCAGCATGAATTATCTGCTTGAGTGCTCCCAGCTTCTGGAAGATGGTATTTATAGGTACCATGTGTGACTATAATGTAGAGCTCTGAGGATCTCTATTGCATAGGAGAACAAAAATTAGGAGATGGTAGGGACCCAAGTACAAATTTGTCGAGGAGTAAAGATGGGAGATGCATGAAGAACTGAATAGCAGACTAACATTTTGAAATCAAACAGACTTGGGTTCAAATTCAGGTATTTTTTTTTTGGAGCCAAAAAGAGCTCTGTTTGTTGGGGTAGGAAATGGGAGGCTCATCATCTACACAGAGACTATTACAAGACTTAACCTAGACCTATCAGACAGTGCTTTGAAGCATGTGGAAATGTGGTTGGTGTGGTTAGGCCATGACCACTGATGGGGATTTTTTAGTATGAGAAGAAAAAAGACTCTGTGGAAGTAACTGTTTACGTGGAACTGTGAAGATGGAAGTGCTGGTGTCCTAAATGGGATTTAGGACCGTCAAAGTGAAGTCAAAGCATTCAGCTTCACCTGTTATCCACAGCAGTGAGCCTGCATCTGTCTGATCTTTGTTTGAAGTCACTCAACTTTAGCAATAATGATAGTTATTGGGGTCTGGCTTTAATCATTGAGGGGAGGGGTTCAGGATGGGGACACCGAAGGACACATATCTCGTTACCCATTAGATGCTGGTAGCAACATTCCCTGACTTGTACTGCTGAGTGTCCCATAGGGAGTAAAGCTGCCATGACTGAGAACCACTGGCCTTGCCATTGTCTTTGCTGCTATCTTCCCTTGCTGCTCCCCTATGAGCATCTTGGCTCACTCAGCAGCAGCTCACAACTGGAAAAGGCTCACATGACTTCACCAAGACTTCCTCCCCCTCCCCTAGTTCCCATGGTTTCCCTTCAGTTTTCAGCTCAGGGAATTTGTCTTTTCTCAACTCTCCAAAGCCACAGCTCAGAATAACGATCAGAAAATGATTACTACTGTCTGTCTCTACGGAAGCTGTCCAACATCACAAGGTGTATCTGTCCTTAGGTTGAACTTATTCTGTGACTCCTGTTAAAGACAATTATATTCTTACCGTAAGAAGATTTTGTTTTTGGCGGAAAATATTTTTCATTTTTTATTTTCTTTTCCAGCTGCTAGAAAAACTCACATTCTTTGTTTTCACATCCTATTATTGTTCTCATGGTACCATTTAAAATAATCATTGGGAATTTCAAGAAGGATTCAGGTATGGGGGAGTCTAGATGAGATTACCTGAGCAAGGTGTGTCCATGCAAAGACAGAGTATAGCACTACCACACACTCATAGTGAGGTGTGTGGAAGGGTACCTGTTAAAGACTACATATCTGGATATTAATCTCAGAAAACAGAGCAAAACGTGAATGTACATTAAGGAAGAAGATGAGGATCTCTGATGTTAGTTAAACAGTAAGTGAAGTGTCTTTCAGCCATGTCTCATTTAAGTCTCCTGAAGGTATTGTGTGCATGGGAATGATGATGGCCCCAACGTGCATGCAGCTCAGGATAGTCACATGTAGTTTATAATCCATTCTCAGAGTCCATGCCTTTTGAAGGAATATATAGGATCCCCACACAAAGGATTCAATTTTTTTTTAATCTATCTCATACCACTCCTTCCCACAATACTAATAGCATAAATAGACTTAACTCAGTAAGTGGGAGCCAGAGAGATAACTAAGTGGTTAAGAGTACATGCTGATCTTTCAGAAGACTTCAGATGGGTTTCCAGCATCTACACAGGTGACTTACAACCATTGGTAACTCTAGCTCCAGGGTGTCCGATGTTCTTAGGCCTCCCCAGACACTTCTCTCTTTCTCTCTCTCTCTCTCTCTCTCTCTCTCTCTCTCTCTCTCTCTCTCTCTCTCTCTCTCTCTCTCTCTCTCTCTCTCACACACACACACACACACACACAAATAAAGATAAAATTTAAATTTAAAAACAAAAAATTCTTTAAGTAGACTCTAAATCATAGTTGACCAGGAAAACTGAACAAAAAGTTAAGCTAGTTTACAAGATATTTGCAAATGACCAGGCAGGCAGCTCAAGCCTCACCTCACCTCAGCTGACTTTGTTCACTACAGCTATGTTACATGCCCAGGATGTGCTAATAATAGATGACCATGGGACATGCAAGAGAGACTGAAAATCAGGAACCTGCAATGGGATCACAGTACAATCTTAGGCTAGTATTATGGGTATCTTGCTATTAAAAAGGTGGGGAGAAGATATTGGAATGTGGTGCAAGAATGAAGTCATATGAGGAAGATTCTGAGTGCCTGTGAGAACACTCCATACAAGCAAAGCAAGAGCCTCGTGACCTAGGTTTCTTCAAAAACACAGAGTTGTTCTTGGAATGTGCTTTCCTGCTCCTCCAGGTGTTGTTTGTTTATATGCCTTTATGGAAAAATGTGTTTTTCCGCATGACACTTATCTACCATGTGCTGCTTGCCCTGGTGATTGTACATTTTACTCACATGACTCTTTAGAGTATTGTAGTCTGAAGTTTCTGGCCTGTCTAGGCTGTCAGTCTGAAGGAATCTTGCCCACTCATGGTCCCATAGCCACTTATAAAATAATCACTCAGAGGCTAATATTAATTATGAGCTGCTTGGCCTATGGCTCAGGCTCATTACCAACTAGTTCTTATAACTTAACCCAATTTCTATTAATCTAAGTTTTGCCACGTGGCTCAGTTGCTTTTTCTATGTCCCATAAAATCTTGATCTCTGGGTGTCTAGATTTAGTCTTCCCTGACTCACTCTGCCCTTCTCCTCTTTTATCTATGTTTAAATTTCCCTACTGTCTCCAAGCTATCTTACCGTAGGCCAAAACAGCCTCTTTATTAACAAATGGTAATTAAGTATATTCATAGCATACAGAAAGACATCCCACATCTGTGTATAAATTGTCTGATATTCTAAATAAGTATGGCTACTACACAAGACTTAAAAAAATAATAATCTTAGGTTATTTTTCTCTTGAATTTTGAAATGGGCTAGGTAGCATGAACTTGGAGAGTTCTGAGAACAAAATAAACCTTCCATACAAGGGTCTGCACCCTTTTCCACACCACCTAACTGTTTTTATGAGTACCTATGTAGGTTTCTCCACCCACCTCCTCACACCCCAGCCCTGATCAGCAGGGTCAGGGACCTTCACATTCCCTCATTTGTGCAGTTGAGATCTCAGATCAACCAAGCCCGTCTGATGCTTCCAGAAGAAGGCTCATTTGCTATAACCCTCTACCCTCCCAAACTTTTTCCCCCTCCAAGTTTGGAAGACCCTATCTCTCCCAAGGTCAGCAGCTACTCATCTGGGCTCTTCTCTCTGCTTCCTGCTGGACCAACCTCTCCTCAGTAGCCTTCTATACACAGACTTCCCTTACATGAATGTTGAGATCATCAAAATGCCTATTAACTACAATTGTCCTTTTTAAAAAATATTTTTATCTATTTAAATTTGAGTTAACAGTTTTATTTTTTTCTTTGTTTCATGATGGTAATTATATCTATTACTTTTATTATTTCTATAACTGAATACTTGATAAGAAGCAAATTAAGGGAGAAGATTTTGGTAGGCAGTATGGTCCCTATTTGTGGGTAACAGCAGCACAGCATGCTCACACCTCAGCCTATCAGGAAGCAGAAAACTCAGGCTAGAAGCAAAGATCACCTAGAATCTCAATCTCTGCCCCTACAGACCTTAACCTGCCAGCTAGGCCCCATGCTCAACTCCATTTCTACTGCCCCAAAATAGTATCACCAACATTTCAGACATATGAACCTATGTGGGGATAATTCACACTCAAGCCACAACAGCATTCCACAGGACATGTGTCCTGAGGAGAGGCAAGAGTGGGTGTGACCTGCCTAAGATATTTTCTAGTTTATTTTGAATTATTGGGGTCTAGGTGCTGTTCTAAGCACGTGATAGGCTTTCACTTTTGTACTCCCCAGAAAGAAGGCAAAGAGGCATGGCTTCTCATCTCCATTTTTAGGAAGCAATATCTGTCAGAGATCATACGGTTATACGGGAGACAACAGCCAAGTCTAACACCTCAACCACTGTGCACACAAGAGCCCATAGAAGACAGATCTCTGAAAAGCCCTAAGATATCATAAAGGCCACGAACTCATTACCAGGTATAAAACACAACAGCGCATTAGTTTTAAAAAATATTTTTATTGCATTTTTCTTCATTTATTTACTGCATGTGGGGATGTAAGTTCTGTGCAGCAGTGCCCATTCAGGTCATACAACAGCTTCAGGACATTTGTTCTCTCCTTCTACTATGTGGGTATTGGTGAAGGAACTGCGGTTGTCAGGCTTGGTGGCAAGGGCCTTTACCTGATGAGCCACCTTACTGGCCTGAAAGCATTGTTATTTTTTTTTTAATTGGCTAGCAAGACAGCTCAGCAGTGGCTAAAGGTACTTGCTATGCAAGCCTGAAGGCTTGAAGTCAATCCCTATAACATATAGAGAGAAAACTGACTATGAAGAGTTGTCCTCCATATATAAGTGGCTGTAAACACACACACTGATCTCTCTCTCTCTCTCTCTCTCTCTCTCTCTCTCTTTCTCTCTCTCTCACACACACACACACACACACACACACACACACACACACACACATACCTCCCCCCCCCTCACACACAAACTCATTCACTAGTGAACGAAAAGAAATTATATTGAATTAAAGGCTAGTTTATCTCCAGGAACATGTTCTTGTGTTTGAGCTGATTCTGAAAGCTTTTAGCAGGAGAACAGTGACGTTCTCTGTGTATCTGGAAGAATTGTTGAAGGCAGATCATGGTGGAAGCCTCCAGTAGGGCTTGGTACCTTTACAGAAACTGCATTGAAGTGGGGAGACTAACCCACGTTTTTTCCTCACAGACAGACCTACCCAGGCAGGCATGTTCAGAAATGAGTACTCTCAGCTTCCAAGCCTCCTTCTATCCCCACAACGGCACCCGCTTCTCTGCCTGGACAAGAGCTGGTGAAACAGATGTGTGGCTTTTGTCCGTGACTTAATTAGAGCTAGTCATTTAAAATCTCAAAGCAAGACATCCAAAGCAATTAAATACTTAAGTAGAACAAAATAAAATTATGAAACATTTATTTTTATTTTATAAGTGTCGGCTTCCTTGTAAGTAGTTGGAGAAATATCAAAGGGTCCAAGAAAAAACAAAACTTAAGTGTAGTTTAAATAATCAAAACTAGTCTCTTTTAAACTTTGGGAACCAATCCCCCCTCCTTTTCTCCCTTGAATTCTTCCTTTACCCCTCTTCCCCCTCTCTCCACACGCATGTGTACTGTACCATTTCAGTTGTATAAATTTGCTTCAATTCTACCTTTTGAATGCACTTTTTTTTATTAATCACAATTTTTCATTTCACCAAATGGTCCCTTAAAACACCCCTTTGAAGGGTGAAGGAGAGAGCTCCATTGGTAAAGCTGGGAAAGCATAGATAGGTGTATCCTCAGAGCTCACCAGGCAGCCCCTAGCTCCCTCAGGGAGTTCCAGGCCAGTAAGAGACCTGTGTCAAAAACAAAGGTGGTGCTACCGAGCAACAACATCTGAGGTTGCTGTCTGGCTTCTATACACCATGTACTCATACCATGCACGAGTGCACCTACACATGGGTACCAACACCAACAAGCACCTGTGTGTACACGTGCACGTGTACACACACAAGGGGGAAACACCTTCTTAGATGGATGAATCGTGATTTTTTTTTTAAACCTTTGCCATCTGTTAGCTGTCTAGTTTACTTCCTATGTTTATACCCAAATAGTAAACATTTTTTTACATAGGTTTCTGTCTGAACTTTCCCTTTTTACTCTGTTTTTCATCTGTATAAATATTTTTGTTATAAATTACATAAAGGAAGATCTAAGTTTTATTTTCTTAGAAAAGCCATGCCAAGATCTTTTTGAAGAACTTTCTGCATATTATGAAATCATTTTTCCACATAATTTGTACCAGTGTGTACTTCTCTGAGACCAACAGTGTCTGGTATGGTGTTTGCTGCCAGAATGAGCCATTTCAACCTTTTAAAACTTAGTTCATTTGGCAAATAAGAAAGAATCTCACTGAGAAATTTGATTTTCTAAAAATTATTACTAAGGTTTATGTTCTTATTTATATCAATGCCTTTTATGTTTGCCATTTATTCCTTACTTTCTATTTAATAATGTCAACTTTTATTTGTTATAAGATCATTTTTTGCTATTCTTTCTCATTAAGATTCTGGGTTTTTCTCAATGTTTATACACACATGTTCCCTGGTTTATTTTGTTAATTACATTTTACATTTATTGTGTGTGTGTGTATGTGTGCGTGGAGAGAGAGAGAGAGAGAGAGAGAGAGAGAGAGAGAGAGAGAGAGAGAGAGAACAACATGCATGCACTGTGCACATAGAGGCTGATGGACAGCTGTGAGAATTGGTTCTCTCCTTCCACAATGTGGGTCCTGAAGTTTGAATTCAAGCCATTAGACTTGGTGACATGCACCTTTACCCTTAAGACACTTTGCTGATCCTTTATTTGTTATTTCTTTAAGATGTGCTTCTAATTCTAAGCTGAAATGCCTGCTTCAAAAAACCCCTATAATGAACTTAAAAAAAAAAAAAAAAAAAACAACAACTTTGTGCAATTTAGAACCAGAAGATGTTTTGCCGTGTTCGTGAAAATTCTGTTAGTTAACAGAACATTCATGTGGATAATCTCATGTGTCTGGAGAAATAAATGTGTCTTGTGTTGTTTCTTCGTCTTTCCAGTTTTGAGTTTGGAGAAGTCAGACTTTCTACAGATTTCTGAGGGCGGATAATTCATTTCCCATTTTCTCAAAGGGCTTTCTTGTTCTCTATATTATATATATTTATAATTTACCATAATTAATATATATTATATATATAATATATTATATATATTATATATCTCACAGATACTATATATGATTAGACTTTTCCAAAATTTCAGTAAGAAGTTGTTTTTTTATGCTATCTTCTGTTCCCAGCATTAACTCTATTTCCTCTGGGGTAAATTCTTATGCTCTTTCTCTTCTCTGAATTTTATATTGGTGTTTCATCTATCTAATGATCAATATTTAATACGGTTTTTGAGTTATGTGCATTGGAGTGTGATGTGTGGTAAGATGGGCTTTTCTTTCATTGGTGGTTAGCTGTCCTACTAAAAGTGATAGACTATATATTTTGCTACATGAGGAAAATAGTATCTGAATATAGTATTTAAATTAATGTCACTTTCCATCACACATCTATCCTCCTAGTTTTGATTTATCTTTTGGGTTTATTTTTTAAACAATACCATGTAGCCAAAACTGGCCTCAAACTTGTAGCATAGCTGTAGCTGGTCTTGAGCTTTTGAACCCCCTGTTTCTACTCTTCATATGCTAGGATAACAGGTGTTTAGCACCACATTCACTCTGTAGCTTACTGAGGTCCAAACCCAGGGCTTTACACATGTATGACAAGCACTCCACCAACTGAACTACATCTGCAGGTCCCCATTTTATCTCTTATTTAATCTCTTAATGAGACATGATATCTACAAGTTACAAAGACTCTATTAGAGGTTTTCTGGGACAGCCAATAGCCTCCTTTTCTGGTATCCCAGCACATGTTAGAGAAAAATATTATTTTACCACACATTTTACTTGGCCTCTTGACCTCAACACTGATACACGGTTATCATTTCTGTAAATTTAATCTTTTTTTTTTTTTTAAAAAAAAAAAAAAACAATAAGTTTCTCAAGCACACACATACTGCTGTTTATCCTAGAGTGACTCATTTTCTACAGGTGCAGGTATCACTCGCTAGGCAATGTTGAGATGTTTATGAGTTTTCAGGAACTAACGTCTCCATGGTTGGCCTCATCTAAAGAGGGAATAGACGTGAATGAGCTTATCTTTCTATTTCTTAGTCTGGAAGGTGGACAGTAAACTCTGCACTAGTCTCCAAAGATTGGGTAGGATTGAGTTGTCTGGAGAAGGTGTCACCTGGACATTATTACACCCTGCTCGTTCACCTCGTTCACAGGCTTTCTCTCTCTTTCTCTTTCCTCTTCTCAGCCTTCTAACTGTCATCCCTCTTTCTTATTTTCAGAGTGATCCACAATCTTCAATAACCACCCTTCCATCTTCTCCTCTCCCTTTAAAGAATTTTTTCCCCCTGAGGTCCCCTGTGTCAGTTTGTTGCTGCTGCTGTGATAAACATCTAAGAGAATAACTTAAAATGGGGGAAAGTTTTATTTGAGATAGCTGTTTTACAGATGTCAGTCCACAGTCAGATGGCTCCATTGCTATGGCCTTTGGTGAGACAGAATGCCATGGCAGTGCGCCTCCCTCACTTTAGATATTTCTCCCTGGGAATACTTTCACAGATACTTCCAGAAGTGTGCTTCACAAACCTCCTAAGTAGTTCTTGACACAGTCACACTGACAGTCAAGGTTAGCAGGCATGCCTCCTCCCCCATTCTCTTGTGTATGTGCAATTGCACTCAGAAGTGGTATGTGCTTTGACTTGGGTAGGAGCTTAGAAATCAGAGCTTTGAATATGTATGCTATTAAACCTTTTTGTTATTTTCTCTTTGCATTTCTTAAATTGCCTTTATATTCAGCTATGGTGAGTATTCCTATCAGTGTCTTTGGAGAAAACCAAGTCCACTAGTCGATTTAAGAAAATCCCCACAAATGCCTAGAGTTATCGCTCTTCTAAGACCTTCAGAAACATACAAATCATGGGCAAACTTTAGTTTTCTAACATGCTCATGAAGGAGACTAGGTACTCTCAGTTGCCTGTCTTGATGTGATGAAATATCCAGACAAATTCTTAAGGAAGGAAGTGTTTATGTTGGCTCACAGTTGGAAGGTGCAGTCTAGCATGGTACAGATCAAGGCAGCAAGAACTTGAAGCCCTTTGTCACATTGCATCTGTAGTCAGGAAGATGAGAGCAATGAATGCTGATGCCCAGCTTACTTTATCCCTTTAAAGAAAAGGTTCCAGGGAATGATGCAACCCACCGTGGGCAGGTATTCCCACCTCAGTTAACCCAATCAAAGTCACAACCAACAGGCATGCCCAGAGGCATATGTATCTCTTATGGTTGTAGATCTCATTAAGTTGACACGTGAGAGCAACTGTCATGCCATCCAAAAAGTAAATCTTCTTGGTAAGAGAGTGTTCCTTATTTAAGTTCTGTTGCTCTGATAAAATACCTTGACAAAAATACAATTTACAGAAGAAATAGACTTATTTCATTTTACGATTCCAGATTATAGTCTATTTTTTTTATGGAGAAATGAAGGTAAAATCTTAAAACACACAGTAACATTACATTGACATTCAAGAATAGAAATAAATGTGTATCTTGATTTAGTTGCTTGCTTTTGCTCTGCTTTATTTTTCCTCTTCTTGTAAAGTTGGGTGTCCCCTATCTAGGGAATGGAACTGCCCACGGTGAGCAGTACAGTCCCCTATCAATTCAGTTAGGAACCCCCCCCCCCCCCAGACATCTCACACGGGCAATCCCTTGTTGAGATTTTCTTTCCAGGTGATTACAGGTTGTATCAAATTGACGACTAAAGCTAACTGTTGTGGAATGTGTTTGGAAGGACCTATTGTAGTTTAGGTAGCTTTGAGGGGAGACTTAGAAGTAGCTGTTTTCACATTGGTTCAGTATTCTCGGGATGTCAAGGGAATTCTGTGATAGATTATTTTAGATTATTTTATTTATCTGAAAGACAGAAAGAGAAATGCAATGCTAGGATTGATGTGGACGAAGAAGTTGAAGCAATAGTTACTTGTAGCCAGGATAGAATTTTATTTAGTCCTTTAAAATGAATTATTACTTAGTTTGGAGTTTGAACTTAAAAAAAAAAAATTAACCAGTCAGGATTGGGGTATGATTTTATCTTTTGTTGCTTTATTCTGTTCATGTTTCTACCCTTACTTTTGCTAATATTGATGCTTTATGAAATTATATTTGACATGGAAATATCACATGCTGGCCATGAGTGCTGGGCTTTTTTTTTTTTTTTTTTAACTCACATGAAGACTTGTCTGATATAGCCAAGCTAGTTTCCAACCATCCTGATCTGCCTTTTGATCTCTTGGCTTTATTGAAAGCTTCTTTCAGGGTCCATGATATGTCTCCATGAGTTACTGTCAAGCCTGAGAATATAAATTTGATAGTCAGGACTCACATGGTGGAAGGGAGAGAATAGACTCCCAGGGGTTGTCCTCTGATCTCCATGGCTGTTCACTCGAAATAAAACATGTATTTGTAAAGATGGAAGGAAGATCCTTGTAAGCCATAATGTACTGTAATATTGTTGGGATTTAATAAAGTTTCAGAAGTTTTGGAGATATCAGAGGGAATCTACCCACAGTCTATGTAGGGGGGTTAGTAAAAGCTCCAGAAGTCCCAGAGCTCTAACCACAGTCAGTCTAGGAAAATCAGAGTGGTGATTCAAACCTTTAATCCCAGCACAGGGAGTATCCTGGGAGTGGTGATTTACACCCTTAATCCTAACTTGAGTCAAGGTCACTTCAGATTTAGAAGGAATTCTAGGCTCCCAAGCAGGTGTGGTGGGGCCACGCCTTAATTACTGAAAGAATACTTAAGACCGGATTCAAACACAGAGAAAGTCATTCCTCTTCCATATTTTTGCTAGAATACAGTAAACTATTGATATCAACCAGCTTTATAGTCTACAGTGTCTGAAGTTGAGGGGTGGACAGCTGGGAACTGAATCAGAATCTTATGAATGTTGGGCAAGAGTTCTACCACTGAGATATATACCTTATCCCTTTTTATCTAGAGGCCTCATTTTACTTTATAGTTCAGGATAATCTCAAACTTGTGAGTTGCTGAGATTAAAGAGGTGGGTAATCATGTGCAGGTCTTTATACTTGAATTTTGAATTTCTGATCTGCCATTTTCTAAGTATGCATCCACGTGCTGAAGAATTGCTATGCTGTCCATCCCATGTAAACAATGACAACAATTCTCATAGAAACCTTGATTCCATTTGGAAAGTACTTTAGCTCATGATAGGGAAATATACAGTACTGTCCTCTTGTATATTTTGCATTTTTAGCATTGGTGAGAATATTCCCCTGAAAAGTAAAACGTTTTCTACAAAGGACCCATCTGATCTTGCATGGTTATCACTGTACCCCAAAACTTGAGTAGCCTCTCCCCACTTCCATCTCTGTTTTGCTCATGTGGTTGTATTTAGTTAACACACAAATGGAAGGCTGAAATTTTTTTTTTCAGTTCCCTAACTCAGATCTGTATTACAGATGAAATTTTTTTGTCAATCTTTTTCCTTTTCCTTTTGAAAGCTGGTAATAATTAATCCCACTTTACTTCCAACCGTGGAAAACCTGATAGAAATTCGAGACACTATAAAACTCCAAGCACAGCGTTCCCTCAGAGTAAGATGAGTGTCACAACAATGTCATATTTAACTATATGCATGGATATCTTGGGCATAGTGTTGACTGATTACGATAGGCACCAAAGCATTTAGAAAATTGGGTGTGGTCCTAAAGTTTGATGCTAGGACTTCTAATCAGAATTCTCATGTTCGCCAGCTTTCCTCTGGCTTCTGCATAGGTTTGAGCTATCTGAGAAGTAGACCCCAGACAGGAGCATGAGAAAAACAGCTGTACTGAGACAGAAGGTAGTGGGAAAGTGGCAGGGGAGGAGAAAGGAGGGAGCAAACTAATAAAAAACATACTATTAGGCCAGTAACTCCTGGGAACATTGGATCTTGGTGTCAGTGGAGAACTCTTGAATCCATGAAGAGATAACTGCTTTGTAGGACTATCCTGAGATAAAGAAGCTGGGATGTTTCCTTGCTATGCCCATCTGTCACTGGCTGGAAGAATTTCTGAGATAATTTGTTTTCTTGCTCACTGGCCTGCTGCATCGTGGGGTGAGCAGGTAAAGGGCTTCTACAGCCGAAGAAGGCCTTTAGGCTGATATCTGTGATCACTGAAGGGATCAGGACATAGAGTTGGCCACCAGTTGTATGATGAATGCTTAGCAGAAAACCAAATTGCCTGTGTTGACTGTATGTCCCAGTCCCTTGCTCCCTGCCTAGACAATATCTAGATGTCTGGGGCCATGTGTGCTGGGTCGCTGTATTTGTCAACACTTTCATATCTTAGAGTAGAAGGCTGTGATTGCATGGGACCTTCTCTGTTTACTAATGACTCTCGGGGAACAGTGATTGAGATAAAAGATTTTGATTTTTTTTTTTCTTCTGAAATCTGTTCTGTCTGATAAGATAGCTCCAGGTAAAATTTCAAGTACATGAAACCTAGGGAATCATGTTCTTTTGACTAATCTCTGAACACAGTTTTGATGGAAAATCACCCTCCCTGTTCTTCTATCTGTCACTTAAGTTGTAGCCGAAGGAACTTTCTAGTACCACTGTTGCCAATGGGCTAGCAGTGACTACTTTTGCTAGTGCTAATGCAGGCTCCATGAAAGCGGTGATGGTGGTGGTGCTGCTGCTGATGGTGGTGCTGATGATGCTATTGGTAGAACTATCCTAGACTTGCTATTCCTACTGCTGCTATCAATGTTGTAGCTAGTACTACTGATGCTACTGAAGCTAATGCTGGATGGGGACAACCCTTACTAGTACTGCCAATGCAATGCTGAACAACTGCTCCTTCCACTAGTTGTCTGCTGACCCCAATGTTGCTATTGCCACGACAACTACTTCTGCTGCTAATTCTGCTATTGCCCTTGCTGCCACAACTTTTTGTTTCACTGTTGCTGTCTGGTAGATGGATGCTATAGTAATATATGCAAACAGTCTGCGCTTAGAGTGTTCACCATCAAAATAATACTAGGGAAAGTCAGTGTGTTTACTCCTTTTTACAGGCAAGGGGTCAAGGCAGAGGATGGTCACTCACTTGTACACCATTAAGAGACAGAATCAGAATTTAATTTTTAGTTTGCTTGGCACCCATGCTTGTGTGTGTGTGTGTGTGTGTGTGTGTGTGTGTGTGTGTGTGTGTGTGTGTGTGTGTGTACTTGGCATGTGTGTGCACATGCACATGTTTGAGTATGTGTGTGTTAGTATGAATGCAGGTGTGTAGGTGTCATGGCACACATGCGGAGGTCAGAGCACAGACTATGGTGTTAGTCTTAATTTATCTTGCTAGGAAATGGTCTCATGTTTTTTTAGTGTACTTCTATGGGTACATGTTTAATTACCTTCAGGCTTCTGAGGATCTCCTAGTCTCCTCCTCTGTCATAGGAACACTGGCATTATATCAATGCTTTTATATATACATACGAATTATATATGTATATATACCTGGCTTTTATGTAGACCTTGGGGACGGAACTCAAGTTCTCATGTTTGCACACAAACTTTCCCCACTGAGAATCACCCCAAGTCTTTGTGCTTAGCTTTTTTGTTTTGACTGCCTTTTTTACTTAAATTATTTTCTTCATTTTACATGCCAACCACAGTTTTCCTTGCCTTCCCTTCTCACACTCACCCCTCAGCTTCCCCCTCTCCATTTCCATCCACTCTTCCCATGGGGAGTCAACAATGTCTGGTATATCAAGTTGAGGCAGGACCAAGCCCCTCCCTGTTGTATCAAGACCGAGCAAAGTGTCCCTCTATAAGGAATGGGCTCCAAAGGCCAATTCATGCACTAAAAATAAATCACGGTCCCACTACCAGAGGCCCCACCAACTGCCCAAGCCACAGGACTGTCATCCACAATCAGAAGGCCTTGTTCAGTCTGTGCAGGGTCCCCATCTGTCAATCTAGTCAGTGAGCTCCCAATATCTTGGGTCAGCTGTCTCTGTGGGCTTCCGCACTGTGATGGTCTTCACCCCTTTGATCATATAATTGCCCCCCCCTCTTGGAGTAGACTTGGAGCTCAGTCCAGTGCTTAGCTGTGGATCTGCCTCCATCCGTTGCTGGATGAAGGTTCTACAATGACAATTATGGTGGTCATCAATTTGATTACAGGGGAAGGTCGGTTCAGGTACCCTCTTTACTATTGCTTGGAGTCTTAGCTGAGATCATCCTTGTGGATTCCTGGAAGTTTCCCTAGCAGCACATTTCTTCCTAACCCCACAATGGCTCCCACTATCAAGATATTGTTTTTCTGCTTCCCCTCACCATATCTCCCCCAAATCAACCATTCTGTTCTCTTCACATCTCCCCTTATCCCCCTCCCATGCTCCAAGGTTACTCAGGGGAATCCATGAATGTTTCTCATAGGGTCCTCCTTGTTACCTAGCCTCTCAGGGGTTGTGGATTGTAGCCTGAATATACTTTGCTTTATATCTAATATTCTCTTTGGAGTGAGTACGTACCATGATTGTCTTTCTGGATCTGGATCACTCGGGATGATATTTTCAGTTTCACCCATTTGCCTGCACATTTCAAGATTTTGTTAAACTTCTGAGTAATATTCCATTGTGAAAATGTTCTACTTATTTTTTTTTTAATCAATTCTTCAGTTGAGAGGCATCTAGGTTGTTCCCAGGTTCTGGCTATTATAAATAATACTGCTATGAACATGGTTAAGCAATCTGGTATGAATGTGTATCCTTTGGGTATATGCCCAAGACTGGTATTGCTGGATCATGAGATAGATTGATTCCCATTTTCTGAAAAACCCTTCATACAGATTTCTAAAGTGGCTGTACAAGTTTACACTTCCACCACCAATGGAAGAGTGTTCCCCTTATCCCACCTTCTCCAGCACAGGCTGTAATCATTGTTTTTGATCTTAGCCATTCTGACAGGTGTAAGATGGTATCTCAGAGTCATTTTGATTTGAATTTCCCTGATGACTAAGGATGTTGAGCAATTATTTAAATGTCTTTGAGACATTTGAGATTCTTCTGTTGAGAATTCTTTGCTTAATCTGTACTCCATTTTGAAATTGGATTATTTATATTGTAATATCTAGTTTCTTGAGTTCTTTATATATTTTAGAGATTAGTCCTCTGTCAGATATAGGGTTGGTGAAAATTTTTTTCCCATTCTGTAGGCTGCTGTTTTGCATTATCTACTGTGTCCTTTGCCTTACAAAAGCTTCTCAGTTTCTGTGCTACTGGTGTTATATTTAGGAAGTGATCTTTTATAGAAAATGCTGAGGTATGTACAAAACAACATGTAAGCAATATTTCATGGAAATGCCATGCAAAAAACAATTTTCCTCATATCAATCCATATCTCTGCCTTATCTTTATATGCTTCTTTATATGTGGGAGATTCTGCCTTTAAAAATAAAAAAACTTGAAACGTGAGGGTATGTATATAGCAAAGATTCACAAAAATATTTTTTTTATTTTCTTTTTACTCGTCTGAATTGGTTTCACAGGTAAGCAATCTGAATTTTGTGTGAGGTCCTGATAGGTAAAACTGGCTGTGCACTGTTGTGATTGTTTTTCCAAATCTGCTTGTGTCTAGACTCCAGCACCTGCTAAGCATTTCGCTCCTCTGTACCATCCTCTTGATTCTCTCAGCTTCTGCTTCTCCAAAACAAAATAGCTCCATGTCTCTCCTGTGGGGGCGGCTGGGATGGGCTTCCTTACTTCTGAGTTATAGCCCTGCCCCTCTGTGGAGCTGTAAATCACAGATGGAGCTGTCAGAAGAACCAAGTGTAACACAGACGCAGCTCCCCCCCAGCTTCCAATTTGTCTAGTATTTTATTGGGGGGCATCATCTCAGAAACTCTGTGAACATGTTGCTGAGCCTCCAGGAATTGCTGTGGGATGCTGAAAGGCCTGCCTGCCAGGAAATAGGCCAGAGATGTCAGTGCGATTCTATGACTTAGCAGTGTGGACAGTTCCCAACGGTAGGACTTTCTCAAGGTCCTGCCTATTTCAGCAGGTAAAGAGTCAACTTTAAGAACTTAGACTTTTCTGGACAGTGAGACGGGTCTGTTCCTGGCAGCACCAATCTACTTCAAGAGAAAAATGGGCACTGAAAAAACTCCATATGGAGATTAGTTTCTTTGTGGCATCGGTTAGCCACTGGACAAGAACCTGTTCTTGTATTGACTGCTTGACAGTATGTTGTTTAAACTGGACATGAAGGTTTCCTAGGAAAGTGACCTCTGAACTTTGACAGAACAAGCTGAGATGGTCCTGCAGGTTTCTGTTTTCAGAGAAAACTGTCAGATATTCTTCAGGACACAAGGAGAAGCGACTGATGAACTATACCAGAATGAGCAGAGCAGATTTCCTGCTTCACTGAAATGAAAAGAGACTCTGGGCCTGTAGGCTGAAGATGGATGCCCCAACTTTATAAAGGAATTTTGGGTGACTGTCCAGGCAGATAGGTGTCATCTCTGTCCTTTCTAGATTTTGGAAGTTGCTTGTACTTCCTGTTTACTTGGGTAAATATTATTTCCTTCTTGGGTCTCTGTGGTAGTTAAAGATGAGATAGTTATAGTTTTCTAGTGACAGTTTTAGAAAAGAAACTTTGAAGTTAAAGTGTATAAGTTTAAGAGACATCAAAATAATAGTTTTTAGTCAGTAATACAAAGAAAGAAAGTGAATTAGGTATAATCTTTTGGACTCATCAAAATAGGATAATTAATGAAATATTTTCTTTGAATTGTCAATTGTTAATGGACTGGCCATTACTCATTTATTGTTTGTATACATTGTATATAATTATTGTACCAATTGTATATAGTTTTTCTTATGTTAGCTATAACCTTCTTTAAAAACTTGACACAAAGGGGGATATGTAGAGATATTTTCAAATGTAATAACTGATCCTCCGCTCATCCCTCTTCCTACCTGCCCCCATCTCCTCCTTCCAAAGGGTAAGGCCTCCCATGAGGAGTCAGCCAAGCCTGATACATTCAGTTGAGTCAGGTCCAGGCCCCTCTTTCCTGCATCAAGGCTGCACATGGTGTGTTTTTCCATGGGTAATGAACTCTACATAGCCAGCTCATGCACCAAGGATAAATCCTGGCCTCATTTCCAGGTGCCTGTCAGGCAGACCAAGCTACACAACTGTTTTCCCACATGCAGAGGGCCCAGTCTGGTCTCATGCAAGCCCCATAGCTTTCCATTTTAAGTTCTTAAATTTTCATTAGCTTGATTCAGTTGTATCTGCAGATTTTCCCATTGCGATTCTGAACCCCTTTGCTCAAATAATTCCTCTTCTCTCTTTTAGACTGGACTCCCAGAGCTTGTCCTGGTATTTATTTGGCTGTGGATCTCAGTATCAGCTTCTATCAGTTACTGTATGAAGGCTCTATGATGACAGTTAGGGTTTTCACCAGTCTGATCACTGGGGTAGGCCAGCTCAGGCCCCCTTTCCACTAATGCTTGTAGTCTAAATCATCTTAGATTTAATCTAGTTTTGAGTTTCAAGGCTTGGACATTATTTGTGTTACAATTATATTACTAGCTTACCAAATTGATAATATCTTAAAATTTTGGTAACTTTTTTATTGTTTTAAAGAAAGTATCCAAACATAAATAGTCTATTTGAAGCATTTTTCCCCCTATGATACAGAAATAAAAAAACAATACCCCCAATGTGCTTTAGAGTTTCCTAAAGCTGGGAACTCTAGTATATGTAACAGAGGATGTTTCTTGTTATCTATTAAGCTATGTTTACTTTCCTGTATTACTCATTACATTACAAGACAAATAGCATATATGTGAATTTCTTATTGTATCATAGAGTCTGAGAATCCTGGGAACTCAAAAACAGTAAGAAAAATGTAGCTTTGAAGTGAATTTCTGAATATTGTTCATTTTTCTAGTCATTGATATGTTAATTTGGATGTGATTGGCCCCCACAATTTCATAGAGACTGACACTATTAGGAGGTGTGGCTTTGTTGAAGTGGGTGTGGCCTTGTTGGAGGAAATGTGTCATTATGAGGGTGTGCTTTGAGGTTTCCTATGCTCAGGATACCTCCCAGTGCCTCAGTCGACTTCCTGTTGCTTATAAGATGTAGGATTCTCCAGCTACTACTACTACCATATCTGCCTGTATGCCATCATGCTCCACCCATCATGATGATAATGGACTAAACCTCTGAAGCAAGCCACCCCAATTAAATGTTTTCTTTATAAGTGTTGCTATGGTAATGGTGTCTCTTCACAGCAATAAAACCCTAAGACAGCTACCCATGTGAAAAGTGAAATATATCTTAACAATCTATTAGAAGATTTTTAATCTATTTCTCAGCAGATAGAACTATATATTCTATTTCCCTCTCGCTTTTATTCCAGAGTACTTTTTCTAGACTAGGTTTTCTGAGCTTCACACTATAGATATTGTGGACTAGATCGTTTTTTATTGTAAGGATCTGTCTGGACACTATAGTATGCTTAGCAGCATTCCAGGCTTCTACCCACTAGATGACAGTAACATCCATGCCTGAATTGTGACAACCAATATGACATTAGACAATTCTGCACATCCTCACAATTCCCAAATCACCCTTGACTGAGAATTACTAATTTAAGCTTTTATTTCCTTGCTATCTTGAGTTGGCAGAGAGACTATCATAACCCCATTTTTTTGGGATTCCTGGCAAGCTGAACTTTTACATTTAGAATTTATGAATACATTCTTCTTCTCTGGCATTTGCCAATGAGAGAAGATGATACACTCCCAAACTGGAAAATGCATCTGCCCAATCATGTGAGAGCTTTCAGCAAGCATTCTATGGGTTGCTAATGTCCCTGGAAGGTGAAATTATTGCTGATTAATTTGGTTTTTTTTTTTTTTTTTTTAGCACAATGACTGGCTTGTATACATGTGCAATACAAGTGAGAAGCAATATTCTGTTCCTTTACATATTTTATTTGTAAAAACTAAAGCAGCTAACCTGACCTTTCAGAAGCTGTATTTTCTTTCATATAGTTCTGGATAGTGGGCACATCTCTGATATACCTGGCTCAAGCTCTGTTGTACATGTAGATAATAGACAGCATATAAAAGCTACATAAACTCTAAGGCATTTTACTAATGGCCTCTTGTCTAGTGTTATGAAATAATCTTTACATGCACTGTAAAGATGCGTTGCTCTCATTGGTTTAATAAAAATCTAAATGGCCAGTAGCTAGGCAAGAAGAGGTTATATGAGACTTATAGGCAGGGAGAGAGTGCTGGAATAAAGGAGAGTGGAGTCGGGAAGACTTAGGGAGGAGGAAGATAAACATGTTATATTGAAGAAACTTACCAAGCCATATAGTAAAACATAGATAAGAAACATGGGTTAATTTAAGTTTTCAGAGCTATTAGTAACAAGCCTAAGCTATTGGCCAGTCATTTATAATTAAAATAAGTTTTTGTATGATTATTTGGGAGCTAGCTCGCAAGATAAAAGATTTTTGTCTACAGTCTAGCAATATAAAGTTAGGCTATCAAACTCTTAATGACAAAGCATTTATCAAAATTTTCAGCACTTTTCCAAGGCCATGAAAAAACTGCTCATATGCCAAAATGGATTCTATAATTTCATGCTATGACCGAGGAGTGAACGTGCTAACCTATATATCTGAGACTTGATAAAACTCACACGACAGTGCTGAAACATAGGGGGAAAATGGTAAAACCAGGATAAGTGAGGCACTCTTATAACCCCAGAATTCAGGAGGACGAGGCAAGGGGATTATGACTTTGAGATTAGCCTAGACACTTTAGTAATTTCAAATCATATGGGCTACACAGTAGGACCTTGTCTTCAAATGAAAGGAGTAATACCCAAGTCTGTATGTAAAAATTCAGTTCCAGGGGTCTATGCATTACTTTTATAAGTCTCCAAGTAAGTAAATCAGCCTTCAGTATTAGAAAAACGCATCTGGCATGCCACCTGAGAGCCCCCAGTAAGCACTCTGGGCTTCCGGTACATCCTTGGTGCGTGAAGTCATTGATGACTCACTTGGTTGATATTCCTCATGATGACCAGCTCATGTACATATATGGTGCATATACCTGAGTGCTCAGAGACACTGAGGGTCTTCCCTTATTATTCTTCTATTCACTTTCTCTTGAAACAGGATCCATCACTACATTATCTCAGCTAGGCTAACCTGTCTCTACTCCCAATGCTGAGAATACAGAGTGGAGATTTGAACTCAGGTCCTCATGCTCTTATTTATGGACCTAATGCCTTAGTCCGATGTCTAGCATTTAAAAAAACTATATAAAGAGATCATCACCCCTTGACAGGTTATAAAAGGGCAAAGGATAAGAAACTTGGGGTTTAATACCTAGATTTATTACTTCAAGTTTGTCTTTATTACGTTCTTTTAAAATACTTAAAGGTAAATTAGCTCAATGTTTCCATTTATCGATTCATTTAATCTGACTTTTTAGAATTGGAGAGTGGCAAATCCTTGAAAAATCAGTTTGTAGAGAGCTGGAAACCTACAAATAAAATCATGAAAGAGTTAATGAATATAGAAGAGGGCTTCAGTGAGCCTTTTTTTTCCCAATTAATTTTAGAAAACTGAAGTAAATTGGTTGGTCAAAGCTAACTGTGTGAAGATTCGCCACCTAACTTGGACGGAGTTTGAGAAGTGGGCTCAGAGGAAGCTTGTCATTTTCATGTTCGTGTGCCTTTAAGAGAACTAGTCAGGCAAACTCAAAGCAACAAGGATGCTAATTAACTCTGATTAGAGAATTTACTTCCAGGACTTTGTAGAGGTTTAGATAATTATAATGCTGTGGAGAACAAATTACTTATTATCTCTTTGAGGCATTCTCACTTGGCCAAGGGCCCTTTGATCATGGGGACATACACACATAGGCGATCATGTATTAGTTTTACATATGAAAGTCTTGAGTTCCTTTAATCCTTATGGGACAGCAAGATTTATCTGTGGAAAACAGATCTGAACTCTCCTGACCTTCCCTCAACACAAAAATCCTTAATTCGGGTATAACGACAGGCTGGAAAGAGCAAATGCTTTTAACTAACGTCAACACGCTCTGGCAGTCTTTGTAATTAATCAGGGCAGAAAATTCGCAGACAAGAGAGTAACATAGGCTGCTGCAAGTCATATTCCTGTGGACTCAGCAATAGTGTACACGTTTTCTTCACTTCACTTGGCATTTGAAAAGGACCATCATTTGAAAATGACAACTGCGATTGTTGGAAATCACTGGAAACTTGTTCAGCCTTTGAAGACCCAACAACGCTTATTGTCACAGCAAGGAATGGTAATGTGCTTGGGTTTCTGTTAGTTATCCCAAATAATTCCACTCCTAGAAACCACAAAGTCTGGCCATCACACGGTGGCAGAACCTGTCTCCATTAAATATAATGTATTATTTTATAACAAGGGAGTATAAAAGGATGACTATAAATTGGAAATGCAAGTGTGGGAGGTGAAATATAAGAGTGAGTAATTTTATGAATGCAGCATGGCAGAGGTGACTTCATAGTCCCAGCACGTGAGACAAAACTCCCCATTGTAGTAAGAAGCCGTTAGGAGATTATTGGTAGAAGAGTCTGGGTACTTGTATAATTTAGTCAGGAATGGGCAAATGCATTAAAAGCAACATCTTAAAAATGAAAAGTGGCTAGCGCACTTAAATGATTGGGAACAGGTAAGAATAAATCCCATACTTGTAATAAGGAATTTGTTTTTAAATACCTTTCATTATACAGAATGGGAAAAATGATGATGATACATGGTGAGGAATTAGCTGAAAGGGGTCCAGATACTGAATTGGGGGACGTTATCCACCCACTCAGAGCCTCTGGCTCTTTCTTCCTTTGTAAAACACCATTTTTAGACTCCAGAGCTTGCCCTGCAGATTTACTTAGGGATTATATGAAATGGTTCTCATAAAGAGTCAGCCTATAGCTGGTACTTAATAAATGCTGGAGTCAATAAAGTTATTTTACTACAAGAGGAAGCACACAGATGTGAGACAAGGGAGGAGGAGGAGATGAGCTGGAAATTCTCATAACCAACTGTCTGCATGAAAGAAAGCATCTCTAGAATGTTTCTATAGAAATTGATGTTATTTAATGCATTTAAGACCAGTGGTCAGGCATGGCCACAAACCAACATGGATAAAGGTCACATCCTGAGTTTGAAAGTCAGATGAAGCTGTGCTAGGCTTTAACCCTCTGGTTGCTGGACATGTGAAAGCACTTCTGGATATAGATGGGACAACTAGAGGCTTGGTGGTACAAGGGAAAGCTTTAGGAGCAGGGACCTTTTTTAAAGGAAGCCATTTGTTTTCCATCACAGAAGAAACATGAAGACAGCAATATTTAAGCCTGTCAGCCATATCAGTAGAGAAGATGATGACAAATAGACTGCTGCTTACTGTGGGATCATGACATGTGTTCAGTTAGCAGAGCTCCATTCATTGGGTCCTGACAAAGCCTGAGCTCCATACAGAATATATAGAACATCACTGTCTGCTCCACTGGAGCTGTCTGGATTTCTGTAGTTGTGAAAACTGCATATATATAAAGAAATATAGCCCAGGAAAGTCCTGACTTAGTAATGAATCAGGTCATAACAGAGTAAGATCTGACTTTCCATCTAGCAGCAGCATCACCTACAGGGATTCTAGTCCATCATATACAAATAGTGCAAGAATCGGGTGATGATGCTGATAAGCATCCAGGTACTTGGGTTAGAGTGGTGAAGGACATCACCATTATGGTAGTGTGAACTACAGTAGTGAAGGAAAATCAAAGTACATTGACTACAGTGATTAGGGGCATTCAGGAACACAACATATAGTGATTAGGAACATCTGGAAACATGAACCACAATGATGAGGGGCATCTAGGAACATGTATCACAGTAATAAAGGGCAGCCAGGAACATGAATCACAATAATGAAGGACATTCCAGAACATGGACCACAATGATGAGGGATGTACAGGAACATGGACCACAATGATGAGGGATGTACAGGAACATGGACCACAATGATGAGGGATGCACAGGAACATGGACCACAGTGATCAAGGGCATCAAGGTACACTGACCACAGTTACCAGGGTAAATCCATGTACATGCGCCACAGTGACAAGGATTAACAGTCTAATGTAAGAGTACAAGAGAAACTTTTAAAACAATCAGCACTCCACACCATGATTAAAGAGACCTTAATAGCATGAATGAGGTCACCTCACCCTGCTGTTTACTATGTGTTAAGTGTGCTTTCTTGTATGAGAATTTATCTAAATTACACGAATACTGAATAAGGAACTTAGAGCGCTGCATTAAAAAGGACAGACCATGCACTAAGCAGAAAGTGCTTGGAAGCTATGGAGTTCACTATTCATTATCCAGGCTCTCAAAGAACTGCAGAATTTGAAGAACTTGGGGATGTTTTTATTAATGATGCTCAATTAGAAAATTCTGTGTAATTATTTGCAAGTCTAAAAATCACTCCCAAATCCTTGCTATTACTGATTCCAAACATTTCAGATAAGGGATGCTTAATCTGTAATGGCGTTCATAATGCTTTTTCCTTCCCCAGTCTATGCCATTTCTACCTCTTCCTTTTCTTCCTCTCCTTTCTTTCTCAATCTCAGCCATACCATTTTCTACTGACGGCTCTGTGCTGGGCTCTCCCTTCCAGATTACTAGTGCTAATCATAGCTATTGTGTAAATGGCCATTGTATATCATCATGTCTAATCTCTGGGGTCTCTTAGTGAGGGACTCTTGAGATGGTCAGTCCTTTGACTTTGTGAAGGATTGATCTCTGGGGACAGAATTTTTCTATACAGTAGACTTTGAAAGAAAGCTGTTATTAATTAGCCCAATGTATTCTTGGCTGGAGAAATGTTATAACCATTTATTTAGTAGAAAAACAAACATAAATCTCCAGATAGGCACTCCGGATTAATCAGACAAGTGGAATTTCAAGCTTTCTTCTCCATGTTTAGTCTTTGTTGCTGTGGGAGGCTGGGCAGCATTTGTCGAAAGAGCATCACCTTTTGAGGAAAGCAGACACTAGTTTGAATAATAACACTACTTGTGAGCTGTGTGGCAGGGTTAAATTCTTGGGATAGTCTGATGTTTGGAAACGAAGTGTTTAAGAGGGATGTGACCTAGCCTCAAAGGAGCTTTCACTCTGGTATAAACAGATATTTCAATCTCCTGGTAAGGTAAGAATTTTAATTTGGGCTCTGACTAATCAGGACATGTGACAATTTGGATGGAGAGACACCTGGAGTGTGTCTTCACTTTTGTCTATCTTGTGTTTTAGTAAATAAAGGTGTACAAGGGACAGTCTTTGGGTAACTGCTTGGCTAGTTGGTCAATGCATGGTGTTCCAGACACATTTCGGGAACACGTTCTAGAGATAATCCTGTTGCTGAGATAAAATACAATAACTACAAGCCATTTAGAGAAGGAGCTCATAATTATAGGTCCACCATCATGGGGAAATGAAGGCAGCAACTTAAAACAGCTGGTCTCGCTTTGTCTACAGTCAGAGAGAGAGTAAGTTAATGTGTTCACATTCCATTAGCTGCTTTGTGTGTTCAGCTTGATTTCTCCACTCTTACATAGCACAGGACCCCACCTGTATGGAAGCCTACTTTTACAGTGGACTGTGTGTTTCCATATCAATTAACTTAATTAAAACACTTCCCAGAGGTATGTCACAGACCTTCCAAATATAGACAGCCCCTCAGGGGAATTCTGTTCTTCCCTGTTGGGTTCAAAGTATACCTTTTATCTGTATTTTCAAGACATGAATACCTAAATGTTTTTAATGTCTGTCAAGATTTATAGCTGGACCAGCCCTGGTGATTGTATAGGCCTATCACTCCAACTTATTAGAAGCTGAGGCATGATTATACTATCAAGGCTTGCCTGGGCTACAAAGTAAATTCAAGGCTAGTCTGGGCAATCTTGTAAGACTCTAACTCAAAATAAAAGGGCTAGAGCCATAGGTCATGGCTAGAGTGATCTTCTAACATACAGGAGGCCCTAGGTCTCATCCCCAGCACCACAAATTCATCCTTAGTAGAAAAGGGTGGCCATGGATTTTATCTCCCCTTATTATAGAAGAATATCTTTTTCCTAAAATAAATGATAGTTAGGATGATCCTTCTCCTGGTGGGTAGGGTTGGACATTTATAGATTTGAGTCATGTGTGAGACTCAGGTTATCTTAGCTCTCAGAGGCAAATACCTCTTTGCATAGGGCACATGGAAATGCCTCAGGGCAGCAACCTGACTCATGGAGCAGGGTACCGGAGCTTAGACCTAGATAGACCTGGCCAGTGTCTCAAGTGTTATGTTTTATATTTGGATATATTTGCAGGCTTTTTGCTGTCAAGTCTTGACATCATTCGAAATGAGTTTCTATGAGAAATAAAGTAACATGTATAATTCCTAGCCTGTGTTAACAAATGATGACTTATTCCCCTCTCCTCTTCCTTACTATCCTAGCTGAGGTTCCCTAGAGGAACAGAACCAATAGAATTGTCTACTTAGTTCAACAATATCTGTGTTTACACTGGAGAACCCAAGAACCTGGTAGGTGTGAGTCTGAGGGGCTAGATGCCAAAGCAGTCCCAGACTGGCACTGAGGGCTTGAAAGATTCTGGGTGCATTGTTTGTCTTTGATCCGTATTTGAAACTCAAAAGAAGCAGCAGCAACAAAGGCAACAATACTATAAATGAACTTGACAGTGAGAATTAATGACAGCAGTTAAAGGCAAAAGTTCTTTCTTGAACTTCCTTTGGTCTGGCTGCCACTGGAAGGCATTGTCCACACTTTGGGAGAATCTTCCCATACAGATAACTCACTCAAGAAAATCCCTTATACATGTACCTAGTGGCTAACCATTTAGTTAATTCCAGATATGGTCAAGTTGATAGCCAAGATTAAGCATGGTGAATGACTTAGTTAGGGCTAACATTGCTGTGATTAAAACCCAATGACCAAGAAACTTAGAAGGGAAAGGGTTTATCTGGCTTACACTCTATATCACTGTTCATCATCAAAGAAAGTCAGGACAGGAACTCCTACAGGGCAAGAACCTAGATGCAGGAGCTGATGAAGAGGCCATGGAGAATGCTGCTTACTGTCTTACTCAATCTGCTTACTTATAGAACTCAGAACTACCAGTCCAGTTCTTTATTGCTGTGGATGAACTCTTATAAAAAAATATCTAGTTGGGGTGACTTGTTTATAGTTTCAGAGGTTCAGCCCATCATCATCGTGGCAGAGGAAATGACTGTGCAGGCAGATGTGTGCTGGAGCTGAGAGTCCTTTCATCTTAATAGGCAAACAACAGGAAGTCAACTGAGTATCACACTGAGTGAAACTTGAGGAAAAGACCTCAAAGCCTGCCCCCAGAGTGGCACAATTTCTCCAATACTCTCTTTGGAGACCTTTTTATTTCAAACCACCACAGTTGCTCAGGATCTTCCCACATCAATCACTAATTAAGAAAATGCCCTATGAATTTGTCTACAGCCTGATCTTCTGGAGACTTTATCTTATTTGAGGCTCCGACTTCTCTCTGACAACTCTAGCTTATGTTAGGTTGACTTAAAACTATTCATCACAATGACCTTCTTATTCAGTTCTGTCCCAAACTCATCAGAAGGGAATAGTCAATGGACAGAGTGTTGAAGTCAACAGAAACCTATTCCTGCATTCTGTCTTGCTGATTTTCAAGTTAATCTTTAGTTCTAGTGGACAGTAGACAGAGAGAAGTGGCTTCAGGAAGGGGGCAGGGAAAGATACAATCTGAAGAACCCACCACCACTGGCATATCTCCTCCAAAGACCCCACCTTCCACTCATCACCTCCCAATGTTGCTATCAGATTTAGAATTCATCAAGGGATTAATCCACTAATTAGATCAAAGTCTTCCTGGTATAATTGTCTCCAGAAATTATGGATACCCTAATGGATATGTCTAGTGATTTTCAGTTTCTCAGGAAGTTCCTTATCCATTCAAGCTGACAGAGATACACCGTGACAGCTGGTTCCCACAGAAGAACTACATTTATGGAGGTAACCTCATAGAGCCAATACTAGATTGTTAGTTTTCTTTGTGGTTTTAAGAACAATGTGTCAGTCAAAGAAGCCTCTGAACTTGATGAAAAAAACTGATGTTGAACAATATAAATTCTTATCATATTTATAAATTAAGAGTATTTCTTAGTTTCTGATTTAGTGAAAAGTCAATGTATAACTTCAAACTTAAATATTCTACTTAACTACGGGGATGGTTGTATAGTAAGAGGTTCAGGATGCCTTAAATAGATCTAAAATAAATTACAGAACCATTTGAGATGTTTATCTTGGTCTAACTAGGGGAAATCCAAAAAAGTACTGTGGAAATCATCAACCCTTGCTTTAGAAACTGAATTTGTATAGTTTTTGTACCACCAAAATTCACTTCACGGAGAAAATAGAAGACTCGAATGGGATCATGAGCTTCATGACATTGCCATCATCTCCAGTCCCCATCCCTTACAGTCAGGGACATGTCAGCCCAAGCTTCTGGCTCTCAGGATAGCATCCAAGGGTATAACAATTCTACTACATTCCTTTTCCTGTTCTCCATCTCTCTTCACGCTCTTGCTCTCAAGGCAGTGTGTCAAAGCTGTTGTCTAGTTAATGGTTTGCTATTTGTATGGTGACTCTCAAACCTTACTCTTGTAGCAGAGAATGGTGGCACACACCTGTGATCACAGAAAGGAAGTGGCCAAGGCAGGAGGACAGCAGAGGATGCACAAGGAGACCATGTCTCAAAAAGTTGGATCAACAGAGGACCAGGGAGATGGCACATGGGCAGAGGCCCAAAGGATGTGCTTTTAAGGCACGAGGTACTGAAAGTCACATCATTAGCTGTCTGGACACTTCCTGCTTTACACATCATTTCTTATGTCTCCTCTCTTTGTCCTTTCATTTACACCCACTGGAAATGTCTCGTAGTCTTTCTCAGTACGAGGACTCTGCACCTGAGTTAACTCTGTCTGGGTGCCTGCTTCTTCCAAAGTATCTTTGGTTTACTCCAATTTGTCCTTAATGATTTTCTTAATACACATTTTGGTTTAAGAGCTTTCTGGAACCTTCCATATGGGATGGATATTTCTCCTTCAGGCTCTGCTAACATGCTCTTTCTGCCACTATGTAAAATTGATTCAACACACTTGAGGGGTTGCTTATTTTTCTTTGTAAATTCCATGAATGGGACTCTGTCCTAAGAAAAGAACCCTGGGAATTCTTATTGGATAAGATAGTAGAAAATATCACATTATGTAACTCTAGAGTTTAGACGTCGTAACCACATACATGATCTTAGGTAAATTACACAGTGTCTCTAAAGCTGCTCTCTTCCTTTGAAAATAGTGGTGGTGCTCTGCAGAATCCCAGCAGAAGAAAATCTTCATCCAGAAACTGATGAAGGCAGAAGCAGAGATCCATAGCTAAGCATCATATCAAGTTCCTGGTCCAGCTGAAGACAGGGAGGAGAGAGTTTATGAGTAAAGGGATCGGGATCATGAGGAGGAGACCCACAGAGATGAATGGCCTGAGCTACTGGGAGCTCAGTGACTCTGAAATAACAGCTGAGGAAGCTTCATGGAAAGGAACTAAACCCTCTGACTGTAGTGGACAATTGAATGGCATGGGCAGTTTGTATAACCTCTTGCAGACGGACCAGAGTTTATTCCTGGTGCACGAACTGGCTTCTAGGAGCCCATTCCCTACAGAGGAACACCTTCCTCAGCTTTGAAACTGGGGGGAGGGACTTGGACCTACCTTAACCTATGCCAGACAGAACTGACCCAGCTTAGGATTCCTTGCCATCCCTGGGGAATGGATGGGGGATTGGGTGGGCGTAGGGCTGAGGGAAGACAGGGAGGAGGAGGGGAGGAAGGAGGAGCAGTGGAAGGTATAAAAAACTTTTTAAATAAAAAAAATAGTGATTTTATTGCTGTATCTACAAGCATTTTGTAGAGAATAAGAAGTGGTCATTGACATAAGAAATAGACAGTTACTATTCATAAACATTGAAGACCTATTCACATGAAGTGGGCAGCAACCATTTTAAAGGTAGTCTATCTCATTGTCTACAAGGAAACAAAACAATACCCTTAAAGTTGGGTACTACAGAAGCTAAGCAATAGCTCTGTGAAAAATAAATTCCCACTTATTGTAGTCGTTAATTATCACAGTGATCTTATATTCATATTCCATACATGATTAGAGTCACAGTGATGTGTGCCAATCCCAGGGCTTCCAACACTGTAGGCTAAGAATTTGAATTTGATTTATTAGTTTACCATTTTACAATCGAGTAATTGTGACTCCTCCTAAGAGTTTTTCCCTTTGCCAGTAAATTCACATAATGATATACCCTATGAAAAATGATGGGAGAGCTCTAGTCCTGTAGACATTTATACATTGACTTAATTAATTGGAACTCTGGCTTGCTTGGGTTCTTAAGGTCCACAGCCAGGAATCTTGGTGTAGGAGGCATGCCAAGAGCTGGGAGTATAGGGAATACAGGCTTCCACATCTTGCTTCATGTAGTAGCTGGTTATACTTGGGAAAGTTATTAGTCTCCCAGGATTCATTGTTCACATCTGCAAAATGAGTATATGAAAGCCTATCTCATTCACATATTGTGTGTTTCTAGAGTATGGTGAGTTGTAAGCATGTAATGCCACCATTGAAAGAAAATGCTCTTGGAATGTGCTTCACACTCTCCCCGAGAGTGACAGAAACTCTGAAGCCCCTGTACCACCATGTCCCTTTCCCACTCACTGTCTTCAGATCAAGTGAGAGCTCTTGGAGTGCCCAATAGTAGCTTTCCCACCCCACTACTCTCCAACATCATGGAGAGCACTGCTCTCTCGCATTTGCTTTCCTATGTGACCTCCCACCATATTCCCTCCAACTATGGAATAGAAATATTTTGGGTTTCATTAATGCAGAGTGAGACTCATGTGAGATTGAGGATGCTGAGCATATCTGACTGCTCTGATCCCTTACAACTCTTCATTCTTCTTGTAGATATTGGGTATTTAACTAAGCAAAGTACTCTTTGCATACCAAAATCTTTGCTAAGCATTTCATGTGCTTAGTTTATCATGGCCTCCAAACAAGCATTCATTGAAGTTCTACATGTGAATAGTTGTATGAAGTAAAATAGAACAGTTGTATTACATAGTGTACTGGAGAAGCTAGGAGACATGGCAAAGGTATATGAACTGCAAAGAAACATGTCCTGCATGCCTATCTGTGTACATTCTTAACCATTGGGTGTGAATGCATAATGTTTGGGGATGACATAGACCAACCCGGATGTGTTGGGTGTCAAGAGTCTTCTACAAGCACATCTCATTTTGGCTCCTGAAAACGTCCTCTGAATATGCTCTCTTGCTCATTAGGGTACATACTGAACTTCTGTATGCTCACGTCCTGTGCTTATTTGTACACAAGTAACAAACACAGGCTGTTTCCATATCATTAACACACCAGTTGGATACCAGTGATGAAGTACAATAATACTATGTTAATAGCCATGGAGATACCTGGATGGGAAAGTCTTTAGAAGAGATGACATTTATGCATAGACCCTGAAGGACAAAGATGTGGCTATACAAATAACCAGTCTGTGGGGCAAAGAACTAAAGGATATAAAGCTAGAAAGATTTTGCTTTGAGAAAGTGAAAGGAAGCCATATACATGAATGCTGTGAATATTGGAGAGAATTTGCATGAACATAACGTTATTGCTGTTTTGAGAGTTGGTCTCACTCCGTAGCTTCCTGGAACTTGCTATGTAGCTCACAATGAACTACAACTGCGATTCCCCTGCTTCAGTTCCGAAAGGGGCTGCCATTACAAATGTGTATCACATCTGGCTTTAATTTTTATTTCACTACAATAGTTGCAGGATAGTTTTGTCACAGGATTTATATTGTATAATCAATGAACTTTATAGTTTGAATTTTATCCCTTCCTCCAAAGAGATGACCGAACCTTAACGCTTGTAAGGTACCTGTGAATGTGGTCTTGTTGTGGATAGGATTTCTGAAGATATGGTGCAGAAATCATCTGAAGTGAGGTGATTCCTACCCTTAGTCCAATGGGACTGATACTACAAAAGGAAGAGAAGCCACATAGATGGACATGTGGGAGGAGGACCACAGAAAAACACAAGCAGAGGAGGGCGGAGTCTAATGGAGTGGCAAAGACACTAGGGCAGGGCATGGTTCTGTCAATGCCTTATTTTAGACTTCTAGCCTCTGAGTGGCAAGTTTCCATTTGTTCTAAGTCACCCACTTTTTGTAGGGTGTTTGGGCAGTCCTGGAAAACAACCATGATAAATTATTATTTGCTCATGTGATAAACATTCACAACTGGTCATGATCTTTCCACTGTTCTGGGATTTTGTGTTAGCTTCTTGTCGCCGTGGTAGCTTGAAAGAAAATGGCCCCCAAAGGGAGTGTCACTATTAAGAGGTGTGGTCTTGTTGGAGGCAGTGTGCCACCGTAGGGACAGACTTTGAGGTGTGTCCACGCTTCCCTCAGTGTGACAGTCAGTTGACTTCTTATTGCCTCTGGGTCAAGATGTAGCAGTGTCAGCTTCTGCATCACATCTGCCTGCATGCTGCCATGCTCCCTGTCATAATGATAATGGACTGAACCTTTGAAACTGTAGGTAAGCCATCCCCATTAAATGTTTTCTTTATAAGAGTTGCCATGGTCATGGTGTCTCCTCACAACAATAGAAAGCCTAACTAAGATAGTTGATGTTACAAGTCCTTGAAAGAAAAAAATTAAGATCAAAGATTCAATTTGCCTCATGGCTACAGAAATTTCTATGTATATTTTTAGCTGGCTCCATTGTCAGGAGCATATAGTGAAGATGGCCATCATGGAGGCAGAAGTATATCATAGAGGCTGGTCACATTATCTCACAGCAAATGGAAAACAGGGGGAGAGAGAAAGAAAGAAGATAAGGATGACCCAATAAGACCATTGGCTAACTACATCCTCCAGCCTAGCGATGCTATTGAACTAGGTAGGAGTCAGAAATGGATTTCTCTGTTGAATCACTGAGTCAGAGTTCCCGTAATTCAGTCATGATCAGAGTCCCTCTTCTGAATGCTGTTGCATTGGGAATGAAGCCTTTGCTCAACATGTGAGCTTTTGAAGGAGAGCTATTCTTTATACCTAAACCACAGTTTTCCTCAAAGTGTATTTATCAGAAAGCATGACTTTTGGAGGAGTGAAGCCATACTACAATGGTAGCAACATGAGGAGTGAGCCGGCCTCTATCCCGGCCTGGCCTTAATTCCCAAAGTAGCATGAACTGAGGAATCTGTAAGATCACTTGATACGGTGCAAAGTATTCCCATTACCCAGGCTCCATAGTGCCAAGTCTCCTTTATTCCAGAGGAATGAGTGACCTGGGTCAGTTCAGGATCCAAGGGGAAAATGGATTCCCTCAGACTCCATCCTCTCTGTGGGGAGATTTGTATTACTCCAGCATGGAGTTCAGACAATTAAGGGGAAAAAAATAAAGTTTCATTTGCCCCCAAGTACTCTGTTGCTTGAACAAGTGTTCCTTGTTAACTAAAAGAGGGTATTTTCCCCTCTCTTCACCCTGAGTGGTAATTGCTTCTTCTTACTAACACAAAGTTCTCTGCTTAAGGAACTGAAAGGGGATGTATTTTGAGAATAGTAATACATTCTCTGAATGCAGGAGAGAGATGGATTCTCCCAAGAGTGGCTAGGATGGAAATGGATTCAGACCCACTTGGGTCCTAGCTCTGTGAGCTGCATGAGTATGTTACATTTCCAGAGAGTATTAATTCCTCAACTGTGGAGCTATTGTCAAATTTCTGTGAAATAATGTGGGTACAACTCTCCAAAGTATCTACTGTTTTGCAGCCAGATAGTATCACCCAAGTGTCATGCTAGCTATGGGCTAGGTACTTGTCTTGTTGCAGAGCCATTTGAGGGAGGAGAAGTTGATCTGGGCTCATGGGTTTGAAGTGTATAGTCCCCCACAGCAAAGAAAGCCTGGTGGCTGGAACTTCTTGGTTGTTAGTGGTGGGAGCTGGATATGTAACTTCCTTACATCTTGGAGAATCAGAAAGCAGAGAGAATGAGACTAGAAGCAGGGCTTGGCTCTTATCCTCAGAGGCCTCTTCTGAGTAACTCATGCTACCAGCTAGACCTCACTGACTCCAAAAACAGAGCACCAGCTGTGGACCAATTGTTTAAACAGATCAACCCATGGGGAAACATTGGAATTGAAGCCACAGCTTTGGAACGATTGTGTGCATGATGAAGAATCAGACTTGGTACCATGTTAGAGAGTTCCTAGGTGGTGCTGCCCAAAGATACATCAGGTGTCTGAACAAACTTTGTGCACCATTTAGGGGCACCTAGACTGTGTGTGAGTGCCAGAAGATAGACAGGAAGACAGTTTTGGGGGTCTCTCTGTCCATCTCCTACTTACCCAGGAATCTGCCTGCTCTGGAGGGTTGAGCTTTGCCTTAGCTTACAAGCTAAACTGTTGTCTTTCAAGGCTTTGTGAGCATCGGAAAAGCAGCAAAAGACTTGGAGGCTTCTGGCACCGGAACTTAAAATGAGCTGATGTTTGGCTCAGTTCCCCTTGCATTGTTGCTCACAGAACACTACAAGTGTTCAGTCTGTCATAGAGGGAAATACTATGTTCGCTTCCTAAATCATGTTATCTGCTAATACTTTCAACTTGGATTTGGTTTTTTTTAGCACATTTATTTATCTATAAGTGTGGCAGAGGGATATCCATGTGTGGAGGTCAGAGGACACCTATAGAAATCAGAGTGTCTCTCTTTACCATGTGTGTCCCAGGGATAAAACTGGGATTGGCAGACTTGGTAACAAGCATCCTCACTCACTGAGCCATCTTGTCAGACCTTATTAACATGTGTCAATTATACATATTACTGAAATTTAGTATGTTGTTTCAGTATATTTATATAAGAGTAAATTACATCTCATCTCTGCCCATCTCTGTTCCCTGCTATATTCAGTTTAACATTTCTTATCATCTTTGCTTGATGGGTTTTTGAGACGGGCTCTTACTATGTAGCCCTGGCTATTCTGGAACTTACTATGTAGACCAGACCAGGTCTGAATTCACAGAGACTCACCTCTGCTTCTTGAGCACTGGGATTAAATGTATGTACTACTGTGCCTCACCAGATCAACACATGAAAAACTGTGTATGGGAGCAGTGTTTCTGTAGATGGCATATTCTATTTAACATAGTGTTCTCTGGTTACACTCACGTTGATAACAATGAGAAAATCCCATTCTTCTTTACTACTGAATAATATTCCAGAGCACGCATGTTTTACTTTTTTTTATTTTACATCTCTGACGCAGTTTTTCCTCCCTCCTCTTCTTCCATTCCTTCCCCTCTGCCCCTCCCTGTTCTCACCCACCAATGCACTCCTCCTCTGTTTCTGTCCAGGATAGGACAGGTATCCCAGGAATCTCAACAAAACGTGGCATATCAAGTAGCAGAAAAACTAGTTGCAGAAGTGCCTCCCATGTACTAAGGCTAGACAAGGTGACCCAATATGAGGGGTTGGGTCCCAAAGAGTCAGAGACAACCCCAGCTCATGCCATAAGGAGTCCCAGAAGAGGACCAAGTTACAAAACTGTAACATATATGCAGAGTGCCTGGGTCCAATGCAGGCTCCCTTGTTGTTGGGTTAGTCTCTGTGAGCCTCTATGAGCCCAATGGGTTTTCTTGTGATGTCCTTGACCCCTTTGGCTCCAATAATCCTTTCTCCCTCCCTTCTTCAGGATTCCCAGAGTTCTTCCTAATATTTGGCTGTGGGTCTGCATCTGTTTCCATCAGTTGGGGAATGAATTCTCTCTGGTGAAAATTAGGCTAGGCACCAATCTATGAGTGTAGCAAAGTATCATTAAATTGACTTTTTTTTTTCTTCCAGTCATATTTGGTTCTATCCTAGGCCTCTGGGTCATCCTTTTATAAAATATGTCCATACCCTGATGAACACCTACAGTCAGATACTGTAGGTTTTATAAATGGCACTTTGTAGACACTGTGTATACACACACACACACACACACACACACACACACACACACACACACACTCAGAGAGAGAGAGAGAGAGAGAACTTGGGCAGCTCATAGAGTGGTAGATCTGTTTACAGCTTTTTTTTATTTTTGCTTTTGAGAGTCCTGTCCATTATTCACAGTGACTGCTAATTTACGCTACCACCAACAGTGCTCTGACAGTTCTTTTTGGGAGGTGCTGTATACATTCTGAATCTGTTTGCAATACATCCTTGAAAACAGAGCACAGAGCAAAGGGAACCCTCACCTATGTTCTCAGGATGTGCAGTAATGTGTAAGACCCATAGAAAACCGTGTCAACAAAGCTACCGATGTCTGTTTCTTGTTAAAATTAAAGCAGCGGTTTAATTAGAAGGCACTCTGTGTTGCCTTTCTCTCCACTCTCTTGCTCTGGTCTCCTCTGCGTTTAATTCAGAGGCAAGACTCTGCTAGAAAGAACACAGCCTATGTGTTCAGCTGATGTGTCTAGTATCACAGGCTTGGACTACTTATAATTCATTTAGAAATGTTGGGCAAATGACTTCTTATCCCCGAGCCTAAACTTTCTCATTCATGAAACGGGGATACACTATATACATCCCAGTGGGACAAGGAAATTGGCATGTATATTGGGTATGCTTCTCCCATCTGTGACAAGGTCTCCAAAAATAAGCGATTTAAGTCAGAAGAGGGTTATACCAGTACAAACTTCAGGAAATATAGGCCATCATAGTGGGGATGGCATGGTGGAGGGTGATACAGTCTGTGACAGTGAAAGCTTGTGGCAGGGCTTGCTCACATACTGACGGACTAGGGAACAGAGAGGAAGCTTGAGCTGGATGAAAGGATCCTGGCTATTCCCCAAGGCCCACTCGCAATGATCTACTTCTGCTACCTCTTAAGGCTTCACCAATCTCCACTAAGAGTAACATCATCTGTGGGCAAGCAGTTAAATGTGAGCCTACAGGGTGCATTCCACATCCAAACTATAACAACACACAGTACATCTTAAAACTTGTATCTATGTTTATAATGGTCACATGACTGTATTCTTGCCTGAGTCAGTCAATAGAAGATCATAAACTTAGAGTATCCACGTCTCCACAGAGATTGTGTGAGGAGGGTAGAAGCTAGAACAAGGTAAAGAATAGGTTTTAAGCAAAGTAGCCCAGCCAAGACCCTGCTCCCTCAAACTTTCCCACCAGGTTTCCACAAGAAAGTTTCAGGCCAGCCTGGTGAGCCACCCAGGCACAAGCCTACTCCTGAGCCACTTCATTGGCTTTGTTCTAGACTTTGTAGCCTATGACTTGTGTATATTCCTTCATGCTTTCCATTCACACCTCCACTAATCTGATGTGCAGTGCCCTCCACTTTCTTGCCTTCTCCTCGCTGACCCACGTTTTTGAATCCTCTTTACTCCCCAGGGCCTGCATCCAGGTTTTCTTCCACAGCTGCTGCTGACTGGTATGTGAAGGCACCATCAATTTTCCATATCTTCTCCCCTGCCCTGCTTCCCAGAAGCTCTGTCTTTTTTTTTTTTTTTTAACTTCATTTCCAAATGGGCCTTGGCCAGCTTCAGAGAAGGACAATCAGACTTACTCGTTCATGCTTCGTGTTTAGAACAGGGCTGCTGAATCCTCCCCTGGGTCTCGCTTTTTGCTCTGTTCATTCCTATTACTTGAAAGTTCTCAGGCATGGAGAGCTTTACTAAGCCTTGGCTCCTGCATGGGTCCAAAGTCAAGAGGAGCTGGAAGGCTGATGACTGCCCAGGGCTCCGGTTCCACCTATTGTGATGAACAGACCTGCCCCTTTGTGTCTACTTCTGTTTCCTTAGATTCCATATCAATATCTAGGTCAGGGGCTGAACTTGGAGAGAATGATGTAGCTCCTTGGATTTGCAATCTCTCTTCTCAGACTTGGCTATTGTATAGAGTTGTGTTTCTTTTATGATGACTTGTGAGTACTCGTTGTGATGGAGACAGAAAATGATATTTGACCCAAACAAAGCTGAGTATCATTTATCTTGACTGTATATTCAGCCACCTAAATATCTCTTGTATCTATCTATTCATCTATATATTTATCCTTTATTTATTCTGTGTGTATGTCTGTTTTATGTTGCAACAAAATATCTTATGCTTTGTGCTTTTAAGAAAAAAAATAAGAGAGAGAATTTATAATTCTTTACTTCATGGAACATAATGCCAGGGATCTGAGAGAAAATGCACTTGATGCCAATCCTAACAACTTGAATTCAATCCCTGGAAGGAGAGAACTAACCTCCTCACATTGGCCTCTGGATCCACATCCATGTTGTGGCACACACACAGACACACACACACACAAACACACACATTAAAAGAGCATTTTAAAAATAGCATGATGTCAGAATGCTGGAGAAGGTCCCCTGATTGTGTTTTTACCTGGAAGAAAAACACAAAGAAAACCAGCAGTGTGCAGAAGTGCATGGGATAAACTAGCAACATGCAGAAGTGCATGGGATAAACCAGAAACATGAAGAAGTGCATGGGATAAACCAGCAACATGCAGAAGTGCATGTGTAGCCTTGTTTTTAAATAACTCACCTGACCATGGCATACTTTCTCTGTCATCTAATTACTTTCCATGAAGCCCAGCCTCTGCGGGTCCCACCCCAACAGCACTGTGCTGGAGGCACAATTTCCAGAGCAAGATTTCCTGGAGGGCACACTTGAGTCGCGTCTAAATCAAATCGTCCCTTTCTCCTACTCCCTTCTCCTTCCCTGACTCCACACCCCTGATCTCTCACTCTCCTGTTCTTTAACCTCCTCTCACCCCCTTCGTTCTGCCCACCCCTCCCTCTATAGGGGGATTGTGTTGCTTCATTGCAGGCCCGAAAGTGTGGGCCAGAAACCTAATACTACAAATGGCAGCCCAACGTGGGGGCAGATATACCCACATAAAGTCACAGAAAGCTTAAAAAATGGTCTAGAGCCCAAAGCAGCCTCTGAATTGTGTCTCCCATGTGAGCCGTGGTACAGAGACGCCCTGGTGAGGCACTTAGGCTTGAGGCACAATGGTGGACTTTTGGAGTGGAGCTTGAGGTGTAAAATGGCTGGTTCCTGAAGTCTCACAGGAGTCTAGATGTAAGCAAAACATTGTAAATGATGCATTTAAGGTTTCTTTTCATAAGGACAAAAAGGGAATAGAGTCAAAGAAGGCTTTCTAGTGGCGGTGTTTTCTTGGATCAGCTCTGTTTGCCAGAGGCAAGCAGAGGCTTGGCTTTTCGAAGAGAAGCTTCCTGATTCAGCCTCAGAGGCAAAGTACTTCTGAGTCTTTTAAGAGGCCCTGTTGCCTAATACTTAAATGGAGTTAGTGAGCAGCAGATGGCAAAGCTTTACTTGGTAATTATATGGACCCTGAAATTCTCCGGAGTACCTAGGCTAAAAAGATAAAGTCTATGAAATTAGACTAGGAGCTGGGTGGAACCATCCACCCATCCTACCAACACTGAATCTTAGCAGATTAAAGGTGTGTTCAAAAACTGAAAGAAATAGAAGAATCTGGGTGGAGTCAATCACCCTAGCCAATCAAAGGTGTGGTCAGAGAGAGAAAAAGTTAAGAAATAAATATACAGTAAAGACAGTTTTTTAAAAAAGTCTAAGTGGCTTAGAGTGTGTTGAAAATATAGATGCATAGGCTTAGAGAAAGAAAAGAAAAGGTAGAGAAAGCCTTTAAAAAAAGAAATAGAATAAAATAAATAAAGAATAAGCCACGTAAAGATGGAAAATACAAAGAGTATCTAGATACTGTATGTTATTGTCTTATCTTTAAGCTTCTTGACCAAAAATGACACTAAAAGCTGCTAAAAGACAGTTGATTGTAAGTGCTGTTGGTTTAATTCAATCTATATGTTTTGCAAATGAGTGGACTTAAAAACTGAAATTCAAAGATATGCTACTTTGGAGAAGAGGTTTTCCTTTTATTTTCACAGAAAACGTGGATTTCTTCCTGGATAAAGAACATAAAGTTTGATAGAGGAAGACCCCCTGAAAGATCTCCAATGGAAATGGATGGACCAGATAATTCAGTATTTCAGAGCATCTCTGTGAAGTTTCCAGAGCTCTGTATCCAGAACAATTTCAAGGAGACTGGCTGAGATGACCCAGCCTTACAGATTATTCCACTAAAGACGTGTGCATTCCTACATTTTTCTTTGTATTCTCTTGAGATTGCCAATGTCCCATTCAGCAGGAAGTAGCCTAGAGAACAACGCCCACATTCCCAAAACAAGGATTATGGATGTTTGTGTTTATTTACAGTGTTGTTTATAAGTTGTTATACATAAGGGGGGAAAAGAATATTAGATTTGGAGTTCTTTTTGTTTTAAAAAAAGAAAGGGGGATATATAGGGAGATTGTGTTGCTTCATTGTAAATAATTGTCCCACCCACTGGTTTAATAAAAAGTGCTGATTGGCCAAAGGCAGGCAGGAAGTATGGGCGGGGCTACCAGACTAAGAAAACTCTGAGAACAGGAAACACAAAGCAGAATACCAGGGAGAAGCCGGAAGAAGCAGAGGACAACTATGCTGCTCTGAGAAAAGGTACCGAGACCCATGGCTGAACAGGATGAGTCATGGGTTAGATGAAGGGTAGAGAGCTAGCAAGTGATATGCCTGGACCTTAGACCGATCAGCCTAAAACTACTGAAAGTGTCTGTATGTCTCTGCGGGTCTGTGGGTCTGTGGGTCTGGGGGTCTGTGGGTCTGTGGGCATAAATCTTGAGGTTAGGCCCGAAAGTGTGGGCCAGAAACCTAATACTACACTCCCTCATTTGCTGTGTTAGGCATTCCCCTCTCTGTATTAAGTGTTAGTTAGATTCCAGACTACCTCAATATTATCAATTACATTTGTGACTTTCAAAACGCAAGTCTTTATATTCTGTTTTGGATATTCTTGCTTTCCTTTGACAGGCTGTACGGTCCAATGTTGTTATGGACATTTAAGTTTTTAACTTCTGAAACACGTTGGCATCTGTGGTAGTTACTCTTCGGGCACATGTCTGTGGGTTTCAGAGTGTCGTTCATTGGCTATCCATCTGGAGTAGACAAAGAACATCTTAGGACTCGGAACTTTTATTTTTTCACTCAAGGAAGAAAGTTTAATTTTTTAAAATTAATTTTAAGGACAGAAAATGTATGGAGAAGCTTAGAAGCTAGGATGTTTACCCCCTCCTGTCAATGAATGTTCGGGTAAAGGACGGACTTTGAATCATCTGTGCTTGGAGGAGAGGAAAGAGGCACAAAGAAAGAAAAGAGCAGAAACATTGGAAATGCAGCAACAAATGCAAAAACTCACTGCAAAAGGAGCAACAGAGCCAGAGATGGCTCAGCAGTTGAGAGCACATGCTTCCCCTGCAGAGGACCAAATTCCATTCCATGCAGTCAGCTTAAGCTGTTCTCAAGTGCCTGCAACTCCAGGAGATCTGACACCCTTTCTGCATACCATGGTTCCCAGCACTCACACATGTACACACACACACACACACACACACACACACTCACACACATAAATTAAAAGAATAATATTTTAAAGGACAAATATAGAATATAGAGGTTCTGTGCCCACTGCAAAAAGATTCCCAACAGAAGCAAGTTTAAATGGGTTGGGGGGTCATGGCTTCAATCTACCATAGGAGAGTTACAACTTGTCAGACTTTGGTATATCAGAAATCAGAGAGGACCAAAAGTCGAGCAGGATATACCAGCCAAAGCCTGCCTCTGTGGCCACCTGTGTGAACCATGCTTTCTGTTCAAAGGTTCCAGGTCTCCCTGTGCAATCAATCTAGGGACCTGGCATTCAGCACATGAACCTGTAGGAGGAACTTCATATTCAAACTGTAACAACCATGTTAGCCGTCCTAGGAGACTCACATATGTCAGAGCAGAGCCTGGCAGCACTCCAGGTTTAGGGCATGGCAGAGAGTCCGTATTTTGAGAATGGACTCTTGGCAGGTTCAGGACATCAACCTGTGGTGCAGGCAGATTGAATCTTCTCTCTAGTGGCTCTGGCATGCTTTGTCTTAGTGTGAGACCGAGTGAAGCACAAGAAGAATGAGTATGAATGTTGAAGTCATTCCAGGAGACTTTCTGAGGCTCTGCAAGTTGTCACATAACTGTGTGTGTGTTCATTCTTTGTTATTCACTGACAGAACAAATAGTTTTATTTACCTGCAAATATAAGAGTAACGTAATTTGGTCATTCTTTAAAATATTTCTAGAAATTTTCCATTGGAGTGGCTGAAGGGTGTTTGTTTAGGTTGGCCGTTTTACCTCATCCCATACAAAGGGAAGAATCACCAAGAGGAGAAATAAGGAATAACAAAAGAAAAATACATTTGAATTAAGGTTTCACTGTGTAGCTCAGGCTGACCTTGAACATGTGGCAATTCTTCTGTCTCAGCCTTTCAAGTGTTATACTTATGAATGTGAGTCACCACACCTGAAATACAGGAGATTTGGTGATGGCCAATCTTCATTTCAGGCGTCAGCATCCTCTGGGTGGTTTCTTTATGAATTTAGTGTGTGTGTGTGTGTGTGTGTGTGTGTGTGTGTGTGTGTGTGTGTGTGTGTGTGTGTGTGTGTTCAGGTAATCAGAGAAGCCAGAAGAGTACATTAGATCCCCCTGCTGAAATGAGGTTTTTGGCCTGGCTAGCCATAGTCATAGACAGCTTAGCTTCCCACCACTGCTCAGGCCCCCTAACATGACTCAGATGCTTATATTAAGTTTATGTTGTTTGGCCTATGGTTTAGGCACATTGTCAGTTAGTTATTTTACCTTAATTTAACATATTTTTATTAATCTGTCTTGCCATGTGGGTCATGGCTCACCTGTGTTCCTTACATGTTTCTTCTTTGGGCATCTGGCTCAATTTGTCTAGGGCCAAAACAACTCCTTTATTTAAAGATTGATATTCATAACACACAAAAAGACATTCCCACATCATCCCCCCAGGATGGAGTTACTGTAGCTTGTGAGCTGCCCAACACGAGTGCTGCCAAACACGGGTCCCTGGAAGGGCAGCAGATGATCTTGACAGCTGAGCTGTTTCTCCAATCCTATCTGGGTGCCTTTCTGAAAAAGAGGGATTGTTTCTCAGCCTTTAGTCATCTTGAGTTCTTGCTTTGACTTTCAACCAGTCTCCAGTCCTCTGACCATCCCTTTTCAAATTTGAAATCTGTCTTTAAAGAGACACTGTTGTTGGCACTGGCTTTCTAGTGTAAATGTTAACTACTGATTCTGCAGTCTTAGGTGCCTGGATTTTATTGGTCACTGAGGATCAGAAAGCTTCATTCCCAGGAATTATATGGGAGGGTGGGAAGCGTGGTCTTTAACCAGCTTGGAAAGAAGGTCTTTTACTGGCTCCCTAAACTCACCTTCTCTGCCATCCAGTGCTTCTTTGAGGCCAAGTTTTCTCATTTCAAAACCCACCAAAACTATCGATTTGAGAATCAAAGAACAGAATGAGAGATGCAGCAGGACAATATCGGTATCAAAAGCAGAAAGTAAACTTCTTGCCCCAAGTGGTAACTATTACTATTATTTTTTTTAGGTGATACTTTTAATAGTGCATACTCCGTTGGGACAGAAATCATCATAGGCTGAGACTTTCAAAAACAGCAAATTTTATTTTAAAGCTAGGAAAGGATACATTTTTTTTTCAAAGTTCTGATTCATTTATTTTGTACTGGGAGAGTGCATGTGCATGCCATGTTATGCATGTGGAGGTCAGAGAATGGTTTAAAAGACTCAGTTCTCTCCTGCTACTGTAGCTTCTTAGGACTGAACTCAGATCGTCAGGCTCACCCACTAACCTATGTCACCAGCTCCAGATATGTCTTCACTAATGTAAAATATAGCTTAAATAGCATGGAAAATAAGATCCTATACAAGGATTTATTTGTCACAGAGACTCTTGCCATCCAGTGGTTCATCTGAGAACACTGGGTAACGTAGCCTGAGTGAAAGTCTGGACCTGATAAATCCCACTTTTAAGAATCTGCCTTCTGTATATGAAGACAATGCCCACACCCACTCACTGTCATCTTGGAACTTATGTTCTTTTGAAGACAGATGTATCCGATTCAGGCTAGCATTAAAAGACTGCCAATTTTCTGAAGTTAAGGGACCAGGTTTTTAATTCCTTGGTGGGCATGCTGGAACTTCTCACCAACTGTGGGATGGCTAAGAACAGCAAATATTCCTTCTGTGGTTCATTTAGTCATAAAGTCAGGGGGCATCTAAGAGATGGAAGAAAAGATAAAGGTGGGAAGAGGGGCTCAGGAGTACCAAGAAGGGCTTCCCCATTTCCAGGAGGTCTGTGGGCTCAAATAGACTTCACAGATGACACTGAGAAACTGCTGGTAACAACTATGTCCTGAGGAGATAATGATGAATAAGGTATATTCTAAGTGGCTTGTAATTTAAACAAAGAATCACATTCTAAACTATGAACAATATGGAATACTCTGCATGGTTACAGAAGCACTGGGCAGGCATTTTGTTTATTGCTGAGAATACCCTCCTTGTCCTTTGAACTCCAACCTATCCTTTAAAAACATTTCAACAGAAACAGAGGTGGGGTTGGGGGTGTGGCTCAGTCAGTAAAAAGCTTGTCTTTCGAACACAAGGACCCCAAACCCACTTAAAAATGGCAGGCATGGTGGTTTGTGCTTATCATCCCCCTACTGGAGAGGTAGCACATGTGAGGATAATGTGTGGGATTTGAGGACTGCCTAGTGAGATGGCCAGAAGGGTAAAAATACCTGCCACCAGGTGTGATAACTGAACATGGATTTCCTGGGGCCCCATATGGTAGAAAGACAGAACAGAGTTTTTCTTTGACCTTCATATACTCTCTCTCTGTCTCTCTCTCTCTTTGTCTCTCTCTGTCTCTCTCTCTCTGTCTCTCTCTCTCTCTCTCTCACACACACACACACACAGAGAGAGAGAGAGAGAGAGAGAGAGAGAGAGAGAGAGAGAGAGAGAGAGAGCGCAGTGGTCCTCAGCATTCCTGATGCTGTCACCCTTTAATACAGTTCCTTGTGTTGTGATAACCCCCAACCATAACATTATTTTGTTGCTACTTTATAACTGTAATTTGTAGTATTATTAATCATAATGTAAATATCTGATATGCAACCCAGGGCTTCATGATCCTCAGGTTGAGAACCACTGGCTTAGATGGTAAATGCATTTGTTGTTGAACCTGATACCTGATTATCCAGTCTTACATGGGGACAAAGAATCCCGCAATTTGTCTTCTGGCCCACTGTGACACACAAATGATAGATAGATAGATAGATAGATAGATAGATAGATAGATAGATAGATAGATAGATAGATAGATGTAATAAAAGGTTGTTTTTTTAATGTGTGTTCATGAAAGTGCATGTGCATGTGTGTACGGAGGCTGGAGGATACCCTCAGGAGCCACCCTTAAGAAGCCTATCTACTTTCCTCAAGACTGTATCTCCTTGACCTGAATTTCACCAGCTAGGCTCCACTAGTTGTCTAGAGAGTCTAAGGGACTCTTGAGTAGTGAGGTGATAACCATAACCCACTGTGAGTCCTAAGTATGGAACTCAGGCCCTTGAACTTGAAAGGCAAGCTTTTCACTGAGTGAACCATGTGCCCATCCCTACTTACTTACTTACTTACTTAATTAATTAATTAATTTATCTTTTAATCATAAGTTGAAGTCCAGCATTTAGCTAGGCACCACTGACTCCAGGTACCACCTTAGCCCTCTTTTTTTCTCATCATATAATCTAATCAGATAGGGGAAGCTTTGGTACAGCGTGTGTTACTTGTCACACGTGCTAGTCTTTCTGCTGAAAATACTCTCCTTGTCCATTGAAAGTGAATACATTGATAGGACATGTATTTGTGTATAGTTTCTCTGTTTCAGATAAATCCTTGACAGTTGACAGTGAGTGTGGGAAGTAAAATTGGAGAAGGTCCCATGGTTTGTACATTCAGACACCAACACCCTTGTGTAATCTCCCACTGAGTATAGGCAAAACCTGTGACCTACTTCCTGATGAAGGCTTATGACAAAGGTTGGGGATGTCTTTCCAAGATCATGCTATAAAGGGCTGTGACACCTGTCTGGCATCCTCTCTTTCCCCGACTCTTCTGGACTTTCCACCATGAAGAAGCAAGCCACCTGCTATGCTTTGAGTTGCCAAAAAACAATGAACTTAAACTTCCCCTGATTCCAGGAATTCAACTCTGCCAACAACCACGTAGCTCAGAGGAAGTTTCAGACACAATCCCGGCTTTAGCTTATGCCTTCATTACAGCCTTGTGAGAGACCCTGAAGCAAGTGGTCCAGTCCACCTGGGCCTGGATTCCTGATCCATGGTGCCTCTCTGATAGTAAGTGTGCATGATCATTTGTTGTGTAGCCATTGAGGACTAACATGTATGATGAGAAGGGAAATCTCATTGGGGTTGAGGCAGGCCAACTGCTTTTAAGTTTTGAAGTGTAGCCATACTGTGATATTGGCACAGACTTGCTGTAGACAACTCAGGCTTTGTGAGACATGGGAAAAAGTTTCTAGAAGGCAACACTGAATCCAAACCTCTGTTCCAACCCTCACAGTCCTTAATAGAAGTGTTGTATGGAATCTTCTGGAGTCCAGTAATGATTTCAGAGAATAACTGGTGTCCACATTGGCCAAGGGAGTCAAAGGAAGGACTTGGCAAGCCAGAGACAAGATATTCAAGAGGGGTATCATAGAGTTCTTGAAGAAAAAGCTCTGCTTTCCATTAAATGTGTTTTGGGGTCTGAAAAATATGAAGATAAATGAAGCAGTTCCTGGTGGCCTCTTCTTTTTCTGCTCTGGTTTGTGTCTGATATTTAGCCCAAGGGATCAATCACAAAGGACTCCACTTGCTGGATCACATGCCTCTGGTTTTAAAGGAAACCGTAGCCTAGTGGATACTAAATATTTTCTTCCTAAACATATTTGGGAACTTCCAGAACATATTGAGATTATTTCTGCAAATCATGTTTAACTAATATTTTAACATTATAATTAAGATTTATATAGACTGCTGGTGTTTAAATTTGCCTCCAAGTGATGCATCAGAATCTAAAGTTGTGTTTTATAGACACCCGCAAATGCCAGAAGGTTTTGTCCAGCTGTGTGCTACTTTAGTCTGTTTTATATATTAGGGTTCTGGGTAAAATTATATTTGAGAAGCATGAAAAAATAATGAGAGAGGCCAGGGAAATGGTTTAGCAGGTCAGAGCATGTGCTGTGCACGCACAAAGATCTGAGTTCAAATCTCCAGAACCCATGTAAAAATTTAGGCCAGTGGTGGGAGGGATGGATACATAGAAATTTCTGGGGCTTGCCGGTCACTAGGAAAGTTCCAGATACTATAAAAAAAAAATAATAACTCGTCTTAAGTGTGATAGAACAGCCCAGTCATTTTCAAAGAGGCTCCCACAGGAAACAGAAGCAGAGACTCACACCCAAACATTAGGGAGAGAGAGAGAGAGAGAGAGAGAGAGAGAGAGAGAGAGAGAGAGAGAGAGAGAGAGAGAGAGAGAGAGAGAGAGAGCAAATTGGAGATTTTTGTTGTGTCTCTCCCCTTGGGCGTCAGGGAACCCTGTGGAAGAGGGAGAGGAAACATGGTGGCAGACAGGTCAAAGGTGCTAGGAGAACATGAACCATAAGCTTCAGCGAAGCAGGGCTAACGGCAGACAGGTCAAAGGTGCTAGGAGAACATGAACCATAAGCTTCAGCAAAGCAGGGCTAACAGGGGCCATGAAGACTGAGTAGTTAAAGCTTGCATGAGTCTGCTTTAGGTCCTTTGCATACATGTATGTTTATTAGCCTGGTGTTTTTGTGGGTCCCCTAACAGTGGGAATGGGGGTGTCTCTAACTCTTTTGTCTGCTCTTGGGACCGTTCTCCTCATACTGGATCACCTCACTCAGCCTTTATATGAGGGTGTGTACCTAGTATTATTGTATCTTGTTATGCCATATTTCATGGATACTTTTGGGAGGACTGCTCTTTTCTGAAGGGAGATGGAGGAGGAGTGGATCTGAGGGAGAGAGGAAGTGGGGTGGGAGGGATGGAGGGAGGGAGGGTAAACTGCAGCTAGAGTGTATGGGGGGGGGGAAGAGACAAAAGGAAAAGTGATACAACACGGAGTTGTATCGGAGCAAGGTGGCCCCGAGTACATGGGTTCAGTTCTCAGCACCCAGGCTGGGGGCGGGGGGGGGGGGGGGGTGTCCCAGCTGCCTGGAACTCCAGCTCCATTAGATACAAAGCCTCTGTCCTATGTGGGCACCTCCACCACTATGCACGTATCCATACAGAGACATACAATGAAAACAGTAACATCTAAGGAAAAAAGTTATATGGCAGGATATTTAATGTCCTACTCTGGCCTTTACAGGTGCATTTATGCACACATATGTGTGCATATGCCACACACACAAAGAAGGAAAAAGAATGAAGAAGAAGAGAAAGGGGGAAAGAAGAAGAAGATAACAATTCAAAACCTTTCCTAAACATCAAGCACCTGCCAAAGTTGCCACCCATCTATACAAGCCATGTTGGATTCAGCTCACTTCCCTACCTTATAGCGAGCTTATTGACATAACTCCTCAGGTACTTACCTTCTCCCAGCTTTGCTGATGGGTGGATTTCAAACAACGTTGTGTCATTTCCTCAATGCAAATATATTCCCAGCTTTCAGCAGAGACAACTAAGATATCTTGATCCCTGTGCTGAAGGGTCTACCGATGGAGTGGGCAATGCATGGTGATCAATCAGCATCCATGTTAAAGGTCACTGTGCCAGGAAATTCCTCTGTCTTATGGCCCTTGAAAATTCTATTGCTTTCAGAAGAGCCCAATCTAGACAATGTGCAATGTACCTTAGCTAAGACAGATAGGCTGAAAATTCTGTGTTTAAAAAAAATCTAAAACCCAATACACTTTTGGTAAAAGCTGATCACAATTCTACTTGCACTTAACATCTACAGAATTTGAGCACCAACATGCATCTGTTTAATTTACATCTTGGTAGCTGAGGTCTGTTATGGGGATGTTCTGCGCTATAAATTATTGATGGCTTTATAATTCTCCTGACAATTGTGTAAAAGTAGTTTTGTGCTTACACAGGTCAAGGGAAAACAGACCTTAGTTGACTCACTTCTTCTGTCTGGGACACTTTCCCAGTTGCCATGGATCATATTCACCCATTCAAAGCATAAATATCTGTTTTCCTATATGGATACTATGACTGCTGTGGATTTCTAGGGAGGGAACCTACCACCCACACTGTACTTTTTTTCACTTCTCACTGAGGGATAGTAGTGAATCAGAGAAGAGCTGTATGGAAATCAGAGCTGAGATAGCCTATAAATCACACTGTCATCAGACTGTTTGATTTATGATATGCTCTCATCTCTCATGTTTATAGCCACATCATTCTCATGATATGAAATCCCATTCTTGAATCATCAGGGACCACTTAAAGATCATACACAGGGAGAAATAGAAACAACACAAAATCAAACTTGGAGAATTCTGAGACGTGTATGGGATGGAAATCCATCACCGCAAAATCTAGGTGTGGAGAATTAGAAGGAAAAGAGACAAACGTTTTTAGTTCACACTGGAATTTCTCATCTAACGGAGAAGGTGGGACAACAAAGATGATGTAACTGTATGTGCATCTCCAGAAACACAGGTGCCCACATGATCCCACCTTCATTCACTCCGAACTGATCAATTCTAAGCAAAGGAATGGCTAAAGTTAGCTCCCATCAAAGCTGGGTGAGGTTCTTCAGACTTGTAGTAGAAAAGTGTGGTAGAGGAAGAGATAATACCCATGATGTGGGAAGGAGCTCATGGAGGAAGAGGGGCTGACTAATGGTTCATTTCCATTGTTATTGAGCTAGACATCAAAGTTCTGGGTTGAACCTCTGCATCCCACCACAACTCCATGTTCATCCCAATTAAAGTTGCAGAGATGAGAACCAATTGCCAGTATCCACTGACATACCTTGGGGACGTACTTCTCTAGTGAGGCAATATTGAAGCTTGCTGAAATGAAGTGTCCATTTAAAAAAGTCTGAATGTCTTATATATTCCAGAAATCTGCCTGGAGTGATCTTCTAAAATATCTCCACACATATACAGTGATAATAGCAGTTGATGTGGCACAGAACTGTCCTTTTGAACAGTGGATTTTTTTCTTTCTCTTGGCACATACAGATAAAAGCCCATTAAAAACATGTGAGGAGCAGTGTTGGACAGAGTGGCTGTGTTGCTGATTTCCTGCATCCTATCTTCTCCAGCTTTGGCTCACTTCCTTGGTGATAGTTACTGGGAGACAATCCCTTGCTTCTGGGTCCTCTCACTCTATAAGTTCTGCCACTTAATTAGTTCCATCTTCTCTAGTCATCTCTTGTCATTACATTGGTCTCAGTGAACAGTTGCTGAATCAGACAGAAGTGAGTTCAGGTCCTAGTTTTGTCTCTTATTAAGTGGGTGACTGACTGTACAGTCTCCAGTGTCAACAACAGCCTGGGTCTCCTCATTACATCATCTTGAACTCAAGCAACAATCTGTGGATGCTGTTTGTTGTCTGACTGGCAGACATGAAAGCAACAAACACTGAACCCTCGCGCATCCTTATTCTAAAAATTCACTCATGTTTGTTTGTGAAGGCAGCTTAATAGCGTCCTCAGGTCTGTATGCACTTTTGTGACATTAGCAGAGATAATAACCTGAGACATAATGAGGAAGTCAAAACTAGTTGATGAGAATTCACAGGTAGGCTTGAAGAGCAAAAACAGAGGATCACACACACCCAGAACTGGTGCTCTTCCTGGTCAGTATCCACCATGACCAGAGGCATACTTCCTTACTGGATTCTCTGCAAGTGTGTGGTTCACTCCTGAAATAGCTCATTCCACACCAGAATAGTTTGTGATAATGGTAGAATACTGATATTAGAGCATGCTTTGATTAAGAATACAAACAACTGTGACTCCAGTTAATTCATACCCCAGCAATTAGACTGTATTCTATAGTCAGGTCACACGTTTTCTAACCCATGTCATCATAGGCTAACAGTGCGATTCTGTAAAAGATAGTGAGCATCTCTAAGAGCAAGTTTTCTTTGTACAAATGGAGATAACTCTGGAACCAAAAAAGGGAAGTCCTGTATCAGAAGCTTAAATGTAGGGGCTGGTGAGATGGCTCAGTGGATAAAGTGTTTGCTGTGCAAAGTCTGATGAACCTGCATATATGTGAAAAGAGAGAACTGACTTCACAAAGTTATTTCTATCCTCCACATGCCCCTACCACTTCACACACACACACACACACACACACACACACACACACACACACACACACACACAAGAGGTTGCTTGTAAATGAGAACTGGTTGCTCTTCCAAAGGACCAGGATTCAGATTCAATATATAGCACTCATAACTTCACAACTGTCTGTAACAATATACAGCACTTCACAAGTATCTGTAACTCTACTTCCAGAGGTATCTCTAATGGCTTCTTTTGGCTTCTGTGTATACTAGACTATAAGTGGTAAGCAAACTACCAGACAAATTAATAAAACAAAAGAACAAAACACTGAGCACAATGATTGATAGAACCTGATAACTTAATACATTTTAAAAGGCAGGCTTGACTCCTGCTGTTTACAAGTTTCCTTGCCTGTATTTAGCAGAGAGGTCAGCCCATATACTTTTAGCCACTGAGTATGTAACTAGCAAGGACAGTGGGTTGAGTTTGCAAGTAGAATAATTAGTCTCAAACCTCAGGTCTACCATTTCCACTGCCCGTGTACAGCACCCTGGATATCTGCTACCTGCCTGCAATGAGGAGTGTATGATGTATACACATTAGCCCATCATGAGCCCAAATGGTTCAATCTCATCAATTTTCTAATTAGATGAAATTTCATGATGACATTAAACCTAAGCAGTAAGACAGTGTTTCTAAATCATTCTAAATATGTACACTAGCATCCCTTGGAGACACAGCCAGAGATCTTCCTATCTTTCATGTATACAGGTCTGGCCTAACTCTGAGGTTCTGACCAGCTGTCCCACAGAAACACATAGACGATTACATTAATTTTATGCTGATCAGCTTAGTGCCCAAACATATAACTTGCTAACTCTTTACTCTTAAACTAACCCATGATTCATATCCTGTTCAGCCATGCAACATAGTACCTTTTCTCAAAACAGCATAGTTGTCCTCCGTATCTGCTGGCTTCTCTGCAATCTCTGTTCTGTCCTTCCTATTCCCAGAATTTTCTCAGTCTGGTAGCCCCGCCCACACTTCCTGTCTACCTTCAGCCAATCAGCATTTTTATTAAGCCAGTGGGCAGGACAATTATTTACAATGTAATGTAATCCCACTACGCCTGCCCAAGAGGTTGCCTGCTTTCTTTCCCTTTTGGCCTGAGTATAATTTCTCAATGCTGAGTAAAAACAACCAAGTGGGAGTCATAACTCAAAATTATTGTAGATGTTTGTTCATCAGTCAGAAATAATAAAATGTACTTCATCAGGATAGTGACATAATGGTTCATAAGTTCTTTCTTTAGTCTATAGAAGCATTATGTGACAGTCAGGGAAATGTAAGCATGTGGGTCAGCGTTGGTATCTATTCCTCTAAAATCTTTTGCACCCACTGAACTATGGTGCATTCATGTCATCTACTCCACAAAGAGTTGGAAAATCATTAAGCTTACAAAAAAAGTCCATTTGTTTATTGTGCCTACCATTTCCTTCTTCTTCACTTGAATCATTCTTATCAGATCTCATAACCTCTGCCTGTGTCAGACTGGATGCATGAAGAAGGATCGCAAATACATAAACAGTTGGGCCAGGTGACTTCTCATCTCAAGCTCCCCCAGAGCTGCCTCTATGCCCCACATTTCCTTGGCTTCCACCAAGTGCTGCAAAGGAAATAATGGTTGTCAATCTCTGCCAAACTGGGTCTTTCTGAGACACAGCTGAACAATCAATTACTGGGTGAGTAAATCCGAATTTCCCTGGCTGCCTTCCATAAGCCTGAAGACATCAAAGCTGCCCTGCCCTTCTCTCAGGCTGTTTCATCCTCTTGCCAATCAACTGGATTCTCTGAGGGAGCTCCTATCTTCGACAGCCCCCAGTGGCTTCCTCCAGACTTCCCACAAGGTCTCTGGAAAGAAAAGCAATTGTTCCCTTTAAAGCTTGATCTGATCAAATAAAAAGTACTCATAACTGTACTTGGCAACGCCATGGCTAAAGGCAAAGGCTTGGGAACTAGGGATAGTTAAGTAATGGATGTTTTCGATTTTGGTACAAGAAGTGGGAAGCAGCTGTGCTAAAATGTAACACATGCTGGCTAGGGACATAGCTGGACTGGTGAAGTGTTCTCCAGACAAGCATAAAGACTGATCCCCAGCAAGAAGCGAAGTAAGCAAGGTTCATAATCCCAGCATGGAAAGGTTGCTGGGGCTCACTGGCTAGCTAGGCCAGCCTATTCTGCAAGTTCTCAGTCAAGGTGACTTTCTATCCAAAGATAAGGTGAATGTCTCCAGAGAAACAAGACCTGAGATTGACCTCTGGCCTCCACTGCACATGCACCGGCATACTCATGGACTCACAATGCTCACTTGCTCTCTCTCTCCCACAAATACACCCCAACTACTAGAACCAGACTTTCCTATGAGAACTCAGAAAACCAGACCCCCAAGCATACTCCTGTTACCATGGGCCACATGTACAAACGTCATCAACTTCTAGTGGGATTGTAGGTTTTGTGATAAGAAAAGTCAGGCCATCAGCAGCAGAGACAATGTGCTGTCCTGACAGCAAGCTGGAAAATAGCTTAACAAATTGAAAAATCCGAGTCTGTGAAGATGTTCAGGTTTTTGGGAGTGCTGTTGGATATTTATGTCCTTTTGAGAACCTGACAGCACAGTGTCAATGTCTGATACGAAGATGGTTGGCAGGCAGATCAGACAGTCGGTCCAATGGTTCATTTTTCAGTATTGTCTCAGGGCTCAGAGGAGTCCAGTGAACACAATCATTTCTAAAACATTGGGTTTTGCATGGTTTAAACTGAACACCGGGGCAGACATATATGTAGAAAGTATGTTGACAACCCCCAAATCAAGAATTCCTGTGTTATAAGTGATAAAGGCTAAATCAGAAAGTTTTCATCTATAAAAAAAGAAGTACAGTTGGACCTTAGATGTCTGCAGTGGAGGCAAAATGAAATGTTCCTACATGTTAAATCATACAACAGTGAGGGGTGGTTATTGTATTATATTATCTCTGAGGTGGGTTTCTAACCTTGAGTCTATATGATAACAGCTTATAGAGATAACGTTTTTTCTATGTGGACAAAATAGTCTAAAATTTGTTTTTTTAGAATGGCTGGAAAAATCTTGCAGACATACAAAGGAATATGGAATCATATTTTTAATTGTGATGAGTGACTTGTGGATTCTGTGTTAATAAAAGAATACATCAAAGGAGTCTACTAAAGGCAGGAGGAAGAACAGGAGAGGAGGGAGTCCTGGTGTGGGAATAAATCAGGGAACTTGGTCCCTGCCTTCAGGGAACCTAGTTTTCAAGTTGTGTGTGTGTGTGTGTGTGTGTGTGTGTGTGTGTGTGTGTGTGTGTGTGTGTGTCTGTGTCTGTGTGTCTCTGTGTTATAAATGGTCAAATAAAAGAAAGATTGGATGGAGAATCCACAGGAGTGGGTCACTGTGGCAGACCCTTGTAATCCCTCCACAGTGTTCCTCAGGTCAGAGGTATTGCTTACAGGCTTCTTTCCAACAGGTTTGGTTTTGTTCTGCCCAATGGGGCGTGTGCAAAGGTAACATGTACTTTCTAAGCCATGTGTGTTTTATTTTCTACCACAATATGGACCGAGAAGCCAACTTCAGTCTCATGAAGGGGCTATTAACTTGTGAATGGTTTTGCTATTGGTAAAATATATGTGTCTTCTCTGTCTCTTTGAAGGTTTGACTGAGCGTTGGGAGGTGGGGCCTTTGACAAGGGAGTAGATGGTGATGGTTTGAATACTCATTAATGGAATTAGTGAGAACAGAACAAAAACAGTCTAAGCACCTGGAAGTAGGTCCTCCTCAGACTCTGAATAACTCTTTGCTATCCATTGTGAGTTTATTGATTAATGGGTATATTCTTACAAATGTTCTTAGGATGTCTCTACACTACAGAGAACTTACTTGGAAACATTCTAAGCATTCTGGGTGTCTTTGTTTATATGATTTCTCAGGGGGACCTGAGGTGGTTCTCAGTTCCCTACGATTAAGGTAAGAGTTCTCATACTACCCTGTGAAGTACGGAAAAATATGAGGACCACATACGATTGTCTTTGATTTTTCAAATGGTCCTCATTCCTATCTGGGACAGTTTCCTGACATGCAGGTCTGACTAAAACTCCACCCAGTAGGCTGCCTGCTGATCTTTGAAGCTCCCTCTACCCAGAGCAGTTTCATCTCTGGGATTCTGTCCCTCACACTAGCCACTCAGGTTACCTTAGATGTGGATGCTCAACTCTTAATTCAGTTTCCTAGGGTTCACCTGTGTCCCTGACCACCTTACACTCTGAAAACCCATCTGAGAAAGCCAACTGAATACAGCCCTGTTGTCTTATTTCCAATATTTCGCTAGGGATTTTATGTACAAAAGTATTTCCATATAGCTTGTCTTATTCTATTTGTTGATTTCTTTCAGATGATGATGATATGTGAGTGTCTGTCTGACTTATTCGTCTGTTTTGTCTGTAGAAGACACTCTTCCCAACATCCAATTGAATCATCTCAATAGTCTTTGCAATAGTGAGCCATTCTCTATCTTACAATAAAGGAGAAGAAAAGATTCAGACGAGCAGCATGGTTCTCTGATCTCACAGACTTTGTGTTGGTAGAGCCCAGATTTTACCTCACGTGTTGTCTCTAGAAAGTACAGGAATGCCAGTGTGCCTGTGTGATTGCCTCTGCTTCACATTCCCTTGACTTAGTCCTTGGGAAAATAGGAGATAGCGGGAGATTAGAATGGAAAACAGGACCAGTCATCACTCTTTAGAGCATTGCAAGCCAGTTGCCTTGGTGTATAAAAACTAAGAAAGGGTAGAAATATAAACATATGTTCCAGATATCGGGACCACACCAGTAAGACTCACTCATTCTTTTCCCCTTATTAGCAATTGCTGTGCCAAATTGGAAGCATTGTTAAGACTCTTGTGTTGCTGCCAGTCTCAAAGCAAGCAAGCAAACACAAACTGTTCAGGGGAAGGATATATAACATTTTGATTTGCAAAGCGTGCAATAATTTTTTAAATAGAGAAATCACTGCAGAGAAACATACTCTGTTTCTTCCTGTTGATTCAGGGGTGTGCCTGTGACAGGAATATTGATGTCTAGACCTGGATTCTTTAGCACAGAGAAATCCATTCTCTAAAAGTACCCAACTATTCCTCTAGCCTTAGTTTTCTCTTTTCTACTACAGATACACTCCATTCAATGCAGGGAAGTTGGTTGGGGATAGAATGTAGACACAGGCATTAGAATCATAGTTTCCAAACCAGGCAACTGGTCCAACTTTCAGTTCTGTATCCCACAATCTTCTTGAGGACCTCCTTCATGTAGAATTAAAATGAAAAGATGTTCAGTATTTGGAGACACAGAATTGAAAGACTAGAATCAACATTATCTGTGAGCATGAAAGCCATGGGAAGGAAACACCTGGCCAATAGGGGAGAGGGAGACAAGGCACAGCAGAAACATTGCCAAGAACAAAGAGTAGGCTAAGGATGAAAGTATCGCCCCCCAAAGGAAGAAGGTCTTCAGAGTTTAGTCATTTAGAATCCCAAGATCTGAGTCTTAGATTATTAATCTGAACCTCTCAACTGCACAATCCAATACATGTTGATGTGTGTTTAAATGGATGTGATCTGAGGGCCTGTCGCTGTAGTCAGAAGCACCCGATAAATACACAGGGAGAAGCTGCCCAGTGTTAAGAACCTGAGATAGTAGGAGAGACAAGATAAGAGTTTTTCTCAGTGTATTTCAAATACACCAGGCAGGGAGAGAATTTAGGGCTCATTCTCCAACTCGAAATGAGAAAAGACTGCTCCGTTTAGACAAAACTCATCTCTAACAATTATTATTTTCACAAATATCAAAACCCACAACATCTTAGTGCCAGATGAAGAAAGTATTGACACAATCATTTAATATTGTTAATTTTAAGAAATTGCTTCAACCTGGGAAGATGGGGTCATTATGCAATCTAAATTTAGCTTGAACTCACTGGCCTAAAAGTAACAGCAAAACCCCTTCCCAAGCCTCCAGGGTGCTAAAATTACAGATGTGAGCCATATTGTCCTACATACAGGAATTGGATCTTGGAGAAGGAAGTGACCCATATGAAATTCAGATTTGGTCTATGTTGTACTCAGGATTCACAGGTGAGTGCACCCTGAATTCCACTAATACACTTGGCTAGTGTGCTCTACTCTCCTGAACTAGTATGTCAATACCCTTCTGCTTGCATACCAGGTATCCTGAAGATGATCTTCAGCTAGCTGGTGGTAGCCCAGTATGAGGACTTAGTTGTTTGTATGCTTTCATTCAGATTTCTCACTGAAGAGGGGAAGCAAGTGGAAGGCTGATATTAGGGTAGAGAAATGTGGGATTTCACAGATTTTTATTCAAATGATTTCTCTATGCAATTATGTTATTTGCTCTAATTAGCAGACTGTTAATCCATGTGGGGATATGTTTCAAATATAATATAAAAACAGTCAGAGACATTCGAGGACAGATCCACCTCCTCCAGCCTTTGTTTTTTTGTTTGTTTCTTGTTTTGCTTCTGTTTTTTCCAGACAGAGTTTTCTGTGTAACAGTCCTGGCTCTCCTGAAACTTTCTTTGAAGACCAGGCTGGCTTTGAACTTAAAGAGATTCTCTTGACTCTGCTTCCCAAGTGCTGGGAATAACAGTGTGCGCCATGGCTTCTTCTGCCTCCTCTGTCTTTCTATGCCTACCTTAAATACTTTCTTTGCTCAGTTAAGGTGTGATACCATCACTGCTTGCCTGGGAGCCTGGAACTCCTTCTGTAAACTAAGATGACCTCAAATTCTGATTTGATTGGATTAAGGGTGTAGGTCACCACTCCCGGATAAACCCTGTGCTGGGATTAAAGCTGTGAGTTACCATAGTCTGATCCTCCTAGACTGACTTTGGGTAGATCCCGCTGATATCTCTGACTGTTTTTATTATATTTGAAACATATCCCCACAAATCCAAGATACTGAAAATGAATTCTGATGCACAGGGGATATCCTGTGTGTGATCTTTTCATGTATGCATTGTATGGGTTTATGTGGAAACCAGAGGATGCTGCCCTCAATCATGTCTTTATCTTATTGTTTGGAGACCAGATCTCTCCCTGAATCTAATGATAATTCGTTGGCTTTACTGGCTTACCAGTAACCCCTAGATCTGTCTGTCCCAGATATCTAGTGTTGAGGTTACGAGCATCAGCTAACATGATTAAATTTTTATGTGGGTGCTAGAGATCTGAACTCAGGTTCTTATGCTTTTGTAGCAAATAGTTATCCACTGGGCCATCTCCTCAGGCCCCCATGCAAGGGGAATGGTCTTAATATAAGTTTCCAAAGGGATTTTCTATAGCAGTGGTTCTCAACCTGTATGCTGAGAGCCCCTTAGGGGTTGAATGACTCTTTTACAGGGGTTGCCCAAGACCATCAGAAAATGTTATGATTCATCAACAGTAGCAAAATTACAGTTATAAAGTAGCAAAAAAAATAATTTTATGGTCTGGAGTCACCACAACTTGAGGAACTATATTAGAGGGTCACAACACTAGGAAGGTTGAGAACCACAGCTCTGTATGATAGTAGGTACCATTTAGATACAGTTTGCTGGGCCAGGAAATCACTTCATTGAGTGTAAGCTAAATCCATGTGTGTTTGTTTCAAACACACTAGACTTGAGAGAATTCTGGTTATCATGATTAGAAAGTGTGGGGAGGGAGTCCAAAGCGTATGCATTTGGGGCAGTGCAAGCTTGCAAGCTTTGGTATCTGAATGAGTACCTCATCTCCATGCCACCATATCGGGCAGATTCCTGTTTGGACAAGTGAAGTAATTTCCCTAGGGTGATTTTCTTCATTTGAATTAAAAACTTTTTTTTTTTTTTTTTTTTTTTTTTTTTTTTTTTTTTTGCTGTTGTTCAAAAGTTAGTAGACCTTCAATTATCAGTGGGACCAGATCGAATAAACAAAATGACACAGACACTTCTGGCATTTGGTTCAGTGGCTTTTGGTTTTTCCAGCAGTAGGGTTGAGTGCTGTGTTTCTAGCATAACTGATGAGTACTTGGTAGGGAGTGCATGTTTAGACAGGGTGGGTCTGGGAAGCATTCACACAGGCCCACCCTGGGTCTGGCCTGTGGGAACAGTAAACACAGGGAAGTTTCCTATGTCATAGGAAGGAAGAGACTATCTTCCAGCTCTTTGGAGGAACAGAACTGCATGGTCTCTAGTGGCCTGAGGCTGGTGTCATCTCTTCCCTGAGATCATTATCACACAGGTCTTTGTCACACACCAGATGGTCTCTGACTTGAAATTGGCAAGCTGAGGCTTCTCTTGTCCTATTTGGCAAATACCTACAGGCTGGAACTGAGAGGATGAGAGTATGGTTGGAAGTGGGGCAGGGTAGACACTACCTCCAATCTGCTTGGGCGTAGTAAGCAGTGAGATCAGGGAGCAGTGGATCCTTGTGCTGGTTTTGCCCCTTCCTGGACCTGGGCATTGGGGAATATTCTATCTCTTCCCTAAGCTCCTACTACAACAGCTACAGCTCACATAGACCCGAGGGATTATAGAATTAAGTCAAGCCATGACTCCAAATATGAAGAGGCTATCTAAGGAACCATTGTTCTATGTCTTCTAAAATTTTCCAGTGATTTGCTACACCTTATACTTCTTGACTTTAGGAAGGAAAAGTACACACACACAAAGGTTATAGGATTAAGGTAGGTCATTTGCAAGAAAATAAATTCAAGGAGGGATTATCATATTAAATCAATTCAGTACATTCCAGGAGAGAAGAATTTTATCTTCCCTTGTAGGTCCTGGTCTTTACAGACACACAGTCACACATGCACAGGTGGGGTGATGCAAATAGAAGTGGATACATTCAGAGGAACAAACAGGATTAACAGAAGGGTAGGATGGGGGAGGGCATATAGAGGATATGCTCAAAGATCATTTAATATGTTGTATGAAAATTGCCATGTTCAAACCCATCTAATAAGATAAAAATCATATAAATAAAAGGACATACAGAGAAAAGTGGGTTATAGGGCAGGAAGTATCATTAACACAATACCAGAGTTCCCCAGTACTCTCCAGCCAGCTGGTGTCTTGGCAGCCAGTCCCTTGATCTTCATTTTGAAGTCAGCTCACTGCCTTCTGCCCCAATACAAAGGAACAAAAGGAAATCTTTATATATCACTTGCCACAATAAGACTTTTTAAGTACTATATTATTTTCATTGCTTGATTTTTTTTAAAAAATCACTGTCTAATTAGATACTTTCGCCTGCCAAAGGTTCTTGCCTGAAGCCTGCTCTTTCCCTAATGCTTGATAATTTCCTTTTTAAAAGAGAAAGATGTAAAAGATACGTTTGGGCCAAGCCTCAACAGAACTGCCCCTGGATGTAGTCAACCAATGAGCAACTGAGTCTTTTCTACTGTGTTCATTCCCTGAGATGGCATTGTTCTCTAGTTGGGACAGGGAAATCCATCTCCAGAACTACTGATGGTACTTGCTCCTCATTTCCTTAGAAAGGATAGAGAGATTTGGGCTTTCTCCCATCTAGCTCATCACTCAATTTTCTTCTGGATAGGCTGAAATTCAGCCTGTATATTGCAGAAGTGTCCCTGTACGGGGCAGGACCTTGTGTTTTCACCACTGATGGGCTCTTTGTGGTCTTCGTATGTGTCCTCTATAAAAATGAACGATTCCATAACACATCCTGGTCCTTCTCTGTAGCTTTTAGAAAAAAAAAACAAAAACAAAAAATATAAATAAATAAGGAGAAGACTCAAGGCTGAGTATGTCTACTCATATGACATATGACAACTCAGTGAAATGCTTGCCTCACAAACACAAGGATCTGCATTCAACCGCCAGGACTTGCATCAATAAGTCTCGCATGGTGGCAGGTGCACAAAATCCTGGCAATGGGGAGAAGGCTTGATGGTTAGCTAACCAAGACTCCTTGGCTAGTTTCAGGTCATTGAGAGGCCCTGCCTCCAAAGCTGGTAGTTAAGACCTGAATGCCCAGCCCTCACATACACATGTATGGAAGTGTGTACCTTCTCATACACAAACATCTATCCAGAAAGTAGAACTGAGCATTATACACTTATTCCTTGATGTGTATGTTGTATTTTGGTTCTGGGGCTTGAACCCAGAGGTTTTTCGTGCTGAGCAAGCATTAAAGACTCAACCATTGAGCCATATGCTCTCCTCCATTTTTGCTGTTTGAGATAAAGTCTCATTGAGTGGAGAGGCTGGCTTTGAGCTCACTCTCTAGCCCCTACTGGTCTGCAAATTGAGATTCTTCTGCCTCAGCTGCCCATGTAGCTGAAATGACAGACCTGGGTATCACGTTATCTACCCTCATCAACTGTTTCTGGAAAGCCAAACTTGTTATAAAGTGTGGAGGTTTACAATCACCTGTGACTACAGAAATCAAACTGTTTCTGACTACACAAAACATCCCCGAACAAGTCTCCCAGAAAGAAAAGGAGCATAGAAAAGGAAACGGGGCAGAAAAGAGTAATGAAGCCACCTTCACCAAGTGAGGCATCATAGTAAGATCAAAGGCTTGGTAGGAAGATCTCTGATTTTGTTTTTTTAAAGTAGAATTCAGTATTGAATCTTTGGTGGGCCCAGAGAGAGGCTGTTAACATCCCACAGCTGGAAAGTGCCTGTCTTATAAACAACAAAAAAGCCTTTGGCCCCTTGGGGATGGGTTTTGCTTTTCCTGAAGGACTGTTGTTACTGCCACACAGGTCATCCTACAGATCTAAGAGCTCAAAGATCTTAATTACAGGGAAGTGTCCTCCTCACTGTCACCCATGTTACTTCATGTCCCCTATCATAGAGGAAATGGTGAGGGGCGGGAATTACCTAGGTAACTACCAAACTGTGAGTGGCATTTCCTCTAGCCCTTGCTGTGATCAAAGAACACAGATCAACTGAGCAAATGATCTGTGCTAACTTTGAGGATCAAGGAGAGGGGATAAATAGACAGGACTAAGTGGCTCCCAGAACAGTGAGCTCAACCTTCACAGTCCTTCCTCTCTGGGCCTTCTGGATCCACAGTTTCTGTTTACCCTCAGAGTCATTCTGCCTCCCCTACTTCTCTTATGGCTTTATCACCTACCTTGCTTCCAGGGAACATCCAACTGCTTAATGCTCATTGCTGAAAATATGGATTTTTGTTTTTGTTTTTGTTTTAAGATTCTCTCTTTCTTTTTCCCTAGTAAGGCAGAAAAGCTTTTGTCTAGGAGTTTATACTTTCGTTAAAAGAAGCTGGCAAAGTGTCTATCGTGAAAACAGTCTCAGAATGTAGTATGATAAAGAGTTACTAGGTTTAAAAAGGGGGTGCTTTTCTTCAGGAAACCCCTTGAAAAATTGGTATTTCAACTGATAACTGAGCAATGTCATAGGTCAGTATTTTAAGGATATAGAAGATTGTCATTGTCCATGAAGCCGTATGCCTCAAGCACTGTGGTGGGACAGACCAATGTGTGTACCCTCATCTCTTTTGTGTCTTTTTTATTCTGTGATTAATCAGCAACGCAGAACAATTTAATGTCTGAATATCAGCAGGAGGAAAAGGAGAAGGGGGAATGGGATATTATTTATATTTTTATGTGTCAAAGTTATGAACTCTTTGGCTACAATGAAGGGGTAATCAAGTGACATATTAATTTGACCAGTATTTTGACAAGCTGCCTTGGAATGTAGGCTCCCAGAGTTACTCAAGATCAATAAACACTGTTCCTCAAGGGGTAAGGCAGCAGGCACCCAAACAGCTATTGTAGAAAGGAATGCAGAATATACATTCCTTTCCCCAGACCCCAGACTGGCTGCTGCAGTGGGATTTCTGGGTGGTGGAAAGGAAAGAAGAAGCCAATGCTCGGTCTTTGGTGGGACTTGCCTGATAAATATCAGAATGACAAATTGTCTTTCTCAATTCCTAGTGCTAGATGGCAAGGCTGGCTCAGAGTAGAAGTCACATTCCAAGCTTGCAAGATGAGGGGACTCAAGCCCAATTCCCAGAGTCCTTCTGGACCCCAGACTAAACTCCTCTTCTTGGGAAAACACAACCCAAAAGCAAACATGCCCCAAACACAAGGCAGTCTCCCACAGAGCAGCTCCCAGACAGCTGTGACTCTCAGCACAATTGCAGCATCCAACAAACAAAGCATAGAGAAGACCTTTCCATAGGGAGTGGAAATTATGTTCATTTCCCTAGGAATTAGCCTTATTTGGCATGATTCTCTAATTTGAGCAGCTCACAAAATATATCATCTATTTGTGGGTTTAATAAGCTTTATCTCTCTAAATTTTATCACTCCATTTTGTTCTAAGGAAGGAGTTGCAAGTTTCATATTCCCCTCTCCAACCCCTAAACGTCAAGAGTGAGGGGATGTTCCACAAGTGGGCTCCTACTTTGGTAAGTTCTGATTGTTTTCTTGATAGAACTATGATTTTGTTGATGGTACAGTCTTATTCCAAAGCTGGTCTGAAATTTGCTATGGATTGACTTTGTTGTTTTATTTTAACTTGTTTAAAATTTTCTTTTGTGTGGGAATCATTCTACCCAATGATCCAGCAATACCACTATTGGGCATATACCCAAGGGATGGACATACTTACCCAAGGGCATCATCTCAAGTATGTTCATAGCAGCATTACTCATAATAGCCAGAACCAGGAAACAACCTAGATGCCCCTCAACTGAAGAATAGATTAAAAAATTGTTGTACATTGATACAATGGTGTACTACTCAGCAGAATAAAAAGACATTCTAAAATTTTCAGCCAAATGGATTGATCTGGAAAGTATCATCCTGAGTGAGGTATCACAGACCCAGAAAATTAGACATGGTATGTACTTACTCATAAGTGGATTTTAGACATGAAGCAAAGGATCTCCAGGCTACAATCCACAAACCCTGAGCAGCTAGATAACGGGAGGAACATAAGAGAGACATTCTGTGAAGGGGAAATAGGAATCTCCTGAGTAATTGGGACCATATGGGGCAGTGAACGAGGGGATATGGGAAAAGATCATGAGAGAATGAGATGGTTGAGTAGGAGGAGCAATAGAAAGGGAGAATAAAGAAATAGATATCTTGATAGAGGGAGCCATTGATGGGTAGGAGAGAAACCTGGTGCTAGGGAAACACCCAAGAACCCACAAGGTGTCTCCGGCTAAGGTAGGAGAGAAACCTGGTGCTAAGGAAACACCCAAGAACCCACAAGGTGTCTCCGGCTAAGACTCCAAGCAATAGTGGAGAGGGAGCCTAAACAGGACTTCCCCTATAACCAAATGAATGACCATCCTAATTGTCATTATTAAACCTTCATCCAGCAACTGATGGAGGCAGAAGCAGAGATCCATAGCTAAGCACTAGCCTGAAAAGAGGGAGGAGAGAGTATATGAGCAAAGGGATCAGAATCATGAGGTGTAGTAATAAATTTATGACCCGACCTTTCCGGCCTAGCCCTGAGGTTCTGATCCACTGACCGCCAGACCTGTAGACCCACAGTCCCAAAGAAACACACAAATGCTTGTATTAATTTTATGCTGATCAGCCTATGATTCTGGCATATTTCTAGCTAACCCTTGCTCGTAAACTAACTCATAATTCTTATCCTATTTAGATATGTGGCTCGGAACCTTTTAGCATAGTTGTCTTCTACATCTGCTGACTTTTCTGTCATCTCTGTTCTCTTTCTGTTCCCAGAGTTTTCTTAGTCTGGTAGCCCTGCCCACACTTCCTGTCTGCCTTCAGCCAATTAGCATTTTTATTAAACCAGTAGGTGAGACAATTATTTACAATGGAACAGTACACAATCCCACTACAATGAGGAGACCCACAGAGATGGCTGACTCTTGGGAGCTCACTGACTCTAAAATAACTTCTGATGACTGTTCACGGAAAGGAACTAAACCCTCCAAACGTAGATGACAGTTGAATGGTGCGGGCAGTTTGTGGACCCTCTTGCAGTAGAACCAGAATTTATTCCTGGTGCCTGAACTGGCTTCTTGGAGCCCATTAGCCCACAGAGGAACACCTTGCTCAGCCTTGATACTGGGGGGAGAGACTCAGACCTACCTCAACTGGATATGCCAGATAGAACCAACCCACCTTGGGATTCTTTGCCTTCCCTGGGGAATAGATGGGGTGATGAGGTGGGAGGGAGGCTGAAGGAAGATGGGGAGGAGGGCAGGGAGGGTGAGCAGTGGAAGGGATGAGAAAAATTTTAAAGAAAAAAATTTATTTAAAAAAAAAGGAAGGAAGGAAACTGAAAAAATAATTGTGACCCCCCTCCCCCAGCCTCGATGGTTAAATATCTTTAAATATCCTCACTCGTTTTCTGCTTCATGGTATCATTCATCATGCTTGGCACAGGTGGGAATGTGAATAATTATTTTATGATAGAAATATGAGATAAACTTTGAAAGCTGTCTCAGGTTGCATGTGTTTTCACAGAACTCCAGGTCACTAGTAGTGTGTTAACAAAGTTGATGTTACAGTCAGTCCTTTGATAAATGTATTAGGTGGCTACAACAGGGTAAAGAAAGAAAAACGGAAACGAAGATTGCCAGGTCCCACAGCCCTCTCGTGCCTGTTCAATGGGAGGAATATAATTAACAAGGTAATTCACAGAATGGTTTTTAGATTAAAATGAGAACATGAATAGAGCAAATGTCACAGTTTAAATGCCGTCTAGAAATATACAAATCACAAATGAAGCTTGTGAGATTAAAATAAACATTTCTTCAGAAGGAGTATTGTAAAGGATTATATCTATGTGAATGCAATAATGCATAATGAGGTATAGTGTGTTAATAGTACATTATTGCATATACAAATGATAAATATTTTGAATATACACTAAGAAGACCGAAAATACTCCTTTTTTTTAAAAAAAAAAAAAATCTAAGTCTGTCTTTCACTCAGAGAAATTGGTGCTGAGGAAATATTTCAAATAGAAAACAAGCATTTCTATCCAAATTAAAAATTGTAATTTTTAACAAAAATAAAAAATTATGTAATTACTAAACTTTCAGTGTATGTGGTGGTTTGAAAGAAAATTCCCTCAAAGGGAGTAGCACTATTAGGAGGTGTGGCCTTGATGAAGTGGGTGTGGTCTTGTCTGAGGAAGCTTGTCGCTATGGAGGTGGGCCTTGAAATCTCATATATGCTCAAGCCACACTCAGTGTCTCAGACCATTACTTGTTGCTGGAACAAGATGTAGCACTCTCTGCTACCTCTCCAGCAGTATGTCTGCCAGCATGCCACCACATTGAATCATGATGCTAATGGACTAAACCTTTAAAAATATAAGCCACTCCAATTAAATATTTTTCCTTTATAAGAGTTGCTGTGGTCATGCCGTTTCTTCACAGCAACAGAAAACCTAACTAAGACAGTGTGTTAGGATTAGGCAGCTGATACATTAAACTTGTCTTAAATATTGTGCTAAAATATACAACAATATGACAGGGCTACATTTCAATCCCAGTTTAAAATATGGTGAAAGGTGAATGTCTTGGAACAATGCTTATTTGGATTTAGCCCTAAGATTTATGAAGCTGGTATAAATCCAAAGATGGAAAATTAAGTTTTCACCTAAAATATAACAAATGAGTTAGAAATGAGATAAGAAAGGGGAAGATAAAGCAGGTCCCACTCAGGTGCTGCCCATTGATTTCTTTGTTGTGAAGCGAAGCCTGTATTGGCTTCAGGAGCAGGGAGATCACATGAGCTTTGGAAGAGCAGAGACCACTGCTCTAGAAAGGCAAGAAGACTGTAATCCTGGATCAAAACAAAACTCTTCCTTCAAAGCTTGTGAGAACAATTCTTGAAGTCTGAAGACTCATTAGAGAAATCTTCTAGAACTTTTGAATCTTGTTAGAAAAGAGAAGGGTGCTGTTGGCTCAGCCACACTCCTGTGTCCTAAACAAAGTGTGTTTTGTTAAGTACTTGGGCCTCCCAAGTGGCTTCTTTCTTTAGAAACTTATCTCCGAAGAGCTGGGTGTTTATTACATCAGGGACTATGTATGAAAGGGAGCTGATATTAACGAGGTTTGTGTCAAAATAACTTCACATCTTATATTGATGGTGTCACTACGAGGCTGGTAGACCAGAGGCCAAATGCCCTCTTGGTTTCACAGAGGCACTTGATAATGTTTCTCTGATGGCCACATGAGCAGGAATATGACATGGGAATTAGACGGTGGGAAAACTGGATACAATCATAAATGTCTGAGGAACTCCACCCAGCCATGCCTGATTAATGATGCCTTGTTAGCTCAGTGGGAGGTCCTTAGCCATTGACATTGGGATCTTTCCCTGGCCCCATTCTGTTTGTCATTTTTTATCAATTCCTTGCACATCACGTCTTCAGCTGTCACAAAGTGGAGGAGTATTGTTGATACATAGATGACAGAATTAAGACATGAGATAAACACGCAGGAACAATGTACTGAAAAACTAGAGATAAGTCTTTCTAGTACAGGAGATACTTGTATAGGGGGGAAGGGCATTCCTAATAATAACTTCCAATCATTGTAACATGCAAGATATGGGACTCATTAAAATAAAAAGAACAATAGATCTGATTTTTAAAAATAAACACTATTTCCAGAAGAAATATGTATTTTTGGAATGAAGAAGAACCTGAATTAAAAGTAAATCAGAAAGTACATATCATAAGGTCTGACAGTACTGTGCTCTTTGACCTATGAAGACATCTAGAGTGTTATGTCTAGATTCAGACCTGGAATACTAAGAGATTCACCAAAACACTAGAGAGCAAACAAATGAAGACTGATATAATCTTGAACAAAAGAAAACCAATATTAAGCTAATCAAATAAGTCTTAGAAAGACAAGTAAGTACCACATATTCTCTCCTTTAGGGTCCTATGCAACATATATATATATATACATACGTGTGTGTGTGTGTGTGTGTGTGTGTGTGTGTGTGTGTGTGTGTGTGTGAGATACGTTCTCATGACATAAAATCAGAAATAAGAGTTGTCTGGGGAGCATAGAAGACTAGCCGGAGTTAGAAGGGTAATGGTTGTGGGGTTTAGCGGGGATTGGGCTCAAAGTATATTATACATGCACATGAAAATTTCCTTATATAGCTATAGCCATGTATACATTTTTAAAGAGGAAAAAGAAAGAAAGTTATAGAAGAAAAGAAAAATAGAATCTATGTCCTATGTTCCCTAGCAGTGAGCCACACTAGGAAGTTGATATTTGTTGCCAGGAACCCAGAGGCGTTGGTGCTGTATGCATCTGTTTGTACAGGACAAGACTAAGGTTCAACACTTAAAGAACTTGTCCCAAATTAAATGACGAGTCAAGGTTCATATAATTTTAGAAATGTAAGTTTCTAAACTAAAGATCCACTTTCTTGTTCAGATAAAGCCAAATGTATTATAGAGATATATGTGGTATTCATGTATTTCCAACACCGTGTTATCCTATAGAATATTTAACTCTGTGGGTCCTGAGAAATAAGAACTGAAGTCTTTGGTGCAATTTTACAAAACCACCCATTTTTGCCTCATGTAAGAGAAAGTGTGTAATAAATCATAGCACAGAGGTTTGCCCACACACGTTATGGGTTCCCTTCCTCTAGAGTAGTTAGAGCAGAGGGTAGACTGGCATCCATCCCATGTACAGGACAAAGATTCAGCTTAAAGACCTGTACCATCTCTGACAAGGTGGAAAAGCAAAAACAAAACCAAAACAAAACAAAACTTCCGGGAGTCTACAAATCAACCAAACAAGGCATTTAAGTGCATTTAGAAGACACGAAACTGTGGGCTTTCTAGCTTACTCACTATTGAGTCCTGCTGTTTAATTCCAGGTCACATTCCAGATTGCTGGATCCCATTTCTGGCTTTGCTGCTTGCTGCTCTGTGATTTCCTGGATCAAATACCCAAACTCTAGAGCACCATCTGTTCCTTGTGCAAAGAGGGGGTGAGAAGAATGCCTCACTGAGTGGCTGTGTAAGCATCAAATCCTGCATTCACCAAGACCACACTGAACTCAGTTTCAAGTCCACAACAAAATTCTAATACATGTGAATGGCTGGTAGTAATGTTATCATGGTCATCCTTATGATAAATGAAAGCACTCTTCCATTCTTCTGTATGTTGAGCAAGAATTAATGCCACTCACTGAGGAAATTTGAGCTTCAGACAAGCCAAACTTTCTGAGTAGTGGTCAATCACAAATTACCCTAGAATCCAGAATGCTCCTAATAGAATTACAGAAGCTTTAGAGAAAAAAGACACAGATTTAGGTAGCATTTAATGTCACTGGGATCGGAGCAAAGATTCCATTCTTTTTCTTTTTTTTCTTTTTTCTTTTTTTAATCTTCTTACTGATCATTTGCTTCAATGTCATTTTACTCTTGGACTATGAAAGAAGAGCCATGTTCATTTTAGCCCATCATATCCAACATATTTGGAAGTGTATAACATGAAAACTGAGAGCCCTCTTTCCCCTGTGTACTGACCCCCAAATGTGCACCTTCCTTCTCTCAAGGGAACTTGGCTGAGTCCTACGTAAGTCTTCATTATGTCTTTCTTTTCCAAACCACAGGAAACATGTGTTTTACTCTTTAATATATTTTGTGTTAGATGTTGCTACTTTACATCGACTAGACAGTGAGGTGAGATAGGTAGCCAGCAGGTGGTAAGTAGTGGTCATGGCTTAGATCTTGCTACATAAATAGGCTTGTTCTTTTTAATTTTGTCTTTATCAATTATTTTATTTTTATTTTCTTTGCATGGGTGTTTATCTTCATGCACGTGGTACGAGAAGAGAGAGCTGAGTGCCCCTGGAGTGAGAGTTAGTTATACCTGATTGTGAGCCATCCCATGCAAGTGCTGAGGGTCAAGTTCATGTTCCGGGTTCTTTTCAAGTGCTGCAGGAGCTCTTAGCTGCTGGGCCATCTCACTAGATCTTAACTCAGTCGATTCTCATCCTTGAGACTACTTGAACTAGCCTGAATCGTGAAAAGGACTATGAAATCAAAATTGAGTGTATCTAGTTATTGAAATTCTTCCGTCGCAGAGAGAACACGTCATTATGCCCTAGTAGGAAGCATCTGACTCTGCACCACCCAGGAATGTCACAGCTATTTGCAAAACAAGTAACACTCCTAGATTTTTTTAAAACATATTTTTTTTATTGATTCTTTAGCAATTTAACATCATGCACTCTAATTCTCTTCACTCTCAAGTTCCCCCCATATCTTCCCCTCGCAGTTGCTGCTGTGTGGCCTGTGGGTGGCTAGCATCCCCCTGAGGGGAGACTGCACCAGGGTGGCCACGATTGTCTTCCCACCAGCACAGGCCTCGAACCACTCTTCGATTTTTAAGAAGCAATTTACACATTTCAGTATTTTGTCTAGAATTGATGGATTTGATAAATTTTCAGTTTCTAGCAAGTTTTATCTTTTCTTAGCGTCAGGTCATAGAATCACAACATTTCAAATTAGGGGAAGGAAAACATTTTAGGAGTATCAGACTACCCCTCCCCCCCAGGCTAGACAAGTGGCTACCAGTTTGAAATCTTTTCTGATTTGGTTGATTGGGTGGCACAGTTCACTACCATGGAGACAGGCCTGACTCGATACTTTGGTCTTTGCTGTAACCTGTTCGTTTCCCTCATGTATGTAGACCAATGTATTATATATTTTTGAATCCATTATAGAATTCACATTGATTTTGTGAGTCCTTTCCTTCTTGCCAATCAATTGCTTGTTTGCTTTTTTTTTTTTTAATTTGTTTTGTTTTTTAATTCACAGCCCACGAGATGTGCAGACCTAGGAGGACATGGAAAGGGTTGTGCTTGGTGTGACTCAGCAGCCTTTCCATATGTCACAGGGTAGCATGCGGTCTGTCCATAGAGATCAGAGTTTCCTGGGCAGCTGAGTGCTGCCTCATAGGCTTGTTCTTTTTAATTTTGTCTTTATCAATTATTTTATTTTTATTTTCTTTGCATGGGACTTCCTTGAATTGAAGAGAATCTCTTGGGGAGATCTGTCTCGGGGGCCATTGTTCACTTTCTATTGTGTTATTCTCTGCCCACCCTCCCCACTTGAACCCAAGGCTGCTAGACAAGGGAAATGAACCCCATGTCAGCACTCCAGAGAGTTCTTGGAGGCATGAAGAACTTTTAAAAGTTTCAACAGCTTAGTATTTCGGCTACTATGCAGTCTCTTACAATAACAACACTTTAGTTCATGGAATGAATCGAGTTACATAGGTAAAGAATCCAAGTGCACCCAGATTTGTCAAAAGACACAAACACGCTCAGCTTGGCATGCTCACACATTCTCTCATCCTGGTTCTTCCATTTGCATTGTTTCTTACTCCTTAACCACAGTAAGAGGAGTGATATCTAACATTTGATTTTTTTTTTCAAATTTGGATCTACGTATCTACTTTTTACCTATATTTTTAGGCAAAGAAGAGTCACTGGCTAGAGACTTTTTTATTTTCTATTTATTTAAAAAGGTTTTCCCCCCATATATATCACTGCTCACCCTCCATTCCCTCCTCCCAGTCTCTCCCAGCCCTCCCTCAGTCTTCCCCACCCCATCCCTATCCATTCCCCCAAAAGGGCAAGGAGTCCCAAGGTGGGCCACTTCAATCTGGAATATCCAGTTGAGATAGGTCCAAGTCCCTTATCCCAGTATTAAGGCTCTGTTAGGTGTTCCTCCGTAAGGAACGGGCTCCAAGAAGCCAGTTCATGCACAGGAATATAGTCTGATCCTACTCCAAGAGGCTCCACAAACTGCCCAAGTCATTTAACAGTCATCTACATTGGGGGGGGGGGGTTTAGTTCCTTTCCCTGAAATGTTCCTCAGTGGTTGTTTCTGATTCCATGAGCTCCCAATAGCTCCAGTCAGCTGTCTCTGTGGGGCTCCTCCTCATGACCCCCGATCCCTTTGCTCAAATACACTAGAGAGAGATTTATAAGACTGCTTTTCATTTACATTAAGAAAACAGACTAGAACCAGATAAGCTTTCTCTCTCCCTCTCTCTCTCATTTTCTCTCAAATGAAAGTGTGTGTGTGTGTGTGTGTGTGTGTGTGTGTGTGTGTGTGTGTGTGCGCGCGTGCGTGCGTGCGTGCGCGGACCTAGGGTGTTGTATGTGCTAGGCGAGAGCATTCTATCACTAAATTACACCAGCCCACACAGGGGTTTCTGTTCATCTCAGCTTTGTCATTCAGAACTCACGTAGCTTTGACTGAGTGATCTCCGGTTAGCTGATGTCTCACTACACCTCAATTTGCTTCTCTGTAGAATGGAAAGACAACATAGTGAGGATTAAATGGCTAAAACACAAAATGTAAACACAGTTTCCAGCGCAAAGTAAGAATCCACCTAATTCTAGCTGTTACTTATTCTTCTGTCCCTAAGATGTTGTTCATAATTGAACTATTTCTTCAAATTTCATGGGGACAAAGTGTTTCAGAAAAAATGGTGTTTGATCTCTCAACAGCAAGATTTCTGGGCTATTTGTTAAGACAACAGAAGACACTTATTGTTTTAATGATTCTTCCCAAACCCAACTCCTGGTTGTTGAGTGGTGATAACTTTGGTGATAATCTTCCGGTCATTCTTTAGTACATGTAGTTTATGACAAACTCTGTCCCTACTCTTAGATGGCCAAGGAAAGTTGAATTCTTTGATTAATCTTAAGAATTTACTTTATTTCTAATCAAAGACACTAATAAGGGCAATACTTATTTTTAAATTTGTTTTCTGAGAGTAACCCTGGCTCTTTTTCTTTCCTTTAGAAATTTTAAATTTATTCTGTAGTAATTTCATAAATGAATACAGTATGGTAGGTCATGCCCATGTCCACTCCACCACCTGCTTCCCTCCTTCTCCAACCATCCCAGGCCCATATACCCACATATCTTCAATGTTTTCTTCCATCTTTTTATAACCCACTGAGTCTAGTTAATGATGCTTATATGTCCATGAGTACAAGGCACCAGCTACTGGAGCATTGACCACCTAACATAGACCAACTTTTGAAGAAAACTGACTCTTTTCCCTGACCCCCTGCAGTGGCTATCAAATGCCAATAGCTTTTTCATTCTGGATAAGCCCCCCCATTCCCCTTCCTTGTTGATTGGCTTGATCTTGTACTGGTCTTGTTTATAATTAAACTTTGACCATTAAATAGATAGACTCCCCAGTAAGATACAGTGGATACCTGTGGTGGTTTAAACAGCTATGGCTCCACAGACTCATATGTTTGAATGTTTGACCCATAGGGAGTGGCACTGTTAGGAGGTGTGACCTTATTAAAGGAATTATTTATTTAAAAAGGTTTTCCCCCCATATGTATCACTGCTCACCCTCCATCCCCTCCTCCCAGTCTCTCCCAGTCCTCCCTCAGTCTTCCCCACCCCATCCCTATCCATTCCCCCAAAAGGGCAAGGAGTCCCAAGGTGGGCCACTTCAATCTGGAATATGCAGTTGAGATAGGTCCAAGTCCCTTATCCTAGTATAAGGAAACCTGGAGGTCTCATATGCTCAAGCTATGGGCAGTGTGATACACAGTCTCCTTCCGCTGCCTGAGGATCCAGATGTAGAACTCTGAGTTCCTTCTCCAGCACCATGTCTGCCTACATGCTGCCATGCTCCCCGCCATGAAAATAATGGAATAAACCTCTGAAACTGTAAATCAGCCCCACTTAAATGTTTTCTTTATAAGACTTGCCGTGATTGTGGTGTCTCCTCTCAGCGATAGGAGCCCTAACAAAGACAGGAACCAGTCTCAGTTCTCTTCCATGACTGGCTCTGTTTTAATCTGTACAGCTCTTTCATGCTGATTAAATCAATGCTAATGCAAAGAGAAGGATGCTTGGGCTGATATCTTCAGTGAGAGGCTTTTCTATGGGGAGGGGGCTGTATGGAGATTAACAAAGAAAGAAACCAGTTGGCAGAGAAAGACTGGAAACGCTTCCTCACCTGGGCTTCATCTAAAGAACAGAGTATGCGCCATCTCTGTGTAGCCATCTTATGAAGCTTTTAAGCCTCTCGGTGGGAGTTTTGGGGTTCTCTTCTCACAAGCCTACTCCTAACTCCTGGGGGTACTGAACCGTTCTTGTAAGTTTTCTCAAATTCTATGACAGACTTTGTTCTGGACAACAAAAGCCTAGAGTAGGATGTTGAACCCAGATCCACAGCTCAGCACTAAGCACATATTTCCTTTGCCTTCTCTCTATTTCAGATACTGGCCAGGAGCCTAAACATGCTCTGAAACTCTGAGCTTCCTCTGTCCTTCTCTGCAGCCCCCTTCCCGTGCACAACACAGTGGCCTGCAGATCTTGTTGCTGCCCATGCCAGCTTTCTCAGGCCCCTGACTCTAAAGGGCATAGCTTTCTCTCTCCTTCATCTGTCCCCTCTTGGGTGCTACTAGGGTTTAGAGGTTGCCTACCTGCTGGTTACCTTCTCTTCCTTCTGAGTCCATCTGTAAATTCTTTTACTGATGAGAGTAAAGTGTGAAAGTGCATCCACGTTCCTTTACTCCCCTCCTCCTCCTCTAGGAGCATTTAGAGTTGCTTCTAGACTTTTAGAGACATACCCATTTCTTTGTCTCTTAAAACTGCCGGTTCTTTAAAGTTTATTATAAAAATGACTATGAGATGATAGTTTTGAGAGAGATAAGGCTTCTAAGGGACTATAGACTTCTAAAAATGATGAGGTCCAACAGGGTGAGAAAGGCCAGATGGAGTAGCTGGCATATTTGATGGATGCAGTATTGGGTCACATAGGGTTACTCTCATGTTTCCTTTAGAATATGAAAACAACAAAGACCACTTATTCTGTCATTTCAAAATACATGCTATGTTTAAATCTTACCTCACTATTTCCTTCTTCTTCAGCAAGCTGGAAGCTCAACACCAACGCACAAGCTTAATGGAAGACAGGCAGAGCTCAAAGACACCCCCATTCCTCCACCTATGAGGCCATTATGGGAAATTGAATTTTTGGGGATAAAATTATCAAAAAAAGCATGTTGATCTTGTGTATTCAATTAGTGATTTATTCAGTCACAATTTTGTTAGTATCTAATATGAGTGTGTAAGCACAAAATTATATGAATTCCATTGAGAAAAGACACATTATTTCATCCACGCAGTCAATACGGGAAGATGTGGACCAATTATGGATGGGGAAACTGTAACGGGGAAGGATAAAAGTATGTTCAGAGGGCACAGCCATATTTTGATTCCAGTATTCTGGTCTTCTCTTCCTCTTATTTCCTCTCTATGTTGTTACACAAACTTCAGCCAAGCTCCTGCTGTGCCAGACTCACACAAGGTAGAGCCTGTCCTGGCTAGATTCTGAGACTCCGCCTCTTTCTCTTCACTACTGTTGAAGCCTTTATTTCTGAGACTTAAAAGCTTGAGTAAGGTTCATTTTAGTGTCTTCAGTCCGAAGTTAGAGTCTGAGAGCTTTCTCTAGATTTACATCCCAGTCTCAGGGGAGATTAACGGTCAACTTTTGAAAAGATGAGTTCTTGAGCTTTAACTGCTCATCCTGCCCAGAAGCCCAGGCTTTTTAGATAGATTACCTCATTGAACAGTATCTTGTTTCTCTAGCCATGCTAGCTGGACTCATTTTCAACATGTTTGTCTTCATCCTCTGGACTTTATTATCTTTCCACATCTTTAAATTTCCATGTTTGCCATCTTGTGCTGTGGGATTATGTTCTGGTACATTGTAAATATTTGTCCCTCCTACTGGTTTAATAAAAAGATGATTGGCCAGACTGCAGACAGGAAGTGTGGGCGGGGCTACCAGACTAAGAAAACTCGAGGAAAATGAAGAGCAGAGCAGAGATGCCAAAGAGACACCAGCAGACACAGAGGAAAGAGGATACCCATGGTGCTCTGAGAAAAGGTACCAAGCCACATGGCTAAACAGATTAGTGGAAATAGATTTAGTTAAGATGAAGGAGCTAGCTAACAATATGTCTGAGCCATAGGTCAATCAGCATGAAATTAATATAAGCCTTTGTGTGAGTCATTGGAGCTAAGCAGCAGAGGAGCTGTGAGCAGGTCCAAACCTCTGTTCTAGATTGGGAAGGTCTGGCCAGACACTTATCATTACAATCTTGGTCTCCTTGAACTCACTGCCTCAGCCTGGACACCTGTGATTCCTGGTTGTTCTCTGTTCTTCTTACTTTTTATTTTCCTCAAACTCTGCACTCATTGTGGGATTTTTTTTCAAATGCCACTCTCCTCTTTCCTAGCTCTTCTTTTGAATGTACTTCAATGGATGCCCAAAGATCTTATGACAACGACCAGTCTTTTAAAACTAACTCAAAATATTTATTGTTTAACCTCTCATTTAATTCACTATCCTTTAATCTCCCCATCTGGACATCCCAGTCATTTTTCTTGACTGAACCAACTCTTGCCAGAGGCAGAGCCTTGGAGCATGCTCCCTTCTATTTTGCCTACAGTGTCTCCATCCGAAGTTCTTCATCATAACTCCTTCACTAATTTATATCCCAACTCAGACCTTATCTAGCTTATAATAGTTCAGCTTTCACTTGCTATTATGTAAAAGAACTTTGTTGAATTTGAAACATTTTGTCAATTGGTGCTTATGAAGTTATTCATTCATGGAACTAATATCAGTTGTTTTTACTAGAAGACAGCTGAGATGGGCTTCTTTCTGTTTATTGCAATGTTCTTCAGTGCCTTCTGTATAATCTAGTATGTAGGAGCCATTCAGTAAATATTTGAAGGAGTGCACCACGACAAAGCACGATAGGATCCTTCTATATGGAAGCACATTGTAATCCAGTTATTTGTGTTCGTAAAATCCAGTCTTTGTCTTTATATTGTAACAGGAAAAATGGTGAGTGTGGTTGGGACTCCTTGTAGTCTTTTTATACAGTACTGTCAGAACCTTGGCTTTGGTAGGTGGCTTATCAAAACTCTGCATTTCTGATGAGTTTCCTGTGCTGCAGCTGCTGGTGGGCAAAGCACACTTTAGGAGCTACTTACCAGCCCATCTGTGCTGTAGGAAGACAGTCCCCACATCTGTGTTCAGGGCATTTTCAAGAAATCATCCCTTCCTCTTTAACCACAAAGTCTGACTTCAGATGTGATGGGAAATGAACAGTTTTGTCTTTCCTGCAAAGGTTCTCTACTGCAGCGCTGGGGGTTGCTGGGGATCTGGTTTCCTCAAGCGATTGGCTGACTGGCAGGACTCTCCTTGGTTTCTACATGGACAAGTGCCTGCAACTACAAATAAGGTGGAAAGGAGACTCGGGAGGCTTAGGTTTCAAATGTCTTTCAGTGAGGAATTAATTTTAAGGAGTCACACAACAATAAAGCATAAAATGAGTCCAGACACCATCATTCAGGGCAAGCTTACCCTCTGAAACTGGCACCATGCCAGCTTGGAGCCAGGTGCCTCTCTTGGATCTGAGTCAATTGCCCTGCGGCCACCTACAAAGCACTCAGGTAAGATCCTAAAGCCCATCACCTCTGTCTACTCTGCTTGATTACTATTTCAGGTCCTACCTAAGGACTCCCAGCTGGCTGGCCATGGGCCAGCAGATCAGGCACAACCTTCCTATTATCCCCTGGACTGTTCCAAGGATAGGTGGAACCATGGGGTGAATGAGGTCTGTTTGCCAAACTCCTTGGCTTAGGCTCCCCTTAGAAAGAAGTTTGGTTGACATGTGACTACAGATTTTATAATTTGAGATCCTAGGACCAGTGGTCACAGAAAGAAGTTGGAGGACCAGAGCAGCAAACCTAAGATTTTAATACACATACAAGAGGGAAATGAGGCAGAGTAGAAGGACCATTGTGCAAAGTGGGGGACATTTGCAACATGTCCCAGAAACAGATGAGCTCTGTGGCTTTAGACTAGTAGCATAATATGGTGATCAGATGGTAGCTGTTTGCCCTAAAGGTCCGATGTTTGGGTTAAACCAAGAGAGAGTTTGCGCTTACCTTAAGAAACATGTAAATATTTTTCATTTAACTTGTTCACTTTTTCATTTGTGGGTGCATGTATGCCATAGTAGGTGCATGGAGGTCACAAAGCAGCTTGCAGGAGTCAGCTGTCTCTTTCTACCACGTGTGGTCCCAGGACTGAACTCTCAGAGTTGGCAGCAAGAAAGTGTCTGTCTCTTTAGTCTCAGTAAAACATTACTTAAAACTTGCTTTTATTGGGTCATTCACTGTCCATAGCAATAGGTTTCACAACGAGGTTTTCTTGCCATTGTGGATATACATCATCTAGGTTGATCTTGTTCACTCTCTATCCTGCCTTCTCTCTTTCCCCTCTCTCTCCCCGTCCACTCACCCTCTTCCCTCCCTGCTTTTGCTTTCACATGGGAGAGAAAATTTGACATTCGCCTTTTTGAGTCTTAACTCGATGATCTCCACAACTGCACTCATTTCCCAGAAAGTAGCATCATCTCGTTCTTCTTTTTCCTTTGTCCATTCATCTATTGATGGACGCCAAGGTTGTTAGGAACCGTGCTGTAGTCAGAGCAGATGAGCAGGTGTCTCTGTGATTCATTGACTTATCAAGTACCAAAGGTTTGTGCTGAGTCACGCGAACCTTTTCTATTTATAGCTTCACAAGGAACCTCTATTCAGGTTTCCATGGTGGTTGGACAAATTTCTATTCCGGCCAATGGTATATGAGCATTCTCTCTCTCCGACACCCTTGTCCTATTTATTATATTACTTTTTGTTGTTTTAAATGTTTAAAGGTACATAAACTGGGACCTAAACCCTCAACTACAAGAAAGGCAATTGATCAGTTGTGTATGGAGGTCCCTTCCACACTGGTGGCCTGGCCAGATCCCAGCAGGCTGATTCCAGCTGAAGATCAAGTCCAGTCAAAATACTTAGTGGGGCTTATTTTTCACAGATGCAAAGATCCCCAACCAATGCTGCTGGCTGAGGCTTCTTCAGTGGTTTCCAGAACCTTCCTTTGGCTGGAGAGAAGTGTAAATTGAGTCTTTGTCTGTGGGTCTATTAAACAGTCTTCTTTCCTTTCTTTGTATGATGTCAACTTGCTTCACCACCAAACGGGTCCTCTGCTTTCCCAACCCTCTCCCCATGTTTTCTGCCACTACTGCCTGACCTCTATGGTTAACTAGTGGCCAGCTCTACTCTCTAATCTAAGACCACGGACTATTGAGAAGCTAGAAGTCTATATTGGTGGAGTCCATTTAAATGCAGAGAAAACAAAAGCTTGGGAATCTTTCAGCAATCCTTTGATCGGGTATTAAGATTACCAATTGCTTTTTTTAAAAAAACTTGCAGACAACTGTGTGAAAATTTTGAATTAGAAACATTAACTCAGATACTATGCTGCCTTGGGAAGATTATTCAATCTCTCTGAACTTCCATTCCAACCTATTTTTTTAAAAAAGGAGGTGGGGAAGAGACGATACTTATGTTACAAAGCTGCTGGAAATATCATCACAATGTTTTATGTCAAAGGAAGAAGCTCTTCATCTACTTGTCCTTACTATTTTTAGCCCAACAATAGTGGTAATAAAGAAGGTTCAGTTCCAACTCTTAGCAGAAGGTAAACCACACAGAAAGTTCTTAGTAGTTGCTGAGTGGGAAACTTTTAACTGGACTGAACTCCTCTTAGTCACAGGCTCCTGCACTGTGCAGTGTGGAGGCCTGAGCATCAAACTGGCCTCTTTACACTGACGCAATAGCAACTCCTAGACCAGTGTGGTCATTAACAATACTTCTGGCCATTGTCCAATATCCGCCATTTGGGAATTGCATCCAGGTAGAAACCACCATTACAAATGAAGTAGACACAGCCATGAATCTCATGATCTTAAAATCCAGTAGGGTGATCTTTTCCCTTTATAGTTTTAGGTTTTTAGAAAGATTATTTTAAGTGTGTGTGTGTGTGTGTGTGTGTGTGTGTGTGTACGCACGTGTATGTATATGAGTGTGTGTATGTGAGTGTGTGTATATGAGTGTGTGTGAGTGTAGGTACCCTATGGAGGTCAGAAGATGTCACCAAATTCCCTGGAGGTGGAGTTACAGGCAGTTCTGAGCCACAGAACACAGATGCTGGGAATCCAACTCAAGTGTGCAGGAGCAGTCCACACTTTAGGGCAGAGCCACTCTGCCCCACTTTGATGGTTTGTTTTTGCTTGCTTCCTCTTAGCTGTCTACTTTTGATGGCAGAAAAGGATATCAGTCCATGGGTGGTTTGAATGAGTTCCCATAGAGAGATTTAAACTCACACTGATGCCAACCCAAGCTCTCTCCCACCATTGACCTCTGCAAATTTCTTTTGTAAATAGGCTCACTAGGTCAGCCAGACCCAGAGGTGCTCCATGACTGAAAGAGGCCATTTCACACCTACAACACTTAGGTGTGGTTTGAGCCTAAGCAGACATGATTTTTGCTTTCCATGAGGGCACCCACATCTTCTGGAAGGCTTTCGCTAGTAGAAACTGGGTGAACAGAAAGGAAATTAAAGTCCCGCAGCTGATCAGCTGATTCTTCTGCTCTGCTGAGGAGGAGAGAATGTTAACAAGTCATTTGATTTTACTCAGAAAGTCCTGGGACAGAACAAAAGTGGAGATAAATCATTCTGCATAAAATGCAGAAGAGAAGAGGGTGAGGGCAGTCGTCTGGGGTTTGAAAACCTTAAAGCCACACGGTGGGTGGCCAAAAGACTTGAAAGGATATCTGATATTCCCTTTAAATCACTTTCCACCTGTGTGATATAAAACTCTTTCCGTGGCAGTGATGGTTGTATGTGGCCTAGTGAATGCACTTAACGCCACCAAACTGGATGCTCTCAAATGGTTGGAATGGCAAGTTTTATGGGTTGTGTATTTTAGCACAATCATATAAAAATCAGTTGGGGCCTCCCAACTTTAGAAACAACTTGTACCCATATACATGCCTCCCTTGAATGGTTTGGAGCAAAGAAAGCTGACCCTATTGCAGATCTGGGTTGATACAGTCAGAAGAAAGATACTGTGAAAGACTCAGTAGAGGCCAAGGGAAACACGGGAGCAAATCCCTAGGAAGTCACCAGTCCTGGAGAGGATATTGAACCTACTTTATGGGGTGTACGGGACTTAGGGATTGTGTTGTGTTGACATTTGAAGGAACAATGTGAGCTTGGCTGTCACCTGGCTAATATACAAGGAATAAGACAATGGTGTTCTAGGCTCTAGATTACAATCTGTGGGATGTCATCTGTATCAAGTACCTTCTCATGGAGGTGGTTTGTTGGCATCCCCTCTACCATCTGTAACGTGGATTATTTTTGCTCACGGTTTGGAGGTGCGGTCCACCACAGTGAAAAAGCATGGTGTCAGGGAACTTACTCATGCCTGGGTAGAGCAGGAAGCAGAGAAGGACAGGACACAAGGCCTCAAGGCTTTCAGTAATCACTTCCTGTAGCTAGGCCCCACCTCCCAAAGGCTCACTAACCTCCCAAATCAGCATCACCTCCTAGAGATCATGTGAACTGGGCTTATTTTTTAGGAGTGGGTGTTATCTCACTCTCTCTTGTGGCGATAAAATACTCTGACTAAAACAGCTTAAGGGAGAAAGGGCTTATTTGGGTCCTGGTTCCAGGTTGCAGAGTGTGGTGGTTTGGATGAGAGATGTGCCTCAGCCCCATAGGTCCCTCAACACTGACTTGGTCCACAGTTGGCAGTGTCTTAAGGGAGGTGATGCAGCCCTGTTGAAGTCACCAGAACAGACTTTTAGAGCTTATCTGATGAGGTATTCCCAAGTCAAGGGAAGTAATAAAGACAGTCACCTACAGGTATGTTCCATAGCCTATCTAATCTGGATAAACCCTCCTAAAGACTCTTGTCCCTGGTGACTTTATACTGTGTCCAGTTGACAATCAGAACTCAGCCTTGCAAGGAGGTGTTCTTGTTCCTTCTAGATCTTTCTATAATATCAAGGGGCTTATGTTGACTCTACCACCCTAAAAGCAAATATATTTTAGCTTAGACAACTGCCATGGTTCTATGTAGCCATTTATTTGATTTGATTGTGAGAAATTTTTTGTCTTCTTTATATGTTTTCAAGCCAAGTAACAACTATCTCATAATTAAAGCACTGTGCTCTGGGTTGTAAGTTTGTAAGAAAACTGTCATTTACCATGCAGTTAAGCCAATGAGCAGAGAGATATTTAGGCAGCTCTGAGGAAGTGTGTATTTTTTAAAGGGGCTGGGGGGGGGGTAGGCACTTCAATTGTAATGATTTTCCTCTGTATCATTTAGTAGGTTTCCAGGGCTTTTTCATTACGGTAAGGCTGGGCCATTTGACATACCTGCTCTCTAATCAGCCCTGGCTGACTTCCAGCCAGCCTAGGCGGAAACTCACTAGGCACTGTGTTTAATTGGGGCCACCCACTGAGGAAATGCTTCCCCCTCTTTGTCCAGAGAGATGGAAGCCTCTCATGTCTGTCATATACATAAAATCTCCCAGCACTGCAAGGCCTGGATAAGTAGGCTCAGAAGGATTGAGGCTTTCTTGTCACAGTTCGAGGTCAGCTTTCTAGACTTTTTCTTGATAATCCCCAAAATGAGGCACTCCAACCAACTGTAGAGGAAGATGAGTCTGGCAAGGGGAAAAGCAATGTTAAAGTATTTGACTGCTGCCTGGACAACTCCAAATAGATCCCAGACTGCTTTAAAAATAAGAAATACACTTTTACACACATCTCAGTCCTCTGAAACTTTGAAATCCTTGTATTATATTATATTCCTCATATAAACTGGATGAGTTCTAACCATTGGCTCTAAATATCTGGTTCTTGAAATTGCCCCTACAGCCCTGTAGTATAACCAGCTTTTAGCATAGGGGACTCAGAACGCATATAAATTGTAGAAAGAAAGGGCCTGGATAATGAACAATAGTTCCCACAGAACATGCTCTGCAAGATGGACACAAAGTAGTTGAGTAGACAGGGTATCAGAGAAAGCAGATCATAGAGAAAATTAGAATAATGCAGATTAGTCAATTTCTGCATGCTTAAAATCGGCAGTGTATAACTTGTATAGGAATATTGGGTCGAGAAGCCTCCTCCTGTTGGCTGTACTTTTCAGGATACAAATACAGCGTTCTGGAAATAAAAGCTCCTACTCTATATGGTGGGCAGAGGAACAATGGAAGAGAGCAACAAAAGATGGTAACAAGGACACCACTTGGTAATTTCCTAACCTGACAACAAACTGTTGCATGTAGTAATCAGAATTTAGTTGTCAATCAAGATTAGACAACAGGAAAGCTGATGCCTTCCTCCTCTTACATCTATGCAAAAGATACTGTTTATTATTTTCACCATCGTGTAGATATGGACACAGACACTCATTGATGACAAGAGACTATCTATTCCCCAACTAGTGTCAAGTTCCTGTCTGTTTGACTCTAGAAACAGTGGTTCTCAATCTGTGGATTTTGATCCTTTTGGAGGTCAAACACACTTCCATGGGGGTTGCATATCAGGTGATTACATTACTATTAATAACAGAAGCAAAACTGGAGTTATGGATTAGCAACAAAAATAATCTCATGATTGGAGTCACCACAACATGAAGAACTGTGTTAAAGGGTCCCAGCATCGGGAAGATTGAGAAGCACTGCCCTAGAATGACAGTACCCAATATGAAATGTTCATGCACTCCCTTGCAATCTAGAACTAATGCAGCTGGGGTAGTAGCAGGATGGGCGGGGGCTGTGACTCTGTGTTTCCTTCTTGTACCTACGGGATGCTAATGTTGTTATCATCAGGACCACACTCTATCCATGGAGATGCTGGGCAATGATTGGTTCTCAACTGGCCACTCTCTAGGTTCACCTGTAGCCAGAGGCTTTAAAACTAGTCCCAGTGTGTATTCATCGCCATCAACTAGAAGAGGCACTTGGCAAGGGTGCACCTAAGATGGAAACATCTGTTGAGGGGGTAGCTAAAGAAAGTCAGAGTTGGTCTCAAGGTATTCATAATAACACAGTTCACCTAGGAATGGAAGGAAATAAAGACAAGTATGTTTTAGTGAGGGAGGGAGGGAACAAAATGAGGAAAATCTGGGGAATGAAGGAGGAAATTCAAACAAATGCCAGCTGAACATGTCTCACAGGCAGGTGTGGGACCCATTGAGCTATAGAGACGGTCTTTTTAAGGGAACTATAACTCACGTTCTATTATGCTATCTGGTGCTCTGATAAACATCATGATTAAAAGCAACCTGGGGAGAGAAGGGTGTATTTCATCTTATAGCTTAAGCCCATTATGGGGAACCAAGGCAGAGCTCAAGCAAGAACCTAGAGGCAGGAATTGAAGCTTAGGTCATAGAGGAATGATGATTATTGGCTTGTTACCTCCCAGCTTATCTTGTACAACTCAGGCCCAACTACCTAAGGATAGTACTACCTACAGTGGGTTGGTCCCTCTTTCATCAATGACCAATGAAGGAAATGCCTCACAGATGTGGCCATAGGCTATTCTGATGGAGGCAGTTCCTCAGTGGAGGTTCCTTCTTCCCAGGTGATTCTGGTTGTGTCAAGTTGTGGCTGCAGCTAACTATAACAGTGTGTTGATTGGCTCTGTGCTGGATTCAGTGGGCTGGGTGGTTCTCCCTCTGATTCCATGCAATGGATTATCAAGGCATGTGCATGCTCATTCTGTTCTTGGTACTAAGAGCAGAGACGTCTGCTTTCAATAGCTGGCAGCTGAATTGAATGGAGCCTGTGGCTTCTCTTGCATTGTCTTGGTGACCTGAGAGAGGCTATGGAGGGACTGGCAACTGTTGGTACAGTCTTGCATCCAACCTAGTCCAGTCAAAACAATCAGGGTAGTTATCCTAGATGAGATACCTCCACTGTTAAGTTCTACAGGACACAGATATAAATGGCCAGTAAGAAGACAACTGATTGCATGCAGAAGACTGAAACTGAGTTACTTAAAAGACAGATTTGAGAGCTAATTGACTGCCTCCTTCATATTATCTCCTATACCCTGGAGTCCAAGATCCTGGGAAGTTGGGACATAGATGGAAAGTGCTTGATAGCATGTACTAAGTGCCTGAAAAGTTTCAGGCATTTCAGATACATCAGCAATAAAAATGTCCTTGAAATGTTTGGGAGTTTGTGTCTATAGCACAGGAAAAATATGAGCTGGGATAATAAGTCTAGGAGGTACCAGTTCAGGGATGGTGTTGCTAAAATTCCTTTTCTAAGAGAGACTTAAAATCTCCCTGAAACCTCCACTGAGATCCCAATGACAAAATGAGATGCAGTTCATCAAAGTTCACTCTGAGGAGCCAGTAAGATTATTGGGCTTACTGAGCAGTGGGTGAGTGGCCACAGCCAGGGACAGGAGTGACTGAACAACAGACACACTGGAAGGTCCACATCTAGCATGGGTGATGGCTTTCCCACAGTCATGTAGGTGGACCCTCCTCCTTGGCCTTTCTTCACCTATACCCTCTAACTTCTCCCCAAGATCTGGAGAGCACATGCAATTAATGCAGATTGGACACGTCTGGTATGAATGGGTGGCTGGATACTCAGGTGAGGGTCTCCTGGCCTTCCCTGCTCTGTTACTATGAGAGAATGTCAACAGTCCACATGCCCAGCTGTATGTTTGGAGATTGAGTCCAGGGAACTCCTGAAGGTGGCAGCAGTAATGTGTCTCTGAGGTTAGAACTATACTCCAGATGGAGATTATCTTATGGAAAAAGAGAAGCAGGAAAGACACAAATCTATGGGCATCAATGTTTCAAAGTCATAAAGGCAAAGGATACACAGAACATGGGACAAGAATAAATGAGGACAGTGGACTGGGCAGCTGAGGTTGGAATGCTCTGAGGGCGAGTGAATAGCTTTTAGCTTCAAATGCTACACTGCCAATTTTAATTATTTCATTGTTATATGTGGTGTGTGTTGTTAGCCACTGTATTCCTGTCAGGGAACCTTCAAATGCTGTTTCTCTTTAAAGAAGATGAATGGTACCAGGGGCTGGCTCATCCTCCATGTTTTATCTATTTCCATCTGTCTAGAAGTTTTAGCGGTTGTCTTCTAATGCTTTCTGTTTCTCTGTATTGCTCCATTCATTTTAGGTTCTGTGGCACTGTTATTTGCAGGAAATTTGATTATGGTTAGGAGCTCATTGCAGGTAGGAAAGAAGTGAAAGGTTTTGCCCAACCTTTCCAATGAGCCCTGAGGTAGTAGACACACATAAAGAGGATGCTAGTTAGCCATCAAATAAAGGGGATGGTTAACAAGTCTGATGACTGAGTTCAAGCCACATAGTGGTTGAAAAGAGTAGATTCCTTCAAACTATCCCCTGCTCTTCACACAAGTGTCCAACAGCCCAGCACCACCACTCAGTAAATGAATAAGTATAACACTGGGTAGCTCAATACCATTGAAAGGTGAGGGCACATCTCCCCTGAGTCAACTTGTTGAGCCAATGAGTTTTGTCCAAGATGAAAGTATTCCTATATTGCATGAATTCTATTTGGTATTATGATAAAAACTCAGAGCCAAATATTGGAGAAAAGCTGGAATATCAGACATAGGGAACAAACTACAGTCACATCTCATTAGCCAACTCTCAGGCCTGTCTCTACACTTCCAACTTCTCTCTCTTTAGCCCACCAAGGAACTGTCTGGGAAAGCTGAAAAACCCCTCTTCTCTGCCCAGCTCTCTTAACTTGTCTTTCCTAAATCTGCGATTAAAGGTGTGGGTCACCACTCGCTGACCTTCAGGGCTTGGCTCTGTGGTTGACACTCTGATATTCAGACTAATTTTATTAAATATATATCACCACATTACTATATATAATTACTTTAATTACAATAAAAATCAATGGGCTTTATTGTGACATTTTTTATATCTATTCACTGACCCTTTGACCTCTCTTATTCCCCCTTGCCTGTCCCCTGAAAGGCCACTTAAGTATTTAATGTCATGTGTATTTGTGTACATATAAGCTTAGATTCTACATAAGAGACAAAATGTGTGATGTTTATCTTTCTCCCCAATACGATTTTCATGTCATATAGATTTAGAAATGACTCCAATATAGATCAAACCAGAAGAAAAGAAGTAATCAATTTAAAAGTATAAATCACTTTCTCCAATCCCAAATCAAATCAAACAAACCACAAGTATCAATACTCACTACTTATCACATCACATTGTGCTACAGCGAGAATTTTGCTCCATTTTCCTATATTCCTCTTTGCTAGCCTTTCTCTACATGTGTAAACAGCAAAAAGGGGGAATCCGGAAGCTTTAAATCCTATTTAGTAGGAAGTTGTGCTGGCATCCAAACAGAAGTGGAAGTACAGTGGGTCCCAATTACTGTTTTGTAATATATTTAGTTTCATCGGAAACCCAGACACACTTAATTGGACTATTCACAGTGATGCCAAGAATGTATAGTTACAACATTGTTCCAGGTGATTCTGATTAATGGTGGTTACCAGTCCCCACTGCTCCAGGCCTGAGGCTCAGGGGGAGCTGGTGTCTAAACTCCCCCTAGTGCATGATGGGTAAAGAAGGAGAGAAGGGTGCCTGCACACAAAAGTTATTTGTCCTTCCTAGGTGGCTTGATATTTTCCAGAGCTTTTGAAAAGTACGTATGTATTCTATTCTTCCACGAGCTCGGAACTTGGCCTTGAATTTGTTTGTGGAAATAAGTAGCCTAGTTTAATAGTACCTCTTTAGTCTCTGGCAAGCAAAGAACTTTTAATAGTAGAGGAGCTTGAGGAAGGGCTAAAATTAGAAGTAGGGAAGTAAGAATCCTGCACACAGAGCAAGATCCATTACAGAAAAAGAGAGAGGGGACCATCCTATACAGGTAACCAGAGAACCCTGGTCCAACATCTGTATATTAAGAAAATAAAACATGATGCCAAACTGAAAGGGAGGAAGATCCCTGGGAATTCCTAAGTCATGAGTGGACAAGAGAGTAGGGCACAGCAGAAGACTCCGTGGCATTACTCATGGAAGGCAAGTGGTCTACCACCAAGCCACACTCTCTACCTTCTTCTTACTGTTTATTTTGAGATCAAGTTTCACTAAATTGCCCATGCTGGCCTTAAACTTGTAATCCCCAAGTCACCTTCCCAAGTATCTTGGATTACAGGCTTACATGCCTGACTCCCTAAATTGTGTTGGAAGATCCCTAGTTAAAAAATTAGTTGTTAGACTACAAGGTTCTTTCTCAATAGTGTCACCAGTAATTGCCCTAAACGGTTACTGTCATTGGCTTGAACAGTATCCTTTATTTTGCACTCCTTACTTTCAGGACGATTTGATTATAACAGAGGCAGAACAGAAACTCTCTTCCCTCCCCACTGAGTTTGAAAACAACTTTCCTACCTATGCCTCATTTCTGAGCTGCTGAATGGGAAGAAATCCTACCTATCACATCTCCAAGGAGGTATATCCATATCAGGATGGATTTTTTTTTAACTGGGGGAAGAAAGGAAAAAATGTTATGTATATACACACATTGGATGGTGCTGTGATGGGTATGGGTACTTGTGTGTGCAGCACATAAGTAAAAGTGTCCTTCAGCTCTCTGCACTCTTCCTGCCTTCTGTTTGGTATTGGGTCTCAGTGTCCTGGAACTGTAGCACATCTGCCAGGCTAGCTGTCTGGTGTGCTTTGAGAGATCCTCCTGTCTCCATTTCTAATTGTAGCGTATGCAATTACAAACACTTATTATGTCACCCAGCATTTTACAGTGCTTTGCTAACCACCTGCCTAGTCTCCTGTCTGGGTTTTCTTCTTCCCTTAGCTATTGGGCTGAAATATTTTTTGTTGTCATTTATCCTTTATCTCTTTCTATCACTTGGAGATGGTAGAACTCCTCTTAAGATATGACAGTACAGGAAACTGACATACACACCTTTCTCTAAAACTGACCAAAGTATTAGATGCAGCTTTTGAGAGGATGAGGAGCAGTGTCCCCACTCTGCCAGAAGAAGACAACAATAAGAAGTGTCCAGCTCAGAAAGGTGCTGAGAATGTTTCACCCTTCAGGAAGGAGGCATACATCTTTACGGATATCAGGGACAATGGAAAGTAGAAGCCGAGAACAGGGTTTACCTTACATTTCTTGACCCGGAGAAGAGGTGTATTATCAAACACATACTGCTTTGCAGGAAAAGAAGGTTAAATTTGTTCACTATAAATAAATCCATCTTTTATTTTCATCACTAGTTTTAAAGCAAGTAATAAAAAAAGAAATTAATTTTTTATGCTAAATGTCTCTGTTTTCCATTTCCTCGCCTCTAGCTCTTCTTCCCTTCCTCCCATGTGAATACCATCTGCATGCCATGTTCTGGGCTATGATCGAAAAGAAAAATCTGTTGGTTTTTTATAAACCTTAGTAGTTATTATAGTGTTTTATATTTCCGTTTTAAAAATAAGCTAAAAATTGTAAAGCATTTTCAAATGTCTTAGAAGAACTACAAAATATCCCCATCTTCAAGGTTGGACCCTGTGTTAATAACCCTCTGTCACCATCTAGAGGTAGTGCAAATATATTGCAGGCCCAGTTCTTAAATAATTGAATGTATAAAGTCATCTCAGAGGTTAAGGCTTTTCAAATGTTTGCATATCAACCCTGCAGGAGAGATTGGACACTTTCATATGTAAATGACTACAGTTGGAATTTTTATTGCTATATCTGTGGTTATATAGAAAACAGGTCTCAGAAGCTGAGCCAAATTTTAGAGGACTGAGATGTACTGGATTATACAAATTGGAAAGACACCGAGGAGGTGAATCACGTCTATTAGTTTCATTAGAAGGCTGAAGACCTTAATGGATGGGCACTTAATAACTTCGTGTTGATTAAGAAAAAGACGAAGTTTTCATACTCTCACAGGGGCAACCCCTCCCTGACTCCCAGCCTGAGAACTTCTGGAAGTCTGTCCTAACTCTGTGTGTGGGGGGTGAGGGGGGGGGCAGGGTGAGAGAGAGGGGGAGGGGGGAGTTGACTGTCGATTTGACAGGATCTAGAAAAATCTAACAGATAAACCTCTGGTTATATCTGTGTGGCAGCTAGCAATCTAGATGATTGGGCTATGAGGTGAAAAGCCTCGCTCTAAATGTGGCTTGCACCAGTCCGGGGATTGGGTCTTAGATTGAATAAAAAGGAGATAATGAGTTGAACACCAGTGTTCATTCCTCTGCTTCCTGATTGCGGACACAATGTATCCTGTTGCTTACCTTTCTTGACAGGGTGATGTATATTCCCACCAACTATAAGCCTTGGATTCTAGCCTTGAACTTAACCACAAAAAGAGGCAGCCTGAAAGGATGTGGGTAATTTCTTGTAAACTCGTCTTAGTTGCTAGGGGCGCAGTTATTATCAGCTGATTGTGGACAGACCAAGTGTCCCTCCGGTTTCCTTTGGTGCTTATGTGGTGCTGTGACTTACAGCATTGTTGACCCCAGTCTCCTTTTTTGTTCAGTCTCTTGGTTAGTGACATGGTGGGTGTGGTGCTTTGTTTTTTTTACAGTGTGCCTTTGATATCTAATTTTCTCTAGCGTCTGTCCAGTTCTTTGGTGAAGTTACCTAATACATTAAGTCACCCCTGTCACAATCTTCTGGATGCTCATCTCTGGGTCCTGTATCCAATGGTTATGAAATGCTCAGAAAAATATATATTAAGTTCTTAGAATACCCTTTAGATATAACATGATGATTCTCATTTAACATATTTTAAGACAGGGGCCCTAGGAAACTCCAGTGATTGTGGAACTCTGATTTTTCTCACTTTGAAACCATGGTTCATCCTTACAGAAGATACGTGCCACATTTGCCTCTCCAGGCCAAGTACATCGTTCACTGCTGCATTCAGTAAACTAGAGTATATATACTTACCTGTCCCTTTCTCTAAGATCGACAAGGACCTCCTTTAAATGGTATTCAGGGTCCTGAGCAGGGCTGTTTCCTTCTGTTACCACCCTTGGTCTAAGATCTATCATTTTGCAGTCTGATGCTGGCACCAGTAACCTAACTTTCTTCGAGCTGCTTGCCCCAGTACCTCTGGTCTGTCTGCATGCTCAACAGACTTCCCATTGGCTAATATTTGGAGCTGATATTGCCTACCACCTACACATAACACATAGTCGCAGAAATCGAATGCATTCTGCATCCTATATACCTGCACGCTTTGCACACCTTCTGCAACACCACAGGGGTCCTTCTTATCCAGCCACCTGATGGTTAGTCTCTGGCCTGTTTAATGTTTCCACCACGGCAAATATTTTCCCTACTTCAAAAGCTCTTCTTGTGTGCTGTGCCCTTTTCTCTTAGCAGGTAAGTGCTAGTCCCCGCTTTCTTGTAAAACAGACTTACTGGTTGAGGCTTTTTTTTTTCTTCCCTCCCTCCCTCCCTCCCTCCCTCCCTCCCTCCCTCCCTCCCTCCTCCCTCCTTCTCTCCCCCCTCTCTCCCTCCCTCCCTCCTTCTCTCCCCCCTCTCTCTTTTCTTTTCTTTTCTTTTCCAGTGGCATCTCTAAGAGATGTCTCCTATCTGACAAGTCCCCCACCCCTCCCAACCAGAGTCTATCTGTTCGTACTCTTTAATGATATTTGCAATCACATCCTTCTGTTACTGTTTTACTGTAGCTGAGATACCCAGTGCAGGTCTTTCCCACTAGCCTGTGAAGAAGTTGTTTGTTTTTTGGTTTTGATTTTTCTTCTTTTTTTTCTCAATTCAAACTGTAGGGATCACAAGAACCAAATAGATGCATTGCGTAAAATAGGTAACCATACAGAATAGGAGGCACCTCATGTCCACAAGAAGCTCCGTTTCTTAGGACCAATATAGAGAGGTTTGGGTATCTGGGGACAAGATTCAATGTGTATAAGAGAAAGCCTGCAGAAGGCCACCTCGGGGTGGCGTGTGGGGGTTGTTTCCAATACTGGGGACAGCAACTAGTTATTCACTGCTCACTGTTCATTCTTCATGCTGCCCTGGGTAGGCTAGTCCCAGAGGGTTCTGGGCAGTTGGGTGATCTCGAGTGCACCCAAGCTTCAGGTTGAGGTCAGTACAGGGCGGTGAATGCAGCGAAAGAGAAAACTGCAGAAAGTTTCCAGCGACCCCTGGGTGTCTTCACCATCACCAGAAGTCACGCCCCTTACCTGAGCCTGCAGCTTCTCCGCTCAACTCTCAGTGCCCTTAAGCTAAGATCCCAAGCGCTGCCCTGGCTCTCCTGGCTGTGCATAGGTCCCTCCCTTCGCCTGACTCCCACCCGGCCACCCCGCCCCCTCCCTCCCCTCCCTCGGAGCCCAGGCCCAGGAATCCCACGCCCTTTGCAGCACAGGAGCTCGGACGAGCCCAGAGAAGCTTCGGGTCGCCAATCACTGAGCGGAGGAGAGGCGGGCGCTAGGCTCGGGCGCGCTGGGGGAGCCAGCTGGCCCTGCTCTGCGCGAGCCACAGACAATCACCCCCCGACACCGACACGCGCGCGGCAGACCCGCGGGCATCACCTACAGAGCTTCCCCTCCACGGGCACTGGGTGCCCCCCCCCCTGCACCCCGAAACGCCGCAAGCCCGCGCGGCCGGATCAGGGAGGAGGCTCATAGGCTCCAGCGCTGCCATGTGAGACGCAGAGGCGACTCTCACCTGGCGCCGCACCTGGGGCTCCGCGGCCCTCGGGGACAATGCGCGTCTCCAGCAGTCACCTCGTCCGCACCTGACCATGGAGTGCGCCCTCCTGTTCGCGTGCGCCCTCCGGGCCGCCGGTCCCGGGCCGCCGTGCGCTCCTACAGGACTAGGGCGTCTGGCCAAGGCAGGTGCCACCACCGAGGGGCGCGCCTCACAGCCGGGACCTGGGAGGCGCCCGACCCGCGCCGCTGCTCACACGCGGGTGTCACCTTTTTCTCTCTTGCAGGCGCTCCAGCTGTGCTGCCTCTGCTGTGCTTCGGTGGCCGTCGCCTTAGCCAGTGACAGCAGCAGCGGTAGCAGCGGATTAAATGACGGTTCGTATCTGCCCCCCTCTCTCTCTGCTTCCCGGACCCCGCCGCCCCACCCCGCACTCTGTCCCCTTTGTGTTCTAGAGAGAGAAATGTTAGAAAAAGGTGCACCTCCTAACCTGGCAGGTGTGTGCTGTCTGGAAAAAAAAAAAAAGAAAGAAAGAAAAAGGAAAAGGGTTCCCTGGTTGCAGAGGGGAAACGTGGCAAGGTCTGTGAAGTTATCAGAAAATCAGTGCCTCAAGCTGCGAGTCACATAGATGAGAAAATAATTTCCCTCCTTCACAGATGGCTTGTTAAGAAAAATAATCCGGATTTAAGTAAGAAATTAGAAAGGAAGTGGGCACCGAGAAGGGAATTGATAAAAGGCTCCTTCGATTCCTTCCTCCTTTGGGAAAGCCACAGAAATTCTAGTTGAAGCTGGGGGGCTGGGGGGGGGGGGTGAGTCCCAATTTCCCCTCTTGCCGCTTTCCCATTGTCCTTTCCAACTCTCTTTACTGACGTTGTGCCATGGATACCCTAAGATATCTTTTGGTGGAAAGCGCTAGCACAAGGTGCTTTCAAGTCCTTTGTCTCTTAAGTCCCCTAGCTTCAAAGGTCCAGAGTACACGCGATCTTTTCTCATTTATTACCTTCGCAATACTCCCAGAGAGGGAAAGCCTTGTTTTCAGTGTTTCCCACCAGCTGCAGGAGAACAATTCAGGTTTGCCCGGGGCTCTTTAGCAAGCCTTTACTGGCCAACATAGACTTCTTGGGACTCTAAATTGTCATCTTTTTAGGACCGAGTCCTCTTGTCCAGATGCAAGGGGTCGTTCTGGGACTGGAAAGTGTTAGAATTATGGACAAAGGCTTCCAGACAATGGGTTATGAAGAGGAGAAGCCCCCGACACATTTTTGTGAAGTTTACCTTTTGTCCACTCACAGCCAGTCAGAAGTTTCTAAAACTTCCTTCCTACTGATCAGGATCTAACAGCCGGCAAGCCCTCCTGTTCCAGGCATGGCCTATAAGGACTTATTTGTTTTGTTTTTGGAGACAGGGTCTCATGCAGTCTAAGCTACAGAGAAGATGACATTGACCTTAGGATCCTCCTCCCCTCCCCTCCCTAATGCTGATTTCACAGGAATGCCCAACACGCCTGGATTACATAGTAATGAGGATTGAACCTAGAGCCTCATGCATGTTTGTCACGAACTCCATCCACTGTAAGCACTTGAACTGACAAAGTATATCATTCTTTACAAGGAACCTCTCACAAGGCACCCTTCCCCAAACAGGACTGAATATAACCAACAGCCTATATGTTCCTCTTTTGGAATCAAACTTGTAGCAGGTGTCTTGAGTAGGTAAGGGGTAAGGGATCAGGATGACTGGCTAACACTCCCAAGTAAGAACAGGTGGAGGTACAAGGAGGTAAGAAACATGCACTATAGAAACAGTCTGGAACATATGTCGGAAATGGCGATTATGTAGTCAGCTCTGACTTTGGTAGATGGAGAAAATAAGTTAAAGAAAGGAAGGAAGGAAGGAAGGAAGGAAGGAAGGAAGGAAGGAAGGAAGGAAGAAGGCTGGCTTTAATCAAAAGCTACATACCTGCAGAGCAACATATCAGGAATTTTTGAGAACTAAAACGTGCCCTGCTCAATTTTAAGTGAAACACGTTTTTCCTTTTATTTTCAAAAAAAAAATATGTCAATGATAGGGTATTTCAAGTTTAAAAGAGAGAGGGCTAAAAGGTCCATAAAAGAGTTGGTCACGCCTTAAAAGTCACAAATAGTCCAGAAAGAAGCAGGGTACATTACTGTAATATTGGGGTTTCTTTCCTGATGTGAGCGTAATTAGAATATCATGTATTGATCCCTACACAACTGTGAGATTTCCTGATTCCTTAGTGTCTCCTAAATGATGTTTTATTTCATTGTTGTTGACTGTTCAGGGAAGGGAAATTTCTTTTCTTCCCCCCTTCCCCCTTTCTCTTCTGGGAGCCAAGGACCCAAGTGACTCAAACATGCCTCTTAGTTGTTCGGAATCTTTCTAAACACTTTCCAAATTAGTTTCCCATTCTGTGCCTCGAAAGTGGAAACCCAGAACTATTTTTTTTTTTTTAATGTGCACAGGGCATGCTCCACATCATCTTCTGCGATGATGCTTTTCAATTCCAATGTTTTGTGAAAGAAAGCAGTGTACTCACACGGCTCATTCCCACAGCAAATTGTTTCCTAGCTGTCCACCCCCTACACATATCCCCAGATCATACAGCAATTAGTGTTGCTCAGGGGAGCCAGGGGGAAGGCATTTTTAAACATGCCTTTCCAGGTGTCCCTGATCTGCCACACCCCCTCTAACATGTCTGAGCAGTTTGAAACATCAGCCTCTTTCTATCTAGAATGCTTCTGAATGTTTGGAGGCAGGTTTTTGCCTAGGTAGTGTTTTCGGCCTCAGATTAAACAGGGGAGTCCCTAGTGGAAGCTGCCTAAAACAGTCAAGGAGATCCAAGTATTAGCATCCTGTTCTCATCTGTAGTAGCACTGGAGAGGGGAGTTCACTGCCACTTGTTAAGGAGCTAAGAGATCATCAGAATCTGCATACTTTGTGAGTAATTTGCAGTTTAAACCCCACCAGAAAAGTTTCTGTCCTCAGGTCAACCTAAACAAGGCTATATTCTCCCAGAAGAAAAATTCCTGCTCACTAACCTTTGTGACTTTATACTGATTATTTTTTTTATCAATAATACATACATACATATGTACACACATACAGATTTCTTTTCAGATTGAATATTAACCTTCCACCCAAATATCCTTAAAATTTATCAAAATTGCATTTAGCTTTTAGTTTGTTGTAGGATTTTTTTTTTAATGCTTGACAAGTGCTTCATCACTGAGCCACTGTAGCCTCTATAGGAATTTAAGGTGGCAGAGCCCTACCCAGAATGCAATGCACAGGAACCTCTCTGAATTTCCTTCACTGTCAGGTGCATGGAATAAGGTTTTTTGGTGAGCTTTGGGACAGCCTGTTGGAAACTGACTCTTTGGCATCTTGGGCCCTGGGTGCTGACAGCTAAATTTTTCCATTACAGATTACATCTTTGTCACGCCAGTAAAAGTGGACTCAGGCGGGTCGTACATCTCACACGACATTTTGCACAACAGGAAAAGGCGATCGGCACCCGGTGCCAGCAGTGACCTGCACTACTACTTTTCAGCATTTGGACAGGATCTATACTTAGAGCTCAAGCCCTCGGCCATTTTGAGCAGTCACTTTATAGTCCAGGTACTTGGAAAGGATGGTGCTTCAGAGACTCAGGAGCCCGAGGTGCAGCAGTGTTTGTATCAGGGATTTATCAGAAATGACAGCTCGTCCTCTGTTGCTGTGTCTACGTGTGCTGGCTTGGTAAGTCTGCCCCAGTCTAATGGAGCCCATGCTTTTCATGTTTTGTGTAACTTGAATGAACAGATGTCTGCAGCATTAAGCTCTCTTCCAGCCAACTCTACACATCCACACTGTCAGCTTTGATATGGATAATATTCTCATTGAATTAATCTAATCTGCTCTCTGGGGGGAAAAAGAAAATATAATAGAACTTTAATGAGCATTTAGAACATTCTTTTGATGTTTAATAGCCTAGGCCCTTTCATTCTCCATGTTTGAGACAATCCTCAAGGAAATTAATTTGATGGGTGCCATTCGCTTCCCAAAGTCTCTGGAGACCAGGATTTCTATAAATTTAACAGGCTATATGCGTCTCCATTGCTTTGAAGGGAGAAAACTGCATTTGAATCTAAAACTGCATTCAGCAGCCAGAGTTAACCTACCTTCAACTTGATGGAATGAGGGTCTTTTGTTTTTGTTTTTGTTTTTTTAAATCTGTTGGTGGTGTACTGCTTGTGGAAGGCATCCTCTTAGAATGTGGGGTGATGTGTGTGTGTGTGTGTGTGTGTGTGTGTGTGTGTGTGTGTGTGTGTCTGGGTGTCTGTGTGGACTAGCCATATAAAATGTGGCACCTAGGGAGGCAGGCTTTTTAAAAGCGCTTGGGACAAGCATGATTTCCTTTCTGTATAATCTTTCTGTGTCAAACACCAGGCCAAGTATAGCCATGTAAATGATACTCAGAATCCAATCAAATATAGAAGGCAGTAAATGACATCCTAGGCTTTCATCTCATGTAGCAATGGAAAAATGTCTGAGACCGAAAGCAGAGTTGCTATGGGAGACACATGGTGACCATGCTATTGCATGGCCAGAAGAAGGAAAATGTGAGAAAATCCAGTTTGGAGTTTGTTGGTGATGTACATGTGGGATGCAGCTTGGCTAAGCAAGAAGTGTTGTGAGGTGTGAGTTGGAGAGTGAAGGAGGGCTCCCCTATTCTTCACTGTTAAGATTTTTCAGTTTCAACTTTTTTTTTTTTTTCCACAGAGTTGTCCTGAAACCCAGCCAAAACCATAACCACAGTCACAATATTCTTTAGTGTATTTAAATTACAAAATAAAACATCAAGTTAGCAATTTCCAACTAATTTAGATTCATTTGAATGATGACTGTCTCAGCAATTCCCTATATGTTATAGCATGGTTACACACACGTGTGCTCATACACGTATGGACACATTTTAGATTTGTTCTTTGTTTTATTGTGTTGAGTCCTCCCATGTTGTTGTTCACATTCTTCTTGTGTTTACCTCTCTCTGCCTATTCCAGTTTCCCAAAGTCCTTAAGAATTACTCACTCCACCACGGAACCTTAGATGATATCATTCCAAACACTCAGAATTAACGGCAGTAACCTCAGGTTCTCATTATCAAACCAGTGCTAACTGGGACGGTTCTCCCAGTACCTTAGTCTCCTCATTTCTAAAGCTGGAAATGGCCCACGCGTTGGCTCAGTAGACAAAGATGCTTGCTGCCGAGCCTCATGCCTTGAGTTTAATCCCCAGGAAGGACAAGTTCATGGAGGAAGAGAACCTGCTTCTCTGATGTCTGCCTGCATGCTGTAGCACACACAAACCCACACAATACACCCTCTAAACAAAATAAATACAAACTTGTAAAAAGGATAGTAGTAACTGGAGAGATTTCATCCAGGTCTATAGCAATTTATATGTGAAATGTTCTTTTAGTCTCTAGCTTTTCCCATCCTTACAAAACATAGCCTCCACATTCAGTACCTGGAATTCCGTTCTCTGTGGGTAGTAGGAATCCTGATCAGTTTATCTCATAAATGGAATAGACATTGGGTGAACTTTTCCGGTGAAGAGACCCACTCTTAAAGTGGGGACAAATTATTATCTAAGGCAGAAGAATGAGACGGGTTGTTTGTCAGCTTTGACAAGTGTGAAAGAAGGATTGACATTGAGCTCTGCCCCGTGGGAGGTACAGGTTGTCCCTACTGTTCTATAAGGCAGGTGTGTGGACTAGTTATACTGACATCGTTGGACCTTGGTTGGCTCTCATAAGCCATGCCAGGTGACTTCTGAAACCATTACAATCTACAGACATCTGACTCCAATGATCTAATTTGTTGACCCTGGTAGAGCCTGTTAGGTAAGAAGTAGGGAGCAATCAAACTTATTTATCCTATGTTCTCTACCATCCCTTTCTTATCCCCGCACAAAACACCTGTGCAATTCTTGAACTCTGAACAGCAAGAAGCAAAATGAGAGAGGATGGAAACTCTCACTGGCAAGTGGTGACCCTGGTCTATATTAATGTTATAACCTGTGTTGAAGGGTAATATCTGCATAGAAACATTAAAATGTGCATACAGAAAAGCACAAAAAGTAATGATATAATTTAATTAATGCTCACTAAGTTTACATCCATATTTGTGAGCCTAGATCAAAGAGGACACTGTCAGTGCCTCAAAAAAAGCCCTTAGTTATTCCTACCTTCTAAACATGAGGTAACTATTTTGCCCTAACAAATGTTATGGTTTATCTGTCTTTATTGAAAATTATTTCTTAAATGGAATCACAATTTTCTGGTATGAGGATCCCATAATTACCGTGGGACTATGCGTTTGTACATTGCAAATATTGTCTCTGTTAATATTGTTGTAATAAAATGCTGATTGGCCCAAAACTAAGTAGACAGGAAGTATAGGTGGAGCGACCAGACAAGGAGAATTCTGGGAAGTGGAAAGGCAGACCACAGATGCCAGCCGGACATAGTGGAAGTAAGATGAGAAGGCTACACTGAGAAGAAGGTACCGAGCCATGTGGCTAACTAGGGGTAAGAATAATGGGTTAGTTTAAGAGTAAGATTTAGCAAGTAATAAGCCTGAGCCTTCCCCCAAACAGTTTGTAATTAATATAAGCCTCTAAATAATTATTTTATAAATGGCTGCAGGCTCATGGGTGGGAGAGAGTGGCCCAGAGGGGTCAGAAAACTTGTGGCTACACGTAATGGTTTCTTTGCAGCTGTTCTTCCTGTGGGATAGATCCCTAAGAGAAAAGCTGCTGTGTCTGGGAAGGCACAGGTGAAGCTTTACAAGATGCTGTGGGTCAGCTTTTCAACATGGCTGTGTCAATCTACACTCAATAGTATTCGGGAAAGTTGTAGATGCTTTCTATTCTTACCAACACTTGACACTATCTGCCTTTTTCATCTTAGTCATATAGGTGTGCAATGGATACCACATTGCAATTTACATTCTTCTGATGGCTGACGGGTGAGGAGCCACCTTTGAGCTTATTGGCTAATGTATATGCTTTCTTTAATGTTCTCTTAACTGTATATAGAAAAGATATAGAATACATGTTGCAACTTGTATTCTTTCTTAGTGGATAGAAAGAAAGGTTTAAGCAAACTACTCTTAATGACTCAGTATCCTCCTTACTGTGGCTGTTAAACTATGATATCATCTCTTAGGTTTTGAAAAAGCAAGTCATGTGAAGTCCCCTAAAGATACCACATTGAGGGGGAAATGAGAGATGAGCATAAAAGTAAACAGCCATGTCTTTCCTCTTCTAGCTACCTACAGATTCTGTTAAGCATCTTAGTCCAAGAGGGAGGTTCATAATTTCCCTAAGGTTAGTTGACAGAACATTGTAGATGATCCAGAATTTCAGCAGATGGACTTGTGTCTAATAGGCTTGCTAGAGTGACTAGTCAGAAAGTTAACCTGCCAGAGGATGGGGCAGTTCTTCATCCATTGATCTGAATGCTGATAGGAGGTGGATGGGGATGGATGACACTGTGAGGTAGAAAGTGTCATGTAAAGTTTCTGTCTGGATTAAGAGTGGGGCTGGAGTGTTGGCTTCAGGATCCCTTTAGATATGTTAGCCATCTCCCAGTGTGCTTGCAGAATGTATTAAGAAAGTAATCAGTCACCTTTAAATGATGTGGCAAAGTGCCAGCAGGAAAGCAAGCTTCTACTTAGACTGTTAGGGAAACCTTGGAAGAAAATGCAGAGTAGTAAGATTACAGTAGTGAAATGCATATATTTTTTTTCTTGAAAATAGGCACACACACTCCAGCTGGATTTTTTTTTTTTTTCTAGCAGGGGATTTCCCTGAATAATTCAAAATTACCCAGTGCTTAAAATATTTCTAATACTTTCTTGGAATGTGCAACTACCATGCCAAGCCAACAGATTTCACTTTAAGGAGTTCAGTGGGTTGTTCTTTACTTTCAATAATTCACAAAACAGGAGTAAGTAAACTTTGTCTGCCACTAAGTTCACATGCGATCCTTGGCTTTTAATTCTGAATGTCTGTTCTGGATCAACCCCGCCCATTCCACCTGGTGATCTTAAACTGGGTGAATGTATTTTGGAATTTCAACCTTTGTCACAGAATCAGGGGCTCACATATTAACCTAGTTCTTAGTTTCCTGCCACATATGTCCTTTCTACTCTCTGAAGCCTCCCCCTCCATCCACTACAGTGATGAGAAAGGTGGTTATGGCAACTGGCAAGCCAAGTCTATCAGAGGGTGACCTCACCTTGCTGTGAAACTGTAACAAACTCTGGATGTTCACCTGTGTTCTTTAATTCAATTTTATGTTAGATAGTATCTTTTTTTGAAGATTTTACTGTTTTAAAACATGCTTTAGGGATCTTTTTTTGTTTAAAAAAGAAAGTGATTCATAGAGTATGACCCACTTGGTTAGCTTTGTCTGACATGCTAAAAATTTGGATTCCTTTTCTTCAGATTGGAATTTGGTCCCATAAATGTATAATTCTGTGAATGATTTTGGTCTGTTTTAGTATTTAATAACTAGTTGCTGTGAACACTTGTGTTTGGGGAAGGTAGAAAGCTACACAAACTCATGGTTTCGTCACCCGAGAGCTGTTCATTGCTTCTGTCATGGCAAACAGCATTTTCTGATCACAGAGGTAAAACTGTGAAAGAGGAGGACACAGATGCCGTGAACACACCGACAGAAGTGCCTTGCCTTTTATTCAAAAGCAAGATTTGTTTGTATCTTATGTGTATGGAGTTTGAACCTGCATATACAAATGTACACTGCGTGCACGCAGTGCCCAAAGAGGACAGATGATTTTGGCTTCCTTAGACTAGAATTACAGGCGGTTGTGAGCCACATTGTGAGGCTGAGAACTAAACATGGGTCCTCCACAATAGTAGTGAGCACTCAACGGTTGCCTATTGCTGAACCATCTCTCCAGGCTAGTGTCTAATGTTTTCATATTGCAATAGGTCATGTAATGGCTCAGCAGAACTCAGGAGCAAAGAGCCCACGACTTTGTTCATGCTTGACATGTAATCCAGTCACACATTACCCCCCCCACACACACACACCCTCATAAGAGGACCTAATGTATTGAGTAAGTTTAGGATTAGTGAACTATGCTTGGCTATAAATAGCCATGGGCTGTGGATTAGACACACCTGCAAGAGAAGTAGCAACAGGGCTCTTAGACCTAAAACCTCCTATCTTAGTCTAAACTAAGATATGAGTCAGCAGAGCTCAGGAGCAAAGAGCCCACAAGCTATAGCTTCAGAAAAGGGAGAAGCTGGGCAAGGTATTACCAGACACCACCCACCCCTGAGCAGTAACATGTACATGAGCACACCAGTGAATCAGAAAGTCCCATATCACTGACAACTCTTCAGTTCTCTTTAAACTTAGACTTTCTACAATATGTTTGGTGATGGGTATTTTTCTCTTTTGAAGAACATCTCTGCATAAGTTCATGAAAACAAGATGATCATTAGCATGGTGCTTTCCCCAATTCTGTATTATGTCCTAAGTGTGAAGAAAACCCCTAGGGATAAATCACGGCCACTAGACATATAGAAAGTTAAGCACCCAGGCTGTCCACAAATTTACTGTGTAGCTGAGGATGACCTTGAAGGTCTGGTCGTCTTACTCCCCCCCCCCCCCCACACACACTTCTTGAGTGCTGAAATACCAGAAAGCATAACCATGTCTGGTTTTATGTGGTGTTAGGGATTAAGGCCAGGGCTTTGTGCGTGCTAGGTAGGTGGGTATTCTAGCAACTGAGTGCCACATCCAGAGCATTTCTGCCTTCTTCTCATTAACCCCATGTGTGCCTGAGTAACCGAGGATGACCTTGAAGTTCTGATCCTCCTGACCTCCTAAGGTATGCCATCATAACTGGCTTTATATGATTCTGGGGATTAAACCTAGGACGTTGTGTGGACTAAACACTTTATTCACTGTGCTATGTCCCTGGCCATTTCATATCTTTTAATGCACTAACATGTATTTTCAGTCTCTAAAAGATGGAGTCAATACTGGCCTGACCAATCTAAGTGTTTTAAAACTGTACTTTGAGTTGACACCTTATACCAGGATTCCCAGTTTCAGTGTAAAGAACAATTGCTAGGTCTAAGGTCATTTTGCACTTTCTTGGTACCTGACCTCTCTGATGATCACGGTTTGTTCTAGTTGGAGAAATATTCTTTTGCTTTATAAACTCAATCTAGACCACACTCTATTCTTCCCATGGCTATCAAGTGGAAACACACACACATACACACAAGCAGTCAGTGACCTTGTACGTCTACTCAGCTCTAGAGTGCATGAGTCTGCTGACTTCTGATAATCTCTGCAAAGACCAGCTGACCACAGGGAAGGCAGTTTTGCTGTTGCCACGAAACCTTCTGTCTGGTGTTGGCTCATTGTCCTGGCTCCCCACTGTATCAGAGACTACCAACAGAGTGGGTATCACAACCAAGGCTTCCTCAAGAATCCCTTCTAGCTAGGATTCCTGGTGCACCATCTAACTTTGTCCCCTGCTTTCTCTTTCTTTTGTCTACTCCATGGCTAGCTGCCCTGATGTCCCATTGTGTCCTTTCTTCAGTGGTGGCCTTTGCAGCCTGTGAATGCAGCAGTGACCATTCTCAGGAGAGCCTGGGTCCCTGCGAGGAGCTTTCGAAGCCATTGGATTTGAATAGGCGGTAGGGAGCTTTGATGTCTCCTTTTCAAAAGTATTTTATAACTCAGAAAGCTGTCACTGAGTTGTCTGTCCCTGGTCACTGCCTGCCATCATCCTTAGAAAGCCGATTTCCATTCATAAAAGGGCTGAAGTTAAATGCCTTTCGCCTGTGGTTCTGCTGCTTTGTGGGGCCTTGTTAGCTAGCAGGGGATGTTGAATTACATCTACCCCCTTGGAACGTCATGGTCACTTGAGAGGATCATGTGAAATTACAGATTAGACTGGGTTGTATTTACATGTTTTTTAATATAGGCTGGCCCAAATCAAAGATGTTTTCTTAGGCTATTATTCAATTCACCAAGGGTAAAAGGACCCTTTTATTTTCTTGGCTTCCCTCCTCTGCGTTCTCATAAGACATGATTTGTGAAGAGAATGATTTGCTTTTAACAACGCTTTGAGCAAAAGGCCAAACCAAATTAAAAAGAAAAAAAAAATTTTTTTTTCAAAGACCAAAGTTCTTGCCAGGGAGTTGAGCTCCAAAATTGCTAAGGCAAACCTGAGGGGTCTCTCATGAGAAGTGGAAGGGCCCAGCCTCCCTCTGTGCTATCTGCCTGTCATAATATGGCCACTGAGCACCACCCCTTTTGAATCATTCTGTTGGCCATACTTGACTCCAGGGTCCTAGGCTGGGCATCCTGGGCATCCTGGCATCCCGAGCTTGCTTCCTGAGGCCTCAGTGGAAATGGCTGCTGGCAGAGGATGAGGAAGACTAGTGATAAATGCTGAACTTGTCACATGGCAGCTGCTCTGTGCTTGATTGTTGACTTTGAACTAGGAGGTGGTCTGGGCAGGAAATGGCCATTGAACTCTTCCTCCTGTCCTGAAGCCTTTCCAGGCAAGCCTGTCAGAACAAGAAAGGATTTTTTTGGTGCTGGCAACCCTCTTGGTGTGAAGGTTGGGGATCTTGTAAGGAAACATTTTATCAAGCAAGAAAGAATAAAAGAGGGCTGGGGTCAGGAGGAAGACGAGGTTTGACACAGAGAACATAGACCTCTTCAGACTCCGAAGAACTGGCCCTTCTACCTCAGCAGCCAGGAACATTTCTCACCCTCTGTGAGCTTGACTTTCTCACTGTAAGCTGAGGTTGTAGATAGGACCTCACTCGTGGGGTTCACAAATATTTGGTCACAAGAAACACCCTGTATGGATGCCCGAGATCGGTCCCCCTGGATGACCTAGCTCCCTTAACTAAAAATCAAATTTGTTAAGATTCCAAAATTTCTGAGCGCCAGCATGATGCCGCACTTCAGGACAAAAACTGAAAGTTACCAGTCAGTACCCTCTGGGGTCATTTTTGAGAGTGCTTTATTCAACATGAGCACCCAAGTTATATACAGAGCTGGGAAGTTGACTGGTTGAGAGAGAAAGAGAGAGAGAGAGAGAGAGAGAGAGAGAGAGAGAGAGAGAGAGAGAGAGAGAGAGAGAGAGAGAGAGAAATGTCACTTTAGACCTTATATGCTAGCATGTCAATTGGCACTTAAATATAAAAGCCTAGCCCCTGCTGTGTTGTTCTTTCAATGGCCTGAGAGCAAGTGAATTTTGAATGAATATTTGCAATAATAATCATTATTATGCAATTATTGGAGTGAGTGGTGTATTCCTTATCTTAACTGCTTGGGACTGCAGTGTTTAGAACATTTTATCTCAAACTATACATATATATATATATATATATATATATATATATATATAGATGATACATATGCTACATGATATATCATCCATACACACACTCACACACACAAACTCACACACACATGCAAAATGGTGTATGTGTGTGTAGTACTAGTTACATTTTTGTTGCTGTGATAAAAATACCACGAGCAACTCCACTTACAGAGGAAAGGCTGATTTGGACTCCTGGTTCCAGAGACCTAAGTGTCCATCATAGCAGGGAACCATGGCAGCAGGCAGCAAACATGGCAGCAGGAACAGCTAAGAGCTCACACCTTGAACTGCAGGCAGAAAGGGTGAACTGGGAATGACTTGAGGCTTTGAGAGTTCAAAGCCACCCTCCAGTGATGTGCTTCCTCCAGCCAGACCAGTACCTAAACCTACCCAATAGCACCACCAGCTGGGGACTAAGTGTTCCTGAGACTTGAGGGACATCTCATTCAAACTACCATATAGACAAGCACATAATTATATACACACATATGTATAGATACATGTGTATATGTTTGCTTATATATATATAAATGTGTGTATTTCTGGAATGGTTTAAATCCATCCTTTCTGTCTTTTTCCCAGCTCACCACCTTTTCCTCCATACTTCCACACTCTCTTCCCGTTTTTCTCTTTTTCCATCTCCTTCCCTCCCTCTCTCCATCTCCCCCCCCTCCTTTCCTGCGAAGATTGCTAGCATTCAGTGAAGCTGGTCCCGAACCATCCAGCTATATAATCATGTCCTCATCCATTATTCTTTCAACCATACTTTCCTTCTCTTGGCTTCCATCTCCAAGCAGGGCTTCTGAGTTCCAGGTGATTTGGACATTTCATTGAGTTCCTGATTCAGTCGTCCCACCTGACTTATCCGTCCCTAAGGCTACCAATGTGTCACAGCTAAGAACAACTGTGTGGGGGTCTAGGCTTTATTTGCCTTCACACCTCTGTAAGACTTGAGGCTTCATTGAAATATTGGCTGTGTTGATCAGAACAAGAATAAACCACTCCTCTTTCCTTTGTAGGGTCACAGGTGGGTTAATGCAGAGGAGATCTGGGGAGATGCAGAGTGAGATAAGGGCTCGACAGTAACCAGTTTGAAACTCTTCATAACTGGGCTTATTTGTACCCTGTATGTGCTTGTGAATTTATTATGTTGGGGGGGGGGGAGGGGTTGTATTCACTGGCACTTGTATTGCGGTATCCTTGTCACAGCAGTAGATATTTTTTTAAAAATGCCTGCCTTTGGTGTAATTTTATTTTTTAATTTTTGATAATTTTCACCCTCCCCTAACGCTTCCACGACCCACCTCTACTCCCTTCCCACCCGACCTAGTGTCCTCTTACCTAGGCAGCAACTCAGCCCCATTTGTGCCACCCAAATGCTCTTAGGCATGGGGCCATCACTTTGCATGTGAGAGACCTACCACGGATCACATCTGCAGTTCTCAGGTCTCCCTCACTTGGCAGTTATCAGTTGCCAATAGCTTCTCAGCTAGAGGTTGGAATTTATGCTTACCTCTTGCCTCCACCTTGGTGTTTGGTCTGGCTTGAGCTTACATGGGTCATGTTCATGCTGTCACAACTGTTGTGGGTTCATACGTGTAACTGTCCTGTTGTGTCCAGAGCATGTTGTTTAATCCCTTCAGCTCTTCTTCAGGGAAGATACCCAAGCCTTGGTTAATTATGCTTATATCTGTGCTGGTTTTTGTTGTTTTTGTTGTTGCTATAAAAATATACATCTATCTGCAAGCGTCTCATTTGACTCAGAACTGTATTTTATTGGAAGAAGGGTTAGAGCAGAGAGCCTCCTTCATATCAGATGCAGGATACTAGTTATGGACAGGGATTTATATGCTTTTTATTGGCATGTGGCATCGTGTCATTGTCACTGTTATCTTAATTGTCCAATATGCAAAGCTGCTGAGAACTCACTTCCTCTGGTTTTGCATGGGTCCAAGACAGTGGCTTCAAAGAGCTCCTCTAGGAGAACATATGTGCTGGAAAATTGCATCGTTTCCCACCATAAGCAATAAACAATTCAAGAGAAAATGGCGCAGATTTAATCTTGAAGTCCAAATATAAACAGGCCTAATGATAGTACTACACATTAAGGGCTTTCATGACCAAAAATATTTGTTTGGAGTTCATACACAGCACTGTCCACAAACCCAGGAGTTTGGTTACATCAAGTTGCTCTCAGAAAAGCTTGTTCCCACGGTTTTCTCAGCCAGTTATAGAGCAGAATAGACTCAAATGCTCTAACAAAGATCTGGTGAGTGTTCTGCCTGGATCGTGTGATCACTCCTCCTGAAGGGGATGCCTTTGATGTACCTAAGGATTTTATTTTCAGTAGAATTCTTTTGATTGCTTATTCATGCCACTCAACTTTGAAATATTTGATCTGCCCCCTTTACCAGTGTCAGTCATGGGGGCATGCCTTTGGATATAAATTAGATGTGGACATCACTAATTTATGAGGAGCCAGCTCTGTGCACACTCTCCTTTGAGAGACGGCACTTGAAAGAGATTGAGATAAGCTGGTAAAGGAGCTTACGTCTGCTGCCTTGCCAGGTTCTATAACAGAGTAGGCAGTATCCTAAGGCCATCCTGTGACACTACAGTTCCTCATCTGCATTTTACTTTTCCACTCCCTGGAGTCGTGTACAGAGTAACTCAATGTTGATTTCTCTATAAGCAGGTTATGACCACAAATCCTCTGTATTGTGCCTAAGTCTGGGGTCCTGTTGTATACGTGTCAAAGGTAGCATTGAGGTTAAATATTTCTTACATGATCTCTAATGTTGTAATATGTGAATACCCATCTCTGCAGCTTCCTAAGGGGTCTGAATTTTGCAGCCATTGCTTTGCAGTAAAACTTTCTGGCATAGGATGAATTCACTTCTTGTAAAAGGCTTCCTTTTGTGTGTAAGACAAATCCAAACAAATTGGTGCTCAATACTACATATGTAACCCTACCATTTATAACTAGCAAAAGAAGCCTACAACAGCAAGTAGATTTTATTACAGACAGTTGGAAAATCCTGAAGGCTCATGTTCAGATACCCATCCAGGCCCACAGAAACAAGGTTGAAAGATGAAGCCAAGACATGAGAATCTTTACAGATTCTCCATGTAGTCCTGAAGCAAAGTCAAATTTGAAAATCTCTGGTCTAGGTAAATTCCGTGGACCTCAGACATGTCAGCATCTCAGAAACAGCTTGTATAGCAGCTGCAAATGTCAGAATGACATGGTAAAATGCCTGGAGATTTAAAAGCCTGGTTGGATTTCTCACTCACTGGTGATGCAATTTTGAAAAAAAAAAATGATTCTTTTGGATAAAGTTTGATTTTTAAATTTTTTATTTTGTATTAAAGAGGTTGGGGAGGAAGGCCATATCCTGCACATTCAAGAGTCAGGAGAAAACCTCAAGTGATGTATCTCAGTTTCTACCTTCTACAGAATCTCTTGTGTTTTGTTTTCTTGTTGTTATTGCTGCCTACACTAGGCTATCTGTCTCTCAAACTTCCGGGAATTCTCCAGTCTCAGCTTCTATCTGGCGATGAAAGGGTTTATAGATACATGCTACTGCACTTACTGCGTGTGGGTGCTGGGGATCTGAACTCATGTCTTCATGCTTTACACACTGGGCCATCTCCCAACCCCAACATTTGTTTTTAAAACAGACTCACAGGAACTTGCAGAAATATTACATGGAGATGCTGTGGCAGAATAACTGGACAATCTGGGAATGTAGCTTACTTGTCTGTAAAGTGGTGACTTTGAAAGAAAAGAGGGCTGTTATATTAAAGGGTAAAAGTCCAAAAAGACCTCCTACAGTTCGGGCCTCTGTTGTACATGTTCCCTCTCCCAGTGGTGCATTCTGTCGCTGGATCCAGATGCTACAAGTATGAAGTTTTGCAGTGTAAGATTCTAAATCTGTTGGCCTTTACATGGGGACATTCCATGAAGGTCTAACAATATCAAACAAGCCCTTTGAACCTGGATGTAATTGAGGGTAGATATCACTGGGGCTCAGAGTAGGAGGGGCTTAACACAAAAGATTCTCACCTGCAGGTTCTAGATATGGAAGGGACCATGTCACGAGGCAGAGTCAGCCTCTAGGACCAGTATAGTTTTTGACTGATAAATGGCAAGCAAATAGAGGCTCATTTCTGTCTCCCAAAGGAACTGAGTTCTGTCTCCAGTCTGAAGAGCCTGGAAGTGGATTCCTTTGCAGAACTCAAGAATATAAGTGGGACATCGTGCACTTTTGACTGGCAGAACTGTGAGTTGGTGATAGGTTTCCACAACTTGCTTCTTGACCATAATTTTTGAGCAGCAGTAGAATACAAATACTGTAGTAAGAAGTTTCTAGCCCAGCCTTTTTGGCCTAGCCCAGAGATTCGGACCCACTTGCAGACCCACTGCCACTTAGCCCCAAATAATCACATAAAGTTTACATTAATTTCATGCTGATTGACCTACATCTCAGTCCTATAACTTGCTAGCTCTTAACTCTTAAATTAACCCATGATTAGCCAAGTAGCTTTGTACCTTTTCTCAGAGCAGCATTTCGATTTTCCTCTGTGTCTGCTGGCATCTCTGTCTGACTTTTCCTGCTTCCAGAGTTTTCTTAGTCTGGAATCCCCACCCACACTTCCTGTCTGCCTTCTGGCCAATCATCATTTTATTAAACCAGTAGGAGGGACAAATGTTTACAATGTGCCAGAACATAATCCCACATCAAAATATAGAAGTCTCTGAGGCTTATTCTAGGGCACAAAGGAAATCCCTTCCATTTTCAGGTTCACGGTCATCTTGGACTATCTGCCACCAACCTTCTGTAGCAGGTGAGCTAGAATGTATGATGATTGGTCTAGGATGATTGTCAGCCTGATGAAATTTAGGATCACCTGGGAGACAAACTTCTGGGTGTTCTGAGAAGGGAGTTCCCAGACGGGATCAACTGAGGAAAGACCCACCATCGAAGTGGATAGCATCATCCATTGATGGCCTAGAATTAAAAAGTCTGAGGGAAAAACCATGTGTCTGCTGTTCTTCATTCTTGGCTGGTACTAATCATGATCAACCTTCTAATATGGACACACCACCAAGTGACAGACTCCTAGGGATCTTATTGGTTTTTAGTGCAGATTCAGGACTGTAGAAGCACCTGGCTTCACTGAGACAGTTCTCAGCTCTGTTTCTCCAGCAAATAGATAGCTATTGTTGGACTACCTCATTCCCTATAGTGCAAGTCAATCTAATGGTCTATTTTCTTATCACATGTGCACACATACTATTGGGTCTGGTCCTCTAGAGAACTCCACTTAATACTATGGTTTGAAAAGGAGCAGCCAGTTGTCCTACACACTTACTTATTTAAATTACCTCTGAATTGTGTTAGTGTAGATGCTCAATGGAATAAAATTAGTACTAGGATGAATAATTCTTTATGAAGGAATAACTATGCTTCATTAAGCACCTAGAGACATCCCAGGCCTTTACCTATAAAGCACTATTATCATCCCCAATTGTGGAGCCCAGAGTGTTTCATAGTCCAGAAGCTCCTCTGAGTCACAGCTTAATAGAGTACTAACTCACAATGGCTTTGGTAAAAAAACACATTTATGTGGAATTAGATTCATGTCATGTGCATGCTGTTCATTTCAGCATGATTAATGTTTTCAGGCAGTTTGAGAATCCATTGCCCAAGATACTTGACACCAGAAATGTTTCAGATGTTTGTTGTAGTGTTTTGTTTTGTTTTGAATTTCAGAATACTTACTTTGGCCTTACTGCCTAAGCACCTCTAGCCTCCAAATCCAGAACTTGAGTTTGGCATATGTTTAGGCATCATGACCATGCTTTAAAATTTTCTTATTAAACTAGTACCGGGTCTGCAGCGCAGTGGAGGGGTGGAAAGGGAACTCCTGACACTGCATAGGTATGCAGGGGATCTGGTGAGGATATGCGGATAGCACAGGGGGAAGAAGGAGCTGATGAGAGTGTGTGGATGACGTAGGGAGGTTGGGAGTGGTGGACTGATTGATAGAAAGAAAATATCAGGAAACGTTTAAATTGATGTGTATTTGTTTGTGAATTTCACATGTAACCCTACACTCCTGAAAACAGATCTTTAAAGTAAGAGAAGAATACTTATAATAAAAGTTATCCTTGCCCTTTTATGGGGAAGGGGGCCAATGATGTGAATGTACATTTAAAATGTGGGATTCTATTTATACATTGGTAGTTTTCCTAAGATAAAATTAAATATTCTCTGTATCCTCTTGACCAATAAGATTGAAACTATGAGCAGCTCTAGAAATGGCACAGGAATAGTCTTCTTGTCTCTGGAGTATGTTCTTCCCCAATACCCTTGTGAAGCTGATTTAGAACTTCCTATCTATTGCATGTAAGTGGAACTTGTATTCAATTGCTTATTTTGAGATATCTGTGGTACTTGGTAGGACTCACAATTCTGCTTTAGCTGGAATGCAAAAGTCATGGAACCCAGTTCATGAATGGCTGACTTAATCTCTAAAGCTGTCTCCTTCCATCTTTGCCAATGGTGATACACTGATGCTTCTGTAACTCACAGCACAGTCCAGTGGTGATACACTGATGCTTCTGTAACTCACAGCACAGTCCAGTGGTGATACACTGATGCTTCTGTAACTCACAGCACAGTCCAGTGGTGATACACTGATGCTTCTGTAACTCACAGCACAGTCCAGTGTTGATACACTGATGCTTCTGTAATTAACAGCACAGTCCAGTGGTGATACACTAATGCTTCTGTAACTCACAGCACAGTCCAGTGGTGATACACTGATGCTTCTGTAACTAACAGCACAGTCCAGTGGTGATACACTAATGCTTCTGTAACTCACAGCACAGTCCAGTGGTGATACACTGATGCTTCTGTAACTCACAGCACAGTCCAGTGGTGATACACTGATGCTTCTGTAATTGACAGCATAGTCTAAATGTGTTACTTTATGACTATACCAGGTAAGCAAAGTCAAGTTCTCTTTGGTATTTTCATTCCTGGTTTTTAGTAGCTGACATTTCTTCCCTCCCCACCTCCCCATCCTCACTCCCCCAACAAACTCCCAGCACTTCCTTTATCTCATCATACATCCATATATCCATTCACTCACCCACCCATCCATCCACCCACCCACCAATTCATCCATCCACTCACCCACCCATCCATCCACCCACCCACCAATCCATCCATCCATCCATCCATCCATCCATCCATCCATCCACCCACCCACCCACCCATCCACCCACCCATCCACCCACCTACCCATTCACACGCCTGCCCACCCACACATCCATCCATCCAACCATCAATCCATCCATTCATCCATCAACCCACCCACACATCCACCCACCCACCCACCCATCCATCCTTCCATCCATCCATCCATCCATCCACCCACCCATCCTTCCATCCATCCATCCATCCATCCATCCATCCATCCATCCATCCACCCACCAACCCACCCACCCACCCACCCATCCATCCATCCATCCATCCACCCACACATCCACCCACCCATCCATCCATCCACCCACCCATCCACCCACCCACCCATCCATCCATCCACCCACACATCCACCCATACATCCATCCACCCACCCACACATCCACCCATCCATCTATCCATCCATCCATCCATCCATTGACCCACCCACACATCCACCCACACATCCATCCACCCATCCATCCACCCATCCATCATCCATCCATCCATCCATCCATCCATCCATCCACCCACACATCCACCCATCCACCCACCCATCCACCCACCTACCCACCCACCCACCCATCCATCCATCCATCCATCCATCCATCCATCCATCCATCCATCTCTAACCCAAAACAAAGAAATTGTAGCCATTATGTATTTAAGAGAAATTGGGTAATCCTTGGTATTTCTCTTCATATTAAGCTACGGGCTTATAAACTATGTTATTCCTAAATTCTACAGTATTTTAGTATGAGAGTAGAGTAATGATGTCATGAATTTAAACTCAACAGGAGTGCAAAAAAAGTAACATAAAAATAAATAAAATATATTTACAAAAATAGTAGGGCAGATGAGATGGCCCAGTAGGCAAAGGTGTCTGCAGCCAAGTCTGGCAACCTGAGTTTAATGCCTGGGACGCACATGGCAGAAGGAGATAATGGACTCCCACACACTGCCTTATGATCTCCACACTTCTTCTGTGGCATGTGCACACATGCACACACAACAAATTTGGTGGATGTGACATTTCCCACAGTGACCTGTCAGGTCAGATATCCTTGACTATAGTGATTGGTTTGCAAATACTCACAAAAATAGGATCAGAGATAATAAAATGAAATTCATGGATACCTGTGGTAGCAAAGAGGAGGGAATGTAAACCCACAGTTGCTGCAGCCATTTTGATACCCCCAAAATAGGGTGATTACAATCTTAATGTCCAGTGATGCCTAATGTTAGACTACTTCGGTTTTTTCAATGTTAGCTATAAGCTGATCTTTTGTTGTGATGCTGGTCAAGTTTTTCCTCTAGCCCTCTGATATAAAAATTAAAACCATGATAGAGATGAAAGGGTTTTGGATATTTTTTTTGTGAAGAGCTTGTAGCCTGACAGAGGATATAGACAATCACAATGTATCAAGTTCATTGAGCCCAGAGCTGCTGTAAAGGCAGGGAGAAGTGACTGACATGACTTCATGGGTCAAGCTTTATTCAGTATAACACCCACAGTACAGAATGTAGCTTTATCAGTATTTGCTCCTGGTTGTGCATCTTGGATCTGTTATCTGTCTGGATGATGCATTACTTTCCACATCTGATGTGTGATTAATGCACATCTTATGCTGCCTGCCCACAGTAACTTCAGCTGGTTTGAAAGCAGCAAGTAGAAGTGAGTGCATTATCTGCCTGTCAAGGAGCAGTTGGCTGGAGGTGGAGACTTCATGGTTGGCTTACAGGATGACTTCACATGCTGTAACTGCTTTTAATTGATTTCTTTGATTTGCTTGGATGATGACATGTGGGGGTAACATTGTAAACCAAGTATGCTTATCGGTGGTTTATACTGCTCAGCATTCATCTGCAGTTCATGTGTGTCTTTGAAGATGTTTATTTTAGTGAATCTAATTTTAGTGTCTTTTATTTTTGAATCATGACAACAGACATCTTTTTTTTTTTTTGAACCTATGAAGTCTTCTATTTCTTTTTTGCATTGCACAGAACTGTCCCTCTTCTTTGTTCTAAGGAGTAAAGTCTCTCCTTGTGGAAGGAGAATATAAGTCAAAACATGTAATTTTAGATTTCTCAAAACAATACATCAAAAAAGAGAAATGGATGAAAATTATGTTGCTATTACATTTTACTTAACCCAAACATAAAAATATAATCATTTCAAGATATAATATAATAGATGCATAAATTATTAGTGAGATGCTTTAGATTTTTATATTAGCTGCTAAAGACCAGCATGTAACTTACATTATGTATACATACATTCAGCCTCTGCAGTTCTGATGGGTTGATGGTCTTGGTTTGGAAGCAGTAGGTCATTATTCAATTACATAGAAAATTACCCAATCCTGTTGATGAAAGTCAGGCTTAGGGATGCTGAATTAAGTGTTTCCCTTGAAGAGAAATGAAAGAGATGATGTTTTGAAAAATCTCAGAATTTGTATGTAGTCTTTCTTCTAATTATATTTGGTTTAAAACTTTCAGTTTAATTAACTCTAGCTCCTTTTTTTTTTCCTTCAGATGGAAAACTCTTTATTAGGTCTTGGCTTTATGATTTGTTTTCATAGTGACTTTCCTAGTTATACTAAATAACACATTTAGGGAGCAAAGCAAAAGTCTTGATTTAAAAGAACTCAGCCTAGGAAATTAAAAGCTAATGTCAGGGTATTATAAATTTTCTTCCCTAATAAAAAGATTCTGTGACAAAAATAATCTAGACAGCAAGCCACCAGACATACATAGTGTATTACTTAGTTTTCTCATGGTTGTGAGTAATAACTAATGAAAAGCCACTTAAGGAAGGATTTGTTTTTATTTTTTAGTTTTTATTAGTTTATATTAATTATTTATAATAAGGCTTGTTATGACATTTGCATACATGTGCATAATGTATTTTGATCATATTGCTTTGAGGCAGCATCTCACTATATAGCCCTCGCTGTCTTGAAGTTCATACTGTAGACCAAGATGGCCTCATACTCTTATAGATTCACCTGATTAGGTCTTCCCAGTGCTAGAACTAAAGGTGTGCACCACCACATCTGGCCAGTCATACCTCTGATAAGCACCCTTTCCCAATCCTATTGATCCCTTCTTCTCCTAGCCAATTGTCCCAGAAGAGTCTGTCTTGGCTTATAGTTGGAGGGCCTACAGTACATCACAGTCAAAAGAGCATGGCGGGAGAATTTAAGGAAGAGGAGCTCAAGGACCCTAGTCAAATTACACCCACTATCCGGAAGTAGAAAGTGAACAGGAAGTAAGCTCCTACTTCTTCCACTGATTCACATCCTCCAGTGACCCTTTTCCTCCGCTGACTCTCTTATAGCAGGACTCAATTTTCTGAAAGTCCCACTATTTTCCAAACAGTGCCCCCAGCATGAAGATCAAATATTCAAACAGAAGAGCTCATGCGGACATTTCACACTTGCACGACACACTGTCTTAGTCAAGACCACACTGGATTATATCAGAAATTGCAGTTATCTTCTGTTCCTACTAGGATGAATACTTGCATGAATTTCCTGCTGTAGTGGAATGCTAGCCAGAGCAGGCAGATGAAGTTTTTTCATTGGTAGGATCTCTGTGTGTTCTGCTCTAAAGTGGCCTTCTCCATAGCTGGAGAGTTAGCACCAATTTAACTTCTAATGTTATATCTACTTGTTGAGTTCTGACTCCTTCAACCCAAAACATAGAATTTTCTTGAAGTAAAGAGCAGGTGACATTTCTTTTTCTCCAAGGATTCCCAATTCAGGCAAACAGCAGTGGGTGGTTCTCATTTAGACCTCCTCCTTCTTTCTAATTTTTGCTGGTAGATTGGGCATGAATAGGCCTGTATTAAGTAGGATTTCTCAGAGAAAAAAATACCCACAGTCCCTTTTATATACATGTGTGTATAGAGAGATTTATTATAAGGAATTAGCTCATTCATTTTGGAAATGGAGACATCCCAAGCTCTGTTGTTGGTTATCCCAGAAGAAAGCCAATGTGTTGGGTCCATTCTGACTCAGAAGACTGGGATTGGCAGATGTGCCAGCTCAAAGGCAGCACAGAGAGTGACTTCTGACTCACTCAGCACTTCTGTTCCATGTTGGCCTTTAGTGGTTTGGATAAGACACACCCATGCTGGGGATGGCCATGTGTTTAATAAGTTTGATCAATTCACTGTTAATTTCATCCAGAAACACACCTAGAATAGCACCTTAAGTATCTGTGTAGCTATCAAGTAGATGTGCAAACTACCCCAGGGTGATTTTGGTTATGCTATCTTTGCACAGCATCTCCTCATTATATATTCAACTTGTACATTTACATTTAGGAACATGATTATTTCACCAACAGCAGCTGTCTCCTGCACCAGGTAACCAGTGCCATAAGGAAATAAGTTTCAAAGTAATGATGGTGTTCTATCTGCTTCTCTGCTGCTGTGATAATAAAACCTTGACCAAAACCAATTCAGAGGAGGAAAATGTTTCTCTCATCTTGCACTTTTAGACTGTCATTGAGGGAAGCCTAAGTGGGAGGAGCTCAAGGTAGGAACTGAAGCAGAGACCTTGGAGGAACACAGTCTACTGGCCTGTTCTCAGTTGCTCCCTCAGCCAGATCTCGTACACAACCATGAAGACCACCTACCTGCCCAGAGAGATAGCACTAGCTACAGTGGGCTAGACCTTTCCATGTCAGTTATGAATCAAGAAAATGCCCTGAAGACATAACACGGGGCAATCTGTAAGAGGCAATTTGTTAATTTATACTTCAGCCTTCCAGTAGTACTGGATGGTCTTAATGGAGAACATTAGCATGAGACTGACCCATCATAGTATTTCCTATCAAGGTGATTCCACTAGTGAATAGACACCTGAGTAGAGACAGAAGATAGATGCTAGATTGAAGAACAGATGAGAGGCAGGGAACAGAAATGATGATTGTAACCCAGGAGCTCAAAGTTTCAAATACTCAATGAGCATCAGCCACCGACACTGAATCACTGCAGCTCAATCTCTTTTTTGCCCATCACCAGACAGAAGCAGCCACTGGCCTTTTGTGTTCTGTTGGTTCTCTGCAAGCAAATAAGGGCCTATTGGAATAGTTGAACCTGTTTAAAGTGAGATGCTTTTGTGTGTGTGTGTGTTACATGGAACACTGACTCCCTGCAGAATTGCTAGGTGAATAGGCCTGAGATGCTTGCCCATTCTCTTGTTTGCTGTACCACAGGCTTGGTTATGCAAGTGAAGGTTTTGAAAACATATGCTAAATGTGTTCTGTTGGCATTCACACTGAAGGAAGAAGGTGTTTTCAACCCTGAGCTCAGTCCTGGATCTGGACCAGAACTGAGAAGAAATTCTCAGTGCTATTATTAATGGTTCTTCCTCACTTCTCTCATGTGACTTTATTGAGTATCATCCCTTTGTCAACAGGGCTAAAACAAGAGGGTACAGCCCCTGGAGACTTGATGAAGACAGTACAGGATGAAGACTGCAGACTAGGTCTTCATCCCTCTGTTCTGCCCAAAGGCCACATGTCTAGGCACTAATGGCTTCTCTTCCCCAAGCCTCAGTTTCCCCACATGAAAATAAGTGCATGAGCCATACATTTTTTTTGTTTTTAAATTTTTTTCATTTATTTTTACTATATGTTGATGAGTGTTTTGTCTGCACATAAGTCTGGGCACCATGTGAATGCCTAATGTCCACAGAGGCCAGAAGAGAGTATTAGGTCCTATGGAAGTAGAGTTATAGATGGTTGTGAGCTGCCATGTATGTCCAGGGAATTGAACCTGGATCCTCTAGAACAGCTAGGGCTCTTAACCAGTGAGCCATCTTTCCAACCCCCCCGATACATTTTTCAAAGCAGCAGTGTATCTCTATAAGCATTATTTAAATGCCTGTTAACAATCATATTTCTAAACTACTTTCCAGATCTGTTCAGTGATAATTCCTGGGAATGGGGCCTTGCTGGAATCTGCAAACCAATTACTCTAAAAGACTTATAGACTCAGAAAAATTTGAAAATGATTTGACGGGGGGAAAAAGGTAGCCTGGATCACCTGTCTGAACCTACTTTCAATGATTATAGGCAATTTTTCAAGTGGGGCTTCCAAACCGATTAGTAGATCAAAAATCAAGGTCATTCATTATGATTGACAGGGAGAAGGAATGAAACGTTAGAGAAGCGTGTAAGAGAAAGGCTGGGGAGATGGCTCTGTAGAGAGTGCTGGCCCCAGAGGTGGGGGGGGGGGGCTGGAATTTGATCTCTGTCTTAGTTAGGGTTACTATTGCTATGACGCAAACCCATGACAAAAAGCAACCTGGGGAGAAAAGGATTTGTTATAGCTTGACCTTCAGTATTGCTGCTGTTCATTATTGGAGGAAGTCAGACAGGAACTCAGACAGGTCAGAACCTGGAGGCAGGCGCTGATGCAGAGACTGACTTGTTCGTCATGGCTTGCTCAGCCTGCTGTCTCAGAGAACCCACGACCACCAGCTGCAATGGGCTGAGCCCTCCCCCATCACTCACTACATAAGCAAAGGCTCTATAGGCTTGCCTACAGTCCAGTCTTGTGGAAGCATCTTCTTAACTGAGATTCTTTCTCTCCTCTCAGATGCCAAGTTGTCATAAAACTGTCTAGTACAATCTCCCAGAACACACTAAATCAAAAGCCAAACAAGATGCATGAGTCTGTAACCCCAGCGCTGCTGAGTGAGACAGTGGGATCCCTGAAACTCACTGGCCATGCAGTCTAACCTTATCAAGTGAGCTCCAGGTGAGGCTGTGTCTCAAAAGATAAGGTAGAAAGCAATTAAGGAAGACACCTAAAATGGACCCTAGCTTCTGCACATATCAGCACACACACAGCCCATTCATAAAAAATAGAATCAACTAGACAATAAATAGTTACCTAACACTAGAGAGGGTGAGTACATCATGGAGTTTGCAGTAGACACAAGCATGTTTTTATGGAGCCATGTTATAAAATGTAACTTACCATTGAGTTTATAAGCAATGCTTTTAATCAAAGATACTTTTAAAAACACCAGCATAAAGCATTCATATGTAATGGATATGGAGAGCAGTATATCCAGAATATAGCATTGGTGGGTTGGAGAAATGGCTCAGTAGTTAAGGGCCTGACTGCCCTCACAAAGGCTGAAAGTTAGGTTCCCAGCAGCTAGCTAGGGTGGCTCATAATGACCTGTGACTCACCTCCATAGGGTCTGATACCCCTCTGGTCTCTGTGGGCAACCTGTATACATGTACACAACCTCACGCAAATGTGTATGTAAAAAAAAAAAAAATACTACTCTTAGAAGAGTAGTATTGTGTGAGTCACTTAAATGGGATCTGAAAAACCCCCAGCTCCAGCAGAAGGCATAGAGTCATTGGATAAATAAATCTGCCCTGGCACTGATGGTTCTTAATGGTCACAAACCTCTCTACCCTCTCTGTGTGTGTCTACAGTTTTTCTCTGCCCCTGAAGCACAAGAAAGACTCCCATTATTTGCAAAGAAGTGGGGCACTTTTCATTCCCATGTTAGCAAATGCCCAGCTTTGATAGCCTAGCTTTTAGCTGAGCTCAGATTCAAGACGAGGCTTGTTGATAAAGCAGACTTGTCAGAAAGCGTCACCATAAATGCCACAAAGCTGTTGATTTAAGGGTTTCGGGGTATACTGTAGGTCATCAAGCCCCAAACAGAGCACATGGTTGTCGATCTGTGGATTCGGCTCTCCGTTGTAAATCTGTCAGCATTGGCTGTTGAGTCAGCTACTGAGAACAGAGTGTCTGAGGCCCTGTTTATCCTGTCATATCAACTTAGGAGAACAGTTTGTGTGTGTGTGTGTGTGTGTGTATGTATGTGTGTGTGTGTGTGTGTGTGTGTGTGTGTGTGTGTGTGTGTGTGTGTGTGTGTGCAGAATAGGCCCATCCCTTGTTAAATGCTGTGTTTGTCCAATGCAGTTTCTTATCTCTGTTTTGGTTACTGTCTGCTTCTGTGGAACAGGCTTCAGGAAATGTAGTTTCAGTCTTAACGTTTTCTGACTGAAGGTGCCACTCTGTTTATGAGGTGCTCGTGAGGTCCTGCATACTGCCTCACTCCTCATAGGGAAGCCTTTAGTTTCTGCTATAAAGGGAATTAAAAATAAGAAGGGAAAGTGGCATCTATTGGGAAAGGTGCCACTCTTGGTTCATTAATTTACAAAGTGGCCATGTTCCTATAATCAACCAGATGAGAGACTATATACAGCCACCAGCCTCAAGGGCATTTCTCAGAACTTCGCTCCCGCTCCTCACTTAAACACAGCCACTATGGATTCTTACCTCTGAATATCAGATTTGCCCGTTTCTGAGCCCACCATATACATAATCAACAGGAGGCTGCTATTTGATGCCCTTCAGCTTTTCTGGGTGATATGTTTGTGATGCCCACCGTGACAGTAAAAATCCACCCCCCATTTGTCCAAAGCATCCTGCTGCAGTTTGATTTCCATTCCTTTGTTGAAGATTTGGGCTGCCTCTAATCAGTTTGGGGGTGACTACAGATAGCCCTCTGGCTAATGTTCTCTTTTGGGTTGGGTGTGTTTAGAGGTGGAATTTCTGCATTATAATATGAATGGAGTTCCAGCTTTTATAGAAAATGCCAAGTACTTATCCCAACTGTTTCTCTCTCTCTCTCTCTCTCTCTCTCTCTCTCTCTCTCTCTCTCTCTCTCTCTCTCTCTCTCTCTCCCTGGCTCTCACTTTCGCTCTTGCTCTGTGTGTGTGTGTGTTTATATATGTGTATACATACCCTTCTCTATAGGAGTTCTGTGTTTCTTAGTCAGTGTTCTGTTGCTGTGAAGAAGCACTATGACCAACAAAAGTTATAAAGGAAAATGTTTAATTATGTATGTTTTTCATTTTCAGACAATACACAAGCAGATACTATGGTGGGATTCAGGCATTACTGAGGGAGATCTAGAGGTATAGCTTTGGGGTCTCAGGACCCTGGATGGGGTGTGGCCAGTCCCCATTGAGGACTCTGTTGCTCGCTGCCTGCCCTCCTTGTTTTTCCTGTGTTCCCAGGGAAAAGATTGGCACTGTCACTATGTGGGACAGTTTCACTCTCCAAGAATTGCCTTAAGGTTCAATTTTGTATCAGTGTTTATATAAACCTCTTAATAAATACTAATCCTTTATATAATCAATTGCCAATAAATAATTCATACAATAAGGCATGGTGCTGGAGAAGGAACTGAATGCTCTACATCTGGATGGGCAGGCAGCAGGAAAAGAGAGACACTGGGCCTGGTTTGAGCATTTGAAACCCTAAAACCCACCCCCAGTGACATATTTCTTCCAGCAAGGCCACACCTCCCAATAGCGCCATGCCCTATGAGCCTAAGGGGGGCATTTTTATTCAAACCACCATGCTGTGTTTCTCTTAATAGCCAGCAGTCACACATTAGTGTTTGATATTTTCTTAGCTAATGTGGAATGGGCTTTTTGTGTCATAAACTTGTGTGCATCTCAGAAACTGAACAACTCTCGCATATTGTTAGACCTTTACATATCTTCTTGTCAAAAATCTAAGTTGAATTTGTTTGCATTTTTTTCTAGTATATTACCTGAACATGGCATGCTGTGGATAAATGTGTTCCATTCACTGGCATGTCTCTTTGCCCACCTGAAGATTTTTGTTATGTAGCCCTGGCTGACCTGGAACTCACTATGTAGACCAAGCTTGCCTCAAATTCACAGAGATTGACCTGTCTCTGCTTCCTGAGTGATGGGATGAAAGGAGGCACCAGCAGGCCCAACTTGAATGTTTTATTCAGATAAATAATTTATTTTAATAGCTCCCAATTTGTCAGTCTTGGGCGCTTTTAGTAAAACTCTACATTAGGGCTATTAAAATACTTTCTAATGTTAAATTCTAGAAATCCTGTCTACCCTCACAGCTAATCTACCTAGAAGTGACTTTTTGGAAATAGAGTAACCCAAATTGGATATTGTTGAGTTACAGACTTCCTGAGGAGACCCAAGAGCCACACATCTACTCATCCCAGAAAGTGGATCCATGAAAGACCAGAGCAAAGGTTGTAGCAAAGGCACAACTAGAGGAGCCAATGAGGTTTTACTGTGGTTACAAACAGGAGTAGGGGTAAGATTTAATTATAGGAACAGAAATGACTGTAAATCGGTGGCATTATGGGAAAGTTCTCCCCAACACAGGTCAAGAATCATGAAAGCTGTAGGTCTGGAGGTCTCTGCAGGATCTCCCGAAGACCTGAGAATATTTTCTCTGCAGCTGAACTGATCAGTCTCCTCCCCCTGCATTGTTTACTCCTTCTATAAGGATGTGGAGCTGCATTCTAGAATCTTCTAAGTTTCCACTTTCAGACATAGGGTATCTTGTTTAACTCCCAAGTCTCATGAGCCTCCTACGCTTCTATTTTTCTTATTATTTTACTGTTGACATCATTTTTTAAGCCATGGATTTTGTAAAAAGAGGACATGAGGGACAGCCAGTTTCTTGCTGGTACAGTCTGTCCTTATCTGTAAGCAAACCTAGGATCTTGTAAGCTGTCCTGAGAACTCAGGGAGCCAGACACACTGTAAGACAAGGGCAATCAATGGATGGTATCCAACTTTCGTTTGCCTATGGTTCTACCGCAGGCTCCTCCAATCTGCAATCCTGTGGTTGGGTCCTTTAGAGAAACAGAAGTACAGGAAGATGTTTGCTGTGAGGATTCGGCTCCTTTTATTTTGGAACTGAGTGCACCCTGACCTGTCTGTCATCTGTTGTCTGGAAGATGAGGAAAGTCCACAGAATAGCTTCCAGTCCCAGTCTAAAGGCCTGAGAAACAGGTGTCCATGGTACCCAAGAATGGGAGGAGATCATCCCCTCAGCTTGAGTGGGAACAATTTTCTTTAGGCTCCCTATATACTGGGTGATGCCTACCTGCATTAGTGAGGGACTTCCTTATCCTAGCTCCAGACTTTTTAAAGGTAGATACTTGTTATTGATAACAGACTTTTTTTTCTTTGAATATTTTTTTAATATTTTATTTTTTATGTTTAATTATGTATGGGTGGTATATGCATGTGAGTCTGGGTGCCATGGAGGCCAAAAGAGTGTTTCAAATCCCCTGCATCTAGAGTTATAGGCAGTTGTGAGTCTTCTGATGTTGGTGCTGGGACCCAAACCTAAGTCCCTTGTAAGAACAGTGTGTACTCTTAACTGCTGAGCCTTCTCTCCAGCCACGTGTTAGTAGTTTGGGTGCTTTTGCTTTAACAGGTTTTACCTGTTTGCATTTTAGCATATATTATTGCCATGATTATGTCTCTGTTTATTTTGTAAATGCACGTAAAGCTATGCTCAGCTCTGTAAATTAAATCTAATTCGTAAAGATACAGTGTTCTTTTTGGTCAGTTCTGGATCTGATTTGTAAATATTTGCTTAGGATTTCCCATGTTTCTTTGTGAGAAATATTTGTTTACAAGTTTGTTCTCTTGTTACATCCTTTTTAGGTTTGGGTACTGAAGTCTATCTGTCTTAGATCCGGAAAATACAGAGCTTTTCTGCTGTTGTTAAGTGCACATTCCTTTCTTTTTGAAAATAAAACCATTTTAAGATCAATCCTTTGCCAGCCCTTTCTCTTTTCTAATACATGCTCTAGTAGCATGTCACACATTTTAACCTGTCAGCTCTGTTGCCATAGAAAATATTTTATAGTTTTCTTTTGACTTTCCCTTTCAACCCACAGATTAGCTAGAAGGAATTGCTTCGTTTTCAGACATTTGGGAATATCAAATATCCAGTCATATTTGGGGGTTTTATTTCTAGTTTAATTTAACAATGGTGAAATAATATCTATCTTTTGCATGTTTTTAGCCCTTAGAAATTTAAGTCTTACATTATGGAACTCGCAAAGCTACCCCAAGTGGCCTTGGAGTTGTGGGGTTCTCTTTCCTCATTTTCCCATGTGTTAGGATCAGAAGTGTGTGCCACTGTGTCCAGCTGGAATCCAGACTTTGTAAATTCTGGTCTGTTTCAAGTTTCCTTTCACTTCTAGGCTGTACTTATTCACGTGTCTTCCTCCTCCTTCCTTTTTGATGATTAGAGTTTAGTTTTGGTTTTATTCTCCTGTAAAACTGCCAATACTGTGGGTTGGTTCATTTTGGGCTGTTAATTCCAGCCCTCTGAACCGCCATTCTTTATAATAGCAAACTCTTCAAAGCTGAGCTTCATGATTGTTGGCCTCACTTCTTTGTTCTTTCCTCTGCAGGACGCTGGAACTTCAAGTCTCAGAAATGTTAGTAGCCTCAAAAACAAGGTCCCCCTTTCCTTGTTTCTTGACTTGGCAGTAGATTTTTCTTGACTCAGCACAAAATAGTGCTTTATTTTCTTTCTCTGTACAATTATTTTAACCCAAACCTTTCAATCCTTATCACTGAGTGCATTAAGGGAAAAATGATATAGAATGCTCATATAACTACCTTTTGTTTCTCTTTGTATGGGATTCGGTCTTTGCTCCTGGATACCTTGGTAGCTATCTCAGATGTTACCAAGGTAGATTGGGAGGGATTTTTGTAATGCTTATCTAGTTACTTTCTGCTCACATGATGGCTGTGATCTGGAAATGAAAGATAAACAAGTTCTTTTCTTCTCTAAGCTGCTTTTAGTCACAGCAACAGAAAGGAAACCGTGGAATGAAGGAGTTTGCTGTGTTACTCACAGGCTCATGTTCAGCTAGTGTTCTTGTTCACCTACATGGCCAAAGAATGGTGCTGCCTACAGTGGGCTGGTCCCTCCACTATCAACTAACAATCAAGACAGTCCCTCATAGACTTTCTATGAGATATTGGCGGGGTGCAATATCTCAATTGAGACCCCCTCTCAGGAAACTCTCTGGGCTGCATCAAATTGACAGTAAAGGCATAGAATAACATATAGTGATTTTTTTTTTTTTTTTTTTTTTGAGACATGGTTTCTCTGTGTAACAGCTCTGGCTGTCCTGGAGCTCACTCTGTAGATAAAGTTGGCTTCCAACTCACAGAGATCCTCCTGTCTCTGCCTCTCAAGTATTGGGATTAAAGGCATGTGTGCCACTTCTTATAAGACAAAAAAAAAAATCATCTAATAATAGCTTCACATAGTGAGGAATGAAAGAGCATATTTCCTTGCCATAATTCCTTACATATACCCCCAGTGACTTTAAAAATATTTTCCTTAGTCTACATCTTAAGACTTTAAATTTGTGTGTGTGTGTGTGTGTGTGTGTGTGTGTGTGTGTGTGTGTGTGTGTGAGAGAGAGAGAGAGAGAGAGAGAGAGAGAGAGAGAGAGAGAGAGAGAGAGAGAGACTGTGTGACTATTTTGCCTATCAATATATGTGCTGCATCTGCATGCAGCCCATGGAGGCCAGAAGGGGGCATCAGATTTCCCCATTTGGGTTCTGGGAATTGTACCTGGGTTCTCTCAAAAACATCAATTGTTTTTTAATTGCTGAGGCAGCTCTCTAGCCCACATTTTAAGACTTTTTTTTTTTTAAATCCTAGTTTTGATCTATTTTTTCTATACTATAGGTGGTCCCTTTGTTACCTGCTTATCACCACCTTTTTATTGATGAAAGTAAAAAGTAGAAACATGCAATAGAGTGAATGCTTGTGCCCTCCCATCCTTGTATGTGATTGCTTTTGGAGAAAGGTCCCATGAGGAGGTAATAAAGGTTATATTAGGGCATAAGGAGGATCCCTAATCTGAGGGGAACTTTAAGAGAGAGAGACTATTGACAATTTCCTCCACTGTGTTAAGATACAGTGAGAATGTGGCCACTGGAAGCTAGAGAAGGACTAACTGCATGGTTGGTCACCATGATCCTGGCCATGTGGCCCCTGAAACTGAGAGAATATGTTCGGGTTCCTATGCCACCCAGTCTGTGATTTTTTGGCACAGAATCCCTGGTAAACTGGCATAAGAGCTAAATCACTCAAGATCTCTGGTGTAGCAAGGCAAAAGAATACTAACCTTCATAAGTGGATGCTCTCTTGTTTTTTATGAAAACTGTGCACTTCAGAACACAGCTGAAAGAGTCATTTCCTATGTTGCCTTTATTCAGCGATAAATGAAACTGAAGCCTGCAGGCACTGTGTGCTCATTTTGAGCCCCGCAGAAGGTCTGCTATACCCTGGAAGTCAGTGTGATGTTGGCCTCTGGCTTAGTGTAAGCTGCTCTGCCAAGAGTAATGGAGGAGGCGCTCAAGACATTGACAGGAATTCCATTGTTTCTGTTTAATTTTTCATTCAGGGCTGCAAAATTTTTGGATGCATTTGACCACAAGCTTCTTGTCTGGACATGAATTTGAATCCACTTAGCTGTCAACATGCCACTGAGAAGTCCAGATTTGCTCTCTGAGCCTCACATGGGGTGGCCAAATGCTGCTGCTAGACAAACCCTTCCTTTGTCCACATTTTCGCATTTTCTGTCATCTTGGTCAGAGCCTACTCTGCCTAAAATCACTGCATTTTTTTTCCCTCACCAGTGGCTAAGGTAATTAACAGCAGAGCTAAAGCATTTTGCCCCTCCCCCCTCAGCCTCTGGCCTCCGCTCTCATAAAGACACTGTTCAAATATCTTCCTCCTTTTCAGGCTGTCTTCTCCGCTACTTCAAAGCTGAGGTAACCTCCTATGGCTATTTCCACCCACCAGACAGGTAAATCCTACAGGAGAAACTGACTTCAATAATCTTTGCATCCACAGGCCCTGACACGGGTCCCTCACATTGATGGCAAGTGTCATAACCCAGGGTCTGTGCAAAATACATCTGGACAAGTAGATAAGATGACCTTGGTTGGCCTTTGGAAAATGAGAAGTGTGTGTGTGTGTGTGTGTGTGTGTGTGTGTGTGTGTGTGTGTGTGTGTGTGTGTTTGCGCGCGTGCGTGTGCGCGCGCCATTGCACATACCATGTGAATACAGGTGCCTAATGAGGCTAGAAGAAGGAATTAGATGCCCTGGAGCTAGGGTTAAAGGCAGTTAGGAGCCACTCAACATGGGTACTAAAAAAAGAACTTGGATCCTACGTGATACAGGGCTGCATCTGATTTTTCTCAGTAGCTCTGATGTATACAAGGTCTCGTGTATGTTAAATGAAGGAAGAAATTGTTCAGTTTCCATTAATAGAAAAGAAACTGGCTGAGACGTGCAGCTATTTAGATGGATTATAGAGACTCTGACTCACATGCTAACAGGCTGTGATCCAAGAAAAAGAACCCAAATATCCCTAAGCCTTATATCTCCCTTTCCCAGCCTCATGGATCCTATATTAGTATTGTGACATGGCTTGGAAGCATGGGCTCTGAAGACTGGCAGTCTTGAATTTAAGCCTTGGCTCTCCCACTTCAAAGAATTATACTATTGACATTTTTTTCTTTTCTCAGATGGTGTATGCGTGTGTGTGTGTGTGTGTGTGTGTGTGTGTGTGTGTGTGTGTGTGTGTGTGTTTATGCTGCATGTCTGTGTGTGTATATGCTTATACTCTCACTCATGCACATAAGCATCATGTGGCAGCATTAATATTATTATTAGGAATCAATCTTCCTTCTGCCTTATTCACTGAGGCAAGAACACTCAAGCAAATCCACTACTTACCATGATTTCTAGTCTTGCCAGCCATCCTACTCTGGAGATCCCAGCCTCCTGATTCAAGGCTTAAGAATCAAATACTTTAACCACTGTGTCATTTTCCATCCCTGGGGAAATTGTTTAATCTTTAATATTACCTCTATCTAAGCATGCATGTTCCATGAGATGGCTCAAAGCATACTGCTCAGATAATGGCTGCCATTAATAATAATAATTAGCTTGGGGATTTAAAACATAACTCTTGACTTAGATTTATCAGTCTACCTATAAATGGTGCTAATACACCTTTTGTAAGATTTACTTTTTATTTTATGTGTGTGAAAGTTTGCCTTCATGAATGTATGTGCAATATACACAACAGACACACAGAGACACAGACACGCACACACACACACACACACACACACACACACACACACACACACACACACACACACAGTGCCCACAGAGGTCAGAAGAGGGCACTAGATCTCGGGGACCCGGAGTTACGTATTGGTATGAGCCACCATATTGGCTGCTGGAAATGAATCTGCTCCTCTGTGAGAGCAGTAAGTGCTCTTAACTGCTGAGATTTCTCTCCAGCCCTGTTAAGACTCTGAATGATAAGATCTTATTCTTATCATCACCATCTATATGCTGTAATATGAAGTTTCCAGCCTAGCCCCAAGGTTCCAACCCACTCAGCCCTGCTGCCATGTAGCCTCAAATAATCACACAAAGACTTTTATTAATTTCATGCTGATTGGCTTATGGCCCAGGTATATAACTAGCTAACTCTTAACTCTTAAACTAACCCATAGTTAGAAAAGGCTTAGTACCTTTTCTCAGAGCAGCATCCTGGTTTCCTTTCCTTTGCATCGGCTGGCATCTCTACCTGATTCTTTCTCTTCCAGAGTTTTCTTAGTCTGGTAGCTCTGCCCACACTTCCTGTCTCCTTTCTGGCCAATCAGTGTTTTAGTAAACCAGTAGGAAGGACAAATCCCACAGCAATATTTCTTTAGATAAGCAGATTGATCTCTTTGAGCATTGGTTGCCTTTTCTATGAGGTTAACAGTATTACGACCTATTTCATAAATATAGTAACTACGAAATTAAATTGTGTGTTTAAAATTTAAACCATATTGGGGACATAATAAGAAGTTCATAAAGAACCTTCTCCATGTAATTATAATAATGATTATTATTAATAACATATCAAATGCTTTGCCCCAAGATTTGCTTCATGTGTATTTGATGGATACCCTACATCTATGTGGTGGGATGTTTTTCATGAGGAATCAGGTCACAGATGTAAATAATTTATGGCATCTCATATATCTCATTTAAGGTTTCTATTTCTGTGATAAAACTCACTGTGGCAAAAGCAGTTTGGAGAACAAAGGTTTATTTCAGCTTGCGTGTTCAGATCACAGTCTAGCATGGAGATAGGATAGGAACCTGAGGGTGGGAACTGACGCAGAGAGCGTGGATAAGTGACGCTCACTGGCTTGCTTCCCATGGCTTGCTCAGAATCACTCATCTGAGAGCAGCAGTATCCACAGTCAGCTGGGACCTCCCATATTAGTAAAGAAAATGCTATTCAAACTTGCCTACAGGCCAGTCTGAGGGAGGGATTTTCCCTAATTGATGATCCTCTTTCTCAATGACTCTAGCTTGTTGGAATTCGACCAAAAATGAAGCAGGGACATCATTAGAGCTAGAGTTCTCGGTTTCAAGACATCTCCTGAAGCTACACAGAACAAGGGCAAAGGGCTGTAAATCTAACTTTTTTGGGGTGGGTGCTGCTGAGAGTACTAATCCAGCTATATTCTTGTTTGTTTTTCTGTTGCACGAAGGATAGAAACTCAGGGCCAGATCTCAGGGAAAGGCAGAGATATCAGAGAGAGTAAACACCGCAGTCAGATCTCACCCAGCTGTCTTCCAGTTTCCTCAGCCTCACTCCTCCTGGCTTCTTCTGCCTGCTCTGTCTTTCTGTGCCTGCCTTAAATACTTTCTTTGCTCAGTTAAGGCGTGGCCCCATCACTGCCTGCCTGGGAGCCTGGACCGTCTGTAAACTAAGATGGCCTCAAACTCAGATTGGATTAAGGGCTTAGGTCACCAATCCTGGGATATTCCCTGTGCTGGGATTAAAGGTGTGAGTTACCACTGTCTGATCCTCCTAGACTGACTGTGAATAGATCCCTCTGATATCTCTGACTGCTACTATTATATTTGAAAATAGCCCTACATATCCCCCTTTGTGTCAAATTTTAAAAAAGAAGATTATAGCTAACATAAGAAAAACCATATACAATAGGTACAATAATTATATATGATATATATAAAAACAATAAATGAGTAATGTCAAGTCCACTAACAATTGACAATTCAAAGAAAATATTTCATTAATTATCTTATTTTGATGAGTCGAAAGGATTATACCTAATTCACTTTCTTTCTAACTTGTATTACTAACTAAAAACTATTATTTTGATGTCTCTTAAACTTATACATTTTAACTTCAAAGTTTCTTTTCTAAAACTGTCACTAAAAAACTATAACTATCTCATCTTCAACTACCTCAGAGACCCAAGAAGGAAATAATATTTACTCAAGTAAACAGGAAGTACAAGCAACTTCCAAAATCTAGAAAGGACAGAGATGACATCTATCTGCCTCGACAGTCACCCGAAGTTCCTTTATAAAGTTGGAGCATCCATCTTCAGCCTACAGGCCCAGAGTCTCTTTTCATTTCAGTGAAGCAGGAAATCTGCTCTGCCCATCAGTCACTTCTTCTTGTGTCCTGAAGAATATCTGACAATTTTCTCTGAAAAGCAGGAACCTGAAGGACCATCCATCTCAGCTTGTTCTGTCACAGTTCAGAGGTCACCTTCCTATGGAACCTGCATGTCCAGTTTAAATAGAATACTGTCAAGCAGTCAATACAAAAACAGGTTCTTGTCCAGTGGCTAACCATTGCCACAAAGAGAATAGACTCCATATGGAGTTTCTTTGATGCCCATTTTTCTCTGAAGTATATTGGAGCTGCCAAAAGCAGACCTGTCTCTCTGTCCAGAAAAGTCCAAGTTCTTAAAATATTTTAAATGCCAAATTCTATGAATCTCTGAAGTGTTTTATGAAGACCTGTTTATCTAAAATATATTTGTTTGATCTTGAAAACGTATTTAAAACTAGTAAATCCTTTTAAAAGAATCTATCCTTATATCCTATATATCTGCATTGCCTTTTTCTTTCTATTTTTTAACACAAATCTTGAATCTAATTGTCTCGTTTACCTTTTTTCTAATCATAACTATTAGCAATTTTTAACCAATTAACTTAAACAATGACAATCATCCATGACCCACTGAATGACCAAAAACAACCCACCCCACCTCTTGGGAATGTGGGCGCCATGTTCTTAAATTTACTTCCTGCTGTCTAGGGGTGACGGCATCTTTAGGGGATTCTGAAAAGAAAAGTTTTGTTAATTGTCAAGTCCTGAAATAAGTAGCTGTATCATTTGTTGTCCAATCTCTGCATTATAGGAAATTGCATGGTTTGTCTCAAGTCCTGGCTATAGTAGTCTGTGAAGCTGGTTCATCTCAGTGAGCTGCCTTGAAATTATCCTGAGCAGTTTGTAGTCCAAATCTGATCTTTGGTTGCTGTTTGTCAGCCTAGTGGCTTGGTCAGAGTCCATGTGAAATCATTGTTGGGGGTCCCATCTTCCTTTCGGATACTTCAGGTTTGCAATTAGGCATTGTCAATGATCACTGCAGAAAACTGATAAGAGACTAAAACCCAACACAATGAACAGGAAGCTAAATATATAATTATTTTTTTCAGCATAGGATTAGTAACAATAGAATAGTCCCTTATTTTTAGTTATTCTTCTGTCCCATATCAAGTGGTTCCTCTGATATATACAGAGATCTTGTATTTCCTTTAACAAATATGCTTGAGTTTAGAGAAGGAGAGAGCCACACTCCAACTCTAAAGCCAGCTTTAAATTATAATTAAATTGGGACTTCAAATTACAAAAAAACAATTAGAGGTTAAGCAATGAGACTTTACTCTAAAGAGTATGCTGGTACCAATAGTTCCAATATTCTTTTGCTTGTATTTTTTTCTGGATAGCCTCCATTTTGCTTTAGACATCTAGATGTCCAAGGTCTTTTCACTTCTTGAAGATGGGTATTTCTAGTTTTCTGTAAATACAAGAAAACCTGCCCTACCCTTTGTTTTGTTTTGTTTTTTAACAACTTAAAGAGTTGTAATATGGGTAGATGAGCTATCAGTTCTTATTTTCATGAAGTTTCTCTGGTTCAGTTCGAGTCTTTATTAATTTTGATGGTATCCATAACTTTTCTTCACCTGTGGAAACAAAAGCAAACCCCCTTCCCCAACATAGCACATACCCTGACTTCCATTCAGAGGTTAGTACATCTTTGAAGTAAACAGGCTGATTTAGTTCAGCTGTTTTTTTCAATGGTCCAATGCCTTTCAGCAACTGTTGTTCCTTTCTCATTAGCATAGAGAAAATTCAAAGTTAATAAAGCCTTATGTAGTCTATCTCTGGGGGTCTTTGTTATTCCTTTCTGTTTATTTAACATATCCTTTAGAGTTGGATTTGATCTCTCTATGACTGCTTGCCCTGTAGGATTGTGTGGTATTCCTGTAATATGCTTTATATTATAATAAGTAAAAAATTGTTTCGTTTTACTAGAGACATATGCCGGAGCATTGTCAGTCTTAATTTGTACAGGTATTCCCATGAGGGCCATAACTTCTAGCAAATGTGTGATTACAGAATCAGCCTTTTCTGAACTCAAAATAGCTGCCCATTGAAATCGTGAAAACATATCTATTGTATGATGTACATATTTTAATTTTCCAAATTTTGTAAAATGAAATACATCCATCTGCCAGATTTCATTTCTATGTATACCTTTAGGATTAGTTCCTGCTGGCAATGGAGTTTGGTTATAGAAAGAACAGGTAGGACACCTTTTTACAATTTCTTTGGCTTATTGCCAAGTGATAGAGAAATCTTTTTTAATCCTTTGCTATTGAAATGATACTTTTTATGAAACTCTGAGGCCTCTAGTACATTTCCTATTAATAATTTATTAATTTCATCATTACCTTGTTCTAAAGGACCTGGAAGACCCGTATGGGATCAAATTTGTGTTATATAGAAGGGGATGATGATATCTAGTCCTGATTATTTCTTGTAACAAAATAAATAATGAAGTTAATTCTGACACATCATTAATAAAATCAGCCATTTCAATGTATAGAACAACTCTTTCTGCATACTGAGTCAGTGACTATGTTAAGAGGTTCAGTAAAATCCATTAATACCATCACGATATTATATAATTCTGACTTTTGAACAAAATTATAAGGGCTTTAAGCCACTTTACTTATATGTTCTGATTTGTAACCTGCCTTTCCTGATTTGTTTGCATTGGTATAAAATGTAGGGGCTCCAGAAACTGGTTTATCTTGTACAATACGAGGAAGAATCCAATTAGTTTTCTTTAGAAATTCAATTCTTTTGCTTTGAGGATATTTGTTGTTAATATCTCCCTTAAAATTACTGCAGGCTCTTTGCCAAGATTCACTTTCTACCCATAATTGGTCAATTTCTTCATTAGTTAAAGGTACAACAATTTCTGCTGGGTCCATTCCTGACAATTGATGAAGTCTTAATTTTCCTTTAAAAATCAGTTCAGAAATTTTTTCCACATATGTCTTTAGTTTCTTACTCGGTTTATGTGATAGAAATATCCATTCCAATATAACATTTTCCCTTTGCATTAAAATTCCTGTAGGAGAATGCTTAGAGGGCAAATAACTAGAATGCAATTAAGGTCTGGATCCACACGATCCACATCTGCATCCTGTAATTTCTTTTCCACCAAAGCCAATTCTTTCTCAGTCTCAGGTGACAATTCTCTCAGACTGTTTAAGTCCTTGTCACCATTTAAGTTTTTGAAGAAATTATTCAGTTCATCATTTTTATTTCCAATAGTGGGTTGTAAATTGGTAGTGTCTCCTAGTAGTCTTTGAAAATCATTAAGTGTGTTCAATCTATCTCTCCTGATTTGTACCTTTTGGGGTCTAATTTTTTGTTGGCCTATTTTGTAGCCTAAATAATTAATAGAATCTCTTCTTTGTATTTTTTTTCTGGGAGAATTTGTAATACCCAAGCAGGCAATTTTTTTTTCACTTCTTCCAAAATTTTTTCTAAGATATTGATATTTGAATCAGCCAACAAGATGTCATCCATGTAATGATAAATTACAGATTGTGGGAATTTTTTACATATTTGTTCTACTGGCTTTTGTACAAAATACTGGCACAGAGTGGGTCTATTCATCATTCCTTGAGGGAGGACCCACCACTGGTATCTCTTTACAGGCCGAGAATTATTATAAGTGGGCACTATAAAGGCAAATTTTTCTTTGTCTTTTTCTTGTAAAGGTATTGTAAAGAAACAGTCTTTTAAATCAATAACTATAATAGGCCATTCTTTAGGTAATAGAGAAGGCAAAGGAATCCCAGATTGTAGAGAGCCCATTGGCTGGATCACCTTGTTTATCACCCTTAGGTCTGTTACCATTCTCCACTTTCCAGATTTCTTATTAATAACAAATACAGGAGAATTCCAAGTGCTGGTTGATTCTTCTATATGCTGAGCATTTAACTGCTCCTGTACCAGCTGCTCTAAGGCCTGCAATTTCTCTTTTGTTAGAGGCCATTGATGAACCCATATAGGCTTCTCTGTTAGCCATTTTAGAGGTAGTGCTGTGGCTGTTTTTGAAAGATCGGCAGCTGTTTTGCCTTGTTTCTGTATAACCTGGATGGTCTGTGACTGTTTCTCATAATACCTTCTGATGTTTTTTTTCTGGAACCATGTGCTAGTTTATGGCTTATTTCTGTGTTTGGAGAAATATTAATCTGTGTGTTCCAATGTTGCAGTAAATCTCTTCCCCATAAATTTAGAGCAATGTTAGCCACATATGGCTTTAATATTCCTCTCTGTCCTTCTAGTCCTATACACTCAAACCATCGTGCACTCTATTTTACCTGGGTATTGACCCAATACCCAAAAACTGAACATTTACCTCCTGAAGGGGCCAACTTGGATGCCATGATTCTGGTGAAATTATTGATACATCTGCCCCTGTGTCCAATAAGCCTTCAATAATAACATCATTTATTTGTACTTTTAATTTTGGCCTTTGTTCATTGATAGAAGTTTGCCTAAATATTGGCTTTATAATTTTTCCTGAATTTTTTCTTTTTCTTTAGATTTTTTATCTTTCAATGTATGTCTTTTTAAAATAGGTTTTAATTTTTTTAATTGTTCTGGGAAGGTGTTTCCTCCACAATGGCAGAGTAAGATTGGACTGGATTTGATATGGGGGCTTTTGAAAGTCCCCTTAGGGCATTTCCCAAGGGAAGAAGTTACCTTGTCTGTCCCTTTTGATCTGCACTCATTAGTCCAATGTCTTCCCTTTCCACACCTTCTGCATACTCCAGAAGGGAGGGGTGTTCTCTTGGGATTATTCCTAACAAAAGCACTGTTTCTGGGAACACCTTGTTTACAATCTCTTTTTATGTGACCTTGCCTTCCTCAATTGTAACATTTAACATTTTGACCTTTTCTTATACCTCTAGAAATAAGCTCTCCTACCCAGTTATCATCACTATTATAAGATGCTAGATTGTCTCACGAATCCAGTCCTCCAAAGGTGCTGACCTTGCTTTTAAAGGTCTTAAGTATTTTTCTACATTGTGCATTAGCATTCTCAAAAGCCAGTGATTCAATGATTATTGGCCTGGCTTCTGAGTCCGGTACCATTCTGTTTACTGCTGCAGTTAATCTGTGCAAAAAGTCTGTAAAAGTTTCTTTTGGGCTTTGAATTACTTTTGTGAATGATTCAGTTTTCTTTCCTATTTCTTCAATCCAGTCCCAGGCATTTAAATCTGCCATGCGACATAAATCCAGAGTATGTTCATTGTATAAAGACTGCCTCTTAATATCAGCATAATCTCCCTCCCCAAGAAGTCAGTCTTGGGAGACTTCTACGCCTCTGGCCCTGCTTCTTTGTTCTATTGTTTTAGCCTCCTCCCTCCACCATGATTTCCATTGTATAAGCTGCTCTGCCTCTAACACAGCTGTAACCATATCTAACCAATTTTTAGGGGTGACCCAGTTACAGCATGACCAGCTTTCAACATTTGTTTTACAAATGGTGAATGCATCCCATATGTTACAATTGCTTCTTTTACTCTCCTTAATTCTAGCATTTTTACTGGAGCCCAGCTAGTTTCTGTAACATCTTTTCATTCTTATTTTTTTTAAAGGTTACTGAGTATATTAATGTTTCCTGTTTTATCTAATTTTAGATGACCTTTCTGAAATTGGTTCTTCATATCCCTCTGTTTGAATTTGAACATCTTTGTGTTCTCTCTCGACAGGTTTTTTAAAGACCTTTTTCTTTGCATTTATACTAATTGACTTTTGAAGTGATAAAATAGAAATCAAGCAAAAATATTCATAATAAACAGTATGATAAACATTATGACAGTCCCATCTACCTTATTTATCTTTTCCTTCACTGTTTCTAGTATCGCGTCATCTAGCAAAAGATCACAGAAGGACCAAGCACCTTCCATTGTCTTAAAAAATATTCCCATTTTAAAAAAAATTTATCTACTCACCGATTTTTTGTCTGTTGATGATTCAATTGATTGTGAAGTGGGGCAGCTACCTAGTGTGAGAGCAGCCCAAGGAGGGGTCCAGAAAGAAAAAAGAAACAACCCACCAAGAGAAAGAGGTCACTGTCTGAAAAACTTAACCACATGAGAATGAAAAGGAAACACATGTAGCCAGTCTTCCTAAGGCTGGAGGCTAACTCAGAACAGAAAGCCTAGCCTGCTGGTAATTACTCTTCTGGCCACCTGCTGCTCTGGCCAGCAAGTACTTATTTTTTGTTTTGTTTTTTTGGTGTTTTTTTTTTTTCTTATTTTTTTGGTAGGGAGGGGAGGAATTCATGCCCCAAAGTTGTGCATGAATGAAGGAAACTCAGGGCCAGGTCTCAGGGAAAGGCAGAGATATCAGGGAGTGTGAACACCACAGTCATATCTCACCCAGCTGTCTTCAAGCTTCCTCAGCCTCGCTCCTCCTGGCTTCTTCTGCCTGTTCTGTCTTTCTATGCCTGCCTTAAATACTTTCTTTGCCCAGTTAAGGCGTGGCACCACCACTGCCTGCCTGGGAGCCTGGAACTTCTGTGAACTAAAATGACCTCAAACTCAGAATGGATTAAGGGCATAGGTTACCACTCCTGGGATATTCCCTGTGCTGGAATTAAAGGTGTGAGTTACCACTGTCTGATCCTCCTAGACTGACTGTGGGTAGATCCCTCTGATATCTCCAAATGTTTTTTATTATATTTGAAAATATCCCCATATTTTCCAAATGGGTGTTTTCTACCATCAGTCTTTAGCTTGATTATCTGTGTTGATCAAATATTTGTTTTGATATTAAGGGGAAATGGAAATTGTATAAACAATCTTCTATATAAGGCTGATTTTTAAAGTCACTTATGTTATGTTTCGGTCTAGAGCTTAAACTTTGCTCAGAGTTGTAATCCCACCAGTCCTCAGCCCCCACTGGAAAGTGGCTCAGCTCTTGGCCTCCTGTGCGCTAGTGATCCTTAGTCACACTCAGATTTGTGTTGGAATATCTGTTTAAAGAGGGCACTCCCAGGACTGCCAAGATATTGGTACAGGGGAGGACCCGAGCAATCGGAGGTAGAGGGAGTGTGCACCAACAGTGGGTCATTCTTCTATAGGGTAGGAAGCAAATAGTGGGTGGAATTTTGAAATAAGAAACTTAAAAACTAGAAAACATCATTACATAAACAAAATCTTTCTATTCCTGTGCCTATAGCCTTTGCAAAGGGAGAGAGAGTGTGTCAGTCAGGACTCTCCATATAAACAAGAATAACATAATAGGTGGACGGATAGAAAAATGAACAGTCAGAATGATGCTGTGACCAGGCACCCGGAGTAAACAACTTAATGGGGGAAATATTTATGTTGGCTGATGTTTTGAGATATTTTCATCAGTGGCAACTTTGTTTATGTTTTTCAGTAAAGCACCATAGTGGTGGAAACATGTCATGAAGGTCATGCCAGAAGGAGGTGTGGTAGTGGATAGTCACACATGCACACACATGCCCATGAGCACAAACACCACAGAGAGGAGTCATATAATGTCATCATTATAGGCTTTTTCGTTTATTTTTTCAATCTCATTGTATCTGGACCTCCAGCCCATAGGATGAGTCTACTCACAGTCTGGGCAGGTCATTCTCCCTCATTTTCTCTGGAAACACCCTTATAGATACACTCAGGAGACAGTTCTAATAATCTCCTACATACTTATCAGCAGTTAAAATCATAATTAGATAGATAGTATATGATATATAGTAAAAAGATAAAAGTGATAGATAGATAGATAGATAGATAGATAGATAGATAGATAGTAGATAAGGTAACTATATGGTTAAAAGAGATGATAGTAAGATGGGTAAGTAGGTGATATAAAAGAAGGATAGGAATAGGTGTTAGTAAATAGGTGATAGAAAGATCACAGATATATAGATATGCAAACAGATGGTAGATAGATGATAGGTGATGTACAGAGAGAGATAGTTATAGAAGTAGATAGATGATAGTTTATTATGGGGACGGCATTATGGAGGCCAAGTGGCCCTACACACTGAAGAAACAGGAAATCTGACATCATTAACTGAAGGTCTATAAACCAGGAAGAAGGCATTGTCGCTCTAGGCCGAGTCTAAAGGCCCGAGAACTCGGGATGCTGCTGATGTTGGTCCCTGGAATGCTAATGGCTGACAACAGAAGATGGCTGACCCAAAAGGAGAGAAAACGTCACCTCTTTCCTATCCTTTTCTTCTATCTTGGCCCTCTGGGTTGAATGGTGTCTACAAAGCCAAGGATGGACCTTCTTTATTCAGTCTACTGGCCTCAGTCTACCTACATACTAATCCTCCCCAGAAGCACTCAATCAGTCACATTTAGCAGTAATCTTTGCCAACTCTATGGACAGCCCTAACCAGCCAAACAGATGCACAAAACTCACTGATCTCAGAGCTGTAAACTCCAGCGTGAAAGCAAGGTGACTTTCAGAACGCCACAGTGACTAGAGCTTTAGAACCAGTTACATCCAAGTGTGCCCCTCCCCCACCCCCAGTTCAGTTCAGAGAGCAGAATGTCAAGTATGCAGGGTCTGAGATCCCAGGCTTCAATCTTACCATTTGGGAGATCTGGCTGTGGGCACTGACTCACGTTAAATACTTTCACACCAAGTACTTCTCTGCACTAGAGATGGTTTTGCTTGTTTTAAACAGAGAGGTCCCTGGTCCGGTGTTGAGACAAGTCACTCTTACACTTAGGGTAGATCCACATAGAATTCTAGGTTGCAGCGAGCAAATCTATCTGCAAATTACAGGGGACATTTAACAAGGTACAATGCAGTTGTAGTTGTAATGGCTATAGTTGCTCTTGTTAGTAGGAGCGGCGGTGGCCATTGTGGTAGTAACCGCATTACCTTGTACTCTGAGTCAAACAGATGGACATGTGATGCGCGCTAGGTTAAAGCCAGGCACTGTACCTGATACCTGAGCCTTTTTCTGCCTGCCAATCCAGATAGCATTCTAGGTGTGTGGTATTTTCTTCTCCACTCCAAGTGACTAGAAATCAGGGAGATTAAGAAAGCATCCTAGTATAATTTGTGGCACCGTGACAAAAATATCCAGAGAAAAGGCAGCTTAGGGATCCAAGGGCTTATTTTAACTTCTGAGTTAGAGCCATCACAGCGAGGGAAATCTCAGTAGTGGTAGCCTGAAGCAGCTGGTCATGTTACATTCACAGTCAGGAGCAAAGAGCAATGAAAACATTCATGCATAGTACCCAGTTAACTTTTCCCAACGTGTTTATAGTCTAGGGTTCCTAAACTATAAACCTCCTACTTCAGGCTTATTCTGGATGCAATGTGGACTCAGCTTGGTCCATAGTGGGTACAGGTTAAACATTTGCAATGCGCTGACATCCCTACAACATAGACTTGAAAATCGAGACGTAGAACTGTCACCCAGTTCACTATCTGCAGAAGATGGTTACTGAAGTTAGTGTCTCCTCACTGATGCAAGGATGGCAGGCTGCCCTCAGCCTTTGGACTTTCTGACTTGTCACAGTCTTGCTGAAGCCTTCTGGGAGCTGCTGTGAGTGCTCCTGGTTTTCCTACTATACTTAGAACTTCTGATTATCCTGGTTTCTTCTCATCATTTCTATCGGGAATCCTAAATTCATATTCTAAGAACAGGGGAGATGTAAACAAGGCTATCTGGATGCATCTAGGGAGGTTCAGAAGAGCCCATGGGAAATAGGTTTTCTTTCTGTCCCAAGAGGAAGCCGTTTTCTGCCTTTAGTTCCTTAGGGAAAAGGTTGAAAGTTTTTCTTTTGGATTCTTTTTTTTTTTGAGATGAAGTCTCATGTGGCCCAGAAGTTTGGCCTTAAGCTCGCTATGAACCAGAGGCTGGCTTTGAACTCCTAATTCTACTGCACCACCCCACCTGGCCCTGCAAGGTCTGCTTTGGGCAGTTTGAGAATTTTTAAACTGGACAGACACAGCTGGGAATCATTTGGTACCATCCTATAATTAACACGAGTAATTTGTTTTGGGTTTCCTTGTTTTGTTGTTTGATTTTCAAGATGTGTGTGTCGATTTGGACAAAAAAAAACCCACTTCTATTATTTTGCAGCCATTTTTACCTTAAATATCAGTATTTTCTGTCTTTTTTTTTTTTTTAAGTGCTCTATATAGCAGGCAGTTGTACTCTATTCTCAGGAGGCACTAACATCAGGATGCTAATGAATTCAAGTTATACAGTGTCTACATATCTAGTCAATTAACACTCCAACAGGCTTGCGGCAGAAAAGACTATTGTTCTCGGAATGGCATCAGTTGTTCCCCGGAGAGCATCTTCCAGAAGATGGCATGAGGAAATCACAGGAGGCATTAACATGTGTATTCATCAGCACCACATGTTCTTAGAAAAGTGAAGAAATGGAGCGTTCTCAGCTCTTCTCATGAACGCGCTTCCCTTCTATAGGGGCCGAGCACACAAGTGCTTCCCTTCTATAGGGGCCGAGCACACAGGGTTCTTCCTCTCCCCATAGCTGATTTTTCCTCTTTCCCATATCTAAATCAGACCCCCAAACTATTTTTCATGCTTTCTCCCCATGTAGCAATAACTGTTGACTGTAGAATCTGAATCTCTCTAAAAGTAGTGTAAATTGGCACATTTGGTGAACAGAACCAGCAGGGTCCATAACACGCCAGTCTAAGAAAACAATAATGTTTTTGGCATCTACCTGGTTTCCGACTTTAGTTTACAAAATAAACCAATCCCCATTTCTTGCATGCTTTCTTGGACTCCTGATTTCCCCTGTGTGCAGGAATTGAGAACTTCCTCTTTGCAGTTTGCTCTTGAACCGATTGTTTTTTTCCATCAACATTTGTTTTTTTGATTAAGTTATTATTATTATTTTTTAACCTTTAAAAATTTCCTGTAGTTTTGGTCTAGAATATTTTTTTCAACTTTGTATTTCTGATAACAGCTTTATTTAAAATTTATACTAATCATGTGAAACTGATTTATAACCTGTATGGCGTCTGGAAATAGTTATTTTTAAATGACTTTATGCTGAAGTGCAGTCATATTTTTGTAGGGAGGCTGTGATCTGTTTTTAATTTACAACAGTTTGAAACCATATTGATTTTTTTTTTCTGCTGATAATCAACATTTCCCTTTTATGGCAAACACAGGCTGTTGATTAACCTCTTGGCTTCCCTTCCCATTGAGTACCAATGGCTTTATTTACCCAAATGGAATGTTGGTAGATGAGTCAGCCTTTAATTCCAGGGAAAACTAGAGCATGGAAGAGAGAGAGAGAGAGAGAGAGAGAGAGAGAGAGAGAGAGAGAGAGAGAGAGAGAGAGAGAGAGAGAGAGAGAGAGAGCGCTATAAATTACTGTGGTTCTGTGCTAAAATTTAGTAGTCAATGGCTAGTGAAAATTCTGGCTTTGTCATGCTTGCTGGGTGGCCTTGGATGTGTTACTTAAATTTTTTATTCTCTCGCTCTCTCTCTTTCTCTCCACAGTTTCTCATTTACCAAGCCATACTAGCACTGGCATTGCCGCTCTCAGGATGCTATTAGTATTACTCAGTGTCGCCAGCACACTGTAAATGTGAAGAGCCTCTACCACCATCCTCCATCCTGGCTTCTTGTTGTGGTGGTTGTCATAACAACATACCTATGGTCTTTCTGCAGAATGACAGAGTGCCAAAAGTTCTCTCAAAACTAAGAGACTCATCAGTCCTGTCTTTTGATTGCTTTTCGCCATTGTTCAGTGACATAGAATTTAGTAGGTTGATTGGCTGTTTGAAAGGTGTGACCCTTGCCCTTCCAGGATGTGTAACTTCCAGTCTTGTGGGTGTGCTGCTGATGTGTGCAGCAAAACAAGAAGGATACACTGGGCTATGAAGCCCTGCGTCCTGGAGATAGGAGGCAGCTTTGAGGATGGATCAACTGAGAAGGGGGGCACATCTTAATCAGGTGGCGAGAAGATCTCAAAACATCCAAGGTAGAGGCAATGGCTAATGCGGATGCCCTGTAGGCTGACTTCAAACAAAAATGACACAGCATGGATGATCCTTGGAAACTTCAGGGGTCAGAGATTGAAAGGATCAGAGCCTTCTGCTATATTGTCCCTCTAGAAAAATATTGTCTCCCTCATAGATTCTATCCACTTTCAATCCCATCTCAAACCACATGTGCTGGCTGGTGACTCTGAGAGACCCGGTGTTCCCTCTGGTGTTCTAGAGATCTGCCCTGGGTCTGCTCTGGTAGTCTGGCTCACAGTGCCTTCTCAAGATCACAGAACTGAGGTAGTTATGGAGGAAGGCATGAGGCAAAACCATCTGAACACTTTGTTGTACCAGCAGATGTATTTTATATGTATATGATTTTCCATGCTGCAAAGGCAGACTGAAGTAATGTATCAGATAGGAATTTGTAACCTGTGTGCAGCTGACCATGTTGTCTTGAAGTTTGCTGCTGGCCTTAGATACCTGTGGCACATATGCTAGAAGACCTTCCCAGACCTGAAGAGTTACTGATATCCTCTGAAAAGGGAACAATGAATATACGCATTTTATTCTTGAATGAATGGGCACCTGCATGTATGTGTACACACACATGCATATACATACTGTGTGTGTGTGGACTATTCCTTTTTACCTTTTGCTGATGAAATGTCCTGGCATTTTATTTATGAGCTGTAACAACTCAAAATGTTAATATCAACCTACTTAAACATACCCTATTGAAATCAGTGTAATGGGGTACATGTTTATACATTTTTTAGGAACAGAGCTATAATTGTAAAATGTGACATCAGGTACACAAAAGTAAACAGAAGCAACAAGTTTGAAGGGAAAATAATGATTTAAAATTAAATTTAAACTACATCATGAAAAGCCAGCACTATTATTTTTTTTAAGCTGGAAATTTTTTTTTTTTTAATGTCCTTGAAATACTACACTTCTGAGGTGGGGATTGCTACTTCATTGTTATTCATTGGGCAATTTCCAGTGCAGTTTATATAACTCCGTGACAGGGTTTCTTCCATTCTCTTCTTTCCCCTTTCACATGATTTCTCTTATACAAATTTCTGATGACAGCATTATATTTTATCTTCCCCATTTCTTTATGGTCAGTTACATTAATGAGCAATATTTGTCTGTGTGCTCTTACCAAACAAATACCTAGTGCTCAATACAGCCCACAAAAAAAAAACAAAAACAAAAACAAAAACTGTGTGTGTGTGTGTGTGTGTGTGTGTGTGTGTGTGTGTGTGTGTTTAGAGGTCAGAGGCCAAACTCTGCTGTCATTTCTTAGGCATTATCCATCTTGGCTTTCTGAAAATCTTTCATCAAAATGACTTCTTAGTTTTGATAAGGCTGGCTGGCCAGTGAGCCCCAGAAATCCATCTGTCTATCTTTGTGGCGGTGGGATTACAACAAGCATCTACCACCATACTCACTTTTTAAATTGTGAGAACTGGGAATCAAACTCAGATCCCCATACTTGCAAGGCAAACAAGCACCATACAGACGGAGCTATCTCTCCAGCCCCACGCTAGTCTTTTTGTATAATATTTTATATTAAACCATCGAAGTGTAGAGACGCTAGGCAATCTCAGAGTTGTCAAGTCAGCAATGTTAAGAGAGTCAACAAACCAATATAGTCAACAAACTTGCATTTCAGTGCCAGGGGGACCCAGAGTTGCTAAGGAAACGTTCTTGGTAGTAAAACCATTTACTCCCTACCAAACAGCAGCTGAATATCCATCCATCCATCCATCCATCTATGTATCAATGTATCTATGTATCTATGTATCTATGTATCTATCTATCTATCTATCTATCTATCTATCTATCTATCTATCTATTTATCTATCTATATCTATTGTATGCTCTGATATCAAGTTCAATATATTCTAGTAGATAAATCTTCATAATAATGTTCTTGGTCCCTTAAACAAAATGATCATAAATCATGTGAAGTTCTGGTAACCAGAACCCAGTGTCTCTGCAACAATAATTCCTTTAACCGTGTGATGTGATGGCCAGGAACAAGCAAAAACAGAGAAAGTGGAGACTGTGATTAATACCAACACCTCTTATGTCTGTCAAGAGATATGTGAGACTTACCTACTTTGTTTTATGTGTATGCGTATTTTGTCTACTTGTATATATTTATACTACATGTGTGTCTGGTGCCTGCAGAGGCCACCAGAGAGCACTGAATGTTGTGGAACTGGAGTTACAGGCAGTTGTTAGCCTCCCCATCTCTGTGCTGGACACTGAACTCAGATCCTCTGAAAAAGCAGCAAGTACTCTTATCCGCTCTCCCATCTCTGTGGCCCGGCAGCCACACTTTAAAATCCCCACTGTATCTACCCTGTCCTCACACTGAAGTTCAGTGCCCTTTCAAGTCTAACATATCTGCAGTTGTAGAATTCCTCTGCTGCTTCGGCTGTCTGCTTAGGCAAGGGTTTGCTAATATTGTTATTTTTATTCTGAGTTAATATGAATATACACAACACTTTTAAAAGTGCTTCTAGAAAATTCTTCTCTTGTTTTTCTACTCCCAGTAGCAAGATATGTGCCAGTGCACATATCCAGTCTATGCCTGACAGATCAAATAGCTGCAGGCCACTGGGCTGCTCTGACTTTTTCCCCTACTGCCTCACCTGCTGCTCTGTTCCCCTTCCCCAATTCTGCTTCACCTGGCTAACTCTAGCCTCATTAAAGGCTGTTTGGACAACACACACCCTCTTTGTAAGAAACCCTCTAAGAATTTGTTAGTGTCCTTCATTCGTCTTACAAGCTTTTGGGTGGAGTGGGCAGAAGGGGCCTGTTCGGGAATTTCTGTTTAACTGTTTGTCTTCCTGGTCAGAATCCCCACACCCTGAGATCAATGTCCAGCTCCAGCCAAGCTTCATTCCTTAAGGCCAGTGTCTGACTCAGGGGCTAATCCATTGCACATCCATGGTATTTTTCCACAAGTGAACTTGACAGTTGTGCACTGTGGTGAAGGGAGTTTGCTAACTCCAGTTCCTCAGGAAATAAAGAAAACAAGAACAAACAAGACAGAAGCAAAGCTGTGGAGGCAACAATCTTGCACCCTTTTTACATGACAGATAACTACAAACTTTGGGCTACTTAGTATTCACTGTTAAATTCCATCCCTGGACTTCTATCTAAAGGTAAATTTATTTAGTTGGCTGATAGCAACTTTATTAGGAGCTGTCGTTTATCAAAAGCACAGGTTGGATACTGATGATTTTATTATCACCTACTTATTCAGAATCTGTTATTCATCAGACACTCTTCCTGGTGCTGGGATGTTGAAGATGAGAAAGCTAGAATGACATGTGACCTCTGTGCTCCCCTCTGCTCCCACAGCCAGTCAAGAATCACAATATCAGGCAGTGTTTCTGCCGCAGAAGACAAGAACGCTCTGAGGTCTCGCTCCAGCAGCCACTGAGGCCCCTCCTCCCACAGTCCATCCAGCACATGTGCCTGTTACCCGCTACACTGATCATGAAGCCACAGGCCACATGTCATTCCTGCTGTCACTCAGCAGTTTCACAGTCTTAGGGCTGGTGGTTGGATTTGGATCTGTGTTGACTGACTTATGATATGTAATTGTTGTATACATAGTACTTATTATTCATACCATGGGGGAGGGGAGAATCACAACATTGCTGTCCTGTCCTGTGCAGGGCAGTCAGCTGAGCTACTGGGGGAACCCGTGGCAGAAGGATTGTAAGTTCAAAACCAGCATGGGTGTCTTTGTGAGACTTTGTCTCAAAATCAAATGTAAAAAGATGGCTAGGAATGTAACTCAGTGTTGGTGGGCAGGTCTAGAGTCATTGAGGCCAAGATTTTCTCCATACTATGGGGCAGGGGGTAGAGAGAGCAGAGAAAAAGGGAAGCGGGGAGAGAGAATGAATACCATAGTGTTTTAAACAAACAGGTGCTGGCCTTGCAGAAGGTGCTTGTCTGTGTGTTTTAGATATTTTAATATAACTCTTAAATGTCTAGAACCAAATCATAACCTCCAATGGCATGCATGCATCTTGAGGAAACTGAGGACCAGTTAGTAACTCCCCCAAGGTCATAATTCTTCCAAGTTCCGATTTGACTCCCAGACATTTGGTTCAAGTCTGTGGCATGGCTACGGTGCTATCTGAAGTTATATGTGTTTCTGATAAGCTGACCAGGGAGGAAGCCTTCTGTGTAGGCAAACCAAACCTTGAGGTACTTCTGAGGGAGAAGGCTAGAGACAAACTGGTCTAACCTCAGAAAGGCTGGCCTGCCTAGAAAGTGGTGAAAGAAAGAGGTGGGCGCCCTGGTTAAGGCGGACAGGGAGGTGATGAGAACAGGCACCCAAGTTCTATAGATGTCTAAAGGAGAGTAGCCATCATTGGCTAAATAACCAAACTACCAGATAGAAAGAGCCAGTTTAGTTCACAGCCTGCATATTGATGGACAAATGTAAGATACTGACTGTTATCTCACGTCATGGTTATCTTAGCTATGGCTAGAGAATCAAATAAAAACTTTTATTGGGGCAGTTGTTAAAGAACACCGCACCCTGATGCTGATTTTCTTGATATGACTATAGTAAGCCATTGGTGTGCAGCTTGTGATCGCCCCTTAAAGGAATGCTGTGACAGCGGAAGTAATGCCTTTGATGGCAAAATATGAGACTAGGCATTTCTGAGGTGACTTAGTCCGTAAAGTGCTTGTCATACAAGCAGGAGGGATTGAGTTCGATCCTTAGCATCTACATTAAAGGCTGAGTACGGCAGGGTGCACCTAAAACCCCAGCACAGAGGAGATAAGAGACAGAAGGATGTCTGAGCCTTGATGACCAGCCAATCCTGCAAACCCAGTGAGTACCACTTTCAGTGAGACCCTGCCTCACAAAACCAGGATGGAAGCAACAGAGAAAGCCATCCAATATCCTCCTCTGGACTCTGCAAGCATGCACACACATATGCACCTGTATACCCATAGGCACATTCACATGCTACCCTTGTGTGGATACTCTTGGATAATGTGTGTTTTGAGATTGCTTCTAAGAGTCTGACTGCCCTTTTTTGTAATCTGGAAGCATAGAAGTACTGGGTGTATCAAGATACAATTTGTCTCATGACCAAGGTGACCTGAACCATTTTATATTTGGGAGTGGGGGGTTGGGAAGAAAATAATTTACAATGATTCATGACAGCCTGATGTATGACATGACAGAAGATAGATGTGAGATAAAGCTTAGCAATATTGCCACCTGTCCCCTCCTCCTCTGCTACTCTGTGCCTGTAACCTGAAGAGAATCTGCTAGATTTGAGTGAGGGTGTCTTTGCAAGGGCAAGAACAAGCGTAGAAATCCCTGACCATGGTCAGTCACTCCTTCAGTTGCCTTAGTGAGTTCACATCTCATGAGTCTCCCTAACATCCCTCATTTACATTTTTCTAAACCTGAATCTGGGTATAGGATACTGATTTAACTTAATGCCTGTGGCCCTTTGCTGGTTTTATTACCAAGTCCCCTCCTTCCCAGTCTCTGCAGGGAGCAACAATTTGGAAGCTCTAGGAATGAGCATAGGTCACCAAATAGAAACTCCCATTGCTTAGAGGCTGCTGTATTTTCTTTCTGCATGGGAGCCCCTGGTATTTGAAACACACAGACTCCACAAGGTTAAATAAACTCTGCTTTTTATCCCAGCCTTCTAGAAAGCTCTGTTTATCTGCCTGCTCCTGTTTATAGTGACCACTGGTTGATTTCATAACGCAGGCCCAGCACCAAGTGGTGAGCCTTTTTGGAACCATGTGCAAATCCCGAGGAGTATTTAAAGAAACAGTGTTTGCAAATGGTACAGAGTAGCAGACAATCTTAGGGAACAGAGTCAGAATTTGAATCTAGATCTAGATGCAAAACTTCAGCTCCTTTCTCCTTACTTAGTATCTATCCCTTGTACGTATGCCAAGGTGTTTTAGGAATTACACTTACATGTGGCATACCTAGGGTGTTAGCTTTCTGCCACATGGTCTAGTAGATGCCAAAGGAACAGGGACAGCAAAGGAAATGCCTCTGCCTTGCCTCAGCAAGCAAGGCATTTCTTAAACATAAGAGATCCAATATAGGATCAAATAAGGACAAAGGTCATAGAATTAAGTCTGCAGGCACCAGGCTAGTAATGCACTGAAGAAGTGGGGAAGGGAAACTGGATGGGGAGCTCCCTGCCTTCTTTATAAAGTTTATTTTGCTCATTGTGTGACCTGCTTACACTGCTGAGTGAAGAAAATACTAGAAGTTAATTTGGGGGTGGGCCCAACTTTTCTACTAAATAGACAAGAAAATAGAATGTCAGGCAATGATGTGATGGTCTACTATATTACTGATCAGTTTTTAACACTTTGGGCCATTCTTTATTCTCCCTGTATCTCATTTCCTGCCTCTGTGAAGTTAAGGGAATGAACTACACAATTTGCAAACACCCCTTAGGCCTATGATTATTTCCCCTGGATTTACCTTAAGGCAGGGGACACAGAAAGCAGAAGATAAATAACCGATGAAAATTAAGACCAGCCATCTCCAACATGGTGGTCATCTCAGGTATTTCCATGCCACCAAGGGGGAGCTGGGGAGTTCAGTCGATCACACATCCCCTTGGTGCAGCTGCCCAGTGAGTTGACGCCACGTGGTGTACTTTCTCCCACATCTAACAGCTGGTTACTGGCATTATTTCCAGCTCTAGCTGTCTGTTTAACAAATGAATACTGTCAGTTCCAAGTGAAGCAGGGCAGGGTGGGGTGGAGAACTTGATATAACCCATCACTACTAAAGAAACAAGTGAAAACATATGTCTTCCCAATAGTGCATCAGCAGGCAGCTGCCTTGGGAACAGGGAGCATCATTTGTTCCTAAAACGACTCTTCACTATCTTGCAAACATATCAGATGCTATTTACAAAGTTCCAGCTGATATCTATGGTGTGCATCAGCTGTTTCTTGAAAAGTAACTGTTTTCAGGCAGTTCATATTGTCAACCATGTGATTTTCTTTATGGACCAAACGTAAACATTGATTAAGTACGACTTAAGTAGCAAGTGATACCAAAAATCAGTTGTTTATTGTCAGATGATAAGGAATTACAGTTTGGTATATCTATGGCTTCCAGTCTTATATGAGGGCATTCATCTGAATTAATGTAGATAGTACAAGCTTCAACAGTCAAACACCTGTGTTTGCATGTGTAGGAGTTAGAGAAGAAATTTGATGCATGGATGGCATCGTAGTAAATGTTGGCCAACTAGATGACAGGTAATATGTGCTCATTATATAAATTCATGTTGTATAAATTTCTGTCACTTCATGATCATGTCTGGTGGAATATAAAGTGTTACATTGGTATGCTCTTTATTGTTCTCGGGTCAGAAGATCGCAGCAATGTGGATATCTGCCAGGGTTTTCTTTAACTTTGCTTTTTGAAGCTTTTCAAACTTCTTGCCCTATTTTTCAAGAGTTCAGACCCTCAGAGGTGTCTGTCCTAACTTCATATGTCCACAGAATTCTATATATGCCATCATCCATTCAGCAAAGTTTGAGTATCATGCCCAAGCTCTGTCAAATGCTAAGACACAAAAATGAAGTATGCTGTGTCTGTCTTGCTAGGTATTTACATTATGAGGATTACGGAGAAGCTAGAGAAATGCCCGCCCCCTCCCATTACTGTGGGATAACTGGGTGGCCTGTGGGAGGGATCTGTAAATCAGGAAGATGAACGCAGAAGTGGACACATCTGATTGAGTGCTTGTTTGTCTTCAAAAGTAGCACAGCTCCTTACATGTAGATATCACTGTCTTTATTTTTATACTCTCGTCCTGTTTCATTTCCGTTGCTATGATAAATACACTGACAGCGGTGGTGGGGTGGGAGGTGGCATTTATTTCAGCTCACTGTGGGGAAGTTGTAGCTTAAGAACTTTTAACAACTGCTACACCACATCCACAGGTCACTAGCTAGTTGGCATTCAGCTTGACTTTCTGTGGTGATATGTCTTACATTTAATAAAATCAACCTGGAATATCAGAGAATAGATTCATCTATAGCCAAGCCATGAGGGTCAGAGAGTGCTAATTTATGCCTTTAATCCCAGCATAGAAATGGCAGTTGGTAACTCACAACTTTAATCCCAGAACGGGAATGATCTGATGACCTACACCTTTAGTCCCATAACTCCCCAGACACAGGTCTTTCAGTGTTTCTAATGAGTTCAAGGCCTAACAGTAGTAGCTCACATCTTTAATCCTAACTCTAGAATTATGATGCAGAGTTGAACCCGGAAGTGAAACAACTGTGTGGAGAAGGTATTTTAGGCAGACACTGAGGTATTCTGTAGAAGCAACAAGCCAGATTGAGGGTTCAGGACGATAGCTTTTACTCTGAGAAGTTGGCTGGGTGAGAATTGACTATGGTGTATTTCCTCTTTCTGATATTCCAGCTTTCCCCCAGTATCTGGCTCTGAATTTTTGTTAAATACCAACTAGAATTTGTGTTTCAGGCTTCTCTACCTCTGTGCAGCCCTGGACCACTTTCCCAGGGAATGGTGCCCTCTGCAGTAGTCTGGGCCCTCTTAAACAACTAACAGTCATTTTCCACAGTCATGCCCACAGACCAATCTGATTTACACAATCCTTCTGTTAGGACACCCTTCTCTGATGACTTTAGGCTGTGTCAAGTTGATAGTTAAAGTTTACTAGAACTCTTGGCTAGTAGTAGCTAGGGACCAGGCAGCTATGACTTGTCCCCTTACTGTGCCCCATGTTTAATTCTTTTTTAAAAAGGACTCATGGTATGGTGTAGGTGTCATCAAGCAGAGAAGTTCTGCTCTGAAAGGATCTAGATTATATTAATAAGCAGTTAGATGAGTGTGGCGCTAGATTCAATAAAAACTAGATCAGTAATGGCCATCCAGATTATATTCTGGAGAATCTGTGAGCCTATTATCTCTTTATCTCTGGAGAACCTTCCTCAATGTCAATTCTTTCCTCATACCTCTTGATGAGAAAAATCGCAATGTGAGTCAACAGGTTAACTCTTTGGTTTTAACACCTCTTGACCTAACCTTTTATTGCTGACACATACCCATACTTACTTGTGTCTTTACATCTTCCTAATGTGTTTGAAGTCACAAAAAGAATGCCAAGTAGCTAGGACTCTGAGCTGTACAATGCACCCGTCCAGACAGGGCTTGCTATTTAAAGTCTGATACTTCAATGGCTGTCTCTTCCCCAGAGTCACATCTTTCAGAATCCTAATAGGACATATATTTAATAGTAAGGGAAACTTAGTCACATGACACACAGATATAGCAGATACTCTGGTATCAAGGGCTTTGAGCTGTTGCAGTCAAAAACTGTTTATTCCATTAGAAAAACAAAGTTAGCTAAGACAGTGAGTTTACTAGTATGCAATAAGAGCTTCTAGAATGACCTAGGCTTCACCAGTCAGACAGCTACGGACCTAAGTGCTTTGAAGAAAAGGCTGGCCTCTGTTTCCCTTTCTGGCAGGACATGAGTGTTCCATGAGGTCAAAGTCACAGTGGTTAATTTTGATTTGGAACTGATTTTGTACCTATAAAGTACCACAAAAGGATAATGAGTTCTGGGGTAGTTGACCCTCCTTAGAGAAGAAGTGGAAGACAAACATTTGGAAGAGATAGCTACAGCAGGACGGGTGCCTTTTTTCCTTTTATTTTTTTTCTTGTCATTGTCAGTATGGAGATTGGACCTGACCTATCCTGCAGAGGTCAGGGGTTATGTGGAGAGGTCAGTTTTGTCTAGGGTTGCCCTTGAGTAAGCTACAGGCAGAGTGTTCCATGAGCATGTGTATGGTAGCTCAGCTCACCAGGTATTCCATGAAAGGATCAGGTCTTTGCCTGTTTCATCTAAAGAAACAGTCAGCGTGTGACTTATGGACCCCGGTCTATAAGTCATGATCCATATCCATATGCTCCAGAAAGTCTGTGGTGCTCTGTTACCCTAGCAATGACTCTGAACTTACCTGTTCAAAATGATCAGTGACATCTCTTTCTCCACGATGCTAGTTGAACTAAACCAAGACATGCCACATCTTTCCCATGGAGAAGGAGTTCACGAGATCAGGTCTTCATAAGATACCAAGACTGTGTCTAGACATTTGAGCTCCTGAGCATTGGGGATGTGAAGTTAATGGCCATACTGGCCATACTAGAGGATGAGCTGAACAAATTTTTTCTCATTGTCCTTCTCTATTCCTACTCAAACCAGCCAACCAGACTGTGAATGCTAAAAGATCCATTCTGAGTTAAGGAAACTTTCCAAAATGGAATACTCAGAAACTTCCTTTAAGAATCTTCAGTACATCTTGAAGACTTTAATTAACCTTTTCATTTCATATCTTGAAGGCTCATTTCTGCATTATTTCTCTCTTCAGAAATTCAGGTCTAACTGAAGATGAAAATCATAAGACTAACACAGTTGGGATAAGGTCTGGCTGCCAGGTGTGCTGGGACGCTCCTGTAATGCTAGCACTCAGGGCAGACAGAAGAGGAACACGATAAATTTGAGGCCAGATGGGCCTACATGGAGAAACCTGTCAAAAGAAATCATACACAACCACAGTAAGAGAAGAGTAGAAAATGAATTCTCTGCTTTGTTCCCAAGCTATCAAAGACCGTTATTATAAAAATAATAGATACACACTGCCGGGAACCATATTTGACACTTTACAAGTCTTAATGCATTTAGTCATCTAAATTGTTATTCTCATCTTATAGACCAGAAACGAGTGTCAGAAGGGTTGGGAACATCCCTCAGAAGTAAGGAAAAGAATCGAAGAAGCATCTGAGCACTGGAGAATCAAGACAATTATGGCTCTCACTAGTTTTGGATTGTCAAGAACACTTAGGGAATATAGGCAATGTCTACTTAAACTTAACTGAAGGTCCCGACATCTTTAGTGTTTATAGAACCATATTTGATGCCTATCTCCACCTTGAAGTAGAACAGCTGTTGTGAACTGCAGACAAACTTGGTCCACAGTCAGAGCATGGAAGTGGGCAGAGCACTATCACAGACAATGAGGTTTGTGGGGAGGTTGTTGATAACTACTTTATAGGAGGAAGGTAGAGAGATTGGCCTAAGAACCTTACCTGAGAGCCTAGTTCACCTGTGCCTCCTCCCTAGATGGACATGGTCTTAAAATGCTACACTTTACAGGAAGTGCCAAGCTGAATGGGTGTTGAGTCTTTCTGATGCTATGCCTGCCAGTGGGTCACCCATGATCCTGTAAGCTTATCTCAATAATCTCATACTAACAAGAGATTTCTCAGAGTCACCCAACTGTATACAAACCTGGAAAATGTGTGTGGGGGCATGGGTGTGTGTGTGTGTGTGTGTGTGTGTGTGTGTGTGTGTGTGTGTGTGTGTGTGTGTGTGGATAGCCTCCTGTATCAGTCTTTACCTTCTACTCTGTTTGCATCAGGGTCTCTTGTTGGCCACTTCATATGCCAGAGGAGCTGGCCTGTGAACCTCTGGGATTCTGGAGTCTTTGCCATAGGGGAACTGGGATTCTAGATGCACACTACTATATCCATCCAGCTTGACGTGAGTTTCAGGAGTGTAAACTCTGGTCCTCACTCTGAGGCAGAAATCAATCTACTCTTGAAGACTTCTCCCCAGCCCCAAATCTGGAAATTCTAAATCTCCACCTAAGTAGCATTCAGAGTTCCATGAATATTGACATAAAGGAATGGATGGGAAATGCTAATATTTTTTTAAAATATACATCGCCCCTGCCTTTCCCCCAAAGTACAGGAGATTTTTTTTTTTTTTGGCCCCCTTTGACAATAACAGAGAATCTTGGGCATCTCTTCTCTTTTGGAGATCATACGCACACCTGAGGGCTTGTCCGGGTCATTTACTCCACCATATACAGATGACAGAAGTTTCTGTTTGGATCTTCCAAAATTAAGTACATCATAGAAAATGGAGGAAGCTGGTCATCTCGGGGCACATGAGCAGACGTCCTCTTCTTAGCCGGAGCATGGTCACATGAGCTACTTATTCTCACCTGGGGTTTAATAAACAGTTTTGGATGAATCGTTTCCTCGTTTCCTCTGTTTTCCGTTCAAGAACCACCAGGACTCGTGTGGTGTGTGTGTTCTAATATTTACTGAGAAACTCATGACATAGCACACCGTGGCGACCAACTGCCTTATTTTACCCAGGGAAGCCCTGAGTTCTAATACTGTTTAGGAGATGAAAATAACAGAAAAGCAAGAGACACTTGAGCAGTTGGGCCCATTTAGAGAGCAGCATGTCTGTTATTCTCTATGTTTTGGGTTTTTTTTTTTTTTTTGGACTGTTTATCTTTGTATCATTCCCCTGAATTTCCCTCAGTAAATTTTGTTGCTCCTGGACAAAAATCCATAAACATCCTCATACCACAGGCTGTATTCCATCAAAGACAGCCATAGTTTTTTTTTCTCTGTAGACCTGAATTTCTCTCCTTCATTTCCCTTGGCCCCTGCCTCCAAATCACAGATTTTTGTTTCATACTGAAAACTTTTCCTAAGCCTTTTATTTATTCTGACCCAAGACCTTGCCTTTAGATTGGCATCATACAGATTGGGCACCAAAATCAGTTATCCATTCTTTACTGTGACGGTTTGAACAAAATCATGTATCTTTTAAAGGAATGGCAATATAGGGTGCTGAGAAGTTACCCCAGAGGTTAAAAGCCCTTGTTAGTCATGCAGAGGATCCAGTTTCAGTCTCTGACATGCTTATGGCAGCTCATAATTGTAGCCAGAAGTTTTATGACTTGTTCTGGGACCCAGGTTCAACCAAATCTCTCCCACTTGCTATCCTGCAGCCACTTATAAAAAAAAATTACTCAGAGGCTTATATTCATTGCAAACTGTTTGGCCTATGGTTCAGGCTCACTACCACCTAGCTTTTATAACTTAACTCAACCCATTTCTATTAATCTATTGTATTGCCATGTGTTCTGTGGCTTTACCTGCGTTCCATTACATCTTGCTTTCTGGGTGGCAGCCTGCAGCACCTCTCTTGACTCTGCTCTTCTTTATCTCTGCTTGGATTTCCCACCTATGTCTAAGCGACATTGCCATAGGCCAAAACAGCTTCTTTATTAACAAATGGTCATAAAGCATATTCACAACTTAGAAAAAGACATCCCACATCACACCATTTGTAACTGCAATCCAGAGGATCTGATGCCCTCTTCTGGCCTACAAAGGGATCACATGTACACATGATACACAGGCAAAGGCAAACCCCATACATACAAAATAAAAGCTTCAGAAAGTTAAATGACAATCTTTGTTGAAGTAACAGCATTTGAAAAAAAATATTGTGGCTTGAATAAGAATTAAAAGGTGAAAACTAATTTGCTAGCAATAACTACAAATGCAGACAACATGGTTTTGCCAATATTTTTTTAGCCAGCCTTCTGGGGGGTGGAGTGGTTGTACCTGTCAGTTATACTTCAGTAAAAACTAAAATGGAATGACACTGCTCATGAGACTGTTTTTATGACCATTATAAGAGATTTACTTAAGCTCTGCATAATCATTTCATCAAAAGCTCTGCTACAGTTGAAGCCATGTCATTAGTTTATTTGGGTGTTTTAGGTTTGGATGGAGTGTGTATACTTAAATTGCCAAAGGAGTTCATAACTTCCTAATTCTCATTGATCTTTAAGGCTGTTCACACTGAGATCTTAAAAATGGGCCATGCACTCGACCACCACTAACTTTGTCAGGAGCCTTTCATTTCCTTTTTCTTAGAATTAAAATCTGATTATTAGGAAAAGCACATGTTATTTTCCCTGAAGATCGTGTGTGTGTGTGTGTGTGTGTGTGTGTGTGTGTGTGTGTGTGTGTGTGTGTGAACTATTGTGTAGTATATGCGTGTATATATAACATACATGAATACATATATGTACTTATAGATAGATAGATGTCTTCATGATTAAAGGTTTGATTAAAAGCACGAGCACCATTTAAAAGAGATACTGAAGTATTTTTAATTATTTTAATCAACAATTTTTAAATTGTTTTTCTTTTTAATGTTTTCTTGAATGCAGGACTATTTTATATTAAATTTTCCAGCCTAGTATTAAAAGTTTTCAAAAAATTTAATTGTCTTATATTAATGACTGAAAGTATAAAAGGATAAAGTATCAACATAGGACATAGGCCTGCAGTTAATATGCTGTTTATTTTTACATTTAGTGGCTAAGTGTGTCTCTGTAAGTTGAGGATGCAGCAATACTAGCACAATCCTTGCATGCTCGTCTTTCTGCAGAGTCTAGTAGGGAGCGCCATACCTAGGTCATCATCTCTGTCTCCCTTGGTAAATGGAAGTGAAAGTTGGGTATGGTTCTTTCTTTCTCCCTTCATATAATTTTGTTTTGTTTGTCTATTATTTTGAAAAATTCTTCAGCCTTTAGTAGTTTATGACGTCACCAGCTCAGTGCACTGGAGACCTCTCCTGTCCTCTGTGCCCGGGACATCTAAGACAGTCTTTCTTATCTGCTTTGCAGGCTACTTAGGTCTCAGCCTTCTTTCTGATTGCCCTACCTTTCCAGTTCTTAGTTCTATGATGTCATTCTCTCATGCCATCCAGTGTTTTCCTGCCTGGATCAGGAAAAGTCTTCTCATCTCAATGAACTTCACTTCTTCAGACACTTATTGTAACACACACACACACACACACACACACACACACACACACACATACCTGTTATTTCCAATAGAATTCCCTCATCTCCATTCTGCATACTAATGAATATTTCATTTTCATCTGTGATATTTATAGCTTCATTTGTGTTTTCTTCTGTTGAATTACAAGTCACAGAAGATCACAATCCATCTTATTCGCTGTATTTAGGCAGAATGTTGCTTTCAGTTTATTTGGAAGTACTGCACCTCTATCTTTAAGCTATAGTTTATTTCTTGGTTAGATTACATTGCTTTCATCAAATACCAGAGAAAGAATATTCTTTTAATTACCTACCACTTTGCAATTCTTGCCTTGTTATAAAGAATTATTTTAGATACCCATCCTTTGCCCTGAGCTCAAGTGTATTGGTCCAATGTGTTTGTTCCACATAGGCCTGTCAGCTCAGCTGCCTCTAACAGTAACTGATGGATCTTTTTGAGATGTCCACTCATAAGAAGCTATAGTCTTGATTTAGCCACAGAAAAGAATTTCGGGATGATCCATTGGCTGGGATTTATTAGAAGAATATTTTAACATAGATTTAAGCATGGGGATATAAAGAGAAGTAATCAAGGAAAAAGTAAGATCCACTCATGGGGTGTGGGGAGCTTTTTAAAGGTGAGTCGGACTTGAGTGTCTGAGTAACATGCATAAATTCAACTTGAGTATCTTTTAAATTGCTTCTCAAAGGATCCCTAAGAACCCCCTCCCTCCATACCCTCTTTATTGATAGTTGAGATTAGAGATTGGCTCCAGAGGTGCCTTTGATGGGATTAAATATGATAAGATAAAACCATGGCCTTTAAGGGGCTTCACACATTTCTTCTATTGTAAATGGGGTTTATGAGACTACTGGAAAACTGAAGCCAGGAAAGGACAGGGGCCTTCAGCATGAATCCTTGCCATTTTAATCCCTTTTATTTACAACATTTCTCCATAAAAACAACATTGCTTTACAGCACATGATATCAGCTGTGCTGGCTTTTCAATGAGCAAGAGGTTTTAAGCAGATTTGAGGGAGAGGGCTACTCTACCTCTCCAAGAATTATCCATATCTTTCTGTCTTGCCCCAGGATGACTATTTTATTGATGTCTCAACATAGAAATGCTCCCTTATACCTTTGAGCAGCCTTGAGTCTTTGTGAATTAGGGAAAAAAGAGAAAACTTGCAAACCGGTCCATCCAGTCAAGGCACTTAAAGGCTATTAGTTGAATCAAGTGAGGAAGTAGGGAAGCTGGAGGGCTTTTGAGGCTTTTATGTTTCCTTCAGCTAATGCCTCCGTCTGGGGAGAGCTGTAAATGGTGCCTTTTGTCTGCATGTAGTTTAGAAGAGGGGCCTGTGTGGTTTGGAGGAGAAGGCTCTGCACAGGGAATGGAGGCCCCGGATTCCACCTGTGTTTATAGCTGGGCTTTCCCTTCCCAAGCCTGATTCCTTCCTGCTTCCTGATGGCCTGCTCTCCCCTCTGACACACACTTGTCGACCAAGAAACAAATATTTGTTGTCTGTTAGCATGAGAATTGCCCTGAAGATTCCTGTGCAGTCCACATTATCACAGATACGTTGTATTGGGTGTGGAAAGACTTGGATTTTATTTTTTTTTTCTCATTGGAGAGAGATAGAGAGACTACTGACCACGGCTTGTGATCATTTGGAAAGGGGACAGGATAGTTTCCAGCTTCTCTGAGGACACGGCAGAGTAGCAGGGACACAAGCAACTAGCAATTTCAAAAGGAACCGAGGCTCATAATTTATTTGGACATTCTACTAACCAGCTGGATGGCGAAGTAAGAAAAGGTCGGAGGAAGCCGTGACACAGAGCACACGTGTCTGAGATTCCTACTGGTGGTTGAAGAAGTTACTAGAAAATTTTAAAGGAAGAAAATAAATACAAAATGCCAGTTGATGGGGAAAGAGTTTAAAGTGTGAAAAAAAATGTTCTGTGGTGTGGGCAGGGACAGGGGACAGACAAAGCAGCAGGGACAATGGGAATTTGTGGAGCTGGCGGAAAGATGGCTGACAGAGAGTGCTATATATGGTGATTTGTGTTTGATAAGAATTCTGTCCAATGGCTGGGACTAGGGGGAGAGTGTCAGGTTAAGATGGGAGTTTTGGTAGCATTGCCTGAGCTAAATGTAGGAAGGGAGGGCACAGCTAATGCATGTCTGATGTCACACAGCATTTCTGGGATGGTGGAATTTTGCTTATTTTTGTTGTTACGCGTTTGTGTGAGTGAGAGTGGCCAATGAGCCAGCACTGGGTTTACAGAGGTGTGGGGCCATGTCTCCTGGCGTTTTTTATTGGGGTTCTGGGGCTCCATTTCAGGTCTTTGTGATTGAATGGTGACCACTTTAATGACTGAGTAATCTCCCCATCCCAATATCACTTTTTCATATGTCTGATCCTCTTCTCTCGTAATCTCCATGAGGACACAAATGTAATCTTTCTATTTCCTATATGTCCCTTTTGTCCATCCCAGGCCCTTGAAAGGATCAGGACTTAGGTGCCCAGTGTGTACCTGGTGAATGAGGGCATATTGTTTGTCCCTATGCTCCATAAGATAATTTCTCATAAGTCAGCAAACTTTTGACAGGACAGAAAAAAAAGGACCAAATAATGTATTCTGGGGCATCTTTTAGGAAAGCAAAGCTAAACTCTAACATAGGGCTGAACTCTGATACCACTCATCCACCCTGCCCCACTAGATCCTACAGCCTAGGAGAGATGCTGACTTTGTATTCCTGTATAGGCTACCCTTGATTCAACACCCTCACTCACCCAGCCAGCTAACCACAGCTTTGCAGTTTCCCTGCACTGTTGTTTGGTGTACCCTGCTTATTATATGGCACATGGCAGATTCTCCATGATCATGTGTTCATTCAGTGAGTCATTGTTATTAGCAGCTGAATTGCTACAGCCTAAAAGATACAAAGGACCATGCAAGGTGTTGGTCAAGGCAGGTTCAAGACTCCATCACTGTATGTGAGCATGAAACATAGGTTCATAACTTGTTTGTACATTCTATTAATCTCCTGATGGTTTTTTTTTTTTTAAAGGCAAAGGTACCAGTGACATAAATGTGTCCATGATGTGCTAATGAGCAGCACATCTGAAGGACTCAATCGGTGTTTCCTAAACTTTAGTGGACATGCTTAGGCAGAGCCAAGGAAACCTTGAGTAAATGTGTTTACAGTAGATAAAATCCTGAGTGAATGTGTGATTGACATAGACAATGCCATATAGGGGGATTATGTTGTTCCATTATAAATAATTGTCCCTGCCTGTGAGTTTAATAGAAAGTGCTGATTTGCCAAAGGCAGACAGGAAGTGTGGGCGGGGCTACCAGACTAGGAAAACTCTAGGAACAGGAAGAACAGAGCAGAATGCCAGAGAGAAGCCAGAAGAAACAGAGGACAACTATGCTGCTCTGAGAAAAGGTACCGAGCCGCATGGCTGAACAGGATAAGAGTCATGAGATAGACTAAGGGTAAAGAGTTAGCAAGTGATATGCCTGGGCTGATCAGCCTGAAACTATTGTAAACATCTGTGTGTCTCTGCAGGTCTGTGGGTCTAAACCTTGAGGCTAGGCCCAAAAGTCCGGGCCAGAAACCTCCTACTACAATGCCATATCAAGGAACCAGTACCTCAGACCCATAGGAATGACAAAGGGATCCCTGTCCAGGCCAGACTTGGAGTTTCCAAAGCCTTTCTCTGGTCTGAGTGCAAGTGTTGACAGTGTGTGTCAGTATGAGCGCTTACAAATGACCGAGCAGTGTGTGTAAAAATTAGCAACTGAACCTTCCTCCTTGAAGTTGACTGCAGCCTGAGACCACTCTCCTGCAGACACTCTGCTGAGATTAGCTAACTCTGTCCTTGGAGTACTTAAGAAAAGCTCTGAGATCTGGGGTGTTGCAGAGTTGGTAACCCTTCATCAGAGCTCTTCTGAACCTATGTCATCAAGTCTGTTCTTTGTTCATTTATTCACCACCCCAGGCCTGTTTCTAAGACCTCATCATGCAAGATGCAGTGCATTCAAATCACCTGGTGGTCTTATTAAGAAATACAAATCCAGATTTGAGTGATCTGGGGAGAGACCATAGAGATGCCTCTACTCACAAGCTCAAGAGCAAAACAGAGGCTGCTAATTCAGTTCCCACACTTCTCACATTAGGCCTGGGTACCCTGGGTATGAGCTAGAGGAGAGAGAGTAGCCTGTGCTTCAAGCCAAGGGCAAGTCATGGCTACATGTTTGTTATGACAGTACCTGGATTATGCCATGAGCCTGAGAGGTATAATTGTGACTGTGGGCTTACCAGTGTATGTCCTTTCTTCTTTTCACATCTCTTTATGATAGTGCGGCTCATCGAAGTCATTAGACATCCACTTAGAGGCAATTGCATGCTCTGTCCTCCGTCATCCCTGCAATTCCTCCACTTGGACATCAATATGGGAGGCCTTATTTTTACTACACAAAACATGGACTGTTTTTATACTCACCACTCCATCTAGGTTTCATCAGGATGTATCAGTCAAAGCCATTCAAGCAGGACATCCCTTAGCTCAGTCTTTCAGAAACACTTAATAACATTGTTAGTCTGGGGGCTGGGGAGATGGCTCAGTGGGGAAGAGTGTCTTCTTTATAAGCATGATGGCTTAAGTTCAAATCCCAGCACCCATATGAAAATCTGGATATGGCTTTAGGTACCTGCAATCTCAACACTGTGTGTGGAAATAGGAGGGCTATTGGGGCTTAGTAGCTGCAAATCTTGCTCCAGGTTCAGTAAGTGACTCTGTTGCAAAAGAATAAGGCAGAGGGTTAGAGCGGAATACCCACATCCTCCTTCATTGGCCTTCACGTGCATGCATGGAGCATACACACATAAACACATACAAATGCATGCACATACACACATGCACAAGTATATACACAAATAAATCAATAGAAACATAAAATATTGGCAGCCCAGACAGATAGCCTAAGGGTTCATGAAATATTTAGTATGTGGAAAGCCCTAGGTTTGATGTCTCTACTATCATAAAATACATTTTAAAAAATACAGTTGATGGGTTACCCACAGTTAACACTGATTTAGGAACTAGAGTACCAGCCTACACAGGCTTTCATTGTCCTCTTTGTAAAGCTGTAGTTTTAACAGCAGCAGGTAATGGTGCAGATCAAAATGACGTGACAGGGCCAGTAGGATGGCTCAGCAGGTACAAGCATGTGACACGAAGTCTAATGATATGAGTTTAATCCTGGGGACCTATGTGACAGGAGAGACCTGCCTACTATAAAATGTCTTCTGACTCACATATAGAAATACACACATCAAACACACACACACACACACACACACACACACACACACGTAATTTTAAAAAGGCAAACAGATGTGAAGCATTTTGCAGTGCCTCTCCACAGGAAGTAATCTGTGCAAAGATGCCAAGAATCAGCCCAGAAAAAGACAACACGTGGAGTCCTGAGTGTGCTCTTTGTGTTTGGCTGTTTTAGTCAGGTCTGATAAGGACCCGAGACAATGAATTCCTCATCTCACCGCTACCTCAGCTGCTGGCCCAGGAACACAACTACAGCTCGCCTGCAGGCCACCATCCTCACGTCCTGTATAAAAGGACAGCAGAGAAGAGAGTCCAGCGGTACCAAGACTACCCTGGCTCCCACCGGACTTCTTCTGGTCACTCCCCAAGTCACATTCCCCCTGCCTCCCAGAGCCAAGAAACAGAGTACAGCCATCGAAGGTGGCAAAAGCAACATTTTTGTGGACGACGCAAGAAATGTATGTAAGGAGACTTTCCTTGTCTGTACTGGAGAGGTCCTCGATGGGTAGTCTTGGGGGCAACTGGGTTCCCTGACATGGCAGGTCAGTGAGGCTGCACTACATTTGTTCTCAGTTGCTGCCTTATACGAAGACTTGTGATCCCCACACTCCAGGAGCAGCTCCCTAGGTTCAACTAGGAAAGATGTAGATACAAGGTCCTTTTATTTGCCTTATTAGCATCTCCCAGTTTTAACCAAAGGTACCAGTCTTATCTTAGTTAATGTGGTCTTAAGGAGAGTACTCGGCTTTCTATAGTGAAAAAAAAAAAAAAAAAGATAAATGCACAGCTGAGTGTTCCTTCTGGAGACACAAAGAGACTTCTCAGGAAACCTTTCAGAAATATTGGCTCCGAAGGGGAGCTGACAGAGAGCAGAGGAACTCTTAGGGCATGCGCTATGAAGCAGAGGAACTCTTAGGGCATGCACTATGAGCCAGCGATAGAACCTTTAATACCAGCACTTGGAAGGCGAAAGCAGGAGAAAGTTCAGCTTGACCTGTATAATGAGACCTGTTTCAAAAAAAAAAAAAAAATTCTGCTTCCCTCTCTCACAGTGCTGAGGTCGAGCTCAGGGCCTTACCTATGCGAAGTAAAACCCTGAACCAGCAAAGCTGTATCTCTAGCCTCTTTTGCTCTTTTCTAGACAGCAATGTCCAGTAAATAAGAACAAAGTAAGTTTGCATTTTCTAACAATTGTGTTTAAAACCAGTTTAAGGTCTAGTGATGTATACTTGCAATTCAAGCACTTGGGAGCAGAAGGCAAGAGAATCAGGAGTTCAAAGTCCTCCTTGGCTATGTAGAGATTCAAGCCCAGTCTGGGAGATTCTGCCATTTAAAAAAAAAAAAAAATCAAAAGTAGGAGCTGTAGGTTGGCTCAATGTAATGAGGCTCTTGCTGCACAGACATGAGAGGCAGAGTTCAGATTTCCAGAACCCATGTAAATATCAGGTTCCCCTTCCCACATACACTCTATAGTCTCTGCACATTAGGAGGTGGAAACAGGTCTACTGGACAAACCCCAACCAAACTGGCTGAACTGACAAGCTCTGGGTTACACTGTGAGATCCTGTCTCAAAGATAGAGACTGATGGAGAAAGACATCCATTGTCAAGCTCTGGTCTCCACATTCATGTGCATACACACACACACACACACACACACACACACACACACACACACACGCACAACACAGTATATAAACATACCACATGCCCATACATTTGTTAAAAAAAACCTCTAAATAATAAAAGTTTAATAACAAATTACTTCCAGTAGCATTCTTATCTAAGTCAAAACATACTAAATATTGTCATCTCAAATTATAAACAATGTAACTGCTAGAGAAAGATTGGATTTTTCTCTTTTCATGTTGTATTCATATTGTATTCTGGAAATGTAACTAATTTACTCTTATGACCCAGTGTCATTTCTAATAACTAAACTTCCATCGGAAATATTTAATCTGTATTTAGATTCTGTAAGACTCAAGGCTGCAAAGGTAGATTTTAGACGTTTCATTGTTTTTAAGATGGTTGCATTTTCCAGGGACCAGGTTAAATATTGCTTCTTTGTTGTTGTTTGATAAAGTATCTGATCCTTGTGTTCACCAGCCACATTCTACTAACTTGGTCGCCAAAGATGACAACCAGGTCCCACACTGCTCAGCACAGACAGGTGAGGGTTCCTCACACGAATAGGAGATGGCAGAATTGAATATAAACTGGTGTTTCTGCCATCTCCATAGGCGGTAGGCATTACAGAGTCATTGTATTCCCAAAGTGAGATATTTTTTTTTTCTCCTTCCTCAATTGACTTTTGTTGACCTGCCTTGTCTGCCAACTAGAATTATAGCTTGTTTTCTTTAACTTACCTCTGAGCATTTTTTTAAACATTTCTGAATCTACCCATCTGTCCACCTGTCCATCAGCCCACCCATCCATGCATCTAAGCATCTGTTGAATGAATCCCAGGTGCAAAGCCCCAGGGCATGTGACAACATTGACACCCAGTGTCACCTCCCCACTTTCCTGTCTCTCTCAGCCTCAGCCTATGTCACCCAGTTTTCTTCTGCTGATCTTCCTTCCAAATGCTCTTCTGTCTACTGCAGATGCCCCCAAGCCTCCTGCAGAGGACACATACCTACGCTTTGATGAATATGGGGGCACAGGGCGGCCCAGAAGATCAGCCGGAAAGTCACAAAAGGGTCTCAATGTAGAAACTCTCGTGGTGGCAGATGCAAAGATGGTGGCCAAGCACGGCAAGGGTGATGTCACCACATATATTCTAACAGTCATGAACATGGTAAGGGGCATCATCAGGAACCCTCTTAATACCCCCAAGACATAATTCTTTGTGTGGGTGAAATGGCACACACTTAGTCACAATTATTTTTATTGAAACTTTTGAGAAAATCATTCTTGTAGATAAATGCATCTGGTAAAGTTGAAGCCTATACCCTTATCAATATAGCTGATTCTCTCCATGCAGAATTATGTCTTTAAAAAATGCTATGTGGATTTAATTGTGCCCACAGGTTTCTAGTTTGTTCAAAGATGGGACCATTGGAAGCGACATAAACATTGTGGTTGTGAGCCTAATTCTTTTGGAGCAAGAACCTGTAAGTGGCAAATTTCATTTATTCATTTGTTCTCTTGATGCATTTATTGTATACCTACCCTATGCCAATGCATGAATCTCATATTTGAAAGTATGCCAACCATCTCCTCAAAAACAGTGCAATCATTGGAGCTAAGTCATCACAAATAGTCCTTTACATGCTAATCTAGATAATGTATCATAATATATCAAGAGTTATATGTAAATATTAAATATTGATAAATATTAATATAAAACATTGTTAATATGGAAAATGTAAATACTTGATATAAATATGTAGTCCTGTGATAAAGGTAAGAATTTTTAGGGTTAGTTGGATTTCATGGGTCAAATACACTATACTGAGGAGGATAGATAAGTATACTTTGAGAATTTACCAGAAGGAATCCATCATAAAATTCTAGTAGTAAGTCTATGATCTCCCAAGCACTAATTTGGGAAATGACGAAGAATAAACAAGGGGCCTTCAACTGCCTTGAATTGATTACAATGAGGTGCATGACACAGGAATTGGGCAGATCGCAGACACAGAACATATAATAATGTGTTAAATTGCACAGTACTCCCTGGTCTGCAGTGTTTTGATCTGTAAGCTGTATTTTCCTCTATGATCTCACCAATCAGACAAATGAGTTTTCAAAACCCCTGAGGCTTTTCCTCTTCAACTCTAACCTCGATAAAGAATATGAAAACAGAGTGTCAGAGACAGGGTAAAGAAAATGTACCTAACTGCCCAGGCATGTAGAGGTACAGAGGTCTGCACTGGGTGAAGCTATCCTGAGAGTTTAGAAAGATAGGGTTATGCTCTTTAGGAAACACTGGGACTTTGGTGTGCAAGTCACACACTTCTCAAGGATACTGAGGCCAGCTGCACCCTGCTTCACTGACAAAATTACCATTTAAACATTTGACTTGACTCAAGCCTAAGCAACCATTTTGATAAATGATTATTTTAAGAATGGTTTTCTCTCTTCCTTCTTTTTATTTAATGTGTGGGTGTTTTGCTTGCATGTATATATGTGTGTCATGGCACAGGTGTACCCAATACCCACAGAGTCTGGGAGAGTATGTTGGATCCTCCACAACTGGAATTACATATAGTTATGAATTGTATTGTTCTAGGGATTGAAGATGGGTTGTCTGAAGAAGGAGCCAGTACTCCTAACATCTGAGCCATCTCTCCAGTTCTAATCTCTAGTAATCTCTAGTAAATGGTTTGCTACTCAGTAAACTCACATTGCATTACTGATTACTTATAGGCTCTTAAATACCAGACTTCGTAGAGAACTATGGATGCTGTCTTTGTTATGCTTTACTGAAGAAACTAATGAATTTCAGTATGAATAAATTATCAAGATCAAAAATGCTTTTTATTATTCTAAAAATGTAGTTTGTTAGAAAGTGCATACTGGAAATTCAAGTTTACTTTAAAATTTATATTAACCTAAACTAGATATTTTTGATAGAGCTTGGCTCTTTGCTTTCCTCTGCTGAGAATTTCCTAGAAAAGTGGTGTTTCTGCATTTGTATTCACAGCTACAGTGACCCAATCTTCTTCAGGTAAAATTAGCACTCTCTAATCTCTAGCATTTCCCATAGGGAGGATTGCTCATCAACCACCATGCAGACCAGTCTCTAAATAGCTTCTGCCAATGGCAATCTGCCCTTGTCGGGAAGAATGGCAAGAGGCACGACCATGCCATCCTCCTCACAGGATTTGATATTTGTTCCTGGAAGAATGGACCCTGTGATACGTTAGGTATGGTATGCCCAGATCACTCATGCACACCTGATAGCTAGAGGCACAAGATAAAAACTTTCTGATGGATTGATGGCCCTCTTGAGACCTGTCAAAGAGACCTAATGTTCTCATGTGTCACTTAACTGCCCATGACATGTTCTGAGAACTGTCACTACCTCATGATATTTCTGTGTGGCTGTCTTAGAGTGTACTTACACAATCTGAGATGGCTGTGACATCACTAAACACTATTTACCCATGAGACCACTGTTACAGAAACACCTCACTGTTGCCTGAGGTCATTGTGTGGCACATGGATATATTTAAGTCTTTAAAATGTGGAATAGCTTTCCTGTTCCACGGTGAATGTGTTCTGCTTCGCTGAATTCATTGTGGTATGGAGAGTCCGTATATTAATCAATTGGTAAGTTTCTTTATTGCCCCAGTTGATGGTCAAGGAAGTAAGAGAGGTCGTTTGATTAAACACATTTTAGGTCATTCTATAAGCACCATGACCACATAGCTGGGAAGCTGAATAAAATCTTGAATGTTCTCATTCCTCAGAGTGTCACTGGTTATCAATGTCCTCTTTAGCAAGCTTCCTGACTTTAGAGGATCCCTTCTCCCATTTTCGTATAAGACATGCAGCAGAAGAACAATATCTTTTACATGCTTACTGTATTTCCAAATGGATTCAGTTGCTCATAGCAGGAGCTGAACCTTTGGCTTTGGGCAAATCGGGTCACTCAGGTCAAGGTCTGTAAACGTTTGCTGTGGAGGTTCCTGAGGTAAATATGCTAGGTTCTGCAGAGTGGCAACTACTGACTACTGCTATGCTAGTGAGAAACCAGCCACAGACAGTGCATAAACCAATGAGTGAAGCTTTGTATAACGAAGTTACACTGAGGAGACAACCGCAGACAGAAGCATAAACAAAGGCTTGAAAACAGCAAATGTGCCACCAGGAATCCATCCCTGATCTCCATAGATCACTCTCTTTAAGGAGCATGTGGCACAGGCTTCAATGTTCACATATGCCTTGCGATAGTCCAAGTCCAGAACTATGCTACCTAAAGCAAATGATTCACCTTCCTGGGTTCCATATACCTACTTTAAAGTTTATATATACACATAGGCAATATTACATGTACAGTGCAATATATGGTTTCTAGAAAACACTATGTATTAGAAAATGCAGGCCTTACATGTTCAGACTGTAAATATGTAAGAACTGAGAGCAAGGACAGAAACAGCCATCTAGACACCTACAGAGCAGGTCAGCTTCACTGTGAGATGCCCAATATCCAAACACTCTTCCTTTGTCTAGTATCTCTGTGAACTCTATGATCTTGCTGCCTTACCTCTGTCATGTGGCATAAGTAACATATTAGTTAAGTAATGATGTCACCCAGGACACATATGTGCCTGCATATTAGACTATTAGACTTCCTGAATGATCTCATGGCTTGACATCAAAGTGGATGCAGCCAATTTATAAGTATGTATTTAACCCTACATGGCCACCAACCCTTGCTCTGATGGTTGTTAGTTCTCAAAGCTGGGAAGAAAAAATTCTTGTGCTGTAAGGTTAATCAAGACAGAACCAAGGAATTGTGGGTATGTGTACCTGTTTTTTCATGGAGGTAACTTTGGAGAACTTTCTCACATTTACTTGTTACATTGTGAATGTGATGTACATGTTTTCCAAGCATGTTTGTTTTACTCTTCAGAGAAAGATTACAAAAGAATTGGAAAGTATATTTCATACTTAGACATAAAGACCACTCTTAACATTATACATTAGTGTAACTGTTAGTATATTAATTTTTCTAACTCTAATAATAAACTTAGTTAAGTCATATAAATTTCTGAGACAATAAAGACATTCACTATTCTTCTTCAGAAAACTTAAATGTGTCAATCCACTAAACTGTATACATATATACACAGTTACTGTTTATATTTAAAATTAATCTTTCAATAGGATTTGCCCCTATCAGCGGAATGTGCAGTAAGTACCGAAGCTGTACCATCAATGAAGACACGGGACTTGGCCTTGCCTTCACCATTGCTCATGAATCAGGGCACAAGTGAGTGGCTTCTCAATTCACTACTTTCTATGGAAACTGGCAAAGTAATTATTATTATTGATCTAATCAAATACATGGGATTTATCTTGTATAAAGCTTCAAATTATGGACCCCAAAAAGGGATTGGGGGTGAGAAGATGGCTCGATTTCTAAACTTTTGCCACACAAGCATATGGACATGAATTTGATTCAAATAATATGTGCATATTAAAAGCCAAGTATGATGATGCTTACTTATAAACCAAGTATCTTAGTTACTGTTCTTACTGGGAAGAAACACCATGGCCAATGCAACTTATAAAGGAAAGTATTTAATAGGGGACTTGCTTACAGTTTCAGACTTAAACTTACTTTAAGAGGCATGGAAGGGAATATGGTAGCAGGAAGACACGGCCCAGGAACGGCAACTAAGACCTTAGATTCTGATAAGCAGGCTGAAGTCAGAGAGGGAACAAGACTGGGCATGATGTGGCCTTATGAAACTTCAAAGACCAGTGACAAACCTCCTCCAAAAGGCCACACCTCCTAGTCCTTCCCAAACAGTTCCACCAACTGTGGACCAAGCATTCAAATATATGAACCCATGGGAGTCTTTCTCATTCAAACCAGCATGCCCAACAATATGGAGGCAGGTCCCTAACCTAGCATCTCCCTGGCAATCACTGACTCGACATCCTAGTCTACTTTGCAAATTCTAGGACAGTGAAAGACATTACTTCAAAGCAAAAAATAAAATAAAATAAAACGAATTTTAAAAACTGTGAACAGTGCCTGAAAACAATGATACTTGAGGTGTTGACTTTAGACGTCACACACACACACACACACACACACACACACACAGAGAGAGAGAGAGAGAGAGAGAGAGAGAGAGAGAGAGAGAGAGAGAGACAGAGACAGAGACAGACAGACAGACAGACAGACAGACAAGTTCAGTAGGGACCAGCCACTGATAGTCACTGATGCCAATCTTTTTATGTCATATGTTACATTGATTCAGGTTTCAGTTGTGCAAATGGATTGTACCTTACTTACCTGATTCTCTTGTCTTCTAGGTGTTTATTTTCTTTTGGGATTTGCTTTAGTGATGACATTTTAAGCTCATTCTGTTTTTTTCCTTGTGTAGTGAGCACATTGGCCACCACTGAATCATATCCTTCCCCTCATTTTTAACTTTTATTACATGGCAACAATCTCTCAGTACATTTCTCTGGCTGGCCTTGAACTTGTGACCTTCCTGCCTTGTCCTCCTAAGTAGTGGGATTACAGGCCTATGCCACCCAACCCCCAGAACATTTCATTCTCTGTACAAAACAAAGTAATGGTGATAACATGTAAATCTACCTTCCTAGGGCAGTGATATACTGAACTCAGTTTTCGAAATACTAGCTATGAAAACTTCAATCATTCTTGCTGATGAGTATAAGCTATCTGAAACCAAAATCTGTTTTAGGAAAACAAGCCATAGTCTTCATGTAGTATGGGAGGGAGGTGTCAGGTAACAGGAGAATGGACATTGGGACTGAGAAAATAGCTTAGTAAAGCTTTTGCAATGCAAGCTAGAGGGTCTGAGTTCTACCTCTCTCATCCCTTCATCCTCACCCCATGTGAGAATGTGTGCTAGCAACCCCAAGGCTGAGGGAGGCAGAAGCAAGAAGATGGCTGAGGCTCAGAGGCTGCCCAGCTCAGCCAGTGAGAGACTCTGCCTCAAAAAACCAAAGGCAAACAGCACCTGAAGAGCCATAACCAAGATGAACTTTTGTGTTTCACTCATATGTGCATACAAGCGTGTATGCACATATGAACACACACAATGAACAGATGTGAAATAAATTCTCAAGATCAGATCTTGGTGTATGATCCTGTTGATATAAAGCTGGTGAAGCAGATAGTTGCTGAGATGTGAGAGGAACGTTTGAGATGTGAAGGAGAAAAAAATACCTTCCAAAAGGCTACTAAATAAAAGTACTTTTGGAAATATAAAAACTTGAAATTCAAAATTGAGTTAAAAAATTTTTTTGCTCAAAAAAATTCTAATGAGGCTCTAATTAAGCACTTCCTCTCCTTGAACAATGGCTTTAATCTCTCTGCACCTTCTGGAATTCTTGCTTTTTATTCATAGGCTTCAGCGTATTTAGAAAGAATCTCTGCGGAACAAACCCCCCTCAGCTCTCTGCTTAAGCATGAAGAGTTGAATTTGGCAAAGCTGAAAATACAAAAGTGCTCTTGCCAAATGTCTTGAGATTAATAATTATGTTTTTGTTAGCAGTCACCTGTAAATTCCAGCAAGTTCGTTGATAACCATCCAGTATACAGCCACACTCCACTTGCTTGACAAATTGGAAAGAATGTTAGAAAAGAAATGGCTAGATTGTAGGCACAGCTCATAGCAAAACCCTATCTGTGGATATAACATCCTCATTTGTTAGAGCCTACCTTCAAAAGCTAACTATATAATGATACACTTCCCCCTTAAGAGCCATACCTGCTTATACAAATGCATTCTTAAGAAGCAGATTTTATTTCTTTAAATAATAAGGTTAAGAACAATTTAAATTCATGATAATTCCGTGAAATATCTCTTTCTGCTTTGCTTCTTTTTTATGAAAAGTCACAAAATGTGCTTTGTTTCCTGAATATTTTCCAAAGATGGTCACGGAAGCGTATTGTACTGCCTCCTAAGACAACATGAAGGGAAGTGTCTGCTCTGCATGCTAAGAGATGGAAAATCATTTAGCAGCAGTGTACATGATCGTTAGAACCTCTCAAAGAGGGCATCAGTTAGAGGCAGTCGTGAGCCGCCTGGTGGCATGAGGGCTGTGAGCTTGAGTCCTCTGGAAGCACAGACAGCACCCTTAAACTCTCAGCTGCCTTTCCACCCCACCATATAGTACATTTAAGAGAGATCCTCGGTGCTTATTGTTGGAAAAGGAAATGTTCTAATGTCATGGAAAGAGTGATGTTCAGCAGTGGCTTACAGTGCTCCGTAACAGGTTGAGCTCTCCAGGAAGTTATGTCTTTCTTTCATGCTTTGAACAGTTTTCATCATTACCTTGTAAAGAGCTTCATTTTTATGTGGGTATTCAGTTATAATCTGAATTAATGGGTTTAGCTAATCATCTGGTCATCACTGGAAGATTTATATCATGTTAGCTTTATAAATATTAATAGAGGGCTTATAATTACCTTCTCTCTGTACCTACCTCCTCCTTACTCTCAACTTTTGTGCCATAGCTTAGTTAGTAAAAACATATATTTATTTATTTACTTATCCCTACCCCCTCCCGTGTGTGTGTGCGTGTTCATGTGTGCATGTGTGCGTGTGTGCGTATGTGTGTGTGTGTGTGTGTGTGTGTGTGTGTGTGTGTGTGTGTGTATTGGTGACAGGAAAAGAAATCAGCTATTTTGAATTTTTAAAAATTGGCCATTTAAGATTCAGGTTAGTTGAGAAATCTTTTAAACATTCATTTATTTACTTACTTATTCCCCGCCCCCACCCCGGAGTGTGTATCTGTGTCTGTGTATGTGTTTCCCTGTGTTTTCTAGCAGTCAGCTCTTTCCTTCCATCATGTATCCTCATGTTTGTCCCCAACTCTCCTTAGCTGCTGAACTGTCCTTCTGACTCAACCTAAGAAATGTTGGTCAAGATTTCCTAGCCTTTTCATACAGAGCAAATAAAGCATTCTTTGATCTTGTGCCTAATAAGTAACGATGGCTCTAAAATTCTTCAAGCTTTTCTACAGGAACACTTACAGTAGCTTATAGTTACTCATCTTTGTCCTTGACTCTTGCCTCCCACCTGGGTCTGCTGAGTCTCAGAGCATTTTTCAGATCTTTTCTGGAGGGAACCTGGACTGCGGATTCTCAAAAGGCAGATTTCCTTCCTGTTTCAGCTTTGGCATGGTTCATGATGGCGAAGGCAACCCCTGCAGGAAAGCGGAGGGTAACATCATGTCACCCACACTGACTGGAAACAACGGCGTGTTTTCATGGTCTTCCTGCAGCCGACAGTATCTCAAGAAATTCCTCAGGTAAGATGGATAAAATCCTGAGTGTTACGGGCACCTCCACAGCAGTGTTCAATAGGTGTGAAAACAAATATTCAAGTCAGACCTGGTGGGATGGGCTAGTCATTGTGACTAGTTGGGAGGCTGAGGCAGAATGACTGAAAGGTAACGTTCTGCCTGGGCTACAGAATAAGTTCAGAGCCAGCCTGGAAAATAAAAAGTAAAATGGAAGCTGGCAGTTTCCATTTATCAGTATAGTGCTGGCCTAACATACCTGAAGCACCAGGTTTAACCTCTAGTACCACAAAATCAAATAAACAAAATAGCAAACAATCCACAGAAATGTCTTTTGGTACCTCAACGAAGAAAAAAAAAACAAAAAACTAAGCATTCCTATTATGATGGCATTGATAATTATAACGATATGGATGTTGAAAATCTATCAGGGACTTATTACTGTGGTAGTTTCCCTCCATATATTGCCTTATTGGGCTGGCAAGATGACCCAGTAAGTTAAGGCACCAGTGATCAAGCATAACTACCTGAATTCCAGCCCAGGGAACCCCAAGAGAGCACCGACTCCTCAAGATGTTCTCTGACCTGCATACTCACATTGGGGCATCTAAGTGCTTGCATATGTGCACATGCATATACACAGCCACACACAAATAAATTAAAATATAACTATGTATGTATGTATGTATGTATATATGTATGTATGTATGTATGTATGTATGTATGTATGTATGTATGTATGTATATAAAACTTCATTTCTCCCAGAAATCCTATTTTATTCTCCAGTGTAGAGCTGAAATTGAGTCTGAGAGGTCAGCTGTGTTGCCTAAAGCATGACAGCTGTGGAGCTGTAGGCATTAGAGTCATCCTTAGATCTTTTCTGACCCCCAAATCTAAAATTCATAACATCTCTTTTTACCTTTTAAGACTCCTAGATGTATACCCTTTTTACTTGTGACTAATTATTTTAATTTACCCACCAGCCAAGCCCAGTGTCTGACTGATATTTTTAAAAATGAAGCCAGGTCTGGGGAATTGGTTCAGCAATTAAGAATGACTCAGCTCTTGCTGAGGACCTGGGTTTGGTTCAGCACCCATGTTGGGTGGTTCACAGATACCTGTTGCTCCAGCTCTAGGGGGCCTGAAATCCTTTTCTGACCCATGCAAGTACCTACACACAGAGACATATATAATTAAGTGAAAAAGAAAAAAAAATAGTAAGTCCTTAGTAAAAGAACTCAATGCTTAATGGCATGCATCTATCTATATCCTTGTAGCCCATGTTGACTCACATGGACACTTAGATTCTGATTGTTCTCTTTGACCAGATATTAAATAGTGATATTTGTGATATGTTCAGACCTATGCTACAGTATATTATCTGGAAATGTTCACAGAATTATAAGATACATCAGCAAGGAAAACTAAATGTGAGCATGTGTGGCTGGCTGATGCCTACAGCACAGAAAACACTGATAGATGTTTGCTAATTGATCATAAGCCATGCCCTCATATATTTTCATATTAACTTTAGATTCATTGCCTGGGGATTGGCATTGCCTTTTTTACTTCATATAAGGATGGAATCAGTAAATATTACAAATTGAGATTAGCTCCATGTGGGTTGGATTTCCATCATGAGGTTGTTGCTATTCAGCGTTTTGGGTGATAATGGTAGCCTCAGAAACAATAGGCATTACCTTCTCTGCTGTGTTAAGTACATTACATTTTCCATTTGAGCCACCTAATAATCATTATGGGAGTCATCATCGTTAACGAGGTTTATGGGAATTATATAAAGTCATTATGGATGCATGGTTGATAGTACTTCCATGTCTGACTCCAAAATTGCATTTAATATCATATACTAATCAACTTCTCAATGAGAGCGGTACAGTGTGATTATATAAGCAAATGGGGATAAGTTGGTTAAAAAATCAAAGTACCCATGCCATGTTCTTAACAGATCTCACTAAGGCACCCCTCAGGGAAGTTTTTCTGCCTTATGCCCCGATACTAAAATTTATTTTATGGGGTGCTTTGATTTTTACACAAGGTCTCCTGTGTGTGCCTAGGCTGTCCTTGAACATCTCATACAGCAAAGGATGACTGTGAACTCCTGAGCTCCCTGTTTCTATTTCCTAGGTGCTAGGAGTCTAGCACACCTAGAACCCCCTCCTGATTCCTTTTGAATATAACTGTTTATAAAGCTTATTTGAGACAAAGAACATCTTCATTTCCTCTTGGTTCTGTCTTTGAGAAGCATGGTATCATTTAAAACCCCATGAGGACAGATATCCTCTGTAGATGACCTATTTTATACTTTAATTTCTCAAGCTAGTGCTTGCCCCACAATAGGCACTCGGTAAAAATGTCCAACATTGTTGAATGAGACCATGGAAGGGAGATTTTACTTATATTTACACTTCCCGTCTCCTACCCAATCCTAATGTGAATTGGTTAGATTGCCAGAACTTCTAGCCCCTATAAAACCCTTTATGACTGTGTGCATTCCAGCCTTTTAGACGGGACTCGGTCTTTGCAATAAAATATACTTTTTAACTCTAAACACGTGCCTGTTTCTCTAAGCATATTCTAGGTTTCTTTGCATGACTGCACTCATGGAGGTACAGTTTTAAATGGAAAGGTCACAGATGAACAGAGCTGTTAATAAGAGTGTGTTATCAATGCAGTACACCACAGGCTGGCTGTCTGGTGGATGAGCCCAAGCAAACAGGACAGTATAAATATCCAGACAAACTCCCAGGACAGATTTATGATGCCGACATACAGTGTAAGTGGCAATTTGGAGCCAAAGCCAAGCTGTGCAGCCTTGGGGTTATGAAGGTATGTTTCCTCATGATTTCTAACTTACATTAAGGATGTGCCATGTGCCTGTGTACCTACCAAAAGGATAAACATTTGGTTTGCTGAGGCCAAAGGTTAGCATCTGGGTTATCTCTAAAATGTCATTTGTTTGGCATGATAATTAAGTGGTAATTTTCCTGTCAATGAATTATCCAGGCTTATCCCCCATAGACTATGCATGCCTGGTTTAAATACCAGTTGTCTGTGTCCTTGGAAGAAAATTCCCGCTTCTTACACGAGGGAGTTATTTTTTGAAGCAAAGCTGAGAATGATTGCTCCTGTGAATAATGGGGGGGGGGGTTGGTTGTTGTTTTCATGTGCTTTTAAAGTGATGTAGTTAAAATCACCATTACATCAATAAACACCATGTGCCCTTCATCGTGTAAGAAAACTAATACAGCAGACACTCTCTTTGATACTAGAAAATTGTCAGTCTCTTTAATATTCTTAGCATTTTTTTTTTTTTACAATGACTCCTGGAAACAAGATTACAGCAAAGATAAGTAGGAAAATACAAAATTCCAATATGTAGAAATAAGAAAGGCCTTGCTACACTGTCAAGAAATGCATTCCTGACAGCATTGCAGTCCAACACCAATAAGATGCCCCATAATTTTAAAGTTAGCTTATTCCCGGAATCTAGTGGCAAACACTGAAGTCTTAGGTACCTTCCATCTCTTTCTCCATCACCAGCAGCAGCAGCACATCAACAGCCACACTGCCGTCCTAACTACCACTACCATTAATCCCAGCAGTTTCTGCGGGACTCTCCTGCAGGAGACATTCCACTGAAAGATTTATTGTATTTGACCTCCATCTTCAAAAACACTTTGAAGTAAAAGTTATGGCCCCCCCTTTCACCTACAACCCGGAGAAGGTATCCAGCTTGCCCAAAGCCAAAAGAACTTTTAAATGATGAAATCTAAACAAAACAAATCACCCACATGGAAGTTAAGCCTTCGTCTCTCCTTTGCTGGATACCAGTTTCCATTCATCTAAAGGCCCTGCTGCCGGTGCGATGGCTTGTGTGGTATCTCTGTAGTTCTAAGTACAGACTGCTTTTCAGTAAGTCAGCCGGCCTATAAAATAGAAGCCTATTCTTGAGAAACAATACCTATCCAGTCACAGGCTTTAATAGTTAATGTAACTATTAAAAAACTAACCCACAGCTTCATCCTTTGGGTATATCTTTCATGACACATGGGCTTTATATTATGTGTTATAGGATTTTTTTAAATGAGCAAATTTACAGCTCTTTCAATTTGCCTGTTAGACCACAGCATTAGGTACAGTAACCCATTCACTAAGTAGACTCTCCTAAGCGTGCTCTTTGCTCATTCTGAGATCACTAGCCTTCTCAATCATCAATATGTGTACATTGTAAGTTCAGAGCTCGTAATAAGTATGGTTTTCTTTAGAAATACAAAGTAGTTCCTGAATGAGCCCCAGTCCATTGGGATCATGTCTGTTCTGTGTCAGGCAGTGAGCAAGGTGTCAGTACCCCACCTTAATCATTTTCTGGTGCCACATCATATTTTTAAAAGATGGTATCTCAGCCTTAGTTGACGCTAGAAAGCATAGCGAAGAAAATTGAAAAATTCTAAATGAAAAGAACTGAATTTATGAACGGCTTGGGATGTCTGGGTGCCTGGGAGGGGAGCTAGGAAGTCTTGGCTAACAGAGAGATAGTTTAAGAGGCCAATGGATGGGGAAGGTGAGATTGATTGATAGCTTTTGAGTGTGGACTTGTTTCCTTCCTGAACTAGCTTTTGGTATTTTCCTTATCTTGTTTATAACCTGTGTCATGGCCACATCCCTAATGGTCGTACATAGTGCCCTGCTGTGTTCTAACAACAAAAAGGATTTCTAAACAATGAAATCCCATTTTTATTTTTTATTTTTTTGCATTTATACTTCAGCACTCTGTTGTGCTGTCATTATTTTCTCGTTCTGCCATTTCCCTTCAATCTTTTTGAACCTCTCTTTCTTCATTCCTCCTGGAAAGGCAGGCTTGTGGTAGTTAGAAGCAGGCAGGCTGGAGAGATGACTCAGAGGTAAAAGTATGTCCTGCTTTTCCAGAGGACCTGAGTTCAATTCCCAAACCTATACCAGGTTCCTTATAACTTCCTATAACTCTAGCTTCAATAAATCTGACATACTCTTTGGCCTTTGGGAGGTTATACACTCATGTGCAAACATGCACTAGTATGCACACATGCACATGATCTCTGCCTTTGGGAGCTAGGCAGACCTGGGGTTAGAGTCTTATTCCAACTTTGCCTAGACTCTTGAAGAAATGATTCTATCTCCCTTGACCTACATGTCCACATCCATAATGAGAAAGCAATAGTTCTTTGCTGGCTAATTTCTGAACATTGTTCTCTGGGTCCAGTTGCCTCCTTCTACACAGGAGAACTCCTCTTGACGTCTTTCTTCCACATTCAGCATCATGGGAACCAGTGTACTGGACTTCTTCATAAAGGCACAGGTGTCTGAGATGATTTTTTTTTTTTTACTTGTGCCCACTCTACCAGCCTTAAGTTTAATTTGCTCAGCAAATTACACTGTTCTCTGTCCCTCCCCACAGTATTTGTATGCTGAAAAGCTGCATATGGAAAAACAGAGACTGCTTTAGGTGATAATTAAGGGGTGGTTCTTGGGTGTTGCACTGATGTTGACAAGCTCTAGTGAAGATTTTCTTACTGCAAGTGTTAAGGCAGAAAGAGAGACAGTGAAGCCTGGCCCAGGGTGGTTTATCCTGTCCCTTCTCACATGAGAACTAATCAGAGTTGGCAGGAGAAAAACCTTAGAACCTGTCGTGTAATTTCCTAGGGAGACATAAACACATTTCTCTGCCCCCTTCCTCAGACAGGACACCAGAAGAGATCAAAGGGACTGTTGCACCCAAGTCTAGCTTAGTAAACCAATGAGTTTCTTAGGTTTCCTTACAGGCACAGGGATGAACTCAGAAATAGGAGTATCACACAACTGCTCACCTAGCATGGGTTTTCACTGGGAAAGCTGCACCCCATCCCTAGAGCTCTTTGAACAACTTGGAGGCAGCTTGGGCAATTGAAAAATCTCCCTTAGCAATTGGTTATTGCTTGTGTGACCTTGGAAAAGGGCCTATGGATCTTCCAGGGATGTATGAGTTTCTCCTGTACTTCCTGACTCCTAAGAGCCTCCCTCCAGCAGGGAGTGTTTCAATGAGAAGGAAACAGCTACACAGTAACCCTGTCAAGGGCATTCTTCAACTCACCTCATATCTTCCCACTAGACTCCATTTGATAATGACTCTGCCTCCAAACATGGACATACTGAAGACTAAGTTCCCAGCATATGGAAGCTGAGGGTTCAAACCACACCCTGGACAGAGCAGTGTTCGTGAAAATGAGTTAGTAATCTGATTTAGGGTTCCATGCCACTTAGACCTAAAAGAGAGTTACCTCCCTAGCTCTGATGAGAAAAACATTCACCTGATGACTACAGAATGAAAAATAAATAATTACTGGCTAGCCAAGTTGAAATGATGTTTGTTGAGAAGTCTGAAACATGGCAGAGGAGTGGGTTGATGTATGATGGTACCTCTCCTGCACTGAACGTGAGTGTGTCAAAGGGAATACCTCAGAGTGATTCTCGGCTCAGGATTCCCCATTACTACCACACAGCTGGGGCTCAGGCATCCATATTGTTTGGCCCACTGAGAGAATTTGAAGCCAAATAGAAATTTTGGGGAAGACATTTGAATGTTTTAGTGCCTATTATTTCAGAGAACATTTCTCCCAGGAGGCATTAGGATAATGATGTATTTCCTCTAAGAATTTGACATTGGGCTTATAAAAGAATAAGTAGGAAGTTTCTAGACGCTTCTTATAATGCTTTGTAATATACCATATCTTCTTTCAATTTCTATTACCTCTGCCCACAAAATCACAGTTATACCATGCCCTTATACACCTTCAAATATTCTATTTAATATTTCCTTTCTCCTGTGTGTAAGCCTTGTCTATGGATTTCCCATTCTAGAATACTGCATAGCCTTCTGTATGACAAACATGTAATTATTCTGTACTGTTTAAAGATGGAGCCCAAGAGTTACCTCTTTTTCTCTCCAAGGACATTTAAACAGTCCTTCTTCTGGGGTCTATCTTACATATCACCATTATGAACTTGTGATTCCACATTGTAATCATCTATGCATATCTCTTGCCCCAGTTGATGAAAAAGTCTGCTTAACTATTTGTTTGACATAACAGTAGATCCTTTTAAATCAATTATTGGCCTTGCAACAATGGCTGGGGTTCAGTGCTGTAGGTACTTCCATGTTCATAAAGTAGATTTTGTTCCCCTCCCCCATCTCATCCTTGCCTTGAGACAGCGTGGGTGATTTATGTGATAGAACATCTCAGGCTGGAGACATGGCTCAGTGAATAAACTTTGAGAACCAGAATTGGGTCCTCAGCACCCACTTAAAATTTGGGTTGTTGAGCATGGCAGTTATCTTATAACCCCATGGTTCAGAAGGCAGGATTGGGGATCTTTGGATAACCTGGAAGAACCGGTGAACTTCAGCTTCAGTAAGAAAACTGTCTTGATAAAGTGGTTGAGGAAGGTGCCCACCATTGATCTCTGGCCTCTAAAGGCACATGCACACACATGTGTGCATGACCTCCACATTTAAATATGTATACATACTTATGCATATCAGGCATGCATGTGCATGTAAAAAGAAATGGTATCTGGACATGCACACCACAAGACATTTCCAGTATTGCCTGTCTTTGTGCTGTTTGGCTAAAGGAGCCACATTTATCTAACAATCTACTAAAGATACCTTTCCTCCATCAGAGACTTTGGCTTTCCCCTTTAGCTGCAAGGGGGAGGTGCAGCTAGTGTAACAGTGTAGAGGCTGTGTTAGCAGACCACTTACAGCCACATTCCAATTCTTCTTCTTAGTCTGTAATTTGTTTTTTTCTGGTTCTCTCTTTGTCTGATTCTGGCGTCCTATTAAGCTACTGGTGGAGAATGTGTGGCATTATTTATTGTTCCCCTTGAACTCAACAGTAAGGAAATGGAAGTGAATTAATCTAAGATCACACATAGAGCATTAATAGAAAGAAAACAATAAGGCCCAGGCTTTTGAGTCAATATGGATTGAATTCTTGATCATACATTTTTGAATAAACTCTTTGATCATGAAGAAAAGATAAACATTGATTTATGTAGAAATAGCTATATATAATTATCCACATATTTTTAGCCTTGGATCCAGAAAATCATCTCCAAGTATTTTGTCTGACAGAAATCACAGGAGATAGCAAGAACAAAAATGACTGATTCAGTGATGTTTTTAGCTAATGCTTGGTTGACAAGCATCAAAGATGGGAGGCAACCTTCAGAATGGCCTTTAGACAACGACCAGACCAAAAAAAAAATGATGTATTTGTTTTACTAAAATACATAACTATACACAAAACATGGATAACTAACATCTTGAAAAAATGCCATGAGTCCATTTGGTACAATTTCACTGTCCAAAACTTAAGGAAAAGCATTAAAGGAAGTGGATATCAGAATAATGATTGCCTCCAAGATGAGCATTTTGGAAGGTTACATTAATGTTCTTCCTTGATTGTGGTGGTGGTGCCTACAATGGTGTATATATTTTGTCAGAGCTTTGAGAATCATATGCTTACAATGGGTACAAATTATTGCAAATTATACCTTGGCAAACTTGATTCTTAAGGTGATGCCAATTGGTAGTCTATCGGTTGCTGCTTTTTAATTACTGCCTCTATTTAAAAGCTAAGGTAGTGAGATTAAACACAAGGTGTTTCAGTTCTAGTTTAGGAGAGATTTACTGCTGAGAGCAGCTGAGTATTCATCTGACATTTCCTGAGTCTTATTTTTCCCATTAGCACACTGAAGAGAACAGTTGTGGGGTCCATCAAATAATATAGTCAATCCAATAATATAGATAATCCAGTAATATAGGTGACTGGAGTAGGATCTTTGTTGTTTATTTCTGTTCAATACTAGATTGAACCTGGAGCCTCTTGCACGCTTGGCAAGTGCTCTTCCCTAGAAGTGTATCTCAGCAGTGCCGAGTTTTATTATTTTAAAAAATATTTTGTCAGAGTTTCATACTTTTCTTGAGGTAGAGTGTTGTTCTATAGATCAGGCTGTCCTAAAAGTATGTAGATGAGGCTGAGTTCAAACTCACAGAGCTCTACCTGCCTCTGCCTCCTGAGGGATGTGATTCAAGGTGTGTGCCACCACTAGCACATTTGTAGTCAAAGATTCCTCTTAAGAATTGTAAATTGCTCACTACCAGTGGGGATTTCTTTAAATTATAAAGTCAATCATTTAAATTTGTGTATTGACTTGTTGAAAATATTTATGGGAATTGGCTTGGTACCCTGTCCTTGTAGCAGTGACACTGTGTTAAGAAGGAGAATGATACATGGAGAATATTATAAGCAAATAAATTATTGACAAAATTACTTTGGGATAAGTAGGCTGAAAGTTGATTGAGTGGTAGCAAATTAAATTTTAATTAGTAATATTGGGATGTTGCTAAGTGGTATAGCATTTGCCTATCATGTGTGAAACCTAAAACACACAAACGCAAGTTTACACACACTCACACACACACACACACACACACACACACACACACACACAAATTCTCAAAGGGAAATTTAGGCAGACTTGAGGGAAATAAAAAAATGAGCCACTGTTAGATAGTCAGATCATTGGGGAGATGGATAGGACAAGATGTGCAAAGGTTGTTGTTTGGAGCAACATAGAGTCAAGTGAGACAGCGTCACATGATTTAAGAAGTAATATGAACCAGCTGACTTACCTGGAAGACCAGCACAACTTTCTATAATGATAGGATGTCCTCTGCTATTCAATATGACTGTCACATACCACATCTGACTTTTGTAAGCATGAGATGGAACTAGGGAAAAAGTTATATGCATCTATGGGCCTTTGTATCAGGAAGTGCCTTGTTGAGAATTCACTGGAGGAAAACAGAACAGTTAGGCTTGTGATAAAGGGTGCGACATTATGAAACATGCAAAGTGGCTGGGAAGACAGTGATAGCAATGGGTATGGGAAGTGTTGTTTAGATTCAGGAGATATTTTGAAGGTAAAGTCAACATGATGGTGTACCTTGTAGAAGTCCCTATGAGAGTCTGGATATGTATACACACTATGGAACTTGAGTTTTCAGATGCTTTTTAACATTTTCAACATGTCATATTTTACTAGAAGGAGCTTGTCTTGTGGAATATAACCAGAGAACATGGGTCAGCAAATGACAGGACCCAGTACAGCCAGCATTGCTTAAATATGTGGTCTTGTCGAGGTGAGGGGATCATATCCAGGCAACATGAGACCTCAGGGTCTCTGTGGTTATTTCTCTTTCTCTTAAATTATGACTTAAGTCCAGGTAATTATAGATAAGACAAAGTGGGATATTCTGAAGGGGGAAAAGGGGGTAGGTACCAGAAAAAGAGTGCAGCTCTCCTTCTTGTTTACTTTGAAAAGGAGTTTTCTCAGAGGGTTTTTGTGGTCATTAAAGCATGTCATCGGCTGTAATTACATTTGACTTCTGCACTTCACCACAGGGGAAATAACATGTCCGTACAGCCTGTCTCGTTTCACTCTGGAATCCCTGTGTTTTGCCTGCTCTTCTCCAGCTGCCCCGTGTCTCAGCCTTGTGGCTTGGCTTTTGGCTGTGGTGTCTAGACTACCCTCCCCAGCTCCTTTTTCTATTTTATTAAGAACCCCTCTTTTTGCTCTGTGTTGGGTTCATTTTGATGGTTGCTATAGGTGTGGGTCATGGTTCTCCATTGGCTGTAGAAAAGAAATGTATTTGGTCTTCAGAGTTATGGCTTGACAGACCCCAAGATTGAAGAAGCTCACTAGCAAAATGACCTTTGTTCCAAATAGATGGAAGATGCCTCTCGTCTTTTCATAAGACTGACCTGAACTGTTTCTATGGAGACCTCTTGCTCCTATGCTCTGACCTACACTCCTCACATTTCTTGCTCAGTAACTGTCTTCAGCTCTAGAGTGCCTTGATATGTTAGGCCGTGTAGATGACAGCCCTCATTGTGTCTGTTGAGACGCTGTCTTGGGATCCTTTATATTATCTTATAGTTCTAATGTCAAAATTAAGTTGCCAGCAGGAAAGTCATGGGCCTAAGAAAATGATGATGATGGTGACAGTAATAGCATAGATGTTCGGAGCTGTGTGTGCCAGGCTAGACAGTCCCTGACTGTAATTTGTCATCTCTCCTTGAGAACACCTTTTGACAGCGCGGGAGGAATAGGTCAGATGATGGTTTGATGATTTTTAGAAGACAAGTAGAGGGCCAAAAGGGACCTGTAGTTTCTGGGGTTCTAAAACATGCTGGGGACATAGGCTGAGCCAAATTTGCTTTATACCTCTCTTGATCTGTTCTGCCACCCAGGTTACTATCACTGTCATCAGAAAACAGATCTTCTGGGTCCAGTGAAATGGCTCAGAGGGTGAAATGACCTGAGTTTGCTTGCCGACACTTATGTAGTAGAATGAGAGAACTAATCTTGAAATTTGTCCTGTGACCTCCACATTTGTGTGAGTGAGCACACACACACAGACACACCCGCACACATACACAGACACACATGTGCACTCACATACACACACCCATACTTACACATGAGCACGTGTGCATACACACATGCAGACACACTCACACACACACGTACATTCACACGCACATCACACACACATGCACCAACAGACACTCAAACACACATACAAAGACAAACACACATACATACACACATACACACATACACACATACCTGCACACATGTGCACACACACAGACACACACTCACATGCACACACACACACACACACACACACACACACACACACACACACACACACACACATACCATCCCCCCATACCTACCACTTCAGTCTAATCTGTCAGTGCTCTGGATATTAACTACTGCTAAATACACTTGAACATGCAGGCTCCACAGAGACTTCCTGTTTATCTACTTACTATAACAAATTGCTTTACTGCCACCAAGTTGCCCGTACTTTGAGGAGTTTGTCTGCATCCCAAAATAAAATCCTGCACCTGAAAGCTTGCCTGTTTGCATCTCTGTGTATTACCAGTCTTATCCCCACCTCTTTTCCGTTTCCTTCCAGGATATTTGCAAATCACTCTGGTGCCACCGCGTGGGCCACAGATGTGAAACCAAGTTCATGCCTGCAGCAGAAGGAACCGTTTGTGGCTTGAGCATGGTAACTGTGCACTTGTTAGTCTGTAGCTCTAGAAAGGTGCTGAGGTCATAGAAGTGTGACTTTACAATGGCACATTTTCTTGGCTGCATTTTTTTTTTCTGGCTTCTCTTTAAAGTAACAAGTATTACCAACCAAAAACTATAAAGCAGAATTACAATATAAAGCAGTTCATTCACTTGTTTATCTAAATATTTTATTGGTGTCACTTTTATAGAGGGGGCCTTAGTCTTAAATATCTCTGTGTCACTGAACTTCACTGCATTCATTTTGCGGCTAAACTTCATATCTTATGAGAGCTCCTGGGGCAGGTGTTCCCATGGTAACAGAAATGACTGTCCACAAAAATTTCCATATTGATTTCTGTTGTCTTCCCTTGTTCTAGGAGGGTCTGGCAGGAAAGATACCCTTGTCATAGCAATAAATGAAGTATATTTAGCAAGTCCATTTGAAAGACCACACTAGAGTTTTAACATATAATGAGATGGTACAGCCTTGCTGGTCTCTGTCATTTTCTTTCTCGAAACACTCTTAACTTGGATACAAGAATTGGTCATTTAAAGTGATTTCAGTTCCTTGGTGACTATTGAGTACCAGTATCAGGATGAGTCTCTGAAGATACAGAGATGCAGCAAACTGAAGTCAGCCCTGGTCTTCCAAGAATCTGAAGCAGAAGAAGCCAAATTTTACCATTCTTCAGACACCTCCTCTTGAAGCATTAGCTGCTGTCACCCAAAAGAAAGAACATTGGTTGGGATTCAGTATGCATGTCAAATGAATGGGAATGAGAGTATGTACCAAGTGGACACTGCAGCTTGCATTGAAGAAACTCAAGAATACAGAAATGGAGGCAGAGTCCAGACATATGACTAAAATAGACAGGAACTGGTCCTTCGATTCCAAGATGACTGTGTAAGAAAGAAGATCTATGTCGCTGTATTCTAAATTAAAAGGTTTTGAGGCAGGACACTGGAATTCACTCCATAATCCCAGAAATCAAAAAGCTGTGACAGGATTTGCCATGAGCTTGAGGTCAGCCTAGCTTACGTAGCAAGTTCCATGACAGCCTCTGCCAGGTAGTAAGATCCTGTCTAACAATGTAAATAATACATTTTGAAATGTACAGTGCAACTCCTGATGAGCCAGTCATATTGAATATTAGGGATATATGTGATAGAGAAGACTATATGTGTATCTGTTTAATATTTACATTTTATATGTAAAATTTTATGTATGCCTTGTGTTAACCTGCAACTCTATGTAGATTTCTGTAAACTCCCATTTGTTACACAGATTGCAAAGACAGAGGAAGACAGTCTGCCAGCATCTTGACCTAGAACCAGAATGAATACTGAGATTATAGCAGCCAAGTTCATTCCGTGACTGAAACAGATGTAAAAGAAACACATTTCCAACAAAGGAGTTAGATTAAAATCAGGGCAAGTTGGCCAGTAATTTGTTTGATTGTAAGAAGCAGAATGAGCCCTATGTAGGTGTGAAATCTAGACTATTCTATGTGTGTTCCTATGAGACTGAGCAAGTCAGAATTTCCCCACTAGGGTCTCATAGGCAAATCAGTCTTCAACTCTTGAATGCTTGAAAGTGTTCCAGAATACCAGGTGCATACAAGTCTTCCTACTGTTCTCAGACATCAGAGCAACTTGGTTTTCTCTTGGCTGCTGATGCCAGTGGAACTATAGGCTTTTCGTCCAGGGTCAGCCCAGCAGAGGCCCTGGGATTCCCAGTGGGAAAGATGGGTAGTGGCAGCAGTGAAGCCCCTTAAAAGACTGACTGCTTCCACCTGAGTTATGTCACTTTAAACTCTGAGATGGCAATTAACCCAAGCAAAAATTAATTAATATTAAATTAAATTTAAAAAGCTTAAAGTAGATTAACCTGTTCATGGCAAGAGTTTGAAGAAAATTCTTTTTAAAAAAATAATAAAGGAAGAAATATAGCCAAGACAAAACTCACCATCAACAAAGCCACACAGTGAACAGTCTTACAGCCAAAGGTATCATGGGAGTGGGGGGTTGGGTGGAGAACTACAAGGCGAAAGCCTCCCTGCAGTTCTGTAACTGAACCCCACTTTTGAGCAAAACCTGGCATTCCCTAAAGCCCAACCCTTTGGATTAAAGTTCGGAGGCTCTCGGGAAAGTGTGTGACTTTACCACATCTTGCAGAATTTGCTCAGAGTGAAAACAAAGCAATAAAAAAAAAGCAATCCCATGAGAGATAAACTCAACCCCTCCCTAGAGAAGAGGATGAAATGGGAGGTGGGGGGTGGGCTGCTAGCAAACCTGGAATTTACTGCAAAGAAGAGCTAACCTGAGAGCCTAACGGGAAAACAGTCCTTAGCCCACCTTGTGTGATGAATCACAGCCAATTGAAAGATCCAGAACGAATCCGTACAAGGCGCTGAAGATCACAGGTCATCAGAGGGTCTGAAATAGGTACCTTCTCTGAATGCAGTTTGCTCAGAGAGAAAGTTATTAATTGCTTACAAAATTAGTATATGATGGTTAAATGAGGCAAATCACACATACAGTTGGTTGTATATCGCATCTGTTTTGGTAGTGAAATAATCACAATGATCAACTCTTCATTGCGTTAGAATTGGTCCATAAGTTGCTTTGTCTCCAAGCAACAAGGAGGAATCCATGTACTTCTGTCTGACTTCTTGGTCCATTCATCTGTATGTCTTCCCTGCATAGACAGTTCACAATGCATACTTCTCTATAGAGGCAGACTTGAATCCAGGCAGCCACTGAGCATTCATAAAACACAGCAAACAAGGGCTGTCACAGTGTCACACATTGTCCCCTCCCGCCTTCTCAGACCCCCTTTTTTCTTTCTTTTTTATTGTGCATATACTTGCCTCTTCCTGCACTTTCCCAGGTGGCCTCTGATGGGAGCCATGTTGCATGTTCTTTCTGCAGTGGTGCCGACAGGGACAGTGTGTAAAGCTTGGAGAGCTTGGGCCCCGGCCGATCCATGGCCAATGGTCTGCCTGGTCGAAGTGGTCAGAATGTTCGCGCACTTGTGGTGGAGGAGTCAAGTACCAGGAGAGGCACTGTAGTAATCCCAAGTAAGGCTCCAGGAAGACTGGACTGTTGAGTGGGATTTTCTTCCTTCAGGTTAAACGCAACCAGCCAAGGTTTTCCTGTTTACATATGAAGGCTGTGTGTACTGGGAAGTGGGTCAGGAGAAGCATGGTGGGTAGACTCAGAACACAAGAGAAGAGGCACTCTGAGTGTAAATCTGATGCCCAAAGGCTCCAGTCAGCTCCTGAAGGCTCTTCGGTTCCACACCTGAGCTGTTGTTCAGCCTGGAGGCTTGGGGAGTGAAATGTACGTCTCTAACAGATGAACTGAGAATGTGTAATGACTTTTTCCCTTGCAGGAATAGGCCTCAATCCCTATTGACAATCCTGTCTGACTTCTCAAAAGATACCAGAAATAAAAAGGCATATCGTTACATGTGAGATTGCTAAATATTGATGATAAATCTTAATTTAAAAAAAAAAACTAAAACAAAAAGCCACTGTGAGAACTAATAGCTTAGCATACATGCTGAAATTGGCCAGTGGTTACCTTTAGGGACTCTGAGATCCAATCATTATGGAGCCTATGTCTGGAAAAATACAAGGGCATGTAAGTCCCTTCAAAAGACTGATTCACATATGAAGTGAATCCTTCCTGTCTGTTCTGGTAGAAAGTTTTGAGGCCCTAAAAAACCCAAAAAATAATGACCGGAAGAACTCACCTGCCCTTTTTCAACGTGTGACTTTAAGAAACTCACTTGAACTCTATGCTTGTGTTTTTGGACAAAATGTGATATGAGATCCATCTGAGAAGACTTGGAGGAGCTAAGAATAGTGTTGGCAAAAGTCCTCCACTTCTGGGGTAGTGGCATACACCCGTAGACTCAGAACTGAGGCTGAACGAGGTGATCAGCGCATCTGGGCTGCATGGGAAGATCGTATACTTAGAGAGACACAGAAAGAAAGACAGGTAGATGGGGGCAGACAGATGGACACCAACTGATCTACTGTCTACCTCAAGATGAAGCCACAAATAAAACAAGGAGATGGTCAGTTAATCCCCACGTGGCTGAATTTCTTGTTCTATCCAGCTCCTGATTCTATTTATTGGAGCAAAGCTGCTCATATTCTCATCCTTTCGATTTGAAGTTACTTATTCCTTTTCTTCCAGATAGGTTCTGCCATTTGGTCCTGTATTTGGCTCTCAGCTTCACCTGTTTCTTCTTCTCACTGGAGAAGCAGTGTAAGGCTCCCACTTCATCTGCTAGGGTTCTTCCGAGGATGTGTTTTCCTTCATAAAAGATTGAAGTATGTAAGGCTGATTTGTAGGCTTACCAAAGTGTTTAGCCTTATAAGGGGTTATATGTCATCTATTCCACAACAGCTGACATCAGGCATGTATAGCTGGTCTTCCTGTCTGTAATAGGTGTTTTTATTTCTTCCGCATCCTGTTTTCTGTGCAGTTCCACTAGACCTTAATAGTCTTTCAAAATACGTCTCCAGGCATTTTCTCCTAGATACATTAAAACCACCTCATCAGTTCCAACCCCATGCCCTCCCATTATTTCACAGATGGGCAACCAAGGGAGAAAACAGATTCCACTCACATCAGCACCTGCTTTGGGTACCACACTGACAATGGCATAGTCAGACTAAGGTCTATAGTCTTAACCCTCTGACATTTATCCTGGTTCCCTATCTATCAAATCATCACACTAACAGAGCCTAGGAATATTCCTTTAAGCTGTATTCAAAAAATTAACAGTGACATCCTAACCTTGAGATATTCTAGATGTCCCTACAACACAACTCTATTCAGCAAAGAATTATAGACCACTCACTATAATGTTATCTAGCCAGTGGAGTTTGGTAAGAAGCTGGGGCTTCACAACAATCATAAGACTGACTCTGGGGTCTATTTTTTTTAACCAATAATTTCCAGGCTCAATTCTCCAAATTAGCAGGGTCCTCTAAAATGAGCACCAATTTCTTAGAAAAACACATCACACACACACACACACACACACACACACACACACACAGACACACACACACACACACACACCACACCACACCACACCACACCATGTCTTGCTGAAAGAGACTGTGGATATAGCTCAGTTGGTAGAATGCTCGCTTTGTATGTATGAGAATGTCTATGCTCAGTTCCCAGTACTTCATAAGTCAGGCTTGGCCTGTCTTGGAAACTGCATTATTCAGGAGGAGATTCAGGAAGACAAGCAGTTCAAGTTCATTCTTGACTGTGTAGCAAGTTTGAGGTCAGAATGAGATACATAAGTCCCTGTCTGAGGGACAAAGAAATATATGAGCATGTAAATGAGAATGTAGAGGCAATCTTGCTATATACATGTTTGTCTATATATACATTAACAAGATTCCCGCAGTGATTCTTATAATCATATAACCAACTAATACTGTAAGCATCTGTGGTCAGCTTGACTGATGCAAAAGAATACAGTTCCACTTTATAATACAATATTGTATGCTGAGACTTTGCTTTCTCTTTCTATTTTTGTTTCTAATTATAGAGAACTTGCCACTCTGCAGGACATTATGGGAAAGTTTTCTATTCACTTATCCAAACTGTCATGCTTAATACCATAGAAATCCAGGCATGGCCTTGCATCCCTGCAATCCATCATTCAGAAGGCACAGGCAGGAAGATTCTGAATTCATCTCAGCTTGGACTACCTTTTGAGACTCAGTCTCAGAATTAAAGGCTGCAGGAAAATGTTCTTGAGTTGGGACATTTGATAGGAAATTTAAAATTATTGGCAGTCATTACTTTGACCACTCTGACTTTATCCCATAATGAAAAATGAAATCTGAGCATTCTGATTATGAAGAGCATAGTGTGACATGTAATGTGAGAGCATGAACTATTTAAAATATTTATAGTTTAACTCATCTATAAAGTCAAGGATTTAACCAGTGTATAAAACTAAGTGCACGTCTGCTTCACTGTTAAAGTCAGGCTCTCCACTCTGCTCACTGGATCTTTCTCTCATTTCCCATGTGGTTCAACAATGCTTGTCTTGCTAGGATAAACACAGTCCTTGGTGACAAAGCAGAGGCTGGGACAGAGTCCAAAGATCTGAGGTTCAGCTCCACTGTTCCCCTGCACTGTGTAACCTTCAGGGACAAGCTGTCTGTGCTCCACCTGTCCTTTCTTCACTTCATCTATCTGAAGAAGGAAAAGCCCCTGTGAGCTTGGAGGCCTTTTCCAAGCCACAGCTGTGTAGGCTGAATATGTCACACATTGTGATGGTCATTAAGCTTACTAATAATGGGCAATCCACATGCAGCCTATGTTTACAATCTCAGAGAGAAAGACTTAAGCTGAGAAATTGCCTTAATATGCCTTGTAAAGAGTATTGAGGCTGTGATAACATAATTTAAGGTCTGCTAAATGCCTTATAAATGATCATTTGAGAAGTCTTAGGGGATCTGTTTGAGTGCCACTCCACTCCCTGTTTAGCCATTTGCTCCAGAATGTTCTGAAAAGGCAGAAAGATCTTATGTTGGCCATGCAACTCTTTCTGTGTTTGTGAAGTTCATCCATGGAATCTCAGGAAGGCTTACTAAAAAAATAAAATAAAATAAAAAATAAAAAATGCTGGGGTAGATCCAACAGTGTTCTATGTATGACAAGGCTGAGTTTCCCATGAGAACAAAGAATCTTAATCACATCAATTTATTAACCTTGAGACCTTTTTCAGGTTGCTTATTGGTATCATATGTTATATGAAGCATTCCACAGTTGAGTTTTAGCTTTGGAGAAAGCTGTGGGTAGGAAGAGCATAAGGAAGTATTTTCTGCAGAGTAGTCTAGGTGAGTAGTTAGTGTTTGGTACAGGGTAGGCTGGGTAAGTGGTTAGTGTTTGGTGCAAGGTATGCTGGGTGAATGGTTAGTGTTCAGTTCAGGGTAGGCTAGGTAAAGTGATTAGTGTCTGGTGCAGGGTAGGCTGGGTGAATGGCATGAATTTTCAGTACATTTATCCTTTTTCTTGATTTTCCCTCCTGGCTTTTGCAAATCTGAATTTGTCCACTAAAATGTCTTAAGAGCTTGCTATTGAGATTATAATTATTTACATTCTCATGAGATTCTCGGCTCTGGGAATCATGTTACTCTTGGCAGGAAGACAGCAGGTTACCAAAGTTAAAAATGCCACAGCACAGGAAAGTGGGCTAGCTCCGGGCTCCAGACCTGGCCTGGAGAATGCTGATTGTTCTTCTACTCTTTTTTTCCACATGCCATGATCTTCAGGGTACTGGGTCCTCGGGAGGTGCAGGAAGATGCTTAGGTTATAATGAGGTAGGGAGAAGGAGTCTGGAGATGTAGGGTAGATTTTCATTTACAGCTTTTTGATACCAGAGCAGAAGGGGGTGGGGCAGAGAACATCTTACTGTGTTAGCAGAATCTCTGACACAAGAAGTATCAAGAATATTTTTTGTCATTGGTTGTTAAGAACAGTTCTAGAATATAAAAATTAGATCAGAGATAGCAAATTAGTTTGACTTTGTGTAGGACTTATAATTACACTTAGCAGTGGCTACCTGGAAGTATGATAAATATGATATTGCAATTTTGAAGACATATTAAGTTTCTGTGAAAACAAAAAGAGCTCTGTGGTTGATTAATTATGTCTGCATAGAAGGAATAAGGGACTAGGCAAATTGCAGGGCATATATTTCCAATTATGTAATAAGCTAGCTACAACTAACTTCCCATAGTACAATGATGCACCCCTCAATTGTCCCTTCTTACATTATTGTATATGGCTGAGAGTGGGGTGTTTGGTCCTCAAATTCCTAAATTCTATTTTTAGGCCTCAGTATGGTGGCAAGTTCTGTCCAGGATCTAGTCATATCTACAAACTGTGCAACATTAACCCTTGTAATGAAAACAGCTTGGACTTCCGTGCCCAGCAATGTGCAGAGTATAACAACAAGCCCTTCCGGGGATGGTTGTACCGGTGGAGACCCTATACCAAAGTTGAAGGTAACTTGGTCACCATGATACTCCTGTGTCTCTCTGTAGATAATATGTAAATTCACAACAACGCAGAAATCAATATCTGCCCACATTAAAGAGTTTCCATGTTTATTTTCTATTCCCCAGATTCATCTTGATTTAGTGTTTCGTCAGCTTTCATAAGCCTTGTTTATTTTTGCAGTCTTTTTTTTTTTTTTCTTTTCCCTGAAGACACCTCTTATTTGTGAGGGAAAGGACCTGAGTGTTTGGAACGGACTTATATTTCTAAATGTACCATTGACAGCTTGGTGATTTTTGGTTTCCAGGAATGTTAATTGAAATTGGTATGAGTTGTCCAGACTGAAAATTTGTGAAACAATATATACCCCACAGAGACATCATATTTAGGAAGGGGCATGTCAAGTGATTATATGTACAGAACGAATTTTTGTTAAAAGGATGTATGTCTGTACACAGAGAACAAAAGAATTATACTGGGCTCTTCATATTCATTATAACAAAGTTATATCTTGCATTTAACTTTTAAGACAATAACTGTAAAGAGACAAGAGGCTGCTGTTTTGAGACAATGTATCATTCATTCTTTAGTTCAAACTAACTTGGAAATTACTATGTATTCCAGACTGGACTATGTAGCCGCATTGTGTTTTTCAATTAACTTGATTTTCTCTTGGCCGAATAACAAACATTTGTTTCGGTTGTCATGGAAACGTTACTATACTTTCTATTACCCGAGCCGTATGATCTTTCACCAGTCTAGCTGTGTCTTGGCAATTTTTGTAGCGTCCTGGCTTATCACTTTCTTGGGAAAGAATTTCTGCAGCTCTTGGAAGACAGGTGTGATGTTTTTGACAATTGATGAGCTATTCTAGAAACGAACTGCCAGTTGACATAAGATGAGCTTCTGTAATTAAAGAATTATAGTGATCAGCCCCACCGGATGCTAGGGCAGGTAGCTTTAAACAACACTTGCCTGGATGTTCCAGGAATGCTGACTCTGCACTCAGGACTCTGTCAAAAGCAGAGGCAAATGTGAACATTTTGAAAGCTACATTTCAAGAGAAAATTCCAGGAGGCCCATGGCTGTTTATTATTATAAAAGAATCTAACTTTTAAATCTTTGAAGTTGAGGGGTTTTTAGATTTACTTGAAACCACTTCAAAAAAGAACCCCCCCTCTTTTTTTTAACTCTTTGTACTATGGGAGCCTGCCTCTTAGCTCCCAAATAAATACATGAAGAAATATTCTTTCTTATAAATGCCCGGCCTTAGCTTGGCTTATTTCTAGCCAGTTTTTCTTAAATTATCCTGTCTACCTTTTGTCTCTTGGCTTTTATCTTTCTCTATCCTCTGTACTTTTCTATACTTTTTACTCTCTGGCTTACTGTGTATTACTGTGTAGCTGGGTGGCTGGCTCCTCCCATCCTCCTCTCCTTCTCTCTCTCTCTCTCTCTCTCTCTCTCTCTCTCTCTCTCTCTCTCTCTCTCTCTCTCTCTCTCTAACTCCTCGGTCTTCCCAGATTTCTTCTCCTTTTTATTCTCTCTGCCTGGCAGCCCGACCTATCCTTTCTCTCGCCTAGCTATTGGCCGTTCACCTTTTTATTAGACCAATCAGGTATTTTAGACAGGCAGAATAACACAGCTTCCAGTTAAACAAAGGCAACATAAAAGAACGAAACACATCTTTACATCGTTAAACAAATGTTCTACAGCATAAACAAATGTAACATATTTTCAACTAATATTCCACAGCACACATCTATGTAAAATCTCACAATGTCGTAGACCCCCAGCTTTTCAGAGAGACCTAACCAACACGTTCTTTTGTCATTTTTCTTAGTATGAGTGTACTTTTATTTTTTTTTTAAATTTTTATCATATGTATGTTTTAACTACTCATTATGGACATATCTCTTAGAACTGGACTTATAGACAACTGTAGTCACCATGCAGATACTGGGAAGTGAACTCTGGTCCTTTCCACTAATTGCTCTTAGCCCCTGAACCATCTTTCCAGTGTCATGTTTGTTTACTTATCTATTTATGTATTGTTTTTACAGGAATTTCATGTCCACAAGGAACAAGTCTTGATACATCTTCATCATGTTTTGTGTCCACAGCATCTAAGATGCTACTTAGTCTATACTTAGAGACTAATTTGGGGGATTTGTTGTTGTCTTTTAAAAAATGATACAGAGTATCACTCTCTAACCCAGACTAACCTAGAATTTTCAATCCTCCCGAGACCTAGGATGATATATGTGTTACCATACCTGGCTTTAATAGCTGTAAAGTTTTTAAACAAATAACCAGCTTTCCACATGATCCATGTGCAAGTGATAAGTTCTCTATCACTACAGGCATTCAACAAGGGGTTGAGTAAATGATCAGGAAAGGATACTACACAGCAGATTCCAACAGACAACAGATGGGACAGGCCAAATTGATCTATTTCTAGCATCCAAAACTACATTTTCTCTTGTGTACACACCCCTGCAACCCCATGTTTCTCATATACAGCTCTTTTTCTGAGACTGTGTCCTTCTCTTTGGGTCCTCCTGTCCTTTGGATCTTGGGTGCTCTTTGGCCTTCATGTGTGATTCATTACCTGGAGCTCTAGTGCATTCTTTTCTGTTGCTACTCACTCAGTGTGTTCTGTGTTGAAATGCAATGGGAAAATTAGAAAAGTCTGTAGCTAAGAAAATGCTGTGGGATTCAGTGTAGTTTCACTATTGCATGGCACACTTTGGTAATGAGCGTATGCAGTTTTAGTCACTCACTCTGTGAGAATTTGCTGTCTCAGAATCTCTTGTCTCCACAGAGTGAGGCAGCACAGTTAAGGATTTTGTTCTCACCTCCTTCTCCAGATGATTCTTAAAACTGGAGGATACGTAGAACTACTATATGAAAGTCTAGTATATTCCTACCGTTTAAAAACAGGAGAAGGATAGATGGGATGGCATACACATGTAATTTCAGCACTCAGGAAGCTGAGGTAGATAAGTTATCTTAGCTGCAGTAACCAGCCTAAACAAAAGAAATTTGGCCAAGGGAAGGGTTTGTTTTATCTTACACCTCCAGATCCCAACCTATTCTGAGGAGTCAGGGCAGAAACCACGGAAGAACACTTTTTAATGACTCTCTCTAGTTCATGCTTTGGTAGCTTTCTTATATTGCCTATACCTACCTGCCTGGGGAATGCTGCTGCCCACAGTAGGCTGGGTCCTCCTATATCATCACCAATCAAGACAGTCTCTGGAAAACATGGCTATGGACTAGTATAATCTGAGCAATTCTTTAGTTGAGGTTTCCTCCCAGGTGACTCTAGATGTATCAGTTTCATGCGTAAAAGTAAGGGCTGGGAGCCAGTTTGGGCCACTGTAGCAAAACTGTCTCAAAACCAAAAGAACAGAGAAAGGCCCTGTCATAAACGGAGATCTTCTCCCCTTTAATGGTGAACTTCTCTTTTTATTTTTTTTTTTAATTCTGTTTTTAAATGACAATGTCATGGCTGGAAATTTTTACTGAGCAAAATAAAGCTTTAATTAGAACTTTTCAATTCTTGTGACTGGTAAAGAAAAGATACACATACGCATACACACGTCCACACACCATCCAACTTCTTAATCTCATTTATACAAATTAGATGATATTAAATAAAGTTGTTATTTGAACATGAAAATATTGTAGTTTAAAGAAAAACATTTTATCCACCCACACATCTACATATTTCGACCACAGTAATATATTTTCTCACATGGTTGAGTTTTAGTTTTGCCTTCTATTGAAGGGTTTTGTGTAACAGGATTGTTTGTGAACTGTTTACACATCTGTGTAAAACTGTTGTTAGGGATATCACTCAATGTCGCCTACGGAAGGTCCCATGTGAAAAAACGTCATCTGGTGTTGCTGGCCAAGGAAAGCTGTCTCTATCGAAGGAATTGGCTTGCTTATTCCTTTCAGATAACAAAAGCTCTATAACTACATTTTTTCCTTTTTTTTTTCTGTGATACTAGAAATTTCTCAGGAGATAAATGACCAACACAAAGTACGTTTTTAGCCTTCAGTATTAGTTTATTTACCCTTTATATTCATGTCATTTTAATTTGATGTTTTTTATAAATGTGGTTGACTACATGCTTTTGTTTTCAAGGTGTAGCAATCTTTACCTATTTACAAGCTGTAATATTATCTATGGGGGGTCCAGTCCCAATTCAAAGTTATCAGACTATAACCGGATCTGTTTGTAAAAATTAAAGTTTCAATAGAACACAAGGATACCCTTTTATGTATCTGCTGTTATTCATTAACTCCAGGGACCACAAAGTCTGTAATAACTACAGTCTAGGGAGACTGGCTGTTCAACACAGCTATCTTGGTAGCTAAATGATGATTCCTAAAGATTAGGAATACAAAATTCTTAGATATGAAGCCAAGCACGGTGACACATACCCTTCATCTCAGTACCTGGGAGGCAGAGGCAGGTTGATGCCTGTGAGTTCAGTGTTAGCCAGGTCTACATAGACAATTCTAGGCCAGCCAGGGCTGCACAGTGAGACTCACTCAAACAAAACAAAAAACACACCCCACAATTCTTTGGTGTCAATATTCAGTTGGCTTTTTATAGGTTGCCAAATGGAATTTGTCTTTTGAAGGATACATGCATGTGCACACGCACAGGCATACTCACAAACAAAATTATATAGAATGTTGTCTTTTGCTCACAATAGTTTTCCAAGTGGACTAAATTGCTCTGTCTGGTGGCCGTGCTGCTTTGCACACAAGCTCGTTTTCACAGAGTCCTCCTTGTTATTTCTCTGCCTCTAGAGGAAGATCGGTGTAAACTCTACTGCAAGGCTGAGAACTTTGAGTTCTTCTTTGCCATGTCCGGCAAGGTGAAAGATGGGACACCCTGTTCGCCACATAGAAACGATGTCTGCATCGATGGGATTTGTGAGGTAAGAGGACATGTTTGCCGCAAGGTGCGGAGTCAGGCTTAGTCTCCTTGTGTGCTATGAAGATTGTTGAGAAAGATCCTGCAATATACTCTGGGAAGATGGACAAATTGTCCAGCTGAGATGTGCATCTCTGAGGTCCTCTTTCTGATGACTCCTTTGTTTTCTGCTTCAGCCACTTCCCAGAATAAAGAATGGTGTGCAGGTTACAGACACTTTGCATTGCTATAAAAACACAGATGGGAATAACGTTGATGTCTCAGCACCTGCTTTTAAGCACATTCACCACATATTAGAACCTAAGAAGTCAAATGGGAACAGAGATGTCCCCTCTTTTCAATTCTCTACTTTTCAGACTGACTTTCCCTTGCATTTATATTTCACTATGAACATGTCATCCTTTTCCATGTACTTCCTTGTGTGTGTGTGCACACACATGTGTGCTTATATATGCTTATGTGTGCATGTGTATGTACATATGTGCTTGTGTTTATTTGTATGCATATGGGTAGTGTGTGTATATGTGTGTGTGCACATGTATAGGTACATGCCTGTGTATGTCTGTATGTATAAATGTGTATATGTGCATGTGTATGCATGCATACATGTGCAAGGAGGAAGTCTAAATGTGTACTGCTCAGCATGTTCATGCTTCATTCATACAGTTGGTCTATCTGGTAATGGTCCATGACTCTATTCTAGTTTCACAGAAACTAAGACCTAGATCAGTTGTGCAACTTGATCCACTATGCATTTGCTTGAAGAAAAGAGTCACTTTTCTTAGGAGGGCGTTGGCTACCAGTAGCTTGCCCAGTGTCCCAGCAAATAATCAGCACTCATTAGAATCATCAGGTTAGGACAATGATAATATACTAAGGAAGAAGCAAAGGAGCTCAGAGTGAGATGATGGGGGCATTCTAGGAGAGCTAAGGAAGAAGCAAAGGAGCTCATAGTGAGATGATGGGGGCATTCTAGGAGAGCTATAGGACAATGATAATATACTAAGGAAGAAGCAAAGGAGCTCATAGTGAGATGATGGGGGCATTCTAGGAGAGCTATAGGACAATGATAATATACTAAGGAAGAAGCAAAGGAGCTCAGAGTGAGATGATGGGGGCATTCTAGGAGAGCTAAGGAAGAAGCAAAGGAGCTCAGAGTGAGATGATGGGGGCATTCTAGGAGAGCTAATACATTGTATAAATGAATGGAGTTTTTTTTTTTTTTTTTGAAGAATAAAGTATTATTTACAAAGAATAGCAAAGGAACATGTTGAGACCAGTCTGAGTTAAGACTCCAGCATTTCCCTTAGCAGAGCTGCCTTCCCCCTGTTTGTCTTCATGGCTGGCTTTGCTCATCTTTGATTTTTTTTCCTGCTTTTGTTCATCACAGCCGGTGGGATGTGATCATGAGCTTGGCTCTAAGGCTGTTTCAGATGCATGCGGTGTTTGCAAAGGTGATAATTCAACTTGCAAGTTCTATAAAGGCCTGTACCTCAGTCAGCACAAAGCAAATGGTAAGAGCTGCTGCTGCTACTCTGTCTCTGCTGGCAGTGCCCCCCTCCTGCCTTTGAATGGGGAGGGGACTGTGATAGTGTTAATCCTGGTGCACCTAACAGGATGATAGCTTTTGTCACATGACAAGGTTTCCAGGGTGAGTCGTTTCATCTGTACACTGTATCTTGGAAGTATGTTGAGTGCACCACAAAATGGCTGAATAGAGAAAGGCACTTGTCACCAAGCCTGATGACCAGAGTTCCATCACTAGAACCCAAGGCAGAAGGGAAGAGCTGGCTCTCAAAATTGTCCTCTGGAATCCTCATGCATGCTGTGACGTATAGGTGCATAGAAACACATGCACACACACATGCATATACATGCACATACACAGAAAGATGTGTGTGTATCTATGTATGTGTATATGTACACACACACACACACACACACACACACACACACACACACACACACACACATATATATAAAGAGAGGGAGAATATTCAAAATTATTGATCTTTTTACTTTATAAAATAGGGATGAATAGTCTCAAAACCTTCATAAAAATGGGCACTGCATAGCTCTGGACACTTCTATTCATGGTTCATTCCCCAGTCTATAGTGTTAAACTCAGAGAAATGCTTCTCTTTCCATTCAGAATATTATCCTGTGGTCACCATCCCAGCCGGGGCCCGAAGCATTGAAATCCAGGAGCTGCAGCTGTCTTCCAGCTATCTTGCTGTTCGAAGCCTTAGTCAAAAGTATTATCTCACAGGGGGCTGGAACATCGACTGGCCTGGGGACTTCACCTTTGCAGGGACCACGTTTGAATACCAACGTTCCTTTCACCACCCAGAACGCCTGTATGCACCAGGACCCACAAATGAGACACTGGTCATTGAAGTAAGCTTGATTCCGATGTTGGTGCCTCTTGTGGCATTGACAGCAATGGCTATAACTAGAGCAGACTCAGAAGACTCTTTTTTAGCTTGTTTCCTCCCAGGAGACCATTCTGAGTCCCAGAAAGGAAGGGCAGTTAGCAACTCTATTTTGAGGAAACAAAGACAGAAATCAAATGTGCCTTCAAAAGGTTTTTGTATATAAATAGACTTCTTCTACCAATGCACTAGCCTGGGAGTGCCCAGGAGTACAAAGGTAATACTCATTAAATGATGCTATGTTGTGTCTGCCATTCAGAAAGTCCATTGTAGCTATTCCCAGCATCTGTCAGCTGGCCCAGGAGGAGGCTTTTTAGTAGAGAGAATGCTGACTTGAGTATCTGTAGGAGTTTAGTCATAATTTTGTACGTTGCAGTTTCCCCAGAGATTAAAAAAAGAAAAACATATGAATGGGCAAGAGACGCGATAAACACAGCCAGCATCTCTCTAAATAAGTACGCAAGATTGTTATCATCTGCATGCTTCCCCGAGTCCTCTGGGTCTGCTCCCTTCTCATTTGCAACATGGAGGTGATGGTTTGTTCTTGAAGGACTGCGATTTATTTCAGTCTGTGTATAAGTGACAATGCTTACCTAGCAAACACTCGAGTAACCAGGTGTCTTGTTAGTCACTTTTACTTCAGTTTTTTTTTCCCCTACACAATTAGAGGACAGCTTACTGTCATTCAGATTTCTGTTACTGTCACCAAATACCTGAAGTAATCAACTTACACACAAAAACGGTTTGTTTTGACTCTGAGACTTGAAAGTTCCAGGCTGTGCTCTGCTGACCCTGTTGTACTTGCTGTGTCCAAGGCAGCATCAGGAACATTTTGTGAAAGAAGACAGAAACTAGGAAGTGGAAGACAAACAAGGGTGGGGCCCGAAATCCCACCAAGGATTTGTCTCCCCTTAGTGACTTAACGTCTCCTGACTACAGTCCACCACATACAAGTTTTACACATCATCACCCAGCCATGTCACAGGCTAGGGACCAAGTCTCTAACACATAGCATGGTCCCTCTTTGACTTTACATAAAGATAGGAACTTGAGCATGAAAAATACTTAATAGCTTCCATACCCCACAAAGCCAGGAGGAAGCAGAGGCAAACTGTCTACGTTTTCTCCATCCGGTAGCATGTTCGGCTGCTCATCTCTGCTCAAAGGAAGCAGATTATTTGATGGAGCCGCTTGTAATGCTGTTGTTAAGGCTGCCATGGACTCGGTCTTCTTGTGGTTAGGCACTGTGCTAATCAGTTTTGTACTTTGGTTTCTCTTTTGGCTTTTGGTGGAGATGTATGTGTGGGGGTGATGCATGTTAACGTGGTATCTGAACATGACACATGTAAGACATGCTTGAGGTTCCATAGGTCAACCTCAGGTGTTCCTCGGACCTCATTTATTCTTGCTTTTGAGACAGGATCTCTCACTGGCCTGAAATTTATGAATTAAGTGAGGCTGGCTAGCCAGCAGGCTCTAAGGATTCACCTGTCTGTCTCTCCAGTTGAGGATCACAAGTGTGTGACACCATACCCAGCTTTGCTTATGTAGGCTCTGGAGATTAAATTCATGGCTCCATACTTGCCTGGCAGACACTTTGCCAACTGAGCTATCTCCACGACCCTTCACGGTCTGGTTTCCTGAGTGTCCACAGCACCTCATAAAGTAGGAGGGGTTTTGACTCCCTTTTACAGATGAGAACACTGAGCCTCCCAGCAGGATTGAGAGCAGAGGGTCTTTCTAACACTATTGCACATGGCGTTGACCCACACCAAAGATGCTTGACACTCTAGCCCACATGGTGTGATAGAGTTTTCTCAAGGCAAACCTGCATCTGTTGATCTAGAAGGTTCCAAAGCTCTGAAGAGGTGGGAAGCTGTGGGAGCAGGTAGCTCAGAGACAGTGTCTACCCAGATTATTTTAAAAACATTTTTGTTGAGAATTGAACTCAGGGCCTTGCATATGCCAGGCATGCACTTTACCTCTGCATCACAGCCACGGCGCTCTTGTCCACACTTGAATCCAAAAGGTCAATGGAATACACACAACAGGCATGAACTAGGCCACTGTGAAAGCTGAAAACCAGTACCTACCAGGAGCTTGACTGATCACTTTTGCCTAGGACTCCTTATATCATGTGTTCTTGGCATGGTTAGGCAGCATCTCTACACTTGCTCCTATAGGCTTCAGAATACTGCCATCTCCCATCATCCTCTTGGGATATTTGGGCCAAATTTGTGACTGGTAAAGCCATTTCCAGAGGCAGATTCTTCCTCTGTATAAGCTAAAGCTGCCAATTCATTTTCCTTATTTCTGGCTCAGCTGGATGATATCATTCTGCTGTACTGTGGGCGGTGACCATGTGCAACTTCTGATGGTTCCATTTTGAAAGCCATGAGAATGGATTCCCCTTGCCCTGTGTGGGAGTTTGGATGCCATGTGTGATGAGTTATTCTTAGTGAAATTACATGACATCTTCATGTTTCCCTAATGGATTCTTAGATTTACCAGAACTGTAGAAGGGTGAAAAGTGAAAATACCCACTGTATTAAGTGGCTATTAAGTTCCTCTGTATTCTACACCCTGAGCATCTACTTGGTTCCCTACTTGACTGTAGACTGTCAATTCAGGTGTATAGTCGGGGATAAAATAATAGAATAAGGGGAGGGGAGAAAGGGAGGGAGGTAGAAAGAATGAAAGAAGAAGGGAGGGATGGAGGAAAGAAATTTAAAGAAGAGAAGGGAAGGGAAGAACCAGCAGCTTTCTTTGGTATTATGAAACTTAGCATACTGGGAAGTATAGAGCAGTGTTGTACTAGCATATCAAAGAACACAGACTTTGGCAGGTTCCCTGAAGGAAAATCAATCTAAAGGAAGCCAACAGAGGCTGTCTCTGGGTGTAGGGGTTGGTAGAGATGAGCCATCTAATATGATATTTGAACCGTGTGAAGGATCAGCCAAGTGAAGTGTGCAGGAACTTCAAGACCGGAAGTAGTTAAGAATGAATTTAATGCTTCAGATCGAGAAGCTGTTTTTTAAGTCCCATCTAGCTAGAGTGTGGTTAGGGAAAGAATGTCCTGAGGTGTGGGTGGCTGTAGTAGGGAAGCACAGCACAGGTGACATTATAACCCATGGTGAAGAGCGTGGAATTCCTGCTAAGTCGGTGCTAGATCTTCCTGAGGTAGATTTATGAAAAACTCAGCCCATCTGCTGTGTAGAAATATGATTTGAGGGGAACAAAGTGAACTAAGGGCCAATGGAAGTGGATTTATCTCAAATTCCAGATAAAAAGTACTAAAACCTCAGCGAGGGTGAGCATGAAGAAAGTGAACCTGTTTATAAAATATTAGAAATTTAGATAGAAGGAAGATTCTAGAGATATACGGGATATGGACTTCCAGGGAAAACACAATATTGAGAATGAACCTTAGCTTCTTCTTTGATCCTTTGGTTGGTGTTTTACTACTTGGTGATACCTCAAAGTGGGTCTGGGGTAAGGAGATGCTACCATCTTAGCTACCTGTCATTAAAAAGACATGTTCAGTATTGAGAAGCAGCTGGGAATGGGGTGTGCGGCCAAACAGTATTGCAGTGGATATATATCAGATCCTCACACCCCTTAATGAAGGCTAACAAATCACAGGGTAGAAATCCCAGTTTTCTCTGATGAGCTACCTCTTGGGAATAGCCAAATCATTGCCTTATCAAGGGTGTTTCATAAGGCAGTGCTGACCTGCAGTTGACACCACAGACGAGCTGGCACAAAAGGTGTATGCTCACCTAGACCTTGACTCAAAGTTTTCCAGGATTTCATATGTAAATTCTGTTCTGTGCTACCCTGGAACCCTGTCATGTGCTTTGGCTATGTACCTGCCCAGGCAGGAGAGTGGAAGTTTTCTATCTGACAGTAGGGATGGCATTATAGCTGTTCTCCCTGTGACTGCTCCAAGTTGGGGTGTGTGTGTGTGTGTGTGTGTGTGTGTGTGTGTGTGTGTGTGTGTGTGTGTGTGTGTGGTGTTTGTTTCTGGATTCTAAGATATTTAAATCCGTGCATGAATCTCATACTCAAAACCTCTCATGTTCATTTTGGAGTATCCTTTCCAAATATTCCCTTGGTCTCTGCAAGCAACCAGAGAATTCTGCTTGTCACATGTCAGTTTCACAGTTTCAAGACCATACCATCTATATGGGTTTCAGAATCACAGCATTCCCTACATTTATCAAGGTCTATCTGTCTGCTCTGGGACCTTGTGAAGCATGGTGGAATCAAGGTGCAGTCCCTGGATATTCTAGTCTCGGTGCTGTTAACTGTGATGAAACACCCCGAAGAAAGTGGCTCAAAAAAGGAGAGAAAAGGAAAGAAAAAGAAATCTCTGTCATAAGCATGCCCATGGGAAAACCTAATTAAACAGTTTCTCGCTGAGACTCTTCCCAGGTAATTCTAGACCGTGTAAGTTGACAATTAATGCCAATCCTCACACCATACAGAATCTGCTGTGTGACACCTTGAACATTCATTCATGGACCTAAGGAGACAGTTGACTAAAGCTATCTATCTACACCTTGAGAGGTTTGAACGTGAGAAGTGTAGCCTTGCCTGGCTAAGTTGCTTGTTTTCTGTGTTTCATGATGTACACTTTTGTAAAAAGGCAGATCGTGCTTGCTGCTGTGGCTCTTGCCCACATCATCACTTGTTGCCTTGCATATATGGCAAACACATTTTCAGAATCATACCAGATTGAGCAAACTGGTGGCCAGAAGCCAGATCCATCTCCCAGAACACATAGCAATAAAGCATAATGGAACAATGCCTTAATATCATATGACTTCTTGTAAAAATGTAGATTTTAAACTTGTTTTTAGAAACTTCTGGCACTGGTGGATACTTGAGTTTATAAGACTGGCCATAGACAGTGGTCATGAATTGGCTTCCTGATGTCTCCTACACCAAGGCTTCTTAAACGTTTTGTGCTTTTCATTCTGCTTCATCTGAGGATTTTTTAAGTAACTCTAGGTATATAGATATATAAAATAGGTGTTCCAGTCACATATTTATAGATAATAAATGATAATTTTATTTTAAAATGGCTCTTTACTACATAAATAATTTTGCCATTTATTGAAGGTGAAAATAAATTTGCTTCCTGTCAAGAGTTCGGTTTTATCAGCCTGACTTGGCGTACCACAGCTGAGAAATCTCCCCCATCAAATCATCCTGTGGGCATATCAATGGGGCATTTTTCTTCATGAAGTATTGGTGTGGGAGAGCACAGCCTGCAGTGGGCAGTACCATTTCTAGGGAGGTGGTCCTGTCATGGATTGTATAAGAAAGATAGCTGAGCAAACCCGAGGGAATAAGCCAATGCATGATTCTGCCTCAGTTCCTGTCTCCAGGTCCCTGGCTTGGCTTCCCTTGACAGATTGTAACCTACAGTATGAAAATAAACCCCTTCTTCCCCCAAGCTGTTTTAATCATGGTGCTCATCATAGCAACAGGAAGCAAACCGAGACGCATACTCATGAAATGAATATCCTTATTTTTTTTCATTCTTTTGGAAAAATTATCAATCCTTTGAGAATTTTATACAATGCATTTTGATCATATTCACTCCCTCTCTTCCTTAACTGCTTCCAAGTCAACCCTGCTTCCTCCTTCCAAAGTCAAGGTTCTCTTTTTTTTAAAAATCCATTGCTGCACATATGACATAATTACATGTATTTTAATTTTTTATTTCTGAGATTATGATTGAATTTCAACATTTCTCCCTTCCCCCCCCCAACCCTTCTCCCCCCTTGCTCTCCTTCAAACTCATAGCTTCTTCTTCCGTTAATTGTGAGTGCAATCATTTATATTCCTAAATATAACCTGTTCGGTCTATATAATGCTACCTGTATCTGTATCCAGGAATGGCTGTTCAGGAGTAGATAACCAAGTGGTATGTTCTTCCCTGGGGAAGACCACCTATCCCATTTTCACCTTTAAGTTGCCTAAGCCATTCTCTGTGTAGGATTGAGGCCTCGTGGGCTTTTTTTCATCATTGATCAGTTCACACTTGGGAAATCACGTTGGTAAGAAATTATGGATGTAGCTTCTGACATTCACAGAGAACAATCTCACATCAAACTCCCTGATGCCCCGGCTCTTACAATCTCTCCACTCCCTCTTCCACAACATTCCCTTGGGTCTAGTAGTGTTTTGTCGATGCACCCATTGGGGCTGGCTCCACAGCCTTCCATTCGGGTTGGTTGTGGTCTTCTCTAAGGCCCCTGTCTGATGTACAGAGAAGTGTTTTTGATGAGGAGTGAAGACTACATTTATCTGTGGGTATAAGGACAAATGCTTCGAGATTGTCATTAGGAATTATGCTGGTTTAGCAAATTAGTGGTTGTAAATTCTCTGTCAATAACCATTACTTCATATAAAAAACTATATTTTGGTAGAATATTTGGTAGTGCAAAGTCTATGTCTTCAACATGTCCAAAGAGTTGATCAATATTTCGATTTTTTGTAATTTTCATCAAGGCTGAAAACATTGCTTTATGTAAATATGGGGTACAAAATTTTAGAAGTTTAATTGGGGCCAGTAAAGAAAGTGTTGGAAACTGGCCAAATCAAAAGCTAAAATTAATGTAAGGCATAGTAGCTTTACTATCCTTCTCTGGTTGCTCCATTCTTTATTTATTACCAAGCAAATTTCACAGGTCAAATTGTCCGAATAAAAGCAAAACAAACAAAAAGGGGAACTAAGCTAAAGGGTTCTCGGGGCCTCCTCCCACAAGGCAGACAAGAGCAAGGGTGATTCATTCCTGATGGGACCTGGTCTTTTCTTTGCTACTTCAAGACACACAAATAGCATTTTGAATTTTGTTTCCCTCTGCAGTTTGATTCATGAATGCAAAACCATCCCAGTTTTCCACAATTTTGTTGTAATTAAAGCTTCGCTATTAAGCAGATCTGCTTTGCAGAAAAGCCGCAACAGGGAAATGAGACCAGAAATGCTGGTTGTGTGTGTGTGTGGGGGGGGGGTGGCTGTGCTGAGCCTTCCTTTCATCTGTAAAGCCCAAATGTCCCACTGTGGGCAGTGATCACATTAAGCAGACTTTGAGGCACTGTTGCTAAGCATTACACCAGCCTGAACTGCACTTCTTCATTATCCTTTGTATAATCTCATCACAGCTCCATAGTTCATTCAGCTGTGGGATTTAACCCTGACAAAAACTACTCACCATTCGGCTTCTTCCATAGGCACATGATTTTAACCAGTGTCTAAAAAGGATTTTTGAAATTTACTCTTATGAACACGAATGTTCTATCTACATGCAAGCCTGTGCACCATGGACACACCTGGTGCCTGAAGAGGCCAGAAGAGGGCATCAGATGCCCTGAAACTTTAATTACAGACAGTTCTGAACCACCATTTGGGTGCTGAGAATCGAACCCAGGTCCTCCACAAGAGCAGCCAGTTCACTTAACAGCTGAACTATTTCTCTAGTCCTTTAAAAGTAATTTTCAAGAAACAGAGATGGATTTCTCTAAAACTGGTCAAATTCATCCATCTGTATGTTCCTAACACTGATGGCTCCTTAAACAGGAACAGCCATCCTACCAGAAGACTGTTGAAGAGAGTAGCTCTACATAAAGTCATGGTGTGTATGTGTGTGTGTGTGTGTGTGTGTGTGTGTGTGTGTGTGTATGCACGCGTGCACATACATACCATAGTGCATATGTAGAGGTCAGAGGACAATTTTCAGGGGTCTGTTTTCTCCTTTTATTTTGTAGGTTCAGGGATTGAACTTACGTCATGAGGCTTGGTGGTAAATGCCCTTATCCACTGAGCCATCTCACCTGCCCCTTAAACATAATTTTTACTATGCATAAAGAAAATATAAATGGTAGTAATATTTGTAGTCATACAATGTTATACAGTCACCAGCATGAAGTAAAATTACATTTGGGGGGGGGTATTTGTTTCTAAGGTCTTACCTTATGATCCTAGTCTATCACTAGATTCAATGAAGTTTAAATTAATGGGTTAAAAATATAACCTGACAGACAAACCATCTCCATGGAAACTTTATTGACCAAGTAGGCATACCTTAATTTTAAAAACAGCTACAGATTTATTTTAAATTTATACATATATATGAAGCTTAAAAATAAATATGATAATCTAATATTATGTTTTATCTTTTTAAATAGATCTCATTGATAACAGTTTTATTGTTGTCAGCATCATCAAATTTCTGTTTAGTTCTTTGTTTTTTAAAGATTTATTAATTTATGTATTTTATATATCTGAAGACTCTAACTGCATGTATACCTGAATACCAGTAGAGGTTATCAGATCCCATTATAAATGATTATAAACCACCATGTGGGTCCTGGGAATTGAATTCAGGACCTCTGAAAGAGTAGCCAGTGATTTTAACCCCTGAGCCATCTCTCTAGTCCCAAATTCCTGGTTAGTTTCAATAACATTTAATTCTCTCCAAAGTTGATGTTTCAGAGTTTTTTTTTAAAAAAAAACTTAAAGTTACAATAAATCAGCCTGAGGAAATGGCTTAGTGGGTAGGTGTAAGGACCTAATTTCAGTTCACTTCAACTATCAAGAAGCTGAATGAGATAATGAGCATCTGTAACTCCAGGTTCCTACAGCCAGCTGGGAGGCAGAGACCTGAGATTCTCTGTATAGACCAGGCACCACAGTGTGTCTCAGCGTGGTGAAGGCAGGGACCAACACCAATGGTTGTCCTCTGCCCTCCACATGTGTATCATGGCACCACCATAACTGTACCTACACAAACATGCAGCACATGTGTGTGTGTGTGCACAAACACATATACACACATACACACTTGCACACACAAATACACACACACACACACACACACATGCACATATACACACACACACACATGGGGGGATTATAAGTAATAAATTATATTTTCCCTAAACTAGACTTTATCTTAATGCCCAAGTGATCTGTAGCATTATTCTTTAAAGCAAGTTAAAGAAAGTTCACTTTCCTTTCCATACAATGATGATGTGTTGAACCAAAATGAATACTTTGGGAGCCAAAAATACATTCACTCCAATATAAAAATATTGAATAAGTTTTTACAGTCTTGTGGGATGCTGAAATCAGAATGTGGGAATGCACCAAGAAGAAAAATGTGTCTACAGAAGACAGTCTATGACCAAAACTCCACTTCTAGTAGACTAAAACCATTCCATGTTGTTAAGTTCTTGTCACAATGTAAGCTTCAGCAGGAAGTCGTGTTTGCCAGACGCCCAAGGGCAGCACGTAAGAATGATGTCACTCTTTACCTCCTTCACATGTACTGCATCATAACCTGGCAAGACTCTATTAATACCCCATCTTTAACCCACTTGGGATGCACTGGTTCCCGTGACTTCATCAACATGATTTGTGCCTCTCTCTCTATTCTGTCTTGATGTCTGATTTTAAAAACATCAAACACCTGCTGTCACCTATTCACTACCCAGGTCTGTCCTATATACTCAAGATGCACCACATTTTAAAATGCAAATTATATTGCCAAACATTTATAATCTCAATTTTAAAAAAATGTTCAATTTATTCTTTGACAGTTGCTAATGCTTCTATACTGATACTATTCCCCCAGGCAAATGTTCCCTCCCACTCCTCCCGGACCCTACACCCAAAACATACCTGCCTCTTCCCTTTCGCCTTGGTTTCTTGTTTTTCCCATTGTAACCCACTATGTATTTAAGTCTTTCAAAAAGTCACGTTTTTATTTATTGTTTGAAATGTTCACACATTTCTAAAATAGTATCATTGTATCTACCCGTCATTAATGTGTTCCTTCAGCTTGTCCAGTATCCCATCCTATCCGTATCACAGATTCATATCTTGCCTTTTCTGTTGTTATCAATACCTAGTCCAATCAAGGCTGATCATATAGGGGGATCCCCTAGGGCATAGGCCACCTGCCAGAGGACATGCGCCCAAAGCTGAGTGCCTCTCTCTCTCTCTCAACAGCTATCAGCTGTGTGTGTGTGTGTGTGCGCATGCGCGTGCGTGTGCGTGTGTGTGTGTGTGTGTGTGTGTGTGTGTGTGTGTGTGCGCGTGTGTGTGTGTGCATGCGTGTGTGTGCGTGCGCGTGTGTGCGCGTGTGTGCGCGCGTGTGTGTGCATGTGTGCGTGTGTGTGTGCGTGTGTGTGTGTGCATGTGCGTGTGTGTGTATTGAATATTGAATATATATATTGAGTAGATCTTTGGTACCTGGATCCTCTATACATTTGGAAAGCTTCGTGGGCAAGATAGAAAACAGCTATAGGTACTTAGTAATAGGGCTTAATTATTCCTGTGTGATATTAATTATCTCACTTACATTTCCTGGGTTCCAATTTGTCCATGAAGTCCCTTCAGTGCTTGAAATCCTGCTTTATCACCTGGTGACTTATTTCTGCTTGTAGTTCTTCATGTATCCAAAACACTCTAGAACATGAGGAGAAAAATGTTAAAGCATGGAGCAAATGGTATTTCATTTTAAAACTTGTTTGTTTTCTGTTTCTGGTTTTGATGTTATAATTTTATTACATTTATTTCTTTCCTCTCCTCCTTCCAACTCTCCAATATACTCTTCCTGACTCTCCTTCAAATCCCCCAGTGTGTGTTATTACCGTGATATTTGATGGTTCCTAAGAGTCATCCTTAAAACTATATAGAGTACAATAATTACAGTGAATAATGCTTAAATTCATGCACTTCTGTATTTAAATATGTTTATTTATGTGCCTAAGTATGTATGTGAGTATGAGCATGTGTGTGGATGCCTGAGGAGACCAGAATAGGGTATCAGATCCTCTGGAGCTGGAGTTACATGCAGTAAAGCGTGACAGCTATGGGTACTGGAGATAGACTGCCAAACTTCTTTGTAGCTCTGGCTGGCCTGGAATTTAAAAGATAGAACAGTTTGGCCTCAACTCACAGAAATCCACCTATATCTGCTCCCAGAGTTCTGAGATTAAAAGCAAGCACCATCAAGCCCAGATAGTCAGCAGGCACCCCTAAAGGCTGAGCCTCCACCTTAGCCATAGCCACACACTTGATTCCCAAAATCCCCTTGAGGACCTATATGCTTGTGAGTGTGAGTGATTTACATAAAAGATGCTGTTGACCAACAAGGTCACAGAAGGCTCGCTACAGTAGGAGAAATGATTTTGCTTCCCCAGCAGGGTGGTTCACCAGATTGTCCCCATGTCTCCGTGTGTTTTCTAATGGGATGAGGAGTAATACAATCCCGGGAGTAATTGACTGCTGTCAGTTAACTCTGATAAATAAGTACATGGCCTGACACCAAATAAAAGTTCCTCCTGCTTCTGGATATTTTTATATGTTAAAATTTTATAGGATGTCTTCATAGGCAACTCAGAGTTTAAACTAAATGGAAAACAGATTTTGACTGGATCACAAAGTCTCCAGCCAGTCCCGTTTTGAAACACAGTCTCTGTAACACCCTTACTATCCTTGTGCATTCTTGACATTATCTGGGTTCACTGTTTACAACAGGTGGGTGTCACTCAGTAGCCACGGGACATTGCTGAGCCTAATACTGTTCTGTAGGACTATCTCCAGCCTTCATTAATTTTAGCATGATTTAAATCCATCCATCATGTCCCCCTCTTTGACATGCAGACTCAGACACATACAGACAACTTACATTTCTGCATCACTCCGAGCAAAGGCCATTCCTGCACACACATAAGCCTAGCCCCCAAAGAAATCAATACAGACTTGGCAGTGTTCTGCTCTCTGAGATTGCAATGGATACAGTTTTTATGAAACCAGACAGTTTCCATCTATTTCAACTCCCTCTCTACAGCATAAGTCTGGCAGAAAGACTAAAAAATCTCTCATTAAACTTATGAACTTGTCGGTTATCTGGAAAGCTTAAAGACAGCTTGTGTTTCAATAGTGTTGAGGGTATTGTGTGTGGTTGATGATATTATGTGATTGGGTTTGCCTGTGGTAATTTTGCATCCCCAAATATTTTAGGTTGTGTGGCTGAAGATATAAGAATTATATATGAAAGAGATAGAAATAAAAAATAATTGATAATCAGTGTCAAATTTAGTACATAGCTTCATTGAAAGAAATGGTTTTATCTGAAGTAAACAGAGATATGTGTGTTGGGTTGGGGAGTTTTCCCCGTAGACAGTGTATATATGTACATGGTGTATTTGGATCATACCCACCACTTCATTATTATCTATTCCCTTCCCACACCCACTGAACCCCTTCTTCCTGATAAGTCCCATTCACCCTGCTTTTCTGTCTGTCTCTGTGTGTCCCACCGAGTTTAACCACAGCTGTTCTCATGAACACAGGTATGGGGTTATTTGCTGGAAAAATGGCTACATTCCCACCCCCAAGCAACCTCTAAATGCCAAGGGCTCCTCAGGGAGGCTTACTCCTCCTCTCTCCATGGTGGAATGCTTATGGGCCCAATCTTGTACAGGTCTTCTGTAAGTAATCATGGCTGCTGTGACATCATGAGCAGACATCATGTCATGCCCAGAAGACAGCATTTCCCAGCTCTCTTCCCTCTGCTCCAGCCCTTATGTTCTTTCCTGCCCCTTTTGCTACGATGTTCCTCGAGCCTGGGAGGAGTTGACCTGAATGTCCCATTTAGGGCTGAGCACTGACAGTTACTCTCAGCACTGTGACCAGTTGTGAGTTTTTGCATTTGCTGGTACTGCTGAACTTTAGGGGTATGGACGAAAACTTATTTTTCCTTATTTTGAAGATTTAGAGAAAGATTATTAAAGGTCACTGGCTTGTGTTTCTGTCTAATTACCATGGGAAAGACTTGCTTAATAGAGAGTAATTAGGAAGTCTTGGCAGTAAAGATTAAAATACCAATTCTTTACTGATTAACTGTTGTGGTGCTGGAGTTTTGTCCCGGGCTTTGTGTTTCAGGCCACCTCCCTATTGCTGAGCAGAGCTGCATTTCCGGCTGAGGGGGTGTGTGGTTGAGAATGCGGTTCTTGCTAGTTCATGCCCCTCATTCTTCTTCATCCTTCAGGCTGTCTACCTCTGTGGCTCTCACACACATGCACAGGCACACAGCAGAGAAAGAGCTATCCTCCAGCAAGCTGTAGGTAGGTAGAGGGGGATTCCTCAGGAATAGTTCCTTGTGAAGTGATGTCATCCCTGTCTCCTGAACAGAGTGGTCCAAGATGACATGGTTGCCAGGCTGCTAGGCTTTAACTGAAACCTGATTACTAGGATTCTTACAGCATTCCTCTTATTGAAAACCTTAAACCATAAAAGGTTTTCCCTTAGGTTAAAGAGTTTCACCTCCCCTTGAACAATGTGAGGCCTTAGAAAAATCACATTTAACTCTTTGCGAGCCATTAGTATTTGATAGAATGCCAAAGGAATCCAAAGCTAAATCTACGGCAACTTTGGGAGCATGCCACAGTAAGTGAGAAACAGGTTGCCCTCGGGATAGTTTCAAGACTGGAAAAGATAAGTATACAAAATGACCATGAGCTGTATGTGGTGGGGAGCACACCATTAATCACAGCATTTGGAAGGCAGAATTAAAGCTGATCTCTGAGCTTAAGGCCAGCCTGGTTTGCATAGAAAGTTTCAGGTCAGCAAGGACTACACAGTGAGACCCTGTCTGATAGAGAGATGAAGGTATAAGGAGAGAGAATATGCTGTGATAACTAACTTCCCACTGCACTCTCTGGCAAAGGGAGATGCAGTGGGGACAAGGAACCAGATGACAGTCACCTTGATTAATGAGATGGCTATGTATAAGCACCATCAGTGAACTATGGCCTCTTCATCTAGCTCTGCCTTTGGGATGATTCTGGCTAAGTCCTCCCTACATGTAATAGCTGTAATATGATGGACAAAAGTGTTCCCTGAGATGAGTCAGTATACATGAAGGAAAAGTAGTCATGAAGGATGCACTGGGTAATGATAGAGCCCAAGAAATGGGAGAAATGGAGAATAAGTTCAGAATAGCTGATGGAGAGCTCGAGTGGGAGACAGATATTCCCAAGGACCATCAGCATATAACACATCTTTTTTCTCAGCTGTCATATTCTGTTTGAACTGGGACCTCAGGTTAATTCATGGCACATACTTCTGTCATGGAGCAGCAAGCACCCTTTCTCTTTTTTAGACTCGGATAAATGTGCACAGGTTGACTTAAAGCCCACACCTGTGACGCTGCCCTACAGATGACTACCCAGAGTGCATTGCTGCGGCTTGTCCCATGCCTTCACTCACAAGAAGGTGAAGAAAACTAGATGGATTTTAACATACTGTGGGCTTCCAGAAACCACAGAAACTTACAAAAAAAGAGGTGCCATGGAATTCTTTCCTTCTCCAAGACCTATAAGGTCTAATGCTGTTTGTATTTTATCGAGGAAGGGTGGGTCTGTAAGTCTATTGCCATTTAAGTTGATCAGTCAGCACTGAAGACATTTAAATAGGCACAAAGGGAAGTAAAGCAGAGAGATGAGTAACAGGCTAAAACACGTGTCTGTTTCAGCTCAGCAATGGGTTGTAGGTTTGGATTATTCTATGAAAACTTCACACACACACACACACACACACACACACACACACACACACACACACACACACACACACAGTAGTTTGGTGATTTCCAACCCTCTACTCTCCCCCTTCAACTCTCCTCAAGTTCCCCACGTCTCTCTTCTGGCTCTGTATCCTCTTTACATATTTATTTTTATAACCCCCCAAATCCGGTCAGTGTTGCCTATATTCGAATGGTTGGGAGGTTATAGGCAGCTGACAAGTGGCCACCTCCTGGAGAAAAGTGACTTCCTCCCCCAGCAGCTACTAACAGTTTCCTAAGTAGGGAGAGGGGCTCCTTGATGCTGGAATTTTTTGAACTGGTTTGACCCTGGGAGGTCTTGTTCCGGTAAGCACAAGTGTAGTGAGTTTATTAGCACACAAATCAAAAGGCCCATCACTGTTTTAAGTGCTGAGAATAGCTATTATAACATGCTACTGAATCAACACACACACACACACACACACACAGAGAGAGAGAGAGAGAGAGAGAGAGAGAGAGAGAGAGAGAGAGAGAGAGAGAGGGACAGAGAGAGCTCATGTGTGTTTTACATAGAGAAGTGTGTCCTATCATGGAGCTATATATCCAGCCTTTTTTGTAACATTTTTAACTTTTGTAAGGTTTAAATTTGGAGACCATATCTCAATAAGTTGCCCCTGCTGGCCTTGAACTTTCAGCTTATCTGTCTCAGCCACCAGAGTATCTGGGATTATAGGCCTGTGCCACTTATTCAAGCTAAAACTTTATTTTAGAATCCTAGACATGGTGTTGAAGCATGAGAAAAAAATGTCCCAAGAGATGGTATTGAGTGTTACAAGAAGACAATACCATATATTCCATCTTTTGCCAGTTATGGTACCTGATAGTAGAATATTCATGTGCAATCTGATGGCTGATACAATTTTAAAGTAAAGGACACACTTGTAAACCTTTGCCTGTCATACAGAGAGTATTCAAGAGGCATTGCTCTTATTATATTTGAAGCAACCAAGTTCATTATGGGGCTATGGAGAGAGCTCCAATGCTTACCATACAAATGTGATGACACCAGTGCAGTCCCCAGAACTTACAGGATGAGGGAGGTGAAGATAGAGACTCTGGGACTCACTGGCCAGCATGTTTCTCCTAATTGACTTGACAAGCTCCAGAGCAATGAAAGGACAGTATCTTGAAGAACAACCTGGGTAGCATCCGAGGAACAGCACCCAAGGCTTAATTCTGGCCTCCACAGACACTTTCACAAACACCTGCACTTATGAACATACAAACAAATACACAATAGAAGGCAAGAAACATGTTTCCTCAAATATAGCAAAAGCCAGTCTTTAAAACCTATCTGTAGCTTGGATTTTCATGAGATTAGAAAAACTTACACATTTTAAAAATGGACTTTTAAAAGTGAAACAATACAAACCTCAAAGAAAAAATTTGTAAATCTTAAACAGAAATCAAAGAGCAGAAGTAAAAATTTTATAAGCCGGTTATCTACCCGAGAGTCTGTGGATGCTGTTGGTAGGAACTACTCCCCCACTTTATCAGGCACTTGGTAGGTTCCAGCCTTGTCCATGGCTTTCCAGCTTAAGAAGCTGTGAATTTTATAACCATGCACCCTGTGGTCAAAGCTGCTGAGTGCTGTGTCTGAAGGCAGGTGCTCATGTGTTAAAGGTAGACATTAAACAGCTCTATTAAGGACCTGGAAGTATTTAAGGAGGTCGCTTGCCAGCTGTAAATTAGAGACCCAATCCCAGTTGGCTGGAAACTTCTCTGGCTTAAGTCCAGTTAAGTAGACTGAATCACTGGCGGTCTTTCCAAATTTGCACATATAACAGCTTGGCTGCTCAGCCTGCAGTGCTGCATGGGGTGGTTCAGAAATGGCATTGCTGTGATGCTGTGCAATGGGGTCAAGGATCAGCCTGTGGGATTGGGAAGGTATCCATGTCACCCCTTCACACCCCATGCTAAGAAAATCGACCAATTGCGGTCAACAGAGTCACACAGCAGGTCTTTAAATAGTTGTGAATGACAGATACTATCATTTTCAAGCGATCTATCATCTGAGGCTAGGCCCCAAAATTCAGAAAGGAAGTGGGCCTATGTACTTCTCTCCAAGGTTTCTGTACTTTGCAGAAGTTGTTAAGAGGATTTTGATGGCCACATGGAAGTACTTGGGAGTCCTTGATCAGGTTATCTAACTGGGGGTTGTGGTCTCTCTCCATGAAGATAGAAATTGCTGTTAACCAAATTATCATTATGGATTCTAAAGTTTTAAAATTGTTTTTTCTAAATTAAATCTGGGTCAAGCTGGGACCTAAAACATTAGCAGAAAGCTTGTGCTCAGAGGCACTCTATGTTTGACCTAATGACGTGCTGAATTCTTAATTATTTAAATCAAGGGACCTTGGATTTTCCTTTTGCACTGTGATCACAGATTCTGAAATATGGAGTTGATTTCTACACCAAACTCAGGGCTTTTGAAAATGGGAAAACCTCACAGAGCCTACGGAAAGTGGTCAGTCCATTTCCAGAGAATGGTTTGAAGTAAAGTGGGGAGGGGGTGTCCATCCTCAACCGCTCTCCCCCACACAGGATCAAGACAGGGCAGAGAGCGCCTTACTAACTACTTAGAAGCAAAAATCACAGCCTTCCAGTCGCTGTGTGCGGGTCTTTTATGTTCTTTGCTTTGCTGTCTATAGAAGTGGTTCCTTCTTTCAAAAGGCTTTTAAGGGCTTATGTTAAAGTCTTCGGCCAGCCCTCTACTGCTTTATGTATTTACTTCTAACATACATGACGGCTCATATAACTGCATGTGGATTTACAGCTTTGCAGACAGCAAGGTTGAGCCTGAAGTCTTTAGAGTTGGGCTGCTTTTAATTCACTTAACGCCTTTGTAAAAAAAACATTCACATGTTCCACAAATAAATATGAAGAATGTGCCTCATGTATCAGCAGAACTAATAGAACATACGTGGAGCATCACTATGGGGGGCTGTGACTTACTCGATTTAAAAGTGACTGCTTCCTGTGAAAATTTTTCTTGTAATATATTGTGCCTTTTCATCTTTGATTTTTGTTCTTTTATTCTTTTCAGGGTATTGTGGGGTATATTTGTTACCTATAGATTTAAAAAATCCTCTTCAGTACTCTTGCTTTTAGCTCAAGCATGTTATTTTTCTATTTCCATATTTTCTATTCACCGATGAGGAAAGGGAGGTGGGAAATGTCTTACTTGGCTCCTCACAGGGATAGAAAGCCTCAGAGAGGTTTAAGCTCCCCTCTGTTTACTTTGGCACGGGGCTCGGGTCCTCACAGACATACTTTGTTAACTAAGCTGGCCATAGTGGTACCCACCTGGAATCCCAGCATTCAAAGAGCAGAAGCAGGAGGATCACAGATTCAGGTCAGAGTACGACACACTGTAGAGTGTTTCTCAAAGACAAAACAGCCCCAGCACTCCAGAGACAGGAGGAGTCCAGTCTCACTTGTCTACTTGAAAGTGTACTTCAATAACTAAATTTTAAAAATTGAACATGAAACACGGAATTTTGATAATGCTAAATAATAGCAACTAAGCTGCTTTAAGTTGTCATGTGATTTTAGATAGACAAGTGATTGAGGTGGTCACGTGGCTTTAGATACTCTTTCAATTACCCTTAATTCTCACATATATGTATGATTTTCCTCTGCAGGTTTTAAAGCCCTTGGCTTTTGATTTACTGGGTGACTGTGGCAGAATTACTTTTAAATATAGATCTGCCTCCCCTTGTCTGCTGGAGATGATCACTTCTTTCCTCCTTGTCCATGGAAGTGAGGCATGATACTTAGTACTACATGGTACTTAGCTCAGAGCAGTGACAGTAACATGGGAGGTAGTGGGGCAGAAGGTATGTGGAAAGTAAAGACTATGCCTTGGCCCGGCCTGACACATGTGACTTGTAAGAATAAGGAAAGCCTAGGGGGGGCTCCATGATCCTGTGGTGGCCTGGAAATTCAGAATGATGGGACATCTCACAAGGAGGAGAAGGCTGAAGGAAAAGCACCCTTTCTGAATACAGGACAAGAGATTGTAGCTAATGTCGGACTCGAATGTACCTCCCAAATATTCAGATTCAGAGGTTGAACGAGCAGTGGAATAGATGATATGAAGGGTAGGGATTGGGATTTCATACTGAATGGCAACCAGTGTTGACGTATATTAGGTTGAAACTGGACTAACTGGAGTTTGAGGTTACTAACGATCTGGGCTGTATGCAAAAGCCAGTGAGCAAGTCAGTAGTATTTCAGTTCCCTCTCAAGCTCCTGCCCTGACTCCCTTCAGTGACAGGCACCTTGAAGTACAAGCCAAATAAACCCTTTCCTCCCCAAGTTGCTTTTGGCCATGATGTTTATCACAGCAGCAGAAAAGCAAGCTGGAACATGAGGGAAGAGGTCTCAGACAGCAGCCAGGCAGAACATCTTAAATGACAGAGAGGAGCCAGCTGCAGAGATAGGAGTGGGCTTATGGAAGGACATTGTGTGAGTGTCTTCCTGTTCGTGGCATTGATTATGTTAAATAACTGGCTGAGATGGTAGTCTGGGAGATGTGAGCATCTTGGTTTCTTTCTCCTTATCATGGTGGAAGATTTTCTGTTCACTTAATTTTTCACTGTCGGAGTAAAGTCATGTGCTAACATTAGTTCCTGAAGTGTATCCAAAATGTGAAAGCAATATATACTATGTATGCTCAGTGAAAACTTGTTAAACCACTTGTGGATTGATGGAGGTGGTAGATCTCTTGTATCCTGTGGTGACTTTAATCTCACTTTATAGCCAAGGATGACCTTGAACTTGCTGATTCTCCTACTTTCACCTTCCCAAGTGCTCGTATTACAGGCGTGGGACTCGTGTATGTGGTACTGGGGCTTGAGACCAAGGTTTCAGGCATGTTAGGCAAAGACTCTAGCACCTGTTCTACATCCCTGTCTCTTCCTTGTTTGCTTGCTTGCTTTCCCAGTGTGCAGAGGGAACCCAGGACTTTGGACTTGCTTGGCAAGTACTTCCTACCAGGAATCTAAATTGCAAACCTTAGTAAATCAGATCGCAAAGTTTACCTTTCAGCTAAAAAAATAAAAAAAAATAAAAATAAAAATAAAGCAAGCACTAATATTATATTTCTGTTTTCTTTACATTTTCATAGAAGTTCATTCCCGTGCAGCAGCAGTAGAAATCAGCAACTAGTGTGGATAAAGGAATGACTAGATGGCACTGGAAAGTGGCAATATCTCAGCACATCTCTTTTTCTGGAGCACACACGAATGCGCCTCTGCAAAGTACAGCTGGGTGCAATAACACCAAACTGTGACATCACCCTGCTAAGACCTTCATTGATTTGCCATAGCTAGCTGGCACCTCCCTTGTCCTTCTATTGCCAGTCACGGTCTTGTGCTCTCTTACATTGTCCCCCCCTCCAAGATCTCTGCATTTTTGTTGCACAGAGACTGTGGCAACCAAGAGTGTTAAGATGAAATACCAAACCTTCTGTCCTGGTTTCATTTCTGCTCCTGTGATAAATATCCCAAGTAAAAGCAACTTGGGGGGAAACGAGTTTGTTTTATAACATCGTTTGAGATTTCAGTCTATTCTTGATGGAAAATCAAGACAGAAGCCTGACACAACTAGTTATGGCCACAGTCAAGAGCAGAGAATTCTTAGTGCTTAGTGCTCAGTTGCCTTCCTCTAGAGTCAAGGATCCAAAGCCAGGGTATGGTGCTCCAGGGTATGGTGCTCCCTGTTTTAAGCTGGGTCTTCCCATATCAATTAAGGCACTCAAGACAATACACACACACACACACACACACACACACACACACACACACACACACATACACACACACACACACACACACACACACACACACACACACACACACACACACACACACACACGAGGAAGGAGTAGGAGACACAGAGAGAGATGCACACAGGCTAACCTGGTCTAGGCAGTCAGTCCCTTACTGAGATTCTCTTCCCAGCTAATTCTGGGTTGTATTTAGCAGACACAATGAAACCATCACAGTTTCTGAATATCTATCTGCTCTTTCAAATTCCAGTTTGACCATGAGTGGACCATATTTACTTAATAGGGCATCAGCAAATTAGCAGAAACAAAATAGACAGGTCAAGCAAGGAGAACAGAACATTCTTATTGGCAACTGGCAATAAAAATCTACTGTCCGTTCATGCTAATGCTTCTGCCTGCTGTGTTGTGTATTAGTTCCATTTCCAATGGGGGGGGGAGCGGGCAGGTAACATAGATCCATCTGCTAATATGACTGTCTAGAAGACTCCGTGTTTTGCTTGATTATACAACCAAGTGATGTTCATGTCATGATCCCTTTGGTGGTAGACACAATACTTCTGGAGGCATTTAAGCTAACAGCAACACAAAAATCCATGTAGTAGCATCCTAAAGAGCAATGTGGCACAGTGGTACAGTGCCACCCAGCCAACTGTAATTGGAGTGGGATGCCAACAGACAGAGAGGAGGGGTTCCTATTTTTAACTTGCTGTAGGCTTTGCCTCTGGAGCATGCATGCCCAATTCTGGTGGTGAAAATTTTCCCACAAGACTCATGGGGTAGGATAAAACCAGTTATTTATATTCATGAATTGAGCTTGAGAAATAGAAAAAGGGGGATAATTTGAAAGAGAGGACACCCAGGGAGTATTTGCCCACATCAAAAAGAAGGCTGGATATGGCATTGGAAAAGCACACGCTTTTTTCCAGACTTATTTAAATTCATTCTCTAGCCATTTGAGTGGTCTTGTACACATGTTTTTCTAAGAACAAATACAAGCATTGTAGAATTATTAAAGGAATCTCTTGAAATAATGTACAGACAAAGGCTAGTAGAGTACCTAATAACTAAAGGATAGCCCCGATCCTTTAGGTCATCAGGAGTCACACCATATGGAATCAGATTTGTCCTGCACCCTAGCCTTTTATAAGGTGAATTCCTTATACTACATATATTGACTCTATTCGTATTTATTTATTTTTAATTGTGTGAATTGTGTGTTTGCATGCGTGGGGAGTATATGTGTGCATGTAAGCATGGGTGGTAGAGATCAAAAGACAACTTTGTGGATTCCGCTGTCTCTTCCTACTATCATATATCTTCTGGGGATTGCATTTAGGTCTCCAGGCTTGCACAGCCAGTCCCTGTACCTGCTGAGTGATTTTGCTGGCCCTCTTGTCTTCATTTTAATGGCTCGTTTGCTATGTCTATACCTTTACTTGAGTTTTACATGATTACAGAAAACATCAAAGTAGGTTTTCCAGTATCTATCTACTCCAGATGCTTTAAAGTATCATAGGAAGCCTTTTTATTTCAACACTTAACAGTCTTAGAAATAAGAAATGATCTGACTCTGAGACCAAAATGACTTGCAAATATCTTTAAAATGTTGAATAAGATCTCTGGATGGTATAGTGATCTCTTCTGTTTCATCTCACCCTATCTAGATTCTGATGCAAGGCAAGAATCCAGGAATCACTTGGAAGTATGCACTTCCCAAGGTCATGAATGTAACTCAGCCAACTTCAAAGAGATACCACCACACCTGGCACACAGTGCAGTCTGACTGCTCAGTCTCCTGCGGGGGAGGTAAGTGGTTCCCTACCTCTGCTTCCCAGATCATCTCTGCTTACAAATTTTATCCAGTCTACAGAAGGACATTGTGAACTTCAAGGAACCCCCAATGCAGTATAGGTCCATGTCTTCAGGAAACAAGCTTTTGTTAGCTAAGGAGTACAGATGGCTGCCAATCATTGTCTCAGACACTGTTTGGAGAAAAAGCGTATGAATGAAGAATACAGAACAATTCAAAGACAAGGCACATTCCCTGTCTGAGGAACTCAATATGATAGGAAATGTTGAACACTAGGAACCAGACTGTACAGTTCTAAAACAAGTATTTACATAAACCAGGATCCTAGCCAGTAGGATCTGAATACTCAGAGTTTAACTTGTTGGCTATACTGTGTATGGAAGCACATCGATGCTTACGATGCTTCATGGTGAAGAGGAATATTAGGGCTTTCACATAAAGTTCACTAGTAGCTTAATTATTTTTATATACATGTGTTTTGCCTACCTGTTTACATATGTACTACATTGTGCAGTGCCCACAGATAACAGAAGCCCTGGAACTGGCATTACAGATGCTGTGAACTGCTGAACGTATGCCTGACCAAACCCTGATAGACTAGAGGCAAAAGCAACAAGTACTCTTAACTGTTGAACATCTCTCCAGCCCCTCACTAGCCATTTATAGATATACAAGTTTCTATTACACCTGTACAATTTATGTTAAAGTTTCCTGGCATATTTCATTTTATACTTACTCTGCTTTGAATGGTATTTATCACTTGATAGCTCTAGAATCCGCTTGAAAATGAAAAATATATATTAAAAGTAGTAAAGTATAAAATCTATTATTTGGGGATAAGTGATTTGAGTTTAAGTGGGTTGGAACTGTGTCCAAAGGAACTATTTTCACAAAAATATTTGGATTCGGTGTCTTAAATAGGATACCAGAACACTGACCAATCCCAAACTAAGTTTAGAAGCCAAATAAAATGGGTTATGTCTGTGTGTCTCACTGTGCAACCTCTGGTATCTTACTAGGTTACATAAGCATCAAGGCCATTTGCTTACGAGATCAAAATACTCAAGTCAATTCCTCATTTTGCAATGTCAGAACCAGGCCAGCAACAGAACCCAAGATGTGCAATGCTTTCTCCTGCCCAGCCTAGTAAGTCATCTGCAAATGTCTCCTCATTTCTACCGTGTTCTTTCCGTCTTTGTCACTGTTAAAAAATGAGAAGCCCCAGTTCATGCTTCTGATGGGGAGGGATTAAAAATTGAACACAATGTTCAATATAAAAATATTGAAAAGAAAATGATTGAAATTGAATCATAGGGACCTTAAAATTTGAATTTGCCTTAGACATATTGTTATGTAAGTTTGGAATATAACTGTATTACTTTTATTATATTTTTTGTATAACTTAGAAGGCAATGGTTTTTGTTTGAATTATATTTAAGATGCATATTATTTTTAGAAGTATTTTGTGTATAAATTTGTTTTATATGTTGTGGTTTATTGTAGTTAAAGTAAGTGATGTCTTGGTTTTTTATCTTAACATTAGTAATAGCTTGGCTTATTTAAATTTTTTTGTTTTAGTGGAGAGATTTAGTATTGATTATGTATTGAATTTATTTTTTATTGGTATAGATTTGATTTTTAAAGGCATAAACATTTTTTTATATTTTAGATTAGTATGGACAAAGGCCAGAGAAAGTATTAATTCTTTTTAATTTTTGAATTTGATATTGTTGTATGTATAGCTTTGGTAAGTTTTGTAAAAAGTTAGTATAAGGTTTTAAAGTCATGTTTGACTTTGGTATGAGACTTAATTTTTTGACTAGGGTTTAAAATTTTTTTAAGTGTATAATGTAGCAGTATGACATAGTAATAACGTATGTTTATTATAAGTAGTTTGAGTCTTTATATTAGTAAACATGTCTTTATTAAGGATTTGGTCTTGAGAAATATAAAAGTTTTTAATTTTTGGTGTTTTAAGGCTATAGCTTTTTAAATTACTTTTTTATTGTAAGTGTTGGCTACAGTCTAATATGGCGGCAGTGAGCTGTGTTTAATTATTAGGAATTATTTGATTTTTTGTAGACTATGTATTTAGTATTTGTTTTATATAAGTGGAGTGTATTTTATGCAGCAATATGGCTTTTTTGAAATCTTTGATATCTTTTATATGTATTGGTTTATAATTATAGTTTATAAATTTTGAGGACTTTTTATATGCTTTTTTGATTGAATAGTAACTGGAAACAATATTGGTGGGGAAGGGGGTAACTTTGTCATGTTTATTATCTTAGGTAGAGTGTCTTTATTATCATAATATTTTATCAGGGGTTGACTTGAATTGTTTTGAACAGAAAATGTACGTTGTTTTAGTATTGTAATATGGTCTTTTATTTTTGAAGCTTAGATATTATTAATTTTTTTAGAGTTTGATTTTCTTTTTAATGACTTTATAGAATTAGTAATTTTTGATTTATATTATTATCATAAGTAACAAGGGTTTTGAAGTTAACAAGTTTTTTGGGTCTTTTACTTAGATAATTAGTGATTTTTTTGGTTTTATTAGTAATGTAACTAATGAGTTTTTTGTTTTTATCATTTATGTAAAGCCTGTAAATTTTTTGTATAGTTTTATCTATGTCTGAAGAGGAAGCTTTATTTGAAAGCTTATTGTAACTAAATTTTAAAAAATTAACTTTTTGTCATTTTAGTGTTTGAAATTTTTATATTATATATCTTAGACAGCAATTGTTGATTTTTTTTAGATTTTACTTTTTTATTATGTTCATTATGAACGTATCAGGTCATTTAATTTGAGACATAAAATATAGAAATAAACTAAAACATAGTAGGACTGAGGCATTGAAGCCTTCAATATATTTATTTAAGAATTTTTTAATCACTAAGACCTGAAGTCATGAATAGAATAATTTTTAGCTATTATTATAATTTAGTTGCAATTATGAGATATGGTCAGCAGATGTCTCAATAGCGTTTAATGTTTTGTTTACTGGCAATATGGCGAATGTAGGGAATCTCAGTGGCACAGGCCCACCTACAGGCTCTATTTGGTCTTAAGAAGCCCCAGCAGGTGCACAAACAGAGTAAGACCTTCGGAAAGGCAAATTTTCACATGATTAAGACAGGACACTATGACAAAATCCGCACCCGCAGCACATGTGCAGTGCACAGAAGCAGGAGCAAGAACTGACTCAGAGGTGCTGGCTGCTGGATCGGAGGCCGAGTCTCCCCCACCATGGTATTCGTGATCCAAAAGGCATCGCGGCTAGGGGAGCAATAGTTAGTTAGGAGTGCAAAGCGGCAGTTGGAGGCTCCAGCACAGGGACAGGAGCACAGATCAGCGTCCAGCCCACACACCAGAGTGCAGACTCCCAGGACTGAACACTCTGTCTGTCTTTTGCTTTTTGGCATTGCTTAAGGTACAGAATGGGCTCACCAGTCCAATATACCAGTGGGCTAGATGCCCATCCAGGGACGCCAACTATTGCAATAAATCTCACTTGCAACATACCAAAAACAGGATTAATATTTATTGGAGGGTATTTTAACACTCACAGATACAAGTTAAACTTTAGGATGACTCCTGAAGACAGGACAATCCAGACGGTGGATGCTGATCCAATCTCCAAGAATGCAGGAACAACACGGGGGCTCAAGATCCCAGCAGCCCCTTTTGAATGGGGCTGGCCACATCCCATTCAGGCTCCCAGGACTCTAGAGACATGCCTCCCAACCTTATCAGCTAACACCTAAATCCCACCACATAACTGTGTCTTTATTTTTTTACTTTCGGTAGTAAGACCTGAATCTAGGGCCTCACACTCTTGCCAAGCAAGTGCTCTATCACTGAGCAAGGACCACAGCCCCCCCACCCTTCAACTTTTGAAGAAATCACCCTCTTTCCAGGATGGAATCAAGCAGATATTTAAATGACACATAATCCTATATTCGTTACATTTCAATGTGGCTGTGTGCTTAACTTTTATGTAGGTCATCCAAGAATGTAAGGATAAAAATAATGCAGACCGTGAAACCTCAAATGTGAATTGCACAGTAGTAAGACACAAATGGGAGAGGTGAGAGCCAAGTGGTAACACCCCCGCTAATGACCGTCCCTCTGGGGCACTCAGTGGGTTTCTCAGACTCATTTCAGCCATGCTGCTGTTGGAAGATGGTCTAAGCAAGCTTCCTGGCTAACTGGAGTCTTCTCTTAGGTGATTTATCTTAAGCCAAATATATTTATATAAAGCAGTGGTGAAGCCACCAGGGCTCAGATCATTTTAATAGTAGTACTGGCTTTGTGGTAACACCGTTTTGTGTGTGTGTGTGTGCGTGTATGTGTGTGTGTGTATGTGTGTGTGTGTGTGTGTGTGTGTGAGAGAGAGAGAGAGAGAGAGAGAGAGAGAGAGAGAGAGAGAGCATATGTGAGTACATGAGCCAACTAATAAGTATTTATATGTATAAACTAAGAGTTCACTTTCTCACAGTTGTTTTGGGGGTTCAGATAACCACCAATTCTTCTGAGATTTTGAAGCTAACTGAACCATGTCCACAAAGAGAAGACAGAAATAGGGCATGGGAGGACTTTTGTGGATTTTTCTCTTTTTTTCTGCAATATTAAAAGTTCTAAGAATTACCTCAGTGGCCCTAGGATACAATTAACAGGTAGTGTTTGTAGGGATTTAATTACTAAATCCCTACAAGTGTTCTTGACTTTCATGGGTTTATCTGATCTTTAAGTAATGACTATAGTATGTACACTAACATGTACATGCAGAATTACACATTTGACTGGCAAGATGACTGTTTCTGGTTTGAAACTTCCTCCTATCACTGCTTAGACCATCCAGGAAAAGACAGGGACTCTTCGATCTCTGTAAGAGCATGCGGAGGTTATCCACAACTCCTAGACTCCCCTGAAGACTGTGTGCAGGGCTGACTGATGATCTCTGAAGAATAAGCTTGTTATCTGGAATCATAACAGCCCCTTGCAGGGTCTTCAGAGTGAAGTTGGTGTCCTGGGTGGGATCCTCTGCTTTGTTCTCCCTTTATTCTCCACCTTCACTCAGTGTCAGCAGATTCAGTTCAGAGAATGAACACATTCCCCAAGGATAGACGAGAAAGAAGGATCTCAACTCTGAGAACCATAAGGACAAAGGAATTAACAGATCTAACTCCGTTCCTTCCGCATGTCATATGACCCTGTCATAGTCAAGCTCTGAGCTGAGAAGTGCAATGTGGAGGGTGACAGCATATAATCCCATCATTCCTTCCATGGGGGAATGGAAATGATAAGCACAGAAGAACTGAGATGCAAAGCCTTGTGCTATAAAATGTTAGGTATTACAGATCAGTAAGGGACAAGATGGATGACCTGGAGTCTGTACTTAGAGAAGTAGGTGAAAAAGTAAAGCCAGTTGGAAATGGAGCCTGAGAATCACATGTGGAAGGTCAGGAGTGCCATCAAAAAAAAAAAAAATGCCCAGGTGATACTCTTTATAGTACACGCATAAACTCATCATATTTGTCATATAAGAAATAAACTTGAATTTGATAGAAAAAAATGCATTGGGGAAATAGTGAAAGTATTAATTTCAAAGTATGTTTTCTAAAATCTTGTAAGGTGCAAAAACTGTTTAACTATGAGGAATTGTTTCATGCATTGTATTTGACTGAAAAATAGGTTGTTCTGAATGTCATGATACTTTTAAGAACACATATAATTCTAGTACTCTCATGTTAAATTCTCTAGACTGAAGGGCTTTAATTTCATGCCCAAAGCTTATTATGACAGAAACCAGAGAACGGGCGAAGTAAGATTAAAGAAGGTGATGAAATTTTAGAGGTTTAACTAAAGCCCAGTTGATTACTGACTTGGCCTTATTTTTGAAAGTATTGTACTTAGCATATTTGTATCCAAGATAAGTTATAACCCTCACTGCTGAGAGTCAAATGTGTAGTGGCCATCTCTTTAGATCTCTTTATTTAAATGTTATATCAGTAAATCATGCAGTTTCAGTCAATCAGAAGTAATTCTTGAAAAGGATTCATCGTTTCCATGGATAGGTATTCGTGCATCCTGACTTATATGGTTCTGGAAAACCATGTCTGACAATCTTTAAATAAATGGCGTGAGGTTATATACCTCTGACCCATCAGTTAATTGTAAAACTAACTAGAAGGAATGTGGAGAACCACCACCTAGAAACAGCTTCTGCCAATCTCCTCTGAGTATTATCCCTCTCCTAGGTAGACATCTGCCCTCCTGTGCTGCTCACTCTTCTGATAGCCTGTGGTTATGTTACAGTAATTCTGATAAAACCTTGTCCTGATGCACATGCCCATGGTTTCACTGTGTCAAGGGCTTTCTTATGGAAAGACTGTGGACTCATTCATCTTTCCAATCAGGCACCTTGGTCCTTGATATATAGTTAAAGCTTAGTAAATTTGCTTGGATGAATTGCTTTTAAAAAAGTAAAATACATTTTTTCCATGTAAAAGGCTAGAATGTATTTTTACCAGAACCTTGTGGTGATTTAAGTGTGTCTTCTTACAGCTCCCCCCACCAATGGATGTGTCATTCAACATCCATTTAAAAAAATGTAGTTAGTGGGGATTTCCCTGATTGGTTATAAAATGGGTAAGAAGCTTTTCCTGGGTAGCCTTTCTTGGTAGATGCTTAAGAAATAGTACTACAAAGCTTTGACTTCACAGGAAGTAATTTTGTATTTCCCTGAAAGTTGGTTGCCAGGTGAATGGAGTGTATGCAGCAAGTCCTGCGCTGGGGGCCAGCAGAGCCGGAAGGTCCAGTGTGTGCAGAAGAAGCCATTCCAGAAGGAGGAAGCTGTGCTACATTCTCTCTGCCCAGTGAGCACTCCTCCTCAGGTTCAAGTATGCAACAGCCAAGCCTGCCCTCCAGAGTGGAGCCCTGGGCCCTGGTCCCAGGTAAGGAGCACCACTTGGGAACCACTAGTCTTGGTCTGCATGAAAAGCAAAGGTAATGGGAAGACTCTCCTGCCTGAGAGGCGCTCAGCTTGGTGCATCTTCATAGTGAATTAATGAGGCAGTGCCTGAGAATCTTCATTTCAGCTAGTACCTTTGAATGGTTCTTATGTGACCTGAAGTTTTGGACTTCTTATACCAGAGTTTGGAATCTTCCTTAGTGGCCCAGAAATTAGCATGGAGACCATTTAGGGTTGTCCATAAATGCATCTAAAGAGGAATTGGGACAAGTCCTGGCTACTGGAGAGATAGATCTGTAGGTCAAAGCACTTGCCACCAGGCTCAACCACCTAAGCCCTGGAAACTCACACAACTCCAGAAAGTCACCTGCTGACCTCTAGACACAGAATAAATAAACAAATGGGATAAAAAGAACAATATAAAGAGAAATCTTTAACTTTTTTTTCTTCAGTGTCAAAGCTATATAGAATCCAAAAGAACCAAGCACTAAGTCTGAAGTTGTCACAAGACATAGCATCACGGGATCAGAAAAAGCATAAGATAGGAATTTGCATGCTGTGCCTGATTCATAAATATCCTGTAACTCAGATGTTCTCTCCTGCTCATCTCAGAGGCATCTTGAATGTGAATGAGCTCTATTGGCATCTAGAACACAGAAGCGAATGTCCTCCAGGGCACAACAGCTCCCCAAATACAGAATAAGTGCAAGGGTTTTCCTACATTCATGGTCTTATCTTATCCTGTGTGAGTGGACAGTATAAAGCATATCACCTGTACCATGATGCTCATAAGTGACGACTGGACCCATGTCTGTCATGCTTTCCCTGGGAGTCTATTCTCTACCAAGGGAAGTTTATTTCTTGCTAGGTTTAACAATGCACTGCCAGTCCCCAGAATAGGTGGGGGGAAGATTTTTTACACAAGTTGAGATATATTTGTTAGGGAATAAGGGTCCAGGAGTAGGTAATAGTATATTAAACATGGTAATGAATATTTGTGAAAAAACTAGTATGTTTGTTTATGGTGGGGGTAAGTTCAAGTTGGATGTGATGTTGTCAGTCTGCCTTTGCAATTGAGAATTGCGAATGGAGAATTCAAAGAGCTGGTGAAGCCGCGTGCATGTGATGGTCACAGACCAAAGTAAATTGGAACTACCAAGTGTCCAGAATCTCTGAAAGTACTCCAAATTTCACGTATAATATTTTAAATGTTTTTCTCCCTTTAATGTTTAACTGGGAAAAAACCATATCTGTCTTGAATACTTTTATGATGAACATGAAAGAGAATTTGTTTCACAAGCTACTCAGCTCTTAGACATGGGTCACAGCAACAAATCAATTCATTCTGTGTCCATGTATGCAGTTTGCAGATCTGGAAAAGAATTGCAGACAAAATTAAGATTTTTATTAATCACTGAGGAATGTATGTGAAGGAGCAATGATAGGCTCCATGGTTCATTTCCAAGTTTAGGAGTCAGACTCACCAGCTCATGGTTTTGTTTTTTTTTTCTTAGCAGCTAACTATCTTGGCCTTAGTCAACATTCTCAGATATTTCTTTTGAACAGGATGATAGCAATGAACTCAGAATGTTGATGGGCAATTGTGCAATGTCCATTTTACAACCTAAAGTCTATGACATTGAACATATAAAAACGTTCCTGCTGTCCCAAAGATGCTAATCATGACACTGTCTCCTTTAAGATTGTGAACACAGATGAGTGAGAATTTGCAGCAATTCTCTAAACCCAGTGTAAGTAGGACTATGAACATCCTATTGTTTAGGAACCAGTGGCCATACCATTGACTCTTCTGAAAGCAAAAGAAGACCACAAAGATCAACATAGCAATACACCCCTCCACGAAAATCCCTGTGGGGATTAGATCTTCTAAGAAATATTCTCAATTTTTAGCTGTTCCTGGGATGATTCTTTGACCTCTTAAATAGTTCATAGAATACTTGGGAAAGCCAAGAAGAAAGAAAGAAGGAAGGAAGGAAGGAAGGAAGGAAGGAAGGAAGGGAGGGAGGGAGGGAGGGAGGGAGGGAGGGAGGAAGGAAGGAAGGAAGGAAAGAAAGAAGGAAGGAAATAAAGAGGGAGAGAGAAAGAAAGAAAGAATAAAAAAGTAAAAAAGGGGGAGGGAGGGAGGAGAGAAAAGAAAAAAAGAAAAGTTAGGTCTTAGGATAAAAGAAAATTGCTTAGGGATTGCACAAATTTATTTTGTTTGATAAATGTTTGATAAATGCTTGTGTTAGCACCATGCCCAAAGAAAGTTCTTAGGAGCTGAGTATCTCACTCCTTTGATACTATTGTATATATCCATATTGAGTGTGTACAACTTACACTTTGCCCTGCAGCGGCATAGTAAAACACCTTAGACAAAGGCTTACATCGGAGACAGGAAGACAAGTTCGGATACAATGTATCCCGTGTGTGGAAAACCCTTGGCTTCTTGATGAGCATAGTTCATCTTCAGACCGGAAGTGAGGCAACCATGGGGTACTCAGATGTTTAAAGTGGAAGCTAAAATATCCCATTTTAGCTTCTGAGGAGGGCGGAGTTTGAACCAAGAAATGAAAAGAATTGAGGCAACTCCACCTTTAAATGAATAACTACCTGTCTTTAATATTTACCTGTCTCTTTTTTGGTTAGAACTATTCTAACACTATTTTATACTAGAGGGACAAATTAAAGTCTGAAAAAATAGAGTATTTTAAATTGCTATGTATGGGGGCTTGATGAAGTGAATGTGTCAACGCATCAGTATAACTATGTTCTCATTGTTGACCTAAATGAAATTTATCTGAAATGGATCCAAATGGCACTTTTTCTTCTTCTCAAGTGTTCCAAGACCTGTGGCCGAGGAGTGAAGAGACGTGATGTCTTTTGTAAAAACTCGGCAGCGGAGATGCTCCCAGAGAGCCTGTGTTCTGGCAGCCCCAAACCTGAGACACAGGAGGGCTGTGTGCTGGAACGATGCCCCAAAAATACCCGACTCCAGTGGATCCCCACTTCATGGAGTGAGGTATGAGTGTAAGCACACAACTCGGGGGGAGAGGGAGGTATTTTTATAGATTCTCCTTCACTCACCCACACCCACACGGCTCCCTTCTGTATATACATGTGCCAGGTTCCTACTTACAGCTGTTTCTTCACATTATTTCCACGGTTAGAAAATAGAGAGATAAACACTGGTGTTCCACTTCCTTTCTCTTTTGATTCAGGCCAGGACTATAACCCATGTGCTAGTAGCACCCACATTAAGTGGACTTCCCATTTCACTTCAACCTGGAAATTGTAGGGATGTGATCCCTAGGTTATTTACATTTAGTAAATCTGAGAGTGAGCATCAACTGGCCATGATGACTTGATGTTTCTCTAATGCACTTCTGTTCCAAGGGATAAGCACTGGCCCATGACATGAATGAAATCCAAAAATATGCTCCCATGTCCTCCCAATCTTTTTATGAAGCATTATCACAAAAATAACCAAATGAAAAACATGCCCTCTTTGCAATCAGCCATCAATATGCACTACTGTCAGGGTAGTGCTGGACTATCCCTTCCTTTATTCATCTTTACAATGGAGTTAACATATCACCTTTATAGTTTACAGTATTTATACTGATGCATCGACACATTCACCTCATCAAGACCCCATACATTTTGTTCTCTTTCAGACTTCTCTCTTTTTTTTTTCTCTAGCATAACATGGTAGAAGAGTAGATCTAGGCAAGAAAAGGGTAAAATTAAAGACAGGCAGTTATTCATTCAAAAGTGGTTCTGTCTCAGTCATCTCCAATCCTTGCCTCAAACTCCGCACTCTTCAGAGAGGTCTCAAGTAGTCCTAGTCACTCGAATACTACCCCAGCTCTGTTCTTTTAGCAACAAGGATGGAGGATGATAAAAATCCAAGAGTATTTTAAACTATTACAATATAATACATGGGGCATTGACAAAGTGAGTGAATCAGTGGCCTGTGCCTCACATGTCCATATGGCACCTCAGGCACCTTCTCTTTGTAACTCGGAGAGAAGGTCATTTCAATGCCCCAGACTTTGATATCCTCATCTGTAACATAAGGGACTTGGCTACTGTATTGTGTAGTTAATTAACATCCTGTGGACAACACAGCTCAGTGAATTTGACTGTGGAGCCCGGCACCCTTATATCTCCTCTCTGGGCTCCTAGTGTTCTGTGACCTGTGGTTTGGGTGTGAGGAAGAGAGAACTGAAGTGCAGTGAGAAGACCTTGCAGGGGAAACTAATAACATTCCCAGAGCGGAGATGCCGCAACCTTAAGAAGCCGAACCTGGAACTGGAAGAAACCTGCAACAGAAGGGCTTGCCCAGTGTACAGCATGGCAGCAGGGTGGTATTCATCACAGTGGCAGCAGGTGGGTGCATGCAGATGTTCAAGTAAGATGTAGAACAAGAAGATTGCTCTCAATCCATCAACAGTTGTCCCACTATAAAGAGTTGGGATGGTCGGCATCAGTCAATCCATTCTACTCTCTATATTAGCCTGGGCAGGGACCAGGCACAGTCTGGTACATAGTTTTTAGACCTAGAAAATTAGAATAAGTAAAGTATTGAACAGAAAGCCTGTGACATTGTGCCCATGTTGATTGTTGCCACTCTCTGCTTAATTGGCTGTTGGGTGCCATGCTACCTCAGAATCTAGGTAAATACCATCCCAAAGTACCTCTGGTTAGCTCGTTTACAGCCCTTACCTCAGACTACTCCCATCCATCCTGGCATCTGGCTGAGATTGCCTGAGTTTCCTGTCCTCCATCCCTGGCCGTGTCTGCATTTGTTTTTGAGGTTACTTCTGGAACCTACTTCCTTACGGCCCCCTTAACTGGAGACACATTCTCAGGAACAATAACATTTGCCCAAGACTTTTATGATAGACCTTACAGCTCACACAGGCCTGAATAGACCTGGACTGTACGCCTAGACTGGGTCATCTGCGGGTATCTTGGTCATGGATATCATGCTTCCTTCTGTTTAATGCCACTGACTTCAGAGAGGACACTGTCTGGCTGAGCAGGTATAACTCTCTTCTGTCTCCCTCCTTGGCAGTGCACAGTAACCTGTGGGGGAGGGGTACAGACAAGATCTGTCCACTGTGTGCAGCAAGGCCGGCCTTCTTCAAGCTGTCTCCTTCATCAGAAGCCCCCGGTGCTTAGAGCCTGTAATACAAACTTCTGTCCAGCACCTGACAAGAGAGGTAAAGGACCCCATGCCCCATCGGTTTCACCAGGTTTAAGAAAAGCTTTTCCATGGCTCATTGTGGTTGGTTACGCAACTTGTATGTGGCGTGACAACATGACTCTATGGTATTCTGATTCCATCAGCACCCATGTGGCTGCATTCTTAGGCTTGTACAAGGCCAAACCTGAGGCAACACCTATCAATGTCATATTGTTTGCATGATCTGAAGGCAACATTTCAACATTTGTAATTTTTTTTCAGCCATTCATTTTTGGGAAATGGTGATGTCACCATTCTCCCTCTTTAAGATGAAGTATTGGGAGGCTGGAGATGTGGCTCAGTTGGTAGAGTGCTTGCCTAGCATGCATGAAGCCCTGGGTTCTATCCCCAGCATGATATCAAACTATGCATAGCTGTGCACACCTGTAATTCTAGCATTTAGGAGGTAAAGTCAAGAGGATTATTTCAGTCATTTTTGACTACATGGTTGAGGACAGCCTGGGCTACATGAGACTCTCCCACAAAAAATATAATTTTTGCTCATTAGTGGAAGTATAAAAGTAAATAAAAATTGTCCAAGAGGAACCACGTTTTAATAGGCAAGACTTACAAGAATTTACAATCCTTTACAATGACTCTGCATTGTCCTGCATCTTAGTTGGTACAAGTGCAAGGCAGTGAGGGCTGATGGGTAGTCCAGAATCATGCTTGGAAATCCAAGTCATTTTATAGTAACCTGGCAAACACCATGAAGTATTCCTCAGTCCAATCAGATTTAATTATGGTAAAAAAAAAAAAAAATCTTTCTCCAGCACACAGCTGGGGTTCCTTTTGTGTTTAATCCAATCACAAATTTTATGAGCCTGCCTAATCTCTCTGTGCACTTTTCCCGATTTGTGAATATTTGACGCTCTTGCCTCCTCTCTCTCCCTTGCCATCTCAGTTGCAGGTGACCCCTGGCTCCGTGGCTCGGGACAATCAGCTTTTTTCCTATTTTCTTATGTTATCTTGTGTGATTGTAATGTATGCATTGTTAAATCAGGATCATCTCTAATCGATACTGGGATCCTACATGGAGGAGAATTTGTATTTTAGAGTGAGGAGACATATTCCGCCAGACCCCCCACTCCCTCCTGTCTATCTCTATAGTCAGAGTACTCTAGAAGGAAATGCAACCCCTTCACACTTTGGTCAGTCCCGGGAACATCTCTCAGACAGGCACAGGAGAGAGGAGATTGTATTAGTCTCTGTTTTCCAGGCATTTGATACCTCCCTTGCTCACAATAGCTGCTGAGTATGCAGGAAAGGAAAGCTGGCATGTCCAGTGTGGTGAAGACCTCTGTTTCATTCTTATCAAAGTCACTAAGAACTTGCCACGTATGTATCTCTAGGACTCTTGGTTAGAACTAAAAGAGTATAGCAAAGCAGGATCCTCTCCATCTCAGAGCCTTGAGTGACTACAGCAAATCCCCAGCTTGAGAACGAGATGGGGAAACCGGACTTGACAGAATGAATGATCAAGCCAGACCCCAGAATTGAGGCAACTCTTGAAAAGGGCCTCCTTTCAAGAAAGGGCAAATTCACAGGGACAAGAGAATACTTGGATTAGGAGGACAACTGACTACATAAGTGCCAACCAAAAAGTGGTACAGGGTTCTTATTCGTCATCACGAAGACATCAGATTTAACTGGATTAGGTGGAGAAACACAGGGTCTGTGAGATCTTGGCAGTGTGTCACCTAGAATAGAATGAGAACAGGATATGGAAAGGTGGATGCTGTATCCAAGGGGAGATAGAGGAGTTTCTTTTACAGAGTGGTTATAAGAAGACGGGAGCTGGATGGATTTTAGGACAGAGTCAATGGTGCTTGCGTTTCTGCATGCAGGAAGTAAGGTAAAGAGAGAGGGGTCTGAAGTCAGCCTGCAGAGTGTAAGCCAGATGCCAGCCAACCACCCATAACTGCTCTTATCAACCAAACCTTCACAAAGCAAAGAGAGTACCACATACTCATGCAGGCTGACCCTCCTCAGCTCTGCCTCCTGGCTTACATGAAGCCCAAGTTCCATGATGTAGGCTTTTGGTAAAATTCTGTTCTATTCATAAGAGAGATGGCTCAGTGGTTAAAAGCCCTGGCTGCTCTTGCAGAGGATTGGGTTCAATTTCCAGTACCCACATAGCAGCTCATAACCATCTGTAACTCCAGTTCCAGGGAATCTGATGGCTTCTTCTGGCCTCTATGGGCACTGTATTCATGTGGTACATAGATAAACATGTACATAAAGCACCCACACACATAACGTATTTTTTAAATTTTTTTAAAAAAAGAGGTGAGAGTTGATACAATAGTGAGGTTAGTCAGGTCATGGTAGTATATACATACCTATAATCAAAACAGTTAAGAGGCAGTGGCAGAAGCATAGTCAAAAGTTCAAAGCTACCCTGTGCATCTAGCAGGACCTTCTCTCAAAGAACCACAAAAATAAGTGACTGTGAGATTAGGACCATAGTTCCAGTGGCCTATATTATCTTCCATAACTTCCACTGTACCGACAGAATCATTAGGATGTAAAAAGAATGACTAAAATGCAGAGGTACATGCTAACTGATCTGGGGCATCAGATACTAGATAGGTATATAATAATTGAACTCATGTTTGTGCATGGGTGTATTACAAACACATAAATTAGGCAAATGGGATGTAGCTGAGTCTTCATTTTAATGTCTGAGTTGAATCTTGAACCCAGCATATCTCAAACCAGCTTTCCTGTGCCCCATCCCTGCCCTGGAGGAGTGCCCATTTCAGGGAATTTAAACTCTGTCCCTTTTGTGTACTTGATTTAAAAATACTGTTGTTGCTATTATTTCTCCCACATCATTTACCAAGTCTCTGCTGAGGATAACATTTACAAGGTATCCCGTGCCTTCAGTTTGTGTGTCTAGAAATCAATGGAAAGAAAAGAATATCCCACCTCATTTTTTAACCTAAGTTCCTATGCTATACTGGCTTAATTTTATCATTTTAGCCACTGAGGTTATTTGCTCCCAAACTATTTTATTTAGATAGCACTTGTCTTTCTGTTGGCCTGGTGGACAGGGCTTAACCACTTGCATTTCTGTTGCATGGGTAGACAGGACTTAACAAGAACAAAACCAGACTTTTGCAAACAAGAACTTATTGTTCAGTATACGTGTGAAGAGGAGCATGATGCTCAAACCAGTCCAGAGTGATGAGAGTGTTCTAAGAAGAAAAACAGTTGATAAGTTTTTCAATATTTAACTAGCAGCTACTTTGTGATTGGCATACTTTAAGTATTGGGAAGAAACCAATGGAGAGTGGAAACCATGAACCTGCTCTCCAAGATTCCCATTGCAGAGGACAGAGACTAAGCAACCACAGGGTGTGATGAGAGTGAATGAAGCAAGAAAGATAGTGGGGACACTTCCTGGGGGCGGAGTGCAAGGAGAAGGCTGATTTGTTGGGTAGCAGAGGAGAGAAGAAACTAACCTGGGATTTTAGGGAAAGTCTACCTAGCAATGAATCAGGGAAATGGTAGTCGGAGCTCACTGGTGCTTCAGGGATTGGCAAGGGGGCTAGTGCAACTGAGCTTGGAAGGAGAGAAGATGATGAAGCCAGAAGGTCAGACTTCACATCCTAAAGCTTCCACCTCCACAGCAATCACCATTCCTTGGACTGTGGAGGAATGGCAAGGAAGGCTCTGGGTGAGAGGCATGATGGAATGAGTTTGTGTCTGAAAGGAATTTCTGGGAATGACTGTAAGATAGAGAAGGGCAGGAAAAAGGGAATTCTAGACACAAGATCCCAGAAATGAAGAAACTATAGGCAGGCATGAGTCACAGAGAATATCCAAGTTGGGGCCCATAACAAGAAGAGTTGGAGAGCTGTGGGTTTTATTATGCTTATAAGGCAAAAGGAAAGTAACTAAAAGAAAGATACTTTTGGAAGGGTACTGCACTGGAGCGCTAGTGCCCATGCTAACTGCCAGGCTATATGCAGACAATCATGTTCTCTTACTGGGTATGCCTTCTTTTCTAACACTGATCCCCCGTTGAAATTTTGCTAACGTATTAACCTTCCCCTGACAATGGCCAAAGATATCCTGGGCAGAACAGACAGAGGGACAAGACAGTGGGCCTAGGAGTCTGTTGTATAGGCCCTCATCTTAATAAGAATGCCAAAGTCCTAGCTGATGTGCTAAATGTTTTCTACCCTTTCAGATGACCCATCCTGTGTGGATTTCTTCAGCTGGTGTCACCTGGTTCCTCAGCATGGGGTCTGCAACCACAAATTTTATGGAAAACAGTGCTGTAGGTCATGCACAAGGAAAAGTTGATCCAGCTCACCCTTCTCAGACCAGGACCTTACCTGTCCATCTCCAGTCATTTTAAGACTACAAATCCCAGAAGACCTGCCACAAGTTTTGAGGGATGGATAGATAGCCACCAGCATTTCTAGAAGCACACGGTACTTTAAAGCACTTGACAATGAATCGTGATGACAAATCCACTTGATTTGCACTGTCATTTGGAAGATGAGCTGCATCGTGCTGAGAGGTGTCAAGTTTTCATTTTGACCAAGTGGAAATCTTGTTGACTTTGGGATGGGTCTCTTCCTCACACACATACCCTTGAACATAAAAAAAAAAGAAAAGAAAAAAATCAAGGGCAAAGACATATATTTTTTAAAGGCCCCTGAAGGCTTCAGGTCAAAGAATAACACTCAGAACCATCATCAATCACATGGATGGAACTCTTTGCCTAACAGTTGCTTGGAATTCATAGTGTCAAAATCTGACGCCAAATGGTGCTCAATGGGTGCTTGCTGCTGGACTGGCGAGCGTCATCTTATGTTTATTTTCTGTGTGTTGCTTATTTGGTTTCAAGTATATTCTGCCTGTAGAGAGTCTCCAAGACTGAAATTAACAACTTGAAACATACTCCCAGTAGCATTCTGGAAGCAGGGTCACATGGGCTATTTAAGATCTCCATGTAGTTAAAATTCACACTTGAAGGGGGGGGAAACAAAAATATTGATGGCCTTCATGTGACATCAACCTCACAACTTTTGGTGCTTATTGAATGGGAGCAAGGGAGGCTGGTGCCTGCTCTTTGGGAACAAGAACCGGTGGTGACATGTTCACTTTTGGTAAAAACAGGTGCTAACTGGTAAAATAGCATGCTTGAAGGAGGGAAGCCTACCATTTATAATGCTCCATACATATTATCAGAATGCTTAGAAAATTAAAGGCTGCTTGTGGTTTTCTCCTACTAACTGACAAGTTTCAATTTGCCCCAGGACTTGGTCAACAAGAAAAATAAATAAATAAAACACAGTGGCCAGAGAAAAATCCATCTGTCTTCTTACTGCATTAATAAATTATAACTCACCAAGACCTTTTCATGAATAACAGTACTTCACCATGTCTCAGATGAGATTTTTGGTCATTGGGAGCCAGCTGTTGATGGGCATTAACAAGCTTAAAATTGTTCTCAATTGGAAAAACACCACTCTGTTTGCCAAAACCAGAGTAACTTATAAGACTGTGTTCCCCTGTAACTCTTTGAGAAGTGGTTCTACAGGGCATGTTTATATGATACTACTCTATCCCCCCCAATTTCTTTGATGAATGTACACTTATTTTTACTGCTTTTCAGAGTCTCGGTTCAAACAGGGGTTTGCCAGCTCAGCAGAACCAGCTAGACAGTGGTCTGTTAAATTTAACAGAGTTCTTTGTCCCCATCTAGGATCATGTGTTCTTGGATGCCATGGAAGTGAAAAGTAACAGCTTAGCCTTCTTGGCTCAGCCCTTCAGTAGCCATTTTGATATGAGAGAAAGAAAACATAACACCACACTACAATTCCCTTGCTCTATGAAAAGTGGAAAGTTATTTTGTCTTTATATAATTATCATTTATTATTTTATGGGAAAGAGTTAATTTATTAATAGCCTATTCTTATGTGTTCTCACTCACTTCTCTGAGTAAGTGATATTCTGAGGGGAAATGTTGAATTAAAAGAAACATGGATTATAGAGAAAAGTCAAAATATATGTGTAATATTTAATTATTTTATGTTTTATAATAAAGTATTCTGTTTCTTTATCTTTGAAACTTGTTAAATTCTTGAATAAGTTAGCAAGAAGTCAATTGTTTTCAGGTTAATTTAATTGTCTAACTGTTGACGGAGATCCTCAGGGGCATCACTTCACTAAGGGGCATCACTTCACTAAGGGGGCATCACTTCACTAAGGGGGCATCACTTCACTAAGGGGGCAGAAAGGGAGTTAAAATTTGTCACCTTTGTGCATAAGAAAATAACCTGTTGGGGCCAATTAGATGGCATTGCAGGTAAAGACACTTAATCCAATGCTGATAACCTGAGTTCAATCCTTGAAACCTATACCATAGAAGGAGAGAACTGACCTTCACACATGTGCCTTGACACATGCATATGTGCAGCCCTGAAAGTATAGATAATAAATGTGAAATAAAACAAGTATCTCAAGACATGATGCTTTTAAGATAATGCATTCTGCTGTGTTGAGGAGATAAACATTTGCGTATGGAAATCATTGAAGATAAAGCCATTAAAATTACTTTCTATTCAAAAGGCATTCTGGGAAAATATTTGTGCCAAAATAACTGGAAGGTGGAGATAGTATTTCCAGGATGGAAAAGAATGAGGGAGAAGAGAAAAAAAAAAAAAAAACCTTAATTAAATAGAATGTTTTCAGGCTTCCCAAGCTTTAATCATCAGACTCATGAAGATTTTTTGGATGACAGAAGTCCAAATAGCCTGACTATCCAGCGTTTCTCTGCATTTATGATTACACACCAGGTATTGCTCTAAAATATATTTAAGAGCATTATCATATGGATTATTAATGTGTAGGAAAATAAAAATCAGGGTTAAGAATGGAAAGTGAAAGGAAGAAAAATCTATCTTTATATCTTTGGGTAATAAAGTACGAATAGACGAGATTCATTAAAGTTTAGTGGCTGCCAGGTCCTATGCACAACACTTGTATATACTTCATCTCATTTAATGCGCACAACAGCTCAATTAGGGAGATACTATTCCCTTTGAGGGGAGGCATCTGGGATTCTGAGAGATCGTGTGTTTGGCCTTAAGGCAAATGGCCAGCTTCTGATGGGGTCAAGACTTGAACCTAGACCCCTTGGGGCTCTTCTGTCACAATCCTAGGAGACATAAAGAAAGCAGAGAACACATAGGCCTTGGAATCATGGTCCCTGAGATGCATGTGAATAAGACTTTAGTGATAAATGACTTTAATGATGATGAATTATGGGTAGAGCTGGGGATTTAAAATGTGGAATCGGGGTGGAAGGTAATAAATTCCTGCTAAGCCTCTCTTTTCAGCAGAGGATACTTGAAGACTTGTTGCATAGTTATTGCATAGTTAAAGACTCTATTCCCTAACAACAGCTTCTCTCTGGGATGATAGTGTTTCCTGGACAATAGCACCAGAGTGTCTGGAGCCTGTAGCCCTCAAGATCATCAACATGGAGAGTAGGCATTCAGGAATGCTCTTGGCGTGGATTCTGTTCTAATCACAGGCAGAGATGATCTTAAGACAGTGCATATCATGCTTAGAATGGTTTATAGAATTCATATCATAATGCCCATTTCTGTAAGTATCATAGTGAAATAGTCATTTACTTATGGGTTTCACAGCCTTATTTTCTTTATCTTGAAAAATGCAGAAACATGGACTGGAGAAGTTACTCTGTGGTTAAAACATGTGCTCTTGCAGAAGATGTAAGTTTATTTTCCAATTCATGTTGAGCAGTTCAAAACCACGCAAAACTCAAGCTCCAAGTGATCTGACACTCTTGCCTTTTTAGGTACCTGCACTTGAGTACACAAACAGATATATAATCACACAATAAAAAACAATACGATACATGCCAGGTATAGTGATCTATGCCTATAATCATGGCACCCAAGAGGCAGAGGGAAATAGATCTCTATCAGTTTGAGGACACTTGATTTACATAGTGAGTTCCAGGATGGCCAGGGTTCCATAGTGAGATTGTGACTAGATAAAAGTGATAGTGATGATGTCACGTAAAAACACAGAAAGGGGCTCCACGTTCTGTCTGCTTTCCCTTGTCTTCCCGTATGATCTTAATTATTCTTCAGGTCTTAGTGCTCTACAATGATATTAGATGTTTCTCATTGTTGTGAGCAAATGCCTATCGATAAGCAGATTATATGAGGAAAAGATTATTTCTCCTCACAGCTTGAGGGGTCACAGTTCACCGTAGTCAAGAAGGCGTGGTAGCAGGCCTTTGGTGATGGAAGAAGACTACGGTGGGTGTTTCTCGAACCTCCTAAGTTTAACAGATGAAGAACTGCTTCCTATCTTTAGCAGAGACAGGAAGATGAACCTCAAGGCTCTTACTAGTGACTCACTTCCTCCAGCGAACAGTTCCACGGTATTCTGGAATAGAGGTCCCCAGCTGGAGACCAACTGTTCAGACACGAGCCTGTGGGGAACAGTTCATATTTAAACCACAGCAACCCTGATGCTTCTTTTGAATCTGTCACCACTGTCTGTACATGATGGAGACTTCCTCTTCCGCAAAGGCTCTGGACATGTGACTATCAAGCCTGTCACCCATAAAGCATCATCCTGAGTGCCTCATAAGAATGTTGCATATCACTTTACATTTTATCCATTTACACAAAAATTATTTTCTCCGAAGAAAGTCTTTTAAAGGCAAATATTTTAAAACTCCTTCAAGCATAAAATATATATTATGTGGTACAAACAGATATATCTAGTCAACAAAAAAAAAATAACCTTGGGGGCTAGGAAGACGACTCAGTCAGTGGTTGAGAGCACTTGGTGTTCTTCTAGAGAACCCGAGTTCCGTTCCCAGCATTTGAATCTATTGGCTCACAAACTAACTTCAATTCCAGGGGATCAGATGCCCTCTTCTGGCCTCTATAGACAGCTGAACACCCCCCCCCCCCCACACACACACACACAAATAGAGAGATAATAATAAGTACTTATTAATAATATGAAGTGAGTACTGAAGAGATGGCTATGTGGTTAGGAGCACTGGCTGCTCTTGCAGAGGCCCCAGATTTGATTCCCAGCACCCACATGGCAGCTTGTGACTATTTGTAACTCCAGCCCCAGGGGATGTGACATCCTTTTCTGGCATCTTTGGATAGCAGGCATGTATGCAGTACACAGACATGCACAGACAAAACACCCATAATTTAAAGAAAAATCATAAAGCACTGTACATAATTACCAGCTGTTGCAATAGACATATGAAGCCAAGAGCTGTTCTACATCTTAATGGGAACTAGAAAGAAGCAGCGCTGTCCCTTCCTCCCCTCCTGTTTTTAAGCTATTCTCATCTTCCTACTCACATGACCTTGACCTTACCATCTAGGTACCACTGCCCTGCATAAGGCAGGATGTCACTTGTCCTTGCCCAGCTACATCACAGAACCAACAGCATATTAGAAACTATCCCTAATGACAACCTTTGGTGCTCCACAAGCCTGTGACCCCTGGGTGTACAGGTAATCTAGTGGGAGAATTACAAAGAGTGAGCCTTTGCTGTGAGGAGCTAGAGTCCTTGGGGAGATGATCTCTGATGGCGAACCAGGCTCAGGGACTATGTCAGGTGAGGAGGGACTCAGATGTGCTTCTCTTTGCTCTCCTTCCCTTCATATGGCTCAAGTACAGGAAATCATTGTCAGTTTGAGTGGTCCTTAGCAAGCTCCTAGAGGAGGTATAGTCCAGAACACTGTTGTTCTGTGCATTAAGAGTGGGGTGTCTTCTTTTTCTGAAAATAGAACATTCTCTCTCCTTTCCCCATGTCCCTTAAAAAGCACATTGGGCTAAAAGCCTCAGAACACTGCTCACTAACCAATTAGATCCATCCCCAGCATTTAAAGATATTTAGATTTCCCAACTCCTTTCAAGAAATTGGATGTGTTAACCCTGCAGATGGGGCCTGATAATTTATAGTTTAAAAGGTTTTCAAGTTTCTTTAAGGAAAAAATTGGTTTGGGAACCATTGGTCTAGAGTAATAAAAAGGGACTGTTCTTTCAGTTAGACAAAGGAGCATCCTTGGAACCAGGCCACACAGCACAGCTCCACAGTGGTTAAGCCAAATTTGCCCAATAATACAGTGGCCCGTTGCCTAGTCTCATCTCCTCCAAGTCTATTTCACCTGCAGCTGGACAAGGGGAAAGTTAACCAGCAGAGAGTACACTCAACAACCTAGTCATTTCTTTTTCTGACTTCCAGGGGCACTCCAGGTTTGCCAAATGGGGAAAAGCAGTATCAAGGACAATTGGCCATTGATCTCAGTCAGGCACCCACAGGCAACAGCTACAGTACAGCCGAGAACCCAACGAAGGGTAACCATGGAAACATGGCCTTGGCAAACTATTCACACAGCCTCAGGTGTGTATTTATGGACAGAGCTGCTGCATGAAGCCTTGAGATTCAGGATTGAGATAGAACAAAAGGCAGCCGTCCCGCCTCCTGCCTGTCATTATGTGCCAAGTGGGTGTTACTATTTTTATGAATAGTACCAACTCCTGATATATTGCCAGAGATCACTGGCTTGAATTGAAAGGGGGGGAGGAAAAGTGGAGGGGACAGTAAGAAGCAGTGGAGTAGAAGAAGGACAGAAGGAAAGACGGGAAGAAAGGAAAAAATTAAAGAAGAAGACAACCTTCAAGGCTGGAAGAAGCTGGAAGATTGCTTTAGGGCCAAGCTAAAGCATAAACAAGTCCTGGTCGGAGCTGTTCTGGGACTCCAATTCTATTTGATGGCTACATTTATTAATTCACAGCTTTCATGTTTTGTAAAAGCAGATTGGTTCCAGATACTTCAAAATTAACAATTTGTCTATTTACACATCTGCTAAATCCAAAACTAGTAAAGAAGGGAGCATGACTGCACTGGGCAGCTCTCCTCCTTTCTTAGGACACCCTTATTGTCTACAGATTTTATTGCCTGTGGCCTGGTCTGCTGAGGGGAAAGACATTTCACATGTTCTTGGAGCTATTATTTCTTCTCACACTCAAAGTCCCTCTGACAGTCTTTCTTCGGCTGCTCTGCCTCAGCTAACATTATTTTTCCCACATGTCTGCTAACAAGCGTACATTTGTTCTTTCAACATGAGGATTTATTGAATATCCACGAACAACAACTACAATGTGAGATCCAAACAGAAAAAAAAAAAAAAATCCTGTTTCTGACCCAACAGGACTTGAATATACAGAATACAGCTTTCCTGGTCACACAAGAGTGTGAGGCAGGAGAACTATGATGTCAGGGACAGTCGAGAGAAGTTGGGGGACTTAGAGACACCTACCCTTTACAAATTTTAAAATAGAAATATTTAAATGGCTAGAGTCCTGGCTCAGTGGTAGAGTCTAGTATGCATATAGTGTTTGTGCCAGAAAGAACTGGAGGTGGGGACGCTGATCTATCCCAATAGACATTGTTCCAAGGTCACAGACATTATTCCAAGGCCATAGATTTATTTATTAAAATTTTTGCTTTTAGGTTCATCCTAGGTGACAGGTCCTTATGCATACGCTGCTCTCAAGCAAACACGAACATCTGGATTATGCAAAACTATTTTTCACCTCCTTCAAAGACACAAAGACACAAAACTATCTACTTGACAATGACCCATAGACATTTAAGACTGAAGGAATTTCAGGGAATTTTTCTCCAATTTCACAGACCTAGAAACTGAGAGCCAAACCTTTTAGAACCTTTCCTAAAATTATTCAGTAAATTAATGAGACCAGATCAGTTCTAGTGATTTTGGGGATGTTCAAATCTCACTGTATTCTGAAGTATTCATTAATATTTACCTGATAGGAAAACATTTACTAACATTATGGTTGATTTAGTAAGGAAGTCAAATAGAAACCTAGGCAGAAATATTCCTGAGTTCATTTAACACCTATGACTGACATCAACTCAAGTTCCCCTCCGAAAAGACCCTAATACCATTAAAAATGCTGCCATCCTCTCTCAGGAGAAAATGATGACCTTGCAAAAGTAACAATCTAGCCCATTCCCTTTGTAAGGGTCTGGTTTATCAGGGAGCTGATCTATTGTCTCTGAGCCACAAGTTAATGCCAATAATCAATGCAGGAAAACTTTGAATATACCAAAACCACTCAACTAGATACTTTAAATTGGTAGACTAGAGACATGTGTGCTCAGTTAAGTTATTTAAATAAAGAGAATGTTCTACAGATCAGAATCAGCACATGCATGTGCAGCCTTATTGCATCCCTGTGACCTCAGTGCCATAATATGTAGGGGTATTGTGTTGTCTCATGGTAAATAATTGTCCCACCCCTGGTTTAATAAAAAGAGCTGATTGGCCAAAGGCAGGCAGGAACTGTAGGCGGGACTACCAGACTAAGAAAATCTCCGAGACAGAATTCCAGAGAGAGGCCTGGAAGAAGCAGAGGACAACTATGCTGCCCTAAGAAAAGGTACCGAGCCACATGGCTGAACAGAACAAGAGACATGGGTTAGGTGAAGGGTACAGAGCTAGCAAGTGATATGCCTGGGCCTGAGGCTGATCAGCCTAAAACTAATGAAAGCGTCTGTGTGTCTCTGTGGGACTGTGGGACTGCGGGTCTGCAGGTCTGTGGACCTAAACTTTGAGGTTAGGCCGGAAAGTCCGGGCCAGAAACCTCGAACTAAAAAAATATCCTATGGCATTTCTGAAGTCTCCACGGTGTCATAGTCTCATGACAACTCTATCACATTCATGTATCCTTGATAGCATAGCCTTATGGCCATAAAATCACCAGTGAAAAGAATGTGTGTTACCTTATTAGGGGACAACAAGACAAAAATGTGAAGGAATGTAAGCTCCACCATGCTCGGGGTTCATCCTTTGGATATCTATCTGCTGACCCTGTACTAGCATAGGTAAAGCTGCTTCCTGGCAAAGAGCTTTGGTGTTCTGTTTCACTGTCTGAGGGTCCCATTACAGTGACACCACTTTACAGCAAAGGAAATAGAGTGGAAAGGTATTCTGCAGAATTGGGGAAAATACCTTAGATCACATATCTGATAAGGGTTTAACACTCAAATGTATAAGGAATTCATACAACTTAATAGCCAAAAGAAAATCCTGGAATTAAAAATGGACAAAGCACAGAGATGTTTCTCAGCAAAAGACTAAGAAATAACAGATAAATGAAAAGATTCTCAACATGACTAATCCATCAAGGAAATGCAAATTAAAAACTTCAGTGAAAGGCCATCTTACACCTGTCGGAACAGTTATTTGCAAAGGACAAAAGGCACTAAGTGTGTGGAACTATGTGGATAAAGGAGTCCCCATACACTGTTAGAAGAAATGTGAACTGGTCCAGACATTATGAAAATAGTATGTAAATCAAAGAATCAAAAAACAATTACAACAGCCATGCTTATTCTGGGGATACTACAATGCCACTAAATCAACTCTGTTGGTGACTGAAAAGTAGATTGGATAACAAAACATGGCACACTCATGCATACACGCACATTAACACACACAGGTGCAAGCCCAGGGAAATTGGGTGTGTACCCTACAAATTGACACAATCTGGTGTCATCTAGGAAGACAGTGTGTGAACTTGTCTGTGGGGCATTTTCTTGACTAACGACTGATGTGGGAGGGCCCAGACTGTTCTGAGTGGGGTTATCCCAGGGCGGGTAGTATTGGATTGTCTAAGAAATCAGGCTGAGTGAGTGATAGAGAATGAACCAATAAGCCACATTTTCATGAACTCTGTTCCTAGCTGCTTTCCTGGATAATGGCCTCTAACATGTTAGTAGAAATAAACTCTACCTTCCCCCAGTTTGCTTTTGATCATGGTGTTCATCACAGCAACAAAAAAGCAAACCAGGTCAGAAGGACATCCTGACATTTGCAACAACTTCAAAGAAGCTATAAGACTAATGTAGCCTGAGCAAAGCAAGCCAAATTCAGAAACGTAACAGTTGCATGATCTTGGGATTCAAACTCATAGAGGACAACAGTGTTCTGCGTGGGCTGTGGAGAAAAATAGATGGAGAGGTGTGGGTCCAAGCTTGGGTATAAAATGAGTAACTTCCAGAAAGCTAAAATATAGCAAGGTGACCATAGCTCTTGATGCCATGTGCTTAAAATGTGCAGAGAGAGAAGATGGAAAGTATTTTCACAGCACAGGAGGAAAGAAGGAAAGGGCAGCTTGTAAGGCAATACACAGTAATCTGATCACAGTAATCATTTCACAGAGCAATTTGTCACCCCATTGTGTACGTTAAATGCATACAATTTGTTTTTGTCGATTTTACCTCAGTAGAGCTGAAAAGAAAAGAAAAAAATCTTGACAGTTTTAAAGCTATCAGGAAGGAGGTGCTAAACAGATTCATTCATGGTCTAGAATTCATGAAGCCCCAAGTCATCTGCACCCAGTTTGCCAGCTTTCTGGCACAGGTGCATGTTTGGCTCCTCAAAAGGCTAAGCTGGCAGCCTGAGAGCCACCAGCTGCCAACCTTCTCTTCACTCCGTAGTGGGAGGAAGTTGGTTCCTGTATGACAATTCATTAAGCCCTGATGGGGTAGGCACTTTGAATGTCTTTTCCAGGGTCAGTCTCAAGAGCACACTTCCCAACTGAACTGCAGCCAGCCTCAGTGAGGACACAGGAAACCACCTTTGGCCGGGGCCAGAACACTTGTTTTCCGTCCAAAGGTAGTCACCCAGGTTGAGGTCTCAGAGGGAGATCAGCCTGCAATTCTCAATAGATCAATTGTTCCTACATACCTCCCCTCCACCAAGTCCGGAAGACATAAGATAGGATTTGAGGCAAGATTAATGTGCTGTCTTGGTGTACGTCTATCTGGAAGGCACACTCCTGGTATTGTCTGCAAACACAAAGCACCTTTCAGAAGTTTCTTGTAAAATACCGCTTTCCCAAGGATGTTGGTTTAGAGTTAGGTATCTCACTGTCCCAAGGACAAAGTGGCAGGAAGATTTAGCAGCAACCTAGATAATCTTATCAACCCAGATCATTCAAATTTTGGCTTAACTGCCACTAAGCACTAAGCGAAGTCCCCCCAAATAAACTGCCAGCTAGCTCAATTGCCATCTGAAAAGAAAAGTAGACTGACATTCACTGAACCCCGGACTGGTGCCAAACAGGGCCCATGGAAATATATCTGCACTTTTTCTGATTTTCATATGAATTCTCTCATTATCCTTTTCTCTTTTAAGGGAGGGAACTAAGATTCATTAAAGTTAAAAAAACTATTTAAGATCACACGGCTAAAAATAATTATAAGAGGTCTAAGAGGGTTTAAGACTTGGTTCTTTATCAGGTTTTTCTGTTTTGTTTTGTTGTGGGGGGGGGGAGGGGTACCGTATTGAAGGAACAACTTTGCACATCCTGGGAAAGCATTGTGCTATTAAGCTTTATCCCCAGCCCTATTGTTTTAATTGAGATGTTAAGTTTTAATTAAGCGTGTGCACTTGTGTCCCTGTGAGGGCTGGGGCACATGAATGCAGTCCTGAAGAGGCCAGCTACAGTGTCAGATCTTCCAGGGCTAGAAAGGTAGGAGATTGTGAGCCGCCTAAATTGGGTGCTAGGAACCAATTCTGCAAGTATAGAACTTGCTCTTAACAGCTGAGCTATCTTCCCAGTTCCTAAGCTGCCCAGACTGGCCTTGACCTCCTATAGCCTATAAAATCTTTGAACTTGCCATACAGTAGCTGGTACAAGGCCTAAGATGCTGCGATTAGCTATATATCTATGTTATATCTATCTATCTATCTATCTATCTATCTATCTATCTATCTATCTATCTATCTATCTATATTCCTAAAAGCTAATGATTTTATTTTTAAAATAGGCCAACAATAAAATATATTTAGAAATATGTCATACATATGTCATTGGGTGGTAGAAGCTTCCTACAGACCAAAACCTGAACAGACTTTAGAAATGAGTCTATCTGAGCAACTGGCTGAAACTTCCTAACTTTGATTTCAAAACTAATCTGCATATCTAAGGATCTCAATGAACTCTAATAGTGTGAAGATAGAAAAATCCTGTTTGATTCTTTCCCCTTGACCCCCTTCCTGAGGTCCCTGAAACTAACCAAGGTTGACAGAGTTTCGGTTCCATTGTTATGTGGCAGCTTGCTCAGAACTCAGATTCTCAGAAAAGCTTTGTTCACAGGATTAATGGCTGCTTGCTCAACTGTACACTTGAGACACACCCGGTCAGCTTGACCTTCTGGACACTAATCACTCTGAGCTAGACCACCCAAGATAAGGATGTACTTCCTGAATTGCTTGGCTGCCTGACTCCCTGTGCCTCCCATTGTGACCATTGCTCCAGGAAATGAATATCCTCAGGTTGTCCCCTGCCCAAGACTCCTATTGTTTCACAGGAAATATGCCTGCCTGCCTGTCCCATTCCTAAACTCAGTCCTAAACTGACCTTTGAACTTTGGCCCCACCCTATTGTACTTTCCTACCACACCAAGCCCTCCCCTACTCAGAGTGCGGTATAAGAATTTTACTCTGAATGCATTCGGGGCTCTTGGCTTCCACAGTGCCTCAAGCCCACACATGTGTGTATCATTATATCATACATTAAACTCTCCTTTTCTTTAAAATTAACAGTGGTCATTAGCCATGGTCCTGGGGTGTCTAGAGGCGCTAAAGTTAGGGGCATCTGCCCCTTACAATAGTATAAAACTGATGGGCTTCTCAATTAGACAGTCCTACAGGGAGCATGGCAAGTATGCAGTCTCCCTCCTCACATGAAATTAATTAATGAAAAGATTTTAAGCATAAAGTAGACAAACTATGCAGTCATACTTACAACAAAATTTGACAAAATTCATCATTTACTGAAGATTTTTAGAAGAAATGCTAAACAAAGAATCTTTATTTGTAGATAGGATGGTACTGTGCATGAGATCCTAAAGACTCCACTAGAAAATGCCGAAAGCCCTATCACCCTGTGACCTGAGCAGTTAATTGAGACCCACAGTTTCCCAGCACCTTTTGGACCAAGAGCACCTACCCAAGACCCACAGTTTATTAGGAACTGTTAGATAAAGACAGGTACATGAGGCCCACAATTCAGCAGCATCTATTAGATCAAGAGCTCCTTTTGGATCAAGAGCTCATACTGAACCAAGATTAGATCCCTGAGACAGAGAATCAGCTAGCTTTTACTATAATAAGAACAGGTCTCTGTTACACAGAATATACCAACTCCAAGTGGACCAGGAGCCCAGATAGGACTAAGAGAGGCTTCCTGAGACACAGAGACAGCGAGAACAGTTTGCACCAAAATCAGCTCCCTGCGACATAGATAAGTCCTGCATTGATCCAAGGAAGCAATGGGCAGATGCCAGTACAAAAATGTGTATAACAACCTAAGAAACAATATGACACCACCAGGATCTGGTAGTCCTGTAACAACAAGACCTTATCATTACAAAGCAGAAGAAGCAGAAGGAAACGACCTTTTAAAAAAAACAACTTTATGAATATAATTGAAGCCTTAAAAGAGAAAATAAAAAACTCCCTTAAGAAAATAGAAGAAAAGACCAAAAAAAAATTGGGATAAATCAATAAATCCCTTAAAGAAAATAAACAAAACAAAGCAAGAAAAATCAAACAGGTGAAGGAAACATTTCAAGATTTAAAAATAGAAGCAATAAAACCAAAGCAATGCTGGAAATAGAAAATCTGAAGAAATGAATTGGAACTATATTTGCAAGTATAACCATCAGAATGGAAAAGATGGAAGAGAGAATATCTGGTGTGGAAGATTTGATAGTGAAAATAGATGTGTCAGTCAAAGAAAACACTAAAACCAAAAAAGTCCTAAGACAAAATGTCCAGGAAATCTGAGACACTATAAAAAGACCAAACCTAAGAATAATAGAAATAGAAGAAGGAAAAGAATACTAGCTCAAAGGCACAAAAAATATATTCAAAAAATCACAGAAGAATACTTTCCCAATTTAAAGAAGGAAATCCCTATAAAAATACAAGAAGCTTATAGAACACCAAATAAACAAGACTTCCCCCAAAAAGACTGCACACCATATAATGATCAAGCCACTAATCATAAAGAATAAAGAAAGAATATTAAGAGCTGCAAAGGAAAAAGGCCAAAAAACATAAAGGCAGACCCATCATAATAATACCAGACTACTCAATGGAAACAATGAAAGCCAGAAGTTTCTGGTCAGATATTATACAGACAGTAATAGACTACGGTAGCCAACTAAAACTACTATACCCAGCAAAACTATCAATCACCATAGATTAAGTAACAAGATATTTCCCAACAAAAAGAGATTTAAAAATACCTATCCACAAATCCAGTTCTACAGAAAGGACTAGAGGGAAAACTCCAAGATAAGGAAGCTAGATAACACACATGGATAATAAAACAAACAATAGATAATCCCACAGAAGAAAAACCCAAAGAAGGGAAACATATACACACTACCATCAAAAATAACAGAAACTAACAATCACTGGTCATTAATATCCCTTAATGTCAATGAATTCAATTCACCCATAAAAACATACAAAAATGCATACAAAACCAGAGTCCATCCTTCTGCTGCATACAAGAGACAGACCTCAACTTCAAAGACGGACACAGGCTCAGAGTAAAGGGTTGGGAAAAGACTTTTCATCAAATGGACTTAACAAAAATAGTGTAGCAATCCTAATATCTTTTTTTAAAGAAAGAAATAGACTTTAAATGAAAATCAATCAAAAGAGATCAAGATGGGCATTACTTGTTCTTCTCAGGAAAAATCCATCAAGATGAAGTCTCAATCCTGAATATTTATGCCCCCAACACAAGGGCACCTACATATGTAAAGGAAATATTACTAAAGCTTAAGTTTCACATCAAATCCCACACATGAGTAGTAGGAGACTTCAATACCCACTCTCACCAATGGATATACCAGACAGGAAAGAACAGAGAAATAAGGGATCTAACAATAGTTATGACACAAATGGAATTAATAGATATGTACAGAACTTTCCATCCAAATGAGAAGACACATGCCTTTTTCTCAGCACCCCATGAACTTTCTCTAAAATTGCCCACATACTTGGCCTTAAAGCAAATATGAATAGATTAAAAAAAAAATAGGAATAACTTCTTGTATCCTATAAGACCATCATGGACTAAAGATAGATTTCAACAACAACACGAACTACAGAAAGCCTAAAAAAATCATAGAAACTGTGGTCCCTCAATTGGACCATCTCTGGTCAAGGAAGAAGTATAAAAACAAATCAAAGACTTCCTGGAATCCAATGAAAATGAATCCACAATATACTCAACTTATAGGACAGAATGAAAGCAGTGCTTAGAGGAGAGTGCATAGCCCTAGGTGCCTACATAAAAAACTTGAAGAATTCTCAGAACAACACAGCTTTAGAACAATTAGATACAAACTCACCTAGTAGGAGTAGACAGCAGGAAATAATTAAACTCAGGGCAGAAATCAGTAAAATTGAAACAAAGAGAAAAACACAAAGAATCAATGAATCAAACAGTAGTTGATTCTTTGAAAAAGTTAACAAGATAGATTAAACCCTTGTCCAAACTAATCAAAAGGCAGAGAGAGTACTCAATTTAAAAAAAAAAAATCAGAAATGAAAAGAGGGACATAACAGACACCCAGGAAATCTAGAAAATCATTAGGTCATATTTTAAAAACCTCTACTCCACTAAATCAGAAAACCTAAAAGAAAAGAAATGGACAGCTTTCTAGACAGGTGTCACTTACCAAAATTAAATCAAGACCAGATAAATGACCTAAATAGACCTATAATCCCCAAGGAAATTGAAGCTGCTATTAAGTCTTCCAAGCCAAAAAAAAAAAAAAAAAAAAAAAAAAAAAAAAAAAAAAAAAAAAAAAAAAAAAACAAAACAAAACAAAACAAAACAAAAAAAACAAACAAACAAAAACAAACAAACAAACAAACAAAAAACAAAGCCCAGGGCCAGGTGGTTTCACCAAAGAATTCTACCAGATTTAAAAGATTTGCAAGAACTAATACTAATGCTTCTCAAAATTTTCCACACAATAGAAACAGAAGGATCATTGCCAAACTCTTTGTATGAGGCTATAGTTACCCTGATACCCAAGCCACTATAGAGATACAGTAATAAAGACAGCTTGGTACTTGTGGATCAATTAAATTCAATCAAAGACCTTGAAATTAATCCACACACCTATGAACACCTGATTTTTGACAAAGAGGCCAAAAATATACAATAGAAAAAGATAGTATCTTCAACAAATGGTGCTGGCATAACTGGATGGTGGTATGTAGAAGAATGCAAATAGATCTGTATTGATCACCCTTCACAAAACTCAAATCCAAGTGGGTCAAAGACCTCAACATAAATCTAGCTATGCTGAACCTGATAGAAAAATAGTAGGGAAATACCCCTGCATGCATTGGCACAGGTGATCACTTTCTAAATATAACGCCATTAGTACTGACACTGGACTCAACAATTAATGAATGGGACCTTCTGAAACTGAGGAGCTACTGTAAGGCAAAGGATAGTCAACAAGACAAAACTACAACCTACAGAATGGGAAAAGATCTTCACCAGTCCTACATCAGACAGAGGACTGATCTCTAAAATACATAGAGAACAAGAAACTAGAGGTTAAAAAACCAAAGAACCCAATTGGAAAATGGGGTACAGAACTAGATAGGGAATTCTCAGCAGAAGACTCTAAATGTCTGGAAGATATTCAAAGAACTGCTCAACATCTTTAGCTATCAGAGAAATGCAAATCAAAACAACTCTGAGATACCATCTTACACCTGTCAGAATGGCTAAGATTAAAAACAGAGATGACAACCTGTGCTGGAGGGGATGTGGAGCAAGAGGAAGACCCCCCCCCATTTCTGGTAGGAGTGTAACCTTGTCCAGTCACTTTAGAAATCAACATGGTGGTTCCTCGGAAAACTGGGAATCAATCTCCCCAACGATCCAACAATACCACTCTTGGGTATACACCCAAGAGATGCACATTCACATTCTCACCTCACAAATATTATTTCAACTATGTTCATAGTAGCATTGTTCATAATATCTAGAACCTAGAAACAACCTAGATGCCCCTCAACTGAAGAATGAATTAAAGAATTATGGTATATTTACCCAATGGAGTACTATTCAGCAGGGAAAAAAAAATGATATCCTGAAATTTGCAGGCAAATGGATGGATCTAGAGAATATCATCCTGAGTGAGGCAGAAACTCAAGGCAGATAACTGGAGGTGGAAACTGAAGCAGAGGTCATGGAGGAGTACTGGGTACAGGCTTGTTCTCTGTGGCTTGCTCAGCCTGCTTTCAAATAACCCAGAACCATCAGCCCAAGGGTGTCACCACTCACACTGGACAGGACTTCCCACATTCATCATCAACTAAACAAATACCCTGCAGGCTTGCCCACAGCCAATCTGATGAAGGCAATTTTTCCACTGTGGTCTCCTCTTTTCCACACATGTCTATATTTGTATCAAGTTGAGAAAAACTAACTCTGACAAGACTGACAAAGAACGTTACAGAAAACACTAGAAAATGGAAAGTGCATTGGAAGAATAGCGTAAAAATGACTATATTATCAAAATAAATGTACATATTCAATGCAACCTCTATCAAAATTCCAATGCCATTATTCATAGAAATAGAAAAGATATTAAAATTTACATGGAAGCACAAAAAAAAAACCTGCATAGGAATTCTGAGCAAAAAATAATTCTAAAAATATCACCATACTTGATCTCACATTATATTATAGAACCACGGTAAGAAAGATGATGTGAAACTGCCACAAATACGCATATAGATCTACGGAACAGAAGAGAGGGTCACCTGAGTTTCGATAGGGATCCTAAACACACAGTGAGTGCTGTTGGGTAAGCTGGAGTCCATGGGCAGAGGGTGAGACTAGATTGCTGCCTCTCACCCTGTATAAAACCAACTCTCAGTGATCAAAGACGTTAATGGGAAACTTGAAGCTTTCCAACTGTTGAGGGAAAGAATGGGGGAAAACACTTCAAACACAAGGCACAAGAAACGACGAGACCTCGTGAAATTAAATGTCTTCATAGCAAAGGAAACAACCAAGTGAATAGAGAAGCTGTAGAATTTGGGGAAATACTTGCATCTGATAGAGGAATAATATTTAGAATGTAAAAACCTAACACATACCCAAATAATCAGTAAATATGCCACTTTACTGTGTAAAGTGTAACACATCTTTGCCTAGTCAAGGTAATAGTTCATAACACTCCTGTAACTCTAGGTCTAGAGACTCTGACTCTCACTTCCGGCTTCCACAGCCATTGCTCACACATGATACCCAGACGTACATGCAGGCGAACATTTATATGCATAAATAAGTGTAAACAAATCTTTTTATAAAGCTTTTACAATCTACATTGATGTTCCATCTCACCTCAGTTAGAATGACAGCCATTAAGAAAAGAGGCAGGAATGTGGACAGAAGGCAGCTCTGGTGTTAGCGTCAAGTAGTCACTACAGAACTCGGTGTGACTCCTGTGAACAACTAAAAGTAACTCTACCGTATGGCTCAGCTATCTCACTCCTGGCTGTTTACCCAAAAGCCTACAAGTTAACACCTCCACATAGATGGCACAGCACTAATCACAATAGCCAAGTTATGGAACCAACCCCGGTGTTCATCAAAGGAGAAGAAGATAAATTCTGTTACACATAATAAATAAATAAATTATAGGGTGGCTTTCAGTTATCAAGAAGAATGAAATTACGTCATTTGCATCATAGAATTCAACTAGAGACAATCATATTAAAGAAGCCGAGTCAGTGTCAGGAAGGTAAACACTGTGTTCTCTCATTTGTGATTTTTGTTTGGAAGATACATGGTGCTTAGAGGTGAGAGGGGATAAAAAACAAAGAGGGTTAGAGGTGGGAAAGGGAAACATTCAAAATAATTTACATATTTATATGCAAATGTCCCAGGAAACATGCTCAATATACATTATATACTCATACAAAAATGTAGCCCAGTGCCATTTGTAATAAATAGAAACCAATAAAAATACACATATACTGAAAAAGCAGAAAACATCCCATTATGTAAATTTACCTTTCCTTTAAAAAAATTATATGATTATATGTATACCAAATAATTTTTTAAAAATAGTTTTCTTTATGATTGTCTGTAAATTTTTGACTTATATCCCTGTTTTATAAACTTAAATACTTGGGATTATGTACAAATTTTCTCAGATAAAAGGTGGTTTTAAATGGAAATTTCTTTCAGAAAACCTAACCAAAACTAAGAAAGATGGAAGATAATTCAGATAAATGTAACCAGAAATGCAAGTAAAGACATTTCCATTAATAACCATAGAAATACTAAGGAATAGACCAGACATTGTTCTATATGCCTGTAATCTCAGCATTCGGAAGCTTGAGGCAGGAGGATCATGACTTCACGACCATCCTGAGCTACACAGAGAGGTTAAGATCAGCCTAGACTACACAGGAAGACCGTATCTTACAAACCAAGTAAGCAAAAGAGGAAATACAAGGAAGCAGAAATGATTATGACAGTTCTGTGCTAGTTGGTGTCAGTCAACCATTAAAAAGTAGATAAATTCCTGAATACTCACAATCTGCCAAAACTGGATTATGGAGACACAGAAAATCTGAACAGACCAAGTATTACTAAGTATATTAAATCAATAATAATAAAAAAAATCTCTCAAAGAAAATCTTAGGACTTAACATTTTCAGGGTTGCATCCTGCCAAATATCTTCAAAAAAAAGAGTGAATGCTTCTGATCTTATTTTACAAGCTTGGCACTATTTTGATAGCAAAACCATTTGAGGATGTTGCAAGAAAATAAGATATGGGCCAAGATCCCTGACTAACCTAGACACAAAAATTTCTAAAAAACACAACCACAACAAAAAATACTACCACATTGAATTAAACAGTATGTTAAAGGGTTCATTTACAATGGTTGATTCTTGGAGTTTAAGTATGGTTCAATAACCACAAATAAATAAACATAACAACCACATTCACAGAATCAAAGGACAAAAGGCCATATCATTTCCCCATAAATGCAAAAAAAAGCATTTAACAAGACTCAACATCTAGCTATGCTGGAAAATTGAACAAATTATGTATATAAGAAGTATATTTCATCATAGTAAAGCCTACAGTAACATATTCTCCAGTGAAAAGCTGAAGGCTCCTTTTTTATGCAGAATATTGGAAGGCTCACCCTTACCCCTCTATCAACACAACATAGAATGTCCAAGCCAGAATAATTAGGTCAAAGGAATACAAATAGAAAATAAAGGAATAATTATTTATGTTTGCTAATATCATGTGTGTATCTATGTGTGTCCCTAAAGAGTCCACAAAAAGTGTTAAAATAATACCATTATTTCTATACATTAAGTACATACAATTTATAATTGGCCAATTAATAACAAAAGTGAAAATAAAAGGAATGGATTATTGACCTACCATAAAATATGTGTGGGTTTTGAAAACATTTAAAATGAAAGAACCCAGTCATAGCAGACTATGTTTTGTTTTTTTTTTCCATAAAATGTGCATGTGTTTTTTCCAATGTCTTTGAGGATCTCTGTTACAATGGGGTTTCTTGGCCCCGTCCGGTCAGAGGTCCAGACCCACAGACCTGCAGTCCCAGACCTCTTAGCCATCCGCTGCTGCTTTGACCCCCCAAAATGACTCAGGCACTTATATTAGCTTCATGCTGTTTGGCCTATGGCTCAGGCACATTGTTAGCTAACTCCATCTTAACTCAACCCATTTCCATTAAGCTGTCTGCCACGTGGCCTATGGCTCACCTGTGTTCCTTACATGTTTCTTCTTTGGGCATCTGAGTCGATCTGCCTCTGACTTGCCCTTCTCTTACCTATGCTCTGATTTCCCCCTCCTACTTTTTCTATGGTGCCTGTCATGGGCCAAAACAGCTCCTTTATTTAAAGATTGAAATGCACAGCATACAGAAAGACATTCCCGCATCAGATCTCAAGGTCACTTAATTATAAGACTTAGGGTGAACAAATTGTATGGTACATAAACTATAGTCTAAGGAAGATATTTTATTAGGAAATTTTAAGAAATATAATATAAGCCCATGTTAGACATCCTTTGAACAGAGCATCAGAACTGAGCGGGAGTTGGGAGGAGACCCTAGATTTAGGATTTGCACTAATTTCTGTACAAATTTGGTTTATCCTCAAATCCTCTTTGAGCCATGGATAGCATTAGATTGCATGTCTCTCAACCCTGAATGCACATAAAAACGTCTGTGTCCGTGTCCCCCCTCACAGGAGGTTCTGAGTCCGCTTATATGGGAAAGAGCTGCAGATAGTCCATAATATTCTGAAATTCACCAGGACTGAAAGCTTTTTGTTTGGTCCCAGTAACAATGTGGATGAGCCCAAGTCTTATTTTATGATTATTTCCATTCTCAATGAATAATCTAGGAATGACTTCACCCTATTGTGTAAGGGGCTAAAGCCATTTATTTATCAGCCTCGGGAAGATTTAACAAGCAAAGATTGAAAACATCTGCACAGAGTATTAGTCACCAGGGTAACATGGGACATAGTGAGCATCGGGGGAAGTAATCTTCGGGGAACTTTTTGTTGCAAACTCGAACTACTAGGCATATGCCACCATTTCTATGCTAACATCAAATGCCCTGCGTATCTTAGTGGTAAGTTTGGTACAAAAGTAAAGGCTTTCCAATATACTTGTCTTCATGCACAGACAGACTTATTTCCTCTTCAGGAACAACCAAAAATTCACATTGGTGTTGTTGTATATGTTGACAATATGAACTACTTGAACCAGGTTGGGATGACAGAGGTCACAGAGAAATTAATACAGGGTCCTTAAATGAACCTTGATCCAAAGAGCAAAATCATCCCTTCAATTTACAAAGGTTGGAACTTTCTCTCTGTATCCTTTCTAACTCCCTTCATGTCTTTATAATTCTAAAGTATTAAATTCATTTGCTTGTATTTCTGTAGGAGTGGTTGTATGTGGGTACATGTGCCATCATGAATATGTGCACAACCGGCTAACTTGCACGAATCAGTTCTTGCCTATCATGATACAAGTCCAGGGTATTGAACTCAGTCTATTATGTTCAGCTGCAAGTGACCTTACCAATTGAGCCATATAGCCACCCCCCCACACCTCTCCCTTTCAAAGAAAGCCAGTTTTTCATTAAATTTTACCCACCGTATTTAACAAAGCCTTCATCATTGCACCAAATTCTACCTTTCCAGCGAGTATGCCACTGTTTCTGGCGTATGGGACCCTGCACAGAAAACAGAACACTGGCATCCAAGAAGCCAATAAAGTCTTAAAGTCTCCCCATTAATTTAAAAAGAACTTTTATCTACCTATGCCTGGCAAATGCCACATGCTGAGTGCTTTTTAATGAAGTTATTTTTGAGGTCAATACTCTTCTTTCCTTATTACTTTTATTAGATGGTTGTTTTAGTCGGCGTTTCTACAGTTGTGATAAAACACCATGGACAAAAAGCAAGCTGGGAAGGAAAGGGTTTATTTGACTTGAAGGAAGGCAGGACGGGTATTTAAACAGGCCAGGATCTTGGCGTCAGGGCTTGATGCAGAGGCCATGGAGGAGTCCCACTTACTGGCTTGCTCATTATGGCTTGCTCAGCCTACTTTCTTATAGAACCCAGGACCACTACCCAGGGACAACACCACCTACAATGGGCTGGAGCCCATCAATCACTAATTTAAAAATGCCCTACGGGTTTGCATATAGCCCCATCTTCCTACTATGAGATTGTCTCAGCTGAGGTCTCCTCTTCTCAAATGACTCTAGATTTTGACATAAAACTAGCTGGCACAGATGCTGTTGTCCCCCCATGGGAGTTTAGGACGATGAGATTAGAGACTATGCAAGTGACAAAAATAAGGACCGATTCTATTAAAGCCACTGAGTTCTCTTTTTAAAACGTTCATTGACACTGCTGTAGCTTGTACTATGGAATAGTATGCTTAAAGTAAGGCTCCTGTGTTTCTTATCATCAAAGGGCAATTTGGGGCAGTATGTCCCCTAAATCTCTGTTTTTCTTTAATGATTGCTAATGTTCAGTTTGTCTCAATTTTCCACTGGGAAAACATTCTTTTTTAAGATCGATTTACTTTTATTTAACGTGTATAAGTGTTTTGCCTGCATGTATGTCTATGCAGCACATGTGTACCTGGTACCCGCTGAGGCCAGAAGAGGGCATTGGATCCCCTGGAACTCTACACATGAGAATGCAAGCAACTGAATCCAGGTCTTCCTGAAGAGCAGCCAGTGCTCTTAACTGCTGAGCCATCTCTCCAGCCCCCGGGATCTGTTTTCTATTAAAAGTAATATATAATGATAGGGTTTTAAAATAAACATTTAAAATAAAAAAACACTTGGTAATCATCTCTTCTTCTTTCTTTTTCTAAGGGCATGATCTGTACTCTACATTAGTATTAATTTTGACCCTGGAAAGAAAGTTAACAATGACAAGATGGAAGGAGATAAAATTAATTCATTGACGTGTCCCACAAGTACCTGCTATTTGCCAGTGTTTAACTTAAGTCTTGGAAGCAGTAGAAATTATGGAACCTTGCTCTTCCACATCTCTTGATAGAGATTCGTCCTGTTTTATAATGAGGTGCAAATTCGTAGATTACATAATAGCATATGCAAAGCACTTTGGAAAAGTAGGGAAGGAAATTAATTCTATTATAGTCATGTCCAAGAAAGCTGATGGCATCTATGCTGGTTGGTGTTGTCAACTTAACACAAACCTAGAGTCATCTGGGAAGAGGAACCTCAATTGAGAAGATGCCTTAATAAGACTGGCCTGTCTTGGGGCATTTTCTTGGTTAATGATTGATATGGAAGGGCCATGTGGATGGTACCATGTGGGTGTTATCACCCCTGAGAAGGTGACACTGAGTTATACAATACAGCAGGCTGAAGCTGGGTATTGTGGTGCACATACCTGTAGTCCCAGCACTCGGGAGGCAGAGGTAGGCACACTGCAGTGAGCTCAAGGCCAGCCTGGTATATAAAGTGAGTCCTAGGATAACCAGAAATGTTACAAAGAGAAACCTTGCCTCAACAAACAACAGAAAAGGAAGGAGGGAAGGAGAGTGGGAAGGAGAGAGAGGTAGGAGGGAAGGAGGGAGAGAAAGCAAGCTGAGCAAGACATAAGGAGCAAGTCAGTAAGCAGCATTTTTCCATGGCATCTGCTTTAATTACTGCCTCCAGGTTCCTGCCCTGCTTGAACTCCAGCCCCGACTCACCTCAACGATTTACTGCTATTTGGAATTGTAAGGTGAAATAAATCATTGCCTCCTCCTAAAGTTTCTTTGGTCATGGTGTTTTACCAAAGCAAGAGAAACCTAACCAAGGTAGAATCTAAGATGACTTGGGGAATGTGGATGGGAGGTGGCTAAGTAGAGGAAAGACAAAATGAATAAAGGCAAACAGAAGAATATCATGTTGAAATTTAAGAGCATGGCAACTGGCCTCCAAAACAATCCAACTATGATCTCTGCCTAGGGTACCCACACCTTTATATACTTCCCTCTCCAGAATGACTAATCTGAGCTACCTATAAAATATTGTCATTGTTCTAGTTTGGTTTCTGTTTCTGTGATTGGAAAAAACAGCAACAAAATCTCCTGACAAAAAGCAAGTGAGAGGAAGAAGGGGTTTATGTGACTTACAATTTCAGGTTATAGTTCATCACTAGGAAGTCATGGCAGTAACTGAAGCAGCTAGTAACATCTCATTCATGGGCAGGAGGCAAGAGAAAAGGCCCCTCCTTGCTTATTCTCTTGCTAGATTTCTTTATTCTTATACATTTCAGGCCCCAGCCTAGGGAATGGTGTCACTCACGATCAAAATAATTCTCCACCGATGTTTCCATATGTCACCAAGGTGTATTTAAGTATCTAAGACTTCACAACAGCAATTGAACTGTATAAAGAGTCACCTTCAAGCATATTCTTCAGGCCAACCATGATGGACTTGGGTACTTGCAACCCCAATTCATGAAAGTCCCAGGCTATAGCCCACAACTATCCGTACCTGAATTACTACAATGTTCAATTGTGAAACCCTTATATTGAAATAATGTTTCACAGTGAGAGATAATGTAGATGGCATCCACATGTGCACCATGCCCTTGGATAAGAGGATGAGCTAGAAAGGAATGGGAACTGAAGGAAAATGTAAAGATGAGATTAAGAAGGTTTGGCAGTCTGGATGGGTCTCAGGGAGATTGGTGATGCCTTTGACATTGAAGCAATGCACTTATATTTTTGAACTAGAAAGTATGCGTGCCGACTCTATGCCATGATGAAAGGTACCAGTACAGGCAGATGTGTTTTCAGGTTTGAGTTGTGAGAGTTATTCCACAGCACTGTCTATGCCCACCATACTCAAAGCTGACTTTTGGAGTCGCAGAAGAATATTCCCCTTCTCTTTTCAGGGCTTGTATTCACCAGGCATTTGATGGAGGATTTCCTGCCACTGCTTCAACTCCTTCATAGATGAGGAGCTTTCCTCCAGGTGAACCTGTAGCCAGAGGTTACTGGCCCAGACTAGCCCCACAGTCCAGATCTGCCCATGGCTGCTTTTCCCCCAAAATGACTCACATGCTTATATTAATTTCATACTCTTTGGCCTATGGCTCAGGCACATTGCTAGCTAGCTCTTTCATCTTAACTCAACCCATTTCCATTAACCTATCCTGCCACGCGGCCCATGGCTCATCTGTGTTCCTTACATGTTTCTTCCTTGGGCATCTGAGTCAAACTCTCTGTCTGATTCCGCCCTCCTTCTCCTACCTATGCTCCGATCCCCCCCCCCACACACACACCTACTCCTATGGTGCCTGCCATGATCCAAACAGTCCTTTATTCATAGCATGTAGAAAGACATTCCCACATCGTGAACCAACCATCAACTTGTCACTCTGCAGATCTAGAGAACTCCGGAGATAAGCTCTGGGACTGGAAGACTTAGGAACCAAGTGTACTAGGAAGCAGATAGGATTCTGTCACTTGTCACCAGTCTGCTCGTTCTCGTTCCCTTGAGATGAGTAAGCAGTTTGTCTCTATTCTCTCAGTCACCCCAAGCCCAGAGACCCTTATTAATTCTAATTGGGAACTGAAGAAGTAGAGTGGTTGAAATCATTTCCACATCAAAGCTTCTAAAGCCAACATCGGAATCACTGGAAGAGAAGAACCTGTCTCAGTATCCCTACTTAAGCTGTTATTTGCAAGCTTTTAAAAGAACTTTCTTAGGCCTAGAAAATGTAGCTCGGTTAGTGGGTGTTTGTTTAGCATGCACAAAGCCTTGGGCATGGTCTCTAGTACCACAAAAAGCAGTGTGGTCGTGCAGGCTTGTATCCTAGTGGAGGTGTGAGGATCATCTTTGTCACTGTAGAGAGTTTGAGGCCAATCAAGGCAACAAGGGACCCTCTCAGACAAGGCAGCACAACACAAGGCCCTAATAAGTTATCCAGTTCCTCAAATTCAAATGCAAATTAACAATGCCAAATCAGAGTGGGATTATGTACACACACACACACACACACACACACACACACACACACACACACACACACACACGAGAGAGAGAGAGAGAGAGAGAGAGAGAGAGAGAGAGAGAGAGAGAGAGAGAATATAGAATAGAGAGACAGGAGAGAATTAGAAGAGGCTTTGTAGTTTTATAAATACCCTCAGAATCCACGCTGTGTTGGATCCCATGCCATCCACTTGATGGTACTAAAGTGTATGTGGCTTAAAGGCTGAGGTCCCAGGATGTTTAGAATGAAGTCATAGTTAATCAGGACTTGGCACAGACCAAGTCCTGGTAGAGGAAGCCTGAGAAGCAATCCTGTTTGTATAAATCCTTCTTCTTCCAGCCCAAGGTTACAATGCCTGGCAACCACTGCAGCCTGCTAAGTGACTTGGACGTCTGTACAGTTGCTTAATCAGTAGGGCTCAATCACTTGGGGGTTTTAATAACTTTCAATTATTTTGTGCATTATATGATCCCTGTATGTCCTGCCAAGACAATTCTAAGAGAGGAAAACAGTAATGGGTGTAAGATTGTGAACCAGAGAGTCACCTTGCATCTTGTCAGATATATGGCACTAAAATTTAAGTTCTTCTTTATATCAATATCATTCTGATGTTAGTCATGCTTTTGAAATGTATGCCAGGCTCCTTTAGATGCAGAAATAGTCATAGTGACCCATTTTCAAGTCATGGTTTTGTGGAAACATCTTAACTCAAATTTGGCAAGGTATCCAGGCACCTGAGAATTTTTAGATTTGGTGTTTTCTGCACTTAACTCGGCTTCTGAGCATTACGGGGACACTGGAGTGGGATACTTTCAACATAGTGTGGGGCATCTGTAATGGATAATCCTCCCCACCCCCAACATCCCCGGTGAAGCAGCTGATACTATATCAGACCTGAATCACAGCCTTTAGCTTACCTTGTCCACTCCTGACCCACACTGAAGCCTGATTTCCCTGCAGGTTTTATTTTTCATCACCTTTCTATCTTTCAGAAGCATTTCCCCGGTGAACCATCCACATGACTAGCCCCATCTCAGTGCCTGCTTCCTAAAGGTTCCAACTGACATGTGGGTTACTTAGACACTTGGAGTTTCACCACCTCCCTTTCAAATTACATTGCTACTGTATATATCATCAGAATCTGGAGATGTTTAACAAGGTAAGATATCTAAAATGAATTGGCTGATATTAGAGATTCCTGCATCTATTTCTCCGTGTGTGTTTCTTCCTGTGATTCACTGGCAGGCACTGTTCTTCCTTCCTTCCTTCCTTCCTTCCTTCCTTCCTTCCTTCCTTCCTTCCTTCCTTCCTTCCTTCCTCCTTCCTTCCTTCCTTCTTCCTTCCTTCCTTCCTTCCTTCCTTCCTTTCTTTCTTCCTTTATTTCTTTCTTACTACTATATATTCCCAAGCGTATTCACTAACTCTGATACTATACAGGAGAGAAAGTCTAGAAACACACAATCATAATTGTATCTATGAGCATCTCAAGAGTAGGAACTCCGGTATTCTTTTATGAAAAGTGTAAACACGAGATCTTTGAAGATAGCATCTAACCCGGAATGACAAGAGACACTCCCCAAGGAGAAAGCACCTGGTGGAGTTTGGAAGGATGAGGACAGCAAGTTACCATGCCAACGAAGAGTGAGCAAGTCGCCATGCCAATGAAGAGTGAGCAAGTTACCATGCCAACAAAGAGTGTTGTCAGTTAGAGTGGAACATACCTAAAACCTCAGGACTCAGAGGCAAGAGGATCACGACTTGAAGCTTTCCTGGCCTAGCTAGACCCTATATATCTGGTAGAGGATGGGGGAAGGCCAACTATACTACCAAAAACTGAAGAACAGAGGAGTGTATCCCAGAGGAGCAGGTGGGGGGGGCATGGTGGGGAATTTTTGTCCCATTTTATGGAAAAGAACACTTAGCAAAGTCCAGAGTGCTGGAAAGTCTGGCTCAAAGTTACACAGCAGTAAAATCTTTGAGATACAGGGCATCTTTGAGTCTATTCTACCTGAAAGTGATGGAGATTAACCCCAAGGAGTCTGAGATGATTCAGGTAAGGTCATCAGGTCTTAATTAGAGGACATCCTCTGGGAGCAGTGAGGGGGATGCTGGCAACAACCTCAGAAATCAGTGCTTAAGGCCTTTTCTGAGAGATTCTCTGAGCTCCATAGTTTAAGGAATGTGAGCACACTTTCAAAGAAACAGCAGCCAATGTACACATTCACAGCCTTCAATTCCCCTGAATCAATTAAGCTTAAGTGATGTTAAGGGCCTGACAGAGCCACAAAAGAAAGAACAATCTTTAACCTCAAAATTGAAGCTGATCCTGGTACCCTAATCTAAGCCATTGTGTCTGGCCATATTTTCTGGCCCAGGTCTGGTTCTCATTGACTTTGTGGATTTAAATAAAATCCTTCACATAACTTGAATTAGGGTTTGTGTCAATGACATTTCTTTTATTACAAAATAAAAGGAAAAAAACCAGCCAAATCCCTACAATCCAAGCCACTGATCTAGTGGGCACAGGCTGCCCCAATAGTTGAAGAGAGTATTTTCCTTAAAAAAAAAAAAAAAAAAAAAAAATGAGGGTGACATCATTGTGGGCAATGCCATTGGAGGGGTGAGGTTCATCTCCATTTACAGAGCCAGATGGCCTTAGCTGTTCCCACCCCCTGCTAGTGTTTGTTTGGGATGAAGTCTCTAATGCAAACCATATAGGACCAGGTGGCTACTACAGGGGACTTGGTGACAAACTGTGGGACTTCTGTAGAGTCAAAGCAAGGTTTGCATGTCATTTCTCTGGAAAGAAACCACATACCATGCTGGGTGAGAATGTGCTCAACTCCCTTACTTTCCTGATGAAGAATGAATTGGAAAGGTTTGCTTGGACAGGTGATTCTCAGCACATCAAGGTCGAGTTCACAGCACAGGCAGAATTTGAGTCCAGACTTTCTGGTTTCCAGTCCATTGCTCTTCTTTGGCTCAGCTACTCGGAGGCAATGAAAAGCTTCTGCTTCCAAGTTTTTATTTCCATTTGGGTGAGAAAAAGGGGATAGGATTCTAAAGAATAGGCTTCCCAGGGAATTGGGGTGGGAACAGCACTGGCTACAATCAAATACTGAAAATACAGCTTTAGATTTTACACTAACGTCATTATTGCACACACACATGCACACACACATACACACACACTACACACACACATACACTGACACATGCACGTCTTTCCCCTCATGGCTCTGGTTAACTATAGATCTGTCAGTTGCCTAGCCCTCCTTATTAGTACTGAAGAGGCAGCTGCTACAAATGACTGTATCTTTTCTCATATCTGATGCTGTAGTTAGCTAAGGAAACACTAGATACAGGTAATGATACAGAAAGAAAAACGTTAAAGTTGAAAAGACCCTCAGGAGATCAGCTTGTTCTAAGGAACAATTAACGGGGAAGGTGAGTCTCTTCCCGATGGGCAAATGGGATAAGTACAGTGAAACCCAAATATAAAAGGACCTTGATGCAGGGACATCTTGGGGGGGGGGGGCTTTACTAACATAATCATGATGTACACTGAAGATTTTCAAGAGAAAAGACAGATTTTCTCAGACTGGGCTCTATTTATTCAAAAGAATGACATAAGACTAATGTTTCTTAGAACGTTACTTTTAAATATCGATCATTTCCAAAATCATTTAAAGAAAATGGTCAGATCAGTGACATCTTTTAGGTCACAGAACTCATCAGTGATGAACCAAGACTCAAATCCAAACCTTCAGTCAATAGCTACAGAGGCAGATTCCTTTATCTTGCTGTCAGAGCCTTAGAGCTGTGTCTCTAACGGACTTGTCAATCACTGGTAAGGCTAGTACTTAAGACGTTGGTTGTTTTATTTACTGTATTTTCTATAGGCTTAGTGAAAAGCCCACGGAGACACCTTCTACCTGTTGACAGATTAAAAAAAAAGAAAAATGAGGTCCTACTACAGTGTCACCTTGGTCAGGAAGTAGTGCTGAGAGAAGGAATGAAAAGGTTGGAGAGATGGCTCAGCAGGAAAAAAAAAATCTGGAAGCTCACAGATGTGAGCGACTACTGCTCCAGTGGAGCTGATGCCTGCTCTGGCCTCTTGGGACACATGTACACATTTACACACACACACACACACACACACACACACACACACACACTCGCACACAATCTTTGAAGAAAAGAAAATTATGCTAGTCCATCAGGAGCCTGAGGCAGGAAGATTTTCATTTTCTATGACAAAACTGGGTAATTAAAAAAAAAAAAAAAGTGTCATCCCATTCAGGAATATATAGGAAGACCTTTCTCCAGAACAAAAACATCATCACCACAACAATAAAACAACCCTCTCCTCCACAAAAAAATAGGCCAATGGAGTAACCAAGTGACATGGTGATATGGGAATGCCTTTCTGTATGCTGTGAATCTCAATCTTTAAATAAAGGAGCTGTTCTGGGTCATGACAGGCACCATAGAAGAAGTAGGAGGAGAAATCAGAGCATAGGTAGGAGAAGCAGGGCGGAGTCAGACAGACCAAGTCTAAAGCCCAAAGGAGCAACATGTAAGGAGCACAGGTGAGCCACGGGCCACGTGGCAGACAGGTTAATAGAAATGGGTTGATTTAAGATCTAAAAGCTAGCTAGCAATGTGCCTGAACCATAGGCCAAACAGCATATAGTTAATATAGTCTGAGTCATTTCTGGAGACCTGAGCAGCGGCGGCGGGCAGCTAAGCGGTCTGGCGAGGCAGGTCTGTGGGTCTGGGCCTCTGGCCACCGGGGACCGAGAACCCCCACTGCAACAACATGGGAGGCTATTTCTACTGCTGAGATAGATAAATAGTCTCGATGCTTCTCCAAAGACAGGTTACAGTGGCAAAGGAATGAGCTCCGAGGACTCCTTGTTACCACAGCAGAGTAATTTCTGTCAAATCAGAGGTGAAGCTAAGACTTCCACTCACATCTTAGATCCAGGCGCTCCATAGCTCAGTCCCACAGTCACACTGTGCACACATTAGCAAAGCCAGCCTATCCCAGAGACTTGCCATCAAAACCCATCCCTACCATTCGGAAGACATTAGCTCAGCCCTCCCACACTTCCATTGTCTTTTAAAAGTTTGTCCTGGCATCACAGAAACCCCATCTCTTGGGATTTCAGATTGCTTACCATCCTTAGCCTTAAATTCCCTATTCCTGTCTCACAATAGAAACCCCCTTACAAGTTAACGGTAGAGGACATAGGATTGGATTTTATCTCTGAGCTGCACATTATGAGAGTCTAGGTATTACCATCAACAACACTGTCGACCATCACCCTCATTTCTGTGCTTATGGCTGACTTCTACCATTGTCAGCTATGGCAATGACTTGTCACTTGGGGTACTTGTTGTGATTGTCAATATTTTATAGATCCGATAATATGACCCCAGAAAAATGAGCCTAGATCTTTCACCTATTGACTTAAGCAGATAGGAGTTTGATTGTAAGGAATCTCAATGAATAAAAGTCCTTTGGAGGTGGCATGATATACCTATGCACTTAAGTGTCTGAGTTCTCTGCTGTCAGGAGCCCATGGGCTGAGGGTTATCATCCCTCTAAGATGAAGGAACCAAATCTCACATTCAGCTGCAAAGGAGTAGCGGACTACAGTTGAGAACTAAGACCTGTTTGTTCCACTAAACCCAAACCTTTTGGGCTCTACTGTGGGACTCTGTCCAGGCCACGGTCTCCTTGTTCCCAAATGCAGGTAATAACAACACTGCTCTCAAACCGACTTCAGCAAAGATCAAAGGAGACTGCGGTCTGTGAAAGATCTCATAAGCCAGGTGATGATAACGGTTGCCTGTCTCATCTTGGTCTATGCAAACCTGCTTCAAGGAAGGAGTCGTCTTGGAGTAGTGCCATCTGCCGTCTGGGTTCATGTGCTGGCTGGACAACAGATTCACTCACCTAATTTTTTAGGGTCTTGTAAAAGGTATGAGGTAATTTGTCTTTGTTAGTGAAAGATTTAGTGATGAATTCACCCTGCGGTATAATTAGCCCCAGGCCTGCCTGTCCCAGAGGGGATCCCTTCCTATCTTACCAAAACACAGGCAACCTGAGGCTGAGGGGTATGTCATTCTGTGGAGTCCGGGCTAATCTCACAGAAATGCTTTGAGTCAACAAGTCTTTACTCCTACCACTTCTGAAAGCCTGCACTTTTCCTCAAAGCAAAACAAAGGAGTACCTTGTGCCAGCATTTAAGGCTGAGTGAATGACATAAACAGCAACTAATAACTTTTAAGAACTGCTGAATTCTTTATCTATGTTCTGCTGTGGCTTCCTCAGTTTGGAGGGTGGGGGAGGGAAGCAGAAAACAAAAGGGTACACTTAGGAAGCAGGAGACACTCGTCATACCCATCCTTATCTAAGGGATGTGCCTCTACTTGACTTTCAAAAGAGTCTGAACATTAAGGCTAGGGGCTTGCCAGCTTACCTCAGAAGAAAAGGCAGAAGGGTTTGCTTGAGGGAGTCTACACTTTTCCTTTCCAAACCCTGTTTTGTTCCTGACCACAGAGCAACCCAAAGTGTGAGTGAGCATTTACTATCCCACTCCATCGGCCTAGACCATTTGACTGTCAAATGACCTTAGGCTGGCGGAACGACTCCATCCTTAGTTTTGCCAAAATGTTGATTCCTGTCTAAGTTTTTTCTTTCTGGGCTCTTCATTAGTAAAGCATCCTTTGCTTAATCACTGAAGATAAATATGAGAAAATAATTCTATGAGACCTAATTGGCGGTGGTAGCATGGGTGGGCTTTGGTGGCTTCTACCTCCACATAATGAGTCCTGTGCTCAAGTCCATCTTAGTGATCCTTGGACGCAGTCATTTTGGGGTTCACAATGAAGCCAATGCTGTCTTTGTAGACTTTCATTTGCAAGCAGAATCTCTTCTTTACTCCCAAGGATCCACTGAATGGACCAGGATGCTGAGATGCTGGAACCAGGGGCCTAACAAATAAATACCATAATCATGGTGGTGACCAAATTCATGGGCTTCAAGAAAGTCTGGGTTTACTTTCTAGAGGACCTATGAAGTGACATTTCAGACGTGCAAAATCAAACCTCACTATCTAAATCCCTTGCTGTAAATATTTTCATGCTGGACTCACATTCATCATATGGGGCCCTCCATGATCTTATGTATAAAGGACAGTAGTTCTCTCCTCTGAGAAAAGCAAGTGCATTTGCAGGCATGGAGTGGTATAGGTGTAAGTATGTTTTTCTTGCCATGCCTTCTCCCATGATTTCTTCTCTGATTCTCTGATAGCAATTTTGGAGAACTTCTCTGAGTAGATGAGCTAAGTCTCCTAATTTCCCTCTTGAAGATATGGTGGCTCCTTTCTTCCATTACCCTAATCCTCTTGTTTCTCAAAAATGTACATCTTGTAGTCACTTTGAGTTTACTATAATATATTTTGGGAGGGTCTACTTTTTTTGTTTTTCCAGAAGAAAAAGTGGTAGCTTAAATGGCATGGTCATGCCATTTTCCAGAGTCTATCACTATATCCTAGCAAGTTGGAGTCCATTTCATCTTTGGTCAGTCTCATCTTTGGTCAGTCCTGGCCTAGGAACAGACTTACCTTGAACAATAGAAACAGTTTAATCAAAAGTTGAAATGTTTATTCTAAAACCAGACTCCTCAAATGTTTTCAAACACCTTCCTTTGGTCTCTTGAAATTCTGGAGTGAGATCACAATATAAAGATGTTCTGTCTGCCCCCACTTAAGGTCGAGAACACAAGTAGGAAATAACCAAGGGACAAGAAGATTCCAGTACCAACTACCTGAAACTTGAGCCCACCTGTACCATCCACACAGATGATAGCAACTTCATAGGTGACACCAGACAGATCAAAAGAAGAAATACCTGGCTGAGCCTATTCCAGCTCTTAAGCTAACACCATCATGGTTCCTAGCTGCAACACTGGGCCATTGTTATGTAGCCACAGACAGTTTTCCTCAGTGTGCTGGAAAGTTTATAAATGTATGGCACTTCACAGCTACCTTTGTGCTTGAGAAGGCAGATGTTCCCATGAGAAAAGTCCTCTTCCCCTTGTGTTCCTTATCCAAGGTATAGCTACTGACTACTGTTAAATTTTGCAGGCAGCCATTGGCATAGAAAAGGCTCCTACACTGTCCTCACCAGACCAAACCAATGCAGACTTTAATGACAGCAGCTAAGCTTTGGTTAATTGCGAACTGCTCGGAAACCATTACCTAATTAAGCCGTTCCCAGTTCAGATCTCTATGCAGCACTTCTGCTTTAGATAAATGCTGTCAGCCCATGCTTTGGTGGGAATTCACAGAATGTTCTTTGAGTTCCAGGAGCTGCATGTTTCATGAATTACTTTGTTTTGCTCAAATTAAACGCTACTAAATTTAATTGGTCTGAGGAATTGTCCTTTCTTAGCACTATTCAGGTCTCAGATTGGACTGCGTTCCTCTGGGAATTGTTTCTGATCCCTTACCCACCCACCCCTCACCCCTATGAAAGTGCTTTCTCATGGTCTCCTCTATGTTTTGCTTCTTCCTCTGTTTTTTTTTAACTATTATTATCACATTCATTTATGTGATTTCTCTGTGTCTGTCTCTTCCTGTCTTTGTCTACATGTGTGTCTGTCTCTCTGTGCAGTTAACTACAGTGATCACGTGAAGGTCAGAGGACCAACTACTGGAATCTCCTCCTACCATGTGGGTCTTGCCGATCCAGATCAGGCAGTTGGGCTTGGCATCCAATTGGCCTCTATCTCACTGATCCTCTTCCCCTGTAATACAGCACCTGTCTCCCATCCTGAAGCTGTGCTATCAGCAGGCTTGATAAAGCAAGGCCAGTGCCCATCTTGACTACCGCTGCATCCCAGCATCCAGCTGTGTACGAGACATCTGTGGAAGATTCCAGTATGTATGCCATCAATCCACCAACTCCATCAACCCTCTTATCAGGATACTAGCTTGATGATGGCTTCCTACTATGGATGTAAGATGGTGGTTCTTAGCCCGCCTAGTGCTTGGACCCTTTAATACAGTTCCTCGTGTTGTGATGACCCTAGCCATAAAATTATTTTGCTGCTACTTCTTAACTATAATTTTGCTATTGTTATGAATCGTAATGTAAATATCTGATATGTAATCCCCAAAGGGGTTGGGACCTACAGTGTTAATCCCACAACTCAAGAATAAAAAAAACAAAACAAAACAAAACAAAAAAAACCTACCACAGTTTAACCAAAATTCAAAGCAAGCTTTAATTAAATAGTGGCCAGGTGGGTGGGCTTTCACCAGGCCCATACTCAGGTTCCCAGGAAATGGCCCAGAATCACAGTTTGCAGCAACTTAAGAAGGAAAACCCATAATTCATTACATTTTCTGTCAGGTCCAATCAGGGGCAAGTGTACATCTTGACGTAACATATTTTCTGCCTGTGACAGTACCACCCACATGTGATTGAGCACATCTGGGGCGGATGGATCAAACACACTTGTTTATGGGAGTGAAAAACACGTGGCTTGTCATCTCCCATAAACAAAAGCCCCCAGCACCTCAGGAACTATCTGTTCTTAAGCAAAGGGTTGCAGATCAGAGGTGTTTTTGCTTCCCGGATCTCTCAGGCATAGTAATTAAACCTTAACATGTAACTTTGGCTCTCAAAGCAACAGTTAAGACATGCTGATGTAAGGGATAGGCTCTTTCTTTGTCCACCTTCTATTCATAGGCCTGTATCTGATCAAGCCCTCCCTTGCCTTTCAGAGTGCAGGTGTAAAGTCCCGGTCCCCCCCCCCTTCATCTCCCCCTCCCCGCCCCTCCCCCTCTTCCCCCTCCCCCCTTGCGCTCTTCACCAGCCTACAATGAAGGGAACAGTTTCACTACCAACTCAGGAGACCTGGCCCAGAGTCTTAACCAATCAGCCTGAGGCTCTACTGACACTTTTCCAGTTGCCAAAACAACTTTCCGAAAAGTTGCAGCTGAAGCTCAACACCACCGTCAGTGGTCTGACCATGGCAGGGTAGAGAAACTGATGGCATCTGTGGCTTAGAACCCAACTCCTTTATTAATGCCACTTGGAACTGTCACTGATTTTAGTGATTTATACTGACCTCATTGCCAACCACAGCTTGCATGAGAGGAGAGTTGCATACACTAGCAGCTTACCTCAGCGGGAGGATGTATTGTAAGCAATAAACATGGCCATTTTATTTAGCCTTGTTTTAAAATGTGTATAATTGGACCTTTTATATATTGTTATTTTTTAAACTATAGTATGCAAGGCTCCTGAGAATTTCATCAAGCCAGAGTTCCACCTCTCATTCGACTTTACTAGAACTTGCCTTTAGCATAAACATTTCTGTTCAGCTCTTGGGAAAAGTTTTCTACTCAATGGCATTCCATTTGGAAAAGGAAAATGAATTACAAGAGACACTAAATTCCTCTCAGATAAGGGAATATTCTCTTTCATTGTAAGGGAAGCCAGAGTTACAGAACAAATATGGCCTTGGGTATCAGACAAACTGAAGATGAAATCTGTTGATGCCTTATGATGTTGGGGATCCAACCCAGCACCTCACACCTGCTACGAAAGCACACTTGGCCCCCAGTTCCAGGACTGAATCTTTTCTTTTTCTATTCTGTTTACACTTTTATTTAGAAGTAACAGAAAGCATCTAAGAGATGGCATCAAAACTCAACTTAAAGGGAAATAAGGATGTATTGCTTGCCATGTTAATTTATATATCTACATCCAGGTAGATAGATGCAACCTTATTTGATACATCAGGAACCATGGCCGTAGTGGCAGGTACAGAGACGTAGATATGGGGTTGCTCTTGGTTCTTTATTTGTTTCTTGGTTGCTGTGAGAGAAAACTCCTAGCTAAGGTTTACTCTTCATACTCATGGCATCTCATAAATCCTGCCACTGAATCAGAATTTGGGGACCAGAGAGATGTCTCAGTCAGTAAGAGTGTGTCCTGCTCCTGAGAGGACCCAACTTTGATTCTGAGAAACCATTTCAGGCAGTTTGCAACTGTCTTTAACTCCATCTCTGAGTATTTGATATCCTGTTGTGCCCCTCCACAAGCACCTATACTTATGGGCATATGCCTAAGGATAGACACATGCACATAATTAAAAATAAATCAACTTTAGGAAGAAATAAGTATTTGATACAGAAAGCTTTCTCAATATGAATACTGCAATGCACACAGAAAGGCAAAAGTATGGTATCTGTCTCTCTCTCCTGCCCCCACTTTGTATATCTGTGTAACATGAGGTTTCTGACCAGCCTGGCAGGGGTCCAGACCCACAGACCTGCAGTCCCAGACTTCCTAGCCCCACTGGCCTGCCCACCCTGCTTAGCCCCCCACCAAATGATGTAGATGCTTATATTAATTGCATGCTGTTTGGCCTATGGCTCAAGCATATTGCTAGCTAGCTCCTGAATCTTAATTCAACCCATTTCCATTAGTCTCTCCTGCCACGTGGCCCCTGGCTCACTTGTGTTACCTTACATGTTGCTTCTTTGGCCGATAATTGAGTCTCTCTTGACTGAGCCCTCCTCTTCCTACCTATGCTCCAATCCCCCCCCCCCCCCCCCGCCTACTCCTATGGTGTCTGCCATGGGCCAAAATAGCTCCTTTATTTAAAGAATGGTATTGACAGCATACAGAAAGACATTCCCACATCACATCTGTCTCCCTCTTTTCTTTTTTTTCTCTTTCTTTCTTTCTTTTCTTCTTCCTTTTTTTGGTGGGGGGGCACTGTCTCTGTGTATGTGTTTCTGTCTCTGTGTCTGTCTGTCTCTCAGAGCTCAGAGACCTTTCCTCAGTTCTGAAATGTTATGTGATGGCATGCACATGGCAAACAGACACACCGCTGTAGAAAGCACACAAGGATATTCCTACAAGGAGAACCTCCAAGCCAGCCCTTCCACACTCAACAATGGAACCTTCACGCCCTCTGCTGTTCGTTAAGCATTGTACACAGCATCCTGCAGTAGTTAGAGGGAGGTGGTGTGTTTCTGGGTAGATGCCGCCACCTGCTGGTTTGAATTAGACTTAGCAACCCTGTAGAGTCAGACTAGAAGCCTTAAGAGCTTCTAGTGACCTGTATCTCCAAACAGGTCTGGAAGGTGTGAAAGCTCAAAAGATAAGCAAGGTGGCCACCACAAGAGCTTCCGGTGACTCAAAGCGCCTTTCTTGTTTGGTGAGCAGCTTTTTCCTTAGGGTTGGATGTTCCTGTTTGGAATGAGGTGTGTGTGTGTTGGGGGGGGGGTACTCATAGGCTGGATGCCCAGGAAATAATGGGTCACAAAATTCCTCCCCCAGGTCATAGAAGCAGTAATGGCTGTGGGGTAAGGAGAGACTCCCAGAGCTGCCTGCTGGCTGTGCATCCCCAGGAAGCAGCTTTCATGAGCTTTTCAGCTTTACATTGATGTGGCTACCTTAAGTCACCACTGCTGTTCAAAGGATCAGGATAAATACATAGTTCACCTGGCTAGAATTGGGTGGAAATTTAGTCTACTGTCATTGTTCTATCCTGGGTGATGAGATGTATGTCTAAATCTCTCAGGGAAGACTGCCACCTACATATCAAACTAACCTCAACTCATAGTTTTCTGGCCTTTGAAATACCTTTCTGAGGCATGTGGGGTGCTGAAGGATCACTGTTATAGATGGTGTTGTCATTGTAGAAAGGGTAAGAGGGCAATTTTAGCAAAAAGTGTATGTCCAGAGTACAGTGTATCCAAAGTAAGCACAAATAAAAATAATTTCTGCCTTGGGCAATTTTAGCAAATACTAAATTTTACATGTTATTTACACATTAAAACAAATATATGTATATTTATTGCATGAATTCAGAGGCAGATATAGCTGAAATATCAAAGATACAGAGAAACAAAGTATGGCCATTTGTCACCTAGCCAACTCCTCAGGCCTGTCTCCATGAATCCTCTGACAGAAAGTCCTCATCCTCAGCCATACCAGAGGAAGCTGACCTCCTTCCTCTTCCGTCTTTGCCCAGATAGCTCACTTCCAGAGGAAGCTGACCTCCTTCCTCTTCCGTCTTTGCCCAGATAGCTCACTTCCAGAGGAAGCTGACCTCCTTCCTCTTCCGTCTTTGTCCTGATAGCTCACTTCCCGGTTCAACTTTCCTAGAGCTAGGATTAAAGGTGTGTCCACCACTGACTTCCTTAGGCCTTGAACTCAGAGATCCAGAACTGCCTTTCAAGAGATGGGATTTAAAGCATGGGTCACCAATCACTGACCTTTATGGCTTGGCTCTGTGGGTGGCTTTGTCCTCTGATATACCAGACAATTTTTAGTAAATATAGAATATATCATCACATGTATTCATATATATTCTTCTTTAATTATTGATTTTATAATATATAGGACATATTTTATAATATATTGTATTATATATTTCATTATATATTCATATACATATGTCTATGTATGTGTGTGTGTGATCAATGATTAAAGAAGAAGCGACCATAAATTGGAGAGAAAGTTGAAAAACATGGTGAGGCTATGGGGAAGGAGAGGGAAGACTGAAATATATAAATATATAATAAAATACAATAATATTATAATTAAAACTTAAATGGGGAAAGAAAAAGCAAATAAACATGTACTTTGGAGTAATGCCTTGGATTTGTTTCTCTTGCTGGGACAAAAACGCATTAACCAAAGGCAACTTGGAGAGGAGAGGGTTTACTTCACGGTACAACTCTCAGGGCATACTCCATCACTGGGAGAAATCAGGGCAAGAAGTCAAGGCAGGACCCGATGCAGAAGCATGGAGGATGCTGCTTCCTGGCTGCTTTCTATAGCTTTTTTCTACAACTCAAGACCACCCACAATGAACTGCAGTCTCCCATATCATTCATTAATCCAGAAATTGATCCATAGGCCAATCTGGTGAGGATATTTTCTCAACTGAAAGGATATGGACTTTTTTCCGTGTGAAGAAATGACTGGGAGATACAGATATGCTTATCGAGATTTAAACATCACACAATATATACAGGTATCAAAATACCATGTGGCACTCAATCATACATATAAATTTAACGAGTCAGTTAAAATATTGTAAGAGACCAGGGGGGTGATGTGGGAATGCCTTTCTGTATGCTGCGAATCTCAATAAAGGAGCTGTTTTGGGCCATGACAGGCACCATAGAAGAAGTAGGAGGAGGAATCAGAATAGGTAGGAAAGGAAGGGTGGAATCAGAGGCAGACCGAGCTGAAGCCCAAAGGAGCAACATGTAAGGAGCACAGGTGAGCCACAGGCCACATGGCAGACAGATTAATAGAAATGGGTTGATTTAAGATGTAAGAGCAAGCTAGGAATGTGCCTGAGCCATAGACCAAACAGCATAAAGTTAATATAAGTGTCTGAGTCATTTCTGTGGGCCTGAGTGGCAGGCGGCTGGGCGGCTAAGGGGTCTAGCATGGCAGGGTCTAGGCCTATGGCCGCCTGAGACCAAAGAAACTGCACTACAACAGGGGAGATGTTTTCAAATATGATAAAAACAGTCAGAGATATCGGAGGGATCTACCCACAGTCAGTCTAGGAGGATCAGACAGTGGTAATTCATACCTTTAATCCCCGCACAGGGAATATCCCAGAGTGATACCTACACCCTTAATCCCAGCAAATCTGAGTTTGAGGTCATCTTAGTTTACAGAAGGAGTTCTAGGCTCCCAGGCAGGCAGTGGTGGGGCCACGCCTTAACTGAGCAAAGAAAGTATTTAAGGCAGGCATAGAAAGACGAGAGGCAGAAAAAGCCAAGGCTCACACTGTTAGTCCCAGCACTTGGGAAGCAGAATCAAGAAATATCTGTGAGCTCAAAGCCAGCCTGGTCTTCAAAGCAAGTTCCAGGAGAGCCAGGACTGTTACACAGAAAACTCTGTCTGGAAAAATACAAAACAAAACTGGAGGAGGTTGTGGGATATTTTCAAATATAATACGCACCTATTATCTCAATACTCTGGAGACTGAAATAGGGAGATTTTAAGTTCAAAGCCAACTTAGACAACACAACACATGCCAGGCCAGATGGGACTAGATAGTAAGACCTTGTCTCAAATAAAACAAACAAATTTCTAAAAAGTATATGTCCAGAGTACAGTGTATCCAAAGTAAGCACAAATAAAAATAATTTCTGCCTTGGGAGATTTGGAGGTGGGCAGGCAGCGATCCAGAGCTGTGAAGAGAGGCAGCCCTACAAAGGCACAGGAGGGAGGGCATGGCTTTCTAGAACAAGGATTTGGGGCCCAACTCTGTAGTTTGTAGGAAATCACCAGTGTAATAAAGTGGTATGAATTAATTGTTTCTGACCATATTGTGGTTGGTAAATGGGCATTTGATGAGATTAGAGGCAGAGTGAAAATTGGATTCTTAAAGTAGCCAAGCAAGGGGAAATGACGGTGAGGGAACATAGTGACACTAAGGATTAAAAAAAAAATGACAAGATGGTAGGTGCTAAAAGCACACTAGACAGATAGGAGGGGCTGGTCACTTATGGTGTGAATTTTATGTAAAATTTAAATCCCAATCCCTCTTCTTGCAATGTGGGGTAAGAAAAGTGTGACAAACAGATGGGCTGGGACCTGTGAGCCATCTTGAAATACACAGCTTCCAAGATTCCACACAAACATACCTCTACACCAGGAAGGCTGATAGAAGGTCAGTCGTGTGTGAGACGGTCTGGAGCCTTTGGCCATTTAAAAGTCACTCCTCTCACAAAGCTAAGGAGCTATCAACCCACTCTGAAAACCGAACCGGATGCTGCAGGGTTTGCCAGACACTGCCAGCTGTGCTCCATCCCCTGGATAGTTTTACAGTATGGAGAGCGCTACCCCATTCGGATAAATAGTTCTCAATTTCACTCTGATTCAAAGCAATCATTCAAGGGCCTAAAGGTTTATAAAAAATTAATATCGAGTAAAGGTCGTTCCTCTACAATCAGAAGACTCCCGTGGGCTAGTCCAACTTACATAGCTTATGGACTCAGGTGGACCTAGTTGGGTTTCTCTATTCTGTTACTGGCTTTGAATAAAAGATATAATCTCTAGGGAATTTGGTTTTCTCATTTTTTCTAAAAAAAAAAAGGGGGGGGACTAGGACTTGTTGTAACTCTAACAGGAGGTATCAAGATGAACATAAAGAGCTGGTTGCCAGAGGGAGACAGGAATACCTCCCCCACCCCCACCCCAAACCCCATGCAAATCTCCAACTATGGTCTACATATAACAAAGCAGAGCATGCTCGGAACAGCCTACTACCTCTTAAGGTTGCTACCCATCTGCATTCTATTTACGCCATCAGAGAACCCACCAACATTCAAAGTGAGTCTTGCTACCTTAATTAATATAATCTATATAAGCCCCCGCAGATCTGCCCAGAGGCTTGTTTCTTTGGCAGTTTTAGAATCTGTCAAGTTCACAATCAAGATGAGCCATCATAATGATCTTAGGATCAACTCCCCTGGAAGGGAAGAAAGCAGAACTGAGCTGGAGGAGAGGTTTCAATGAAAGCATCAGGCAACCTCCCAGGGAGTTTTGGAGATAGGATGGATGACTCTTTAAACTGCTCCAAAGCAGCCAAGGCCAGGTCTCTCTCTACACCTCAACTCCAGGGCTCGTTAATACCTTCAAGCCAGTGGCCACTCACTGCCTCACTGACCGAAATCCTTAACTGGATGACAGAGGGTATTACTACATTTCAAAAGTGGGATGGGATGGTACAGTGTGATGGTCTATTAACCACTGTGCTAGAAATATGTGGGCGCCTCACCAAATAGTCTCTGTTGAATGTCCTGGGGGACCTGTGGGTGGCACTTGAATTGGCAATGACTTTCCCATAAAAGCTGCTGATGACTTCAACTAGAAGCCATGCGAATGGCACACAACTGGCACACACACACACGGTGCCTACTGTCTAGATCATAACCCATAAAGAAATGGAAACTCAGAGCTAGAAAGGAACAGGGTTTAGAAGAAAGTAGAACATAGAGAATATCTATTGATCTGGACTGTAATGGGTTAGCTATGGAACTTCAGGAAGCTACAAGCCTTCACAGACCTCACTGTCTCAGTTTTCTCACAGATGAGAGTATTGCTAAGGACCGCATGGCGACCATTGCTGCTTGACAAAGTTCCGGCACTTCAACTTTGCCTATCACAATTTACCAGCACACCTTTACTTTCATTTTTAATGATTCTCACTAGTATGCTTTTCCCTTTGGGAAATGTTGTGTGGACTTTGATAAAGAATGAAATGTGTACAATGGTAGCCCTTCTAAACAGAATAATTCTTTGGAAAACTTCCCCGCCACATTGGAGCCATACAGCATGAAAACTCTGCTCACTCCCACACAAGTTAACATCAAGCTGTTTGAAAACTTAAGTAATATGTACTTGATATTCGATAGTCAGGATTTATGAATTCCTAAGGTCTACTCAGCTTCACAGTAGTATTTGTCTACCTTAGACTCTGTTCACCTTTAAGCTTTAGCTATTTGGATAAACTGAGTCATATGAGAAATTGCAATATTCTGTGGAATGTATATAATGGAAAGTACTTTTTCCAAGGCCTGGCATTTAGACAAGTCCCTATTTCTTTGAGCTTGCTAAAGGGGAGTCCAGTTCCTATCTTTGCCAAGAGGAACTTGTTGGTCCTTCATTATTAACATTTGACTGGTGCCTATTGTCAAGGTCAATGCTAGCTTCCTCAACCTCTGATCTCAAGTCACACCCCAGCTCATATGCCTCCTTTCTTTCATTAAGTCTTATGTGTAACTATAAAGTTTAAAAGGTGTACTCTTTTTTCAATAAACATGATGACAGCCATTCCAATTCACCCTCAGAACATGTCAGTCTCCTCTTTCCCCTGCCCACTCCACACATCCTCTTGGGGACCTGAACACCATTACTCCCCACCCCACCCCCCCACATTCCCATTCCCCCATCCCCACCCCTTACCAAAGCAGCTTCGTGATCCATGGTGCTGGTCAAATAGCAAAAATTCCACGCAAGAATTTCTCTTTCACCCACCAGGCCTTCACCTTAACATCCCAACCATCGTACACATCTGCTACTTATTTTTCATCTACCGCCTATACATTTACCTCTGGTAGAGGAGCTTGTCCTATTCAATATGGCGTCTGATTCCTCTATTGGACATAGTATTCGTGAGAAAGTCTTCATTCACCTCTCTGCTTCCTTTTTCACATGGCAGATGGCTCCATGCAAAATACTCTCCTTCAGCCTCAGCTCTCCAGGAAGCTAGTTTTTTACTTCAGTTCTGCTATCAACCTCAGCCAACCCCTATTTGAGAAGCTTTTTCCTTTTGTGAATAGTCAACTCAAAGTGAGTTTACTGGTTTCCTACAAAATGCCCTGAGCAGACAGAGCAGCAGTATGTTGTATCTTTGTAGTAGGAGGTTTCTGGTGCGGACTTTTGGGCCTAACCTCAAGGTTTAGACCCACAGACCCACAGACCGGCAGAGACACACAGATGATTTCATTAATTTTAGGCTGATCGGTCTAAGGCCCAGGCATATCACTTGGTAGCTCTTTACCCTTAAACTAATCCATGACTCTTATCCTGTTCAGCCATGGGGCTCCGTACCTTTTCTCACTGCAGCATGGTTGTCCTCTGCTTCTTCTGGCTTCTCTCTGGCATTCTGCTCTGTGCTTCCTGTTCCCAGAGTTTTCTTAGTCTGGTAGCCCTGCCCACACTTCCTGCCTGCCTTTGGCCAATCAGCGCTTTTTATTAAATCAGTGGGCAGGACAATTATTTACAATTTAACAACATAACCTCCCACATATCTTTATCCTGAATATTAGGATTCTATCAGTATGTTTAAAGATGATTAAATATGATTATAAAGGGATGCTGGAGAAATGGACCAAGCAGTAGAGTGGTTGCTGCACAAGCATGAAGGCCTAAATTTAATACCCATAACTCATGTAAAAAGCTAAGGATTATGGTATGTGCTGGGGATCTTAATGCTAGGGAGGCTAAGCCAGGAGGATCCCAGGGCTTGCTGGTCAGCTAGCCTTCCTAATAGGTGAATCCAAGTCCCAGTAAGAGATATTGTTTCAAACCAACTTCTGAGAAACAGCATCTGAGGTTGACCTCTGACCTCTGACTTCCCTAGGCTCATGTACCTGCCCACATATGTGCACTTAAAAAAATACACACAGATAAGCAAATGTTCAAGGCCGTTTAAACACTATCTCCGTTTTGGAAATGTCCAAGCTTTCTTCATACAAGGATAATCTTTTAGGCTTGCATAAATTATTGGTACTTATCCCTATCTGACCTGTGTTTACAGTTCCTATAGGTTCACCCTCATTTCTTCATGGCTGACAACTGGAGGCTGTGCTTTCTAATCAGGAAAATACTAACTTTTATGTCAGCCGTTCTTAGCCACAGCTATATTGATCCCACTCATTTTATTTAAATAAATATTCCTATCAAGAAACTCATTTTTAAAATGTAAATTCATTAAAAGGAATGTTATTACTAAATTTAGCTACTAGTGTGAACTGTTTTTGGATGTAGAACACACACACAAAAAAAAAAACAAATAGAGGAAAAATAAATCAAATAAATTACATTCGGGGGGGGGGAGATCTTTTGCTAATGGTTTTATTTAACAGTGTATATGCAAAGTTTAGAGTTGTGGTTCAGGCATCTTGATCCAAAACACAAGCTTATTTCTTAACACATTGAAAGGACAGCCATTAAGTAAGTTAGGATTAACATTAAGTCATTCAATGTTACTGTGTCATGTCAACTAGCCCACATAGAGCATGGTGACATGTGCCGCACACTGATCCAAGTTACTCGTGCAAAAACTATCTTGCTGGAGTGTGATGGAACATATTTAATTCCAGCACTCAGCATGCAGAAGTCCCTTGGTTCCTACGAATTCAGGGTTGGACTGGTATACACAGCACGTTCTAGGCCAGCTACGAATACATATTGAGCCCTTATCTCAAGAAGAAGTCTATTTTGACAGATGTATATGCTTATGTTGTTTATAACTGGGATCTAGGTTAAACATAGATATGCTTATCATTCACACCAAACTATGTACCTTTCAGTTCCTTTACAAGAAGGAGAAAAGTTGCACTACAGATGAATCAGTAAGAGCTGGTTCTCTATATTTTAATCAAAATGTACCTAACCCCCCCCCCCACACACACATTATGGTTGTATAAGCAAGGCCTGCATAATGTCACCACCAGGTTACATACCAATGTGAACAGGGGAAATTCCACAGGGCCCCACCCCTAGATGAAGAGCTATATGTAGTCAACGGCTGCTCGGGGAAAGGGATGATTAGTTTTCTCTATGGACGAGTTCTCACATATGATGTCCAGTCCCAAGTGGTCAGCCCTGGACACATGTACATATGAGCAATGCTAAATGGACTCAGTAAGTTGAATATACATATGTGCACATATGTAAACATAGATACACAGACATATGTACATACGTGTAAGGGTATTAGTTAAAAACAGAACATAAATTTGGGAGGGGAGACAGGTAGAATTTGGGGGAGAGCAGAATGGGCGTGATATATAGTGTTCATGAAATAAAACCGTTTTTTAAAGTGGAAAAAGGAAACTGACATTTTGCACAGCTCCTCAAAGCCATTATTTTAGTCTTCTACTTGCAGTTGAGGTGCAGATTATAGGGTAAAATAATTTTCCTTAAGCGGCACTTTGTTTTTTCAGACAGATCTTTACAGAATGTGTTTCTGAACAGTTCTCTTCTGGCTCATGGCCAGATATCTAATCTGACAAATGACCAGTTGTTCCTCTCTCGGGAAGACTTTCTCTAGGTATAGTTTAGCATGGACTCAGACTTTCAACCCTCCTGCCTCAGCTTCCCAAGTGATGGCATTACATGCATGTGCCGCCATGCCTGCTCTTGAATTGAGCTTTATAATAAGAGTGCCTGACTTAGATCAGGGATGTCTTGTTCCAAGAGCCATCCTTTGCAAAGCTCTACCACAGGAATACAAACGAGAAGCAAAAGCCAGAAGCTCTTTTCTGGAACAGCTTAGTTCTCAAATTGGACATTAGAGCCCCAACCCCCACCCCCACCCCCACCCAGTGGGCTTGTGAAAGCCAGATCTCTTAGTTCACCTGGAGTGTTCCTCTCAGTAGGTCTGGGATAGGAGCCAACTTCTTTAATTCCTAGCCAGTTCCCAGGTGCTGCTGATGCAAGGAAGTCCAGATATCACGTTTCCTGGAGCTTGCTTGACCTCAATCAATACACTTTCTTATTTCTGGGTAACTGCTCTGCAAGGCCAAGTGCATATCATCTACTGGAAAAAATTTTAAGTATATCCACTCATAGCTGGGATATTCTGTCCCAAAGGGACATTATACCTTTTGAAGGCAATTCTATGCATCTCTATTTTCACCAGGCTGCCATTGTTTTCAGCCTGCAGCCCAATGAAAAAAAATATGCCCATGAACACAAAGTGCTTTGGGTGGCTGGTACCTTGTTTAGACTTTCTATAGATGGATAATTCTATAGTTTCTTCGCTTGGTTTTGGGAGCTCTTCATAGAGTCTCCTACCCCTTCCCAGACATGCAGGATGATCATGTGTATTTATAGAATGTCTTTAAAGACATTTCTTTACTGTAGTGTAAGGCCAACCAAGTCCCAAAGAGGTTACAAGTATTAATAGGATGTCTGGAGGCCGAAGCAGCAGGCAGATGGAAAGCAGAAGATAATCTGTTAAACGTATGCTGGTGTGAGGACCATAGTCCTAGCCTTGCCCCATCTGCTTTCTTCGGGACTTTAGAGTGGACAGTTCAAAGAAGACACCAGAAAAGCATGGAGCTTATTCACATAACTCTCAGGTCAAGCATTAGGTGTCACTATGGACACCAGCTGTAAGAAGGCTGGGTTTGGATCAGCGCAATAATGGACAAGTGGGCTCCACATCACAACAAGAGAAGGAAGGGGAAATTTTAATAAGGCCAAAGGTAACGAAATTCAGCTGGGCTTCAAATATCCTTACCTAGGTCTACATTCACATGTATCTCTGTCTTTTTATACATAGAAAGGGGGAAGGGAGCCAGAAACAAGTTGTAAGGATAAAGAGCATTTGGAAATAAAATGTTTAATTCTCCCATTCCTTGCCTGTTGTAGTAGTGGGTTCGCGGGTCCCGTGCAGCCAGAGGTCCCGGACCCACAGACCTGCCCGGCGCCGCTTAGGCCCCCAGAAACGACTCAGACGCTTCTATTTACTTCATGCTGTTTGGCCTATGGCTCAGGCACATTGCTAGCTAGCTCTTATATCTTAAATCAACCCATTTCTATTAATCCGTGGGCCACGTGGCCCCGGCCCGTAGCTCACCCGTTCCTTACATGTCCTTCCTTCGGCGGCTTCAGCTCAGTCTGCCTTTGACTCCGCCCTGCTTCTCCTACCTGAACTGACTCTCCTCCCACTTTTTCTATGGTGCCCGCCATGACCCATCAAACAGCTCCTTTATTTAAAGATACAGCACACACAAATGCATTCCCACATCACTTGCCTTTTATAGCCACGCACCTTCGATGCAGCCTGTGCTTTCTTCCCATTAGAGCTCTGACTTTCCAGCCCTGGGATTATAGCTGTGGACCTCCACGCTCGGCTTCCTGTTTGTGCACACAAATCTTTTCCAAAGTAAAGAGCAGCTGGCCACCTTTATGAGCCAGAAAGACCCTGTTCAAGGACCTAAGAGCCATCTCCTTGTGGCCTGGTCCCAGGGCTGTGGTAGAAGCTGAACTTCCTCCCAAACTGCCAGTTGTGATTTTCACATGTGGAAAGCAATCAGACATAGCTGGTCACCCTGATTCGGTATGAACTGTGTGACAAAGTGGAATGTGTACTTAAGTGAAGACAGCTTCTTGCTTACAGATTGGATCTGCTTGGTCATCAAAACATGTTTGTTTCTGCCTTTGCGATCTCTTTATCAGACTGCCTGGGCTGTGACCCCACACATGGGAGTTAAGGCCCATGAAGTGAGAAAACTTTCTTGTTGGTTAATTTTGTGGGGGGAAGTATCCTGGGCTGGCAGAGGATTTTGTTTCCACTGTTTCCTCGGCAAGGTCACACAGAACTGAGTCACAAGGGAAGCACTCCATTGCTGAGGAGGCACTTACCATCAGCACCCTTGTCTTCTAGTTCCTCTGCAGAGTGGCTAAGCTCTGGAATGGCAGATCCTGTGAGAGCAACATTTTCTATTTCTCAGTAACTAGCGAAGTACTGGAAATGTGCTGGGTAGTTAAAGCAGGTTGAGCTGCTTGAGTTGGGACAATTAAATAATCTTGTTATGGTCTGAGAGTCTGAGTTGTTCCAAGCTGACATATATCCCTTTTTAGGATTGGAGATATGGCTCAGAGGTAGCATGCTTACCTGGTACACCCAAGGCCCTAGGCTCCATCCCCAACACCACCAAATAAAGAAGCTTCATTTAACTGCTGTGTAAAATGTAATCACCATGCTGAAGGAATAAGAGGGTGGACTGTTGATGGAACTCTGGTTGCTGGGGTGGGCCTCCCATGCTTTATGAGAACAGGAAAAGACTGGAAGTGATATACAGGTACTTCTCAGGTCTCCAGTTATCTGAAATTCTGTCACCTCAGGACTTTGCCAGCAAGAAAGCTATCAGCAGGCATGGCTTCTCAACCTTGTGCTTCCAGGACCATGAGCCAAAATCAACCTGTCTTTATCAGGTTCCTTAGCTTCTGGCGTTCTGCATGTTTGTTGACAAACAAAATGGACATTACGTTTATCCACAAGATGGAGAGAAAGGGGAGGGTGAAATGTGAGTGTTGGATGACTTGGGCTTGAATTTGAAGAATTCAGGAAGGCCCAACATGAATCCTAGTTCTCCTGTGGATTCTGCTTAATTCCCAGGTCACTTGTATAGGGAGACTGGGGTGTTGGCCAGATGATATAAGAGGTCTTCATAATAATGATGGCTACCACTTACACTGCCCTTGCAATAGGCTGGGAATTGTTATAAGCACTTTCCATGTGTTATCAGTCTAGGCCAGCCAGCTGTTCTCAATATGCCTAATGCTGAGTCCCTTTAATAGTTCCTCATGCTGTGGCAACCTCCCCCCAACCATATTGCTAGTTCGCAACTGTAATTTCGCTACTGTTGTGAGTCATAATGTAAATATCTGATATGTAGGTTATCTGCATGTGACCCCCTCAAAAAGGGTCACGACCCACAGACTGAGAACTTTTGGTCTAGGTCCTTCACACAATAGCTGTGTTTTACAGATGAGGTAATTGAGATTGAAGGAAGCAATTTGCTCAAAACCAGATAAGAGAGCTTGTATGCAGCAGTGCTAGGGTTGCAGGGGAGATAGTCTGGCCCCAGGTTCTTTTCATTAAAGTGCCCAATCTCTGAAGAGGGGCACATTACCCCCTGACCAGCCTCCACTGGATCCTTTCTTATTCTTCACAGATGCTTTCTTTCTGACTCAGCTCTTATATATATTAACATCCCAAGGGAGACTCAGTGCCATGGACACTTCAGATGAAGCCTTGCTCTGAGAGGATGTCCAACTGGGGGTCTGGACAGGAAAGAAAGGCCTCTGTAGGGCAAGAACCCAACTGTGAGAGGGACCACAGAAGACAGGGACAGATCTGAGATGTCAAGGACCCTGCAGGACACTAATACATGGGGAGGCTAGGACTTCTCTGGACCACAGGAGTCCCGCTCAGGTCTGTGTTGGTTAGTAGATGTTTCTCTATTCCTGGGCAGGAAGATGGGGTGAACTCTTATCAACTGACACTCATTCACTGGGCTGCTATGAACATTTTTTGAGTATCTGTTGTATGCTTATGGATGATGAGTGAAGCCCAGTTGATGTTCCACCCAGAGATGCCCTAGACATGTGCCTACCAGCAACTTTATATGCACACATTCAGTGGACTCTAGATATTATCTTTATTTCTTGGCAAGCCTTAAGGGAATGTGAGCACCGGTGGGTCCTCATGGCCTAGCAGGGCATCCCTGTGCCTGGCAGCGCTTCCAAAGGCTCCAAATGATGCTGCTCCTCCTGGACAGCCTAAGAGCAGTGGGAACAGAGTGCTTGGCTACCTCTGATCCTCCTTCTCAGGGGACCCCCAAGAGCCCCCTCCTCCCCCATGCTTCCTTATAGTCTCTGCTTCTGTTCACTGGGTGCCTACCTCTCCCCTGTCATTCTGGGTTTCCAGGGTGCTCTGGGACTGCCCCATGGATTTCTCCAGCTCTGTCTTCAGCCTATAAGAAAAGCAGAGAAAAGGGAACAAGCAATGTCCCAGGGCATCAGGGGAGAGAGAGTCAAGACCGAGGCCTGAGGATATAAGACCCAGACTGAGGCTCTGCTCCTCCTCTTACCCACAGTCCCCAGGGGTGTCCTGGGCTTCCCTGGCCATCTGCAGGCGCCGCTCCACTTCCTGAAGCCTGGCACACAGCAAAGTCCCTGCAGGCAGTGGCTGCACATCAAGTCGGGTTCTCTGAGGCCATGTGTCCCACCGCCCATCACTTCCCAAGCCTCACTCTCCATCAGCAGCTGATCTTTGCTGCACTCCATTGCCCTGATCTCTTGCGTCAGTCGCTGCTGAAGGACCTGTGGGGATAGAGGCCTCTGTCCTGACTACACCTCCAGCCCATCCCTCTCTGTACTTTTGACAAAGTCCCTCCCTACACTAGGTCATTCACTCACTTTTTTAACTCTGTTGTCACTCCGTGTCTAGGGCCTTCGGAACATGGAGCAGATGACAGCCAGTATTTTACAACAATATTTTACAGTATTCTACCAAATGAATAACTCTGTGTTGGGGACCCCACTAGGCAAAGTCAGTGGGGTGACTGGCTGTGGATACTGGTTGTTTTCTGTCTGTAATTTCCTCAAATGCCTCTCCTACGTCTCCCTAATAAGATAACTGTGGGGTTCTTTACACCTTTGAGCATACTTATCATTGTGGATAGTCAAGCCTGATGTATAGAAATAATGCCAGAATACTCTTCTTTGCTGGTTCAGGAAAGTAACAGTATTCTCAATCTCAAAAACAATCAACTTTAGACTTCAGAACAAATTTCAGATGGACTAAACTGTTCCTGCAGAAAATATACAGAGACTAACTCCCAGGTGTTGTTTATTGCTAAATCAAGGCCAGGCTGTTTTGAGACATATCCACCCCTTGCCTTGCTATAGTTGACTTTCTTCATGTACCCTGACCACTCAAGTTTCAACCTGCTACTGTTATTGTTATGTCCTGAATTTCAGTGTCATTTTCTGTCTGGGAAAAAGTTAACATATAAGGCCAAGCGTTTGTGCTGGCCGGTCTTTGTGACCTTACTAGCCTTAAAAAAACTGTATGATTTCACGTGTTATGACAATGGGTTGGGCTCTAAAAATGTAGTTCGTAATTGTCCAGAGTTTGGCTAAGGTGAGGGAGCAGCAGCATTGCAGGGGGGAATAGAGAAGGAGGGATGAGTGTGTGTGAATGAGAGTGCGTAAGAGCAGCAGTGAAGTAGGGATGAAGCTGTGCAGAACGTGAGTCTGTGCTGAGGGAGGGATGAAGAGGAAGCCTAAAGAGAGGGTGAGAGATGTGAGCGAATGAATGGATGAGAGAGAGTGAGTGAGCAGAGAGTGAGGGAATGATGTAGAAGAAGCATATATGTGTGAATGAATGTGAGAGAGATAAAAGCATGTGAAGGAGCTGTTGCTCTGTGTGGGAACTATGCAAAGAGCTGTATGAGAATGTGGAAGAACAATGTAAAATGGTATATGGCAAGAGAGCTGTGTATTTGATGAATAGCTGTAGCTGTACAGAGATTAGTAACTGTATGGAGGCAAGGAAGATAAAATGGTATAAAAAGGAGATGTAGAAAAGAATGTATGTAAAAGAAATATGTGAAGTATATGTAAAAGACATGAAGATAGATATAGATATGTATAGAGATGTATGGCCATATGTAGAGTAAGATATGAAGGGGCGTGTATAGAATGCAGCAGTGCAGAGATATGTAACTGAATGGAGAACAAGAATCCGAGACCATTTCTAAGAAGTAAAAGAGAATGTTACCATCAGAAGGAATGTATGTTTCCTTATTTTACCAGTCAGTTAGAGATTTATTCATAATTATCCCAGATAAAAATGTTTCCTATCCTATCCCTATTCCCTTTATTACGCAGAAGCAGATCCTGGGAACTCGCCTCTCATGGTCTGCATTACACTTCATGCCAATTTCTCAGAATCTATTTCTTACAACTCTTCTGACCCCACTTCCCACTTGTTCTTTAAATGTTCCAGTTCAGCCTTTCTCAAGAATGCATGCTGATCTTCACTCAAGTGCTCAACAGATGTGGTCAGATGCCAACAGGTCAGAGATGGTACCCCAGGCTTACAGCATCTATCTGCTCTGCTTTCATGGCTGGATGCTGGGTATGCGTTCCCCTTCCCCTAAGAAACATGAGGTAGAAAGGGCCTTTTGGTGTCCCGCTGCCTCTCCCTGCATACACTGCTGCCTGGTGCTCCCATCTGCAGTTGAAGGAAGGTTTTCTCAAGGTTCCCATGGTCCATTTTGAGGGAAACACAGAATCCACAAAAGCTAGGACAACAGCCAGCAAAGGATGCTATGTATGGAAGTGAGGGGCGGAGAAGAACAGCCAGTTGTCAGGCCAAAGGTAATAGGAAGAAAGAAGTCAGAGTCTCTCCCAGGGCATTGGGGATGGGACCATCCACAGGCATGCTAAAGCCTTGGGAGGAGTGGAGGTTGGAAAGGACATTGCAGCTTACATGGAACTCCCAGAGGTCCTTGCGCTGACTCGTCAGATCCTCCAGTTGCTCCTTAGCATTCAACCTGTGGACAGACACTCGGCCTTGAGAAGCTGTGGCCAGGACCCACTCAGCAGTCATGTCTGGGGCCTGAAGGTCTCTGGCCTTTGGGTTTTGCCCCACGCTCCCCTTCCAGGGTCTGTAGAAGCTTCCAGTCTTCACCACCCCGTCTCATGCAAGCTCCACTCCCACTCTACTTAGGTGCCCACCAGACTCCAGGCTTAGAATAATAACTCCAGCTTCCTCAATTGGACAATTGGACTGTATGCTTCCTGGGAGACTGCCAGAGCCCTTGCCCTTTCCAAGATTGCTTCTCTTTCTTTCATTACAAGTGTTTGTTCCCCTCTGGAAAACCATCTTGTTGCCCCTACAAATGTGCCTTCCCAAGAAACTGTTTGAGGGTATGATTGGTCAAACTGTTGAATTTATTCTATCACCACCACTAATGGTCAGCGAACGATCCTGTCTTGGTGCTGTTTTACTGAAGGGAAACGAAGGGTGGGGATCCATGACTCACTGTGCCAGCTCTTGCTCCTTCCTCCCCTACCTGGGCCAGAGCTGGGAAGGACTCTTACCACCGAGTTTCACTTTCCCTCTCTTGGTAATGCTTCTGGAGAATTATCAGAGCCTCTGAGAAGAAAGCAGACAACACAGCCCTGATGAGGGACCTTGGAGGAACAAGGTCAGACAGTGTCTGGGAGCCCCGTGTGACCTTGGACATTGGTGGGCACTCACAGGACTTGGGTACATTCTCCATGTGAGTATCTGGGGGAGAGCTGAGAGAAGCCCCATGACCCAGCTTTCAGTGGGACCCCTGTGGCTTCTGGGGGTGGGGGGAGCGTGTGGACTTCGTGAAGAAGCAAGGGGAAGAATAAAGAAGAAAGGTAAATACCTTGCTTTTTGCACAAGACCTCCTCTAGGTGTGTTTTCTCTTCGTTCACTGGAAAGCATGGTGACCCTTTCAGCCCCTAGAGGCTACACCCCATATCCATCCCCACTGCCATTTCACTCAAAGGCAAAATCACACAGGAGGGAAGCGAGGTACCTTCTTCCTACCCTGTACATCTTCCACAGCCCCCTCCCCCGATCCCTCCCCCCCACACCCTTACATCTGTGTTCTCTGTAAGAGAACACTCAAAGGAGCGACTACACCAAAGAACATACAAGGCATCCTCAAAGAAAGGGTGAACAATATATTAAAGAAGCAAAGATCGCGTCAGGTAGAGAGAGGCTTCGAAGAAAGAAATCATGGGAAAGCAGATGGGGGGAGAAGGGGCTAGCTGAGCTGTGACCTGAGAGATAACACGGTACAGTGGGCAGTCTGCACTGTACAGGCTGAGATGACTGCAGGTAAGGACACAGCCTGGCTGGGCGAACGCCCTGAGTCACGTTTGGAAATGCCAGCAGTGGTCAAGGGATCTGTGGATCTCTCTTTTGGCCCCACTTACAGGAAGCAAGTTCCTGATGCATGGCCTCCTGGAGTGCCTGAGCCTCTCCCAGTTCCTCGCTGGACCTCTTCTTTGCTGGACCAGAGGAAGGAAGAAGGGATTGTGTGAGCACAGCCCTGATGATTGTCTGCAGCTTATGACATGACTTATTCTTCTTTTCGGACAGCCCTGGGTGGAAGGTACTCACAGTCCAGGCTCCTTTCTGCTGGTATCAACTGATCAGTCTAGGTTCCCAAATTTACCTTGCTGCAGTTCATTAATTCGATGAATCAGGTCCTCAATCTGGGGTTCCAGGCTTCCCTCTGAAGAAAGAAGGCAGATTGAGCCAGAAAAGACAGGTGCTTGGCTGTCCCAGGCAGCGGAACTGGGCTGCTATCTGATGCTGTTTCTACTGCTAGCCACCCACAGACTAAACTGGAGCACCTGCTTTGTGTTGGAATCTTGCAGGGGGGGGGGGGGCTATGACTCAGTGGAGGCAGTACTAGTTACAAAGGTAACATAAGGTGGACGCCCTGCACACTGTGAGGAGGGTTGTATAGAGCAGGAGTTCCTCCAGATAGTGGGAACAAATATTAATCTCTTAGAGTGGGAGTGGGTAAGGCCCCCATCCAAAGCCACAGAGAATGGGTAAGCAAGTAGGAGGAGCAGAGAAAGCAGGAAAGCAGGTCCTGTGGGACTACAGTGGAGGTTTGTAGCTGCAACTCCAGTGTGGTGAAAGCTGGGGGAGTCCTCCCATGGGCCCCACCCTCTTCAAAGGGGACAGAACAGGCTGCCTGCCATTCCTGACTTCCTGCCTTCTAGTGTCATGAATGCAGAGGGCTTTTCAGTGACAGGTGGCACCTTGCAGGTTCTCAGTGTCTTTTTGGAAAGTCATTTCTGTCCTCACAGCCCATTTTACTTCTCTTTCCTCTTGCCTCATCATGCTCTAGATCAAAGCCGAGTCATAGGCATTGCTATTTAAAGCTGCTTTATATTTGCTGGGTCTTGCTGGCAACCCCTAAAGCAATCTGGGGTTCATAAGCTTAGCCCTGGACTTTTCTAGATGACGGACTCCATATCTAGGTACTTCTAGAAGAGGAGCTGTCTTCCAGGGTGCATATCACAACTGCCAAACATCTCTGCAGCCCAGGGAGACAGGGCACCTCATTACACATCTCTATATGCAGTTTCTACACAACAATTTAGTCCAGGCAACAGCTGCAATGAACTGCAGGAGGTAGAGAAGGAGATGGAAAAGGGAAGGTTCCCTTTTGTTTGAAGTAAATCAGTGGATACAGCAGTTGAAGCTCAGACTGGGCTGGTGGGGCAGGAAGGTCTTACTTCAAACCCAATATTTGATCAAGCCCTTAAAAAATGCCAAGGGCAAAATACTCTGTATTGTCTTTTGCCCTTTGTGGGTTTAAAATGGAGAAGAAGTATACACCCATAAATGTTTATTTTAAAAGAATCTCTGGAAGACACTTAATCATTTAAAAACTGCTGCTATGGGGAAGTAGCTCAGTAGTACAGTGATCCCGGATTCAAGTTGCAGAACTAATAAATAAATAAATACTGTAGCTAATCTTTGGGCCAAGTGTTGTTTGTTTTGCTCTTTTGGGGAGCCCACCACCCAGTTCCCAAATAAATCACATACAGAGGCTTATTCTTAACTATAAATGCCAGGCCTTAGTTTGGCTTGTTTCTCACCAGCTTTCTTTAACTTTAATTATCCCGTCTATCTTTTGCCTCTGGGCTTTTACCTTTCTCTTACTTCTGTAATCTTACTTTCATTTTTACTGTGTGGCTGGGTGGGTGTCTGGGTGTCTGGCCCATAGTGTCTGTTCCTAGTGTCCTCCCTTCCTCATCTTCTTGTTCCTTCTTCTCTCCCAGATTTTTCCTTTAGTTATACTCTGTCTGCCAGCCACAGCTACCCTTTCTCCTGCTTTGCCATTGGCCTTTCAGCTCTTTATTAGACTCGGAGATGTTTTAGATAGACAAAGTTACACAGTTTCACAGAGTTAAATGCAACATAAACAAAAGTAATACACCCTAAAATAATATACAACAGTAGGAAAATCAATGAACAGATATGTTGTTAGATGGATGGATGAATGGATAAAAATAAATGGCTTGAGGAATGGAGTTTGTGTGTGTGTGTGTGTGTGTGTGTGTGTGTGTGTGTGTGTGTGTGTGTGTGTAGGAGAGAAAGATAAAGAGAGTCTATGTGCCCCTGTGTTGGAGGACTTTCCATTCTCTTTTAAGACTTTAAATTTTTAGCTGTGGAACTTCATTTTCAGCTCAAAGAATAAAAACAAATAAGAATAAGTATGTGCAATAAGATGGTTTTCCAGGCTTGTGAGTTGAGGATTTTAGATTCTAACCCTGTTTGCTTGACTCAAAATTCAAGACTCAGACACAGGACACCAAACCTTTCTGCAGCTTTTTCACCGTTTCCAGCAAGTCTTCAGTTTTACTCAAAGATGTGGCCTGCCCTGGAGAGACACAAACCAGAATTACAGGATGCAGAGGGAGTAAGGGCAAAGTCAGGACAGACATAGACCCTGGGATTCTGTAGATGATCCCGGGCTACAGCCAAGGCTGGGCTGAAGGTCAGGTTTCCACCACAGCACGGCACTGGGGAACCCTGTTCTCTGGAACTGAGGATCATGGCATTTATTGGATGAATCAGTTTCTCCACAAGAGAACAAAAGACACTCGAATTCCCCTAATCAGACTTAGAGAAGAATAAACATATTCTTGACTTGCTGCTGTTCAACGTCATCATGAAGTGCTAATCCACACATCAGGGAAGGCAGATTACATATTTTTTCTTTAAAATTAATTACAGCCATATTTTGTAAATTCTAATGAACAAATGGGTCTAGACATGGCTATTCACTCTGCTAATACATATTTATTTAACTTACGTGTGTATGTTGCTGTACATATGTGTAAGTTCCTCTGTGTGGAAGTACATTTGTTTATGTGGGCAAAAAAATTAGGCCGGAAGTCAACTTCACTGTCACATTGTATTTTGTGTGTGTGTGACATAGTCTCCGGCTGTAAATAGGGCTGGCCATGTCAGCTACACTGGCTGGCCAGCTTGTGTCTGGAAATCATCTAATCTCCAATCCTCATCCCTACTCATCATCCTGTGCTGGGGTTACAGACTCTGACTGCTATACATGTTATGGTACCTAGGGATCTGAACTCAGGTCCTCACACTTACACAGCGTGTGCTTTACCCACTGAACCATCTCCCCAGTCTCTAGTCATTTTAACCAGAAAGAAGGGCGTATTAGGAATCTCTTGGTATATAACCAGAACACTGTTTATCAAGCAAAAAAAAGACCTGGATGAGGTATTTGGTCCTACCCCAACTTGATATGTCATGTTTTATTGCTATCAAAGGGAGGCCTGCCTTTTTCTACATAGAAATGGAGGAGAAATGGGTGGGTGCGTGGGTACAGAAGATAGATGAAGGAAGGACTGGGAGGAGACAAGAGGGGAGGGGAAACTGGTCAGGATGTAAGACAATGAACAAACAAACAAACAAATAAAAAGACCTCATCCCCCAAATGGAATTACACCAAGCAACAAGATTTTAACATTTTTTAGTACTAATCCGGATGACATACAAAAGACAGGTGAACATAGTAATGATGCTATTGGAAATCTACTCAATATTATGAAGACTAGGAATCAACACACACACACACACACACACAGAGAGAGAGAGAGAGAGAGAGAGAGAGAGAGAGAGAGAGAGAGAGAGAAAGAGAGAGAGAGAGAGAGAGAGAGATGAGCCATAGAAAGATTGGGAGAAATCCCCTATATTAAGAAAGACTTGTACCCACAGTTTTCAGGCCTCACTTGAGGCAGGAACAGAACCCCTCTCCAGAGGACAGGACCCAGAGCCCTCTGTTTGGCCCGGTCATGTCCTCCTCTCCCCTCAGACTGTTTAGAAGCACAGGAAGATGGTGGGAAATTTACTGTTGTCCTTGACAGAAATGGTAACTTGTGGCTTTGATCTTCTCTCCAATTTACAGTTTGGTGTCGCAGTTTATTATGTGTGGGCTTCATTCCTGTCTTGGTTAAACTCCTTAGTAACCTCTTGGCCTCAAAAATATTGAGCAGCTGCATTACCTATATCCCCCTCCTTATCACCACTGTAATTGGTTATGCATTAAGAGATATTCCCATCAGTAAAATTAACAGGATGCTCATCCTTGAAGTTGAAGAACTCAACAGTCAACTCTGTTTTAGGTGTAAAGATCCTAAGGCCAAATATTTGTAAGCTTGGGGCTGAATAATTTTGAACATAATTACACTGAGTGTCCTTTTAATAACAAGTATTTGGAGGTAAAGACATGAACATTGAGCTCTAAGACTGAACTCAGTTAATATTGTGGATTTTTCCAACATGAGTTTGAATAGATAAAAGACATAAAAAAAGAGAAGGACCCATGTCTATATAAATGAACTACAATGGACTCATTTGGGTCCTGATTTAAGCAAATGCATTTTTCATGATGCATACTTCTATATATGTTTTAGCATGAGCCCATATCACTTTAAGAATTCAAACATTCCTAGGAAGAAGTCCATAAATTCTTGAAATCAATAATAAAAGCTTAAATCCCAGTGACCTGCTCCTTTCCATAGAAAATGGACAGGGAAGGAAATATAATCCATAGATTATAAGCAGAAAGTGCTTCTCCATAATAGGAAAGAAAGCCCCTAAGCCTCAGACCCCAAGCTCCCCCAGTCCCTCTCCTTAGAAGTCATTCAGTGATCCAACCTGTGTATTGATATACAGGCAGATATCCTTCCTCCACAAACAGGACACTGGCATACAGGATGTCACAAATCTTCTATTTTTCATTTGACAAGGTATACTGATCAGTTTTTCTGGTGGCGTGTAGTCTTCCACTAGACATATGCCATAATTTAAGAGCAGTCTCCTACTGTTATCTATAGGTTGTCTCCTTCATGGCCATAAATGATGCCATGGTTATGGTTTTTTTTTCTCAGCTGCTGAGACAAAGTACTATAAAGTAGGTCTTCCCCTGGTGTCTGTCATCACATGCTATACTGTATATCACTGTGTTCCATATTTTTTTTCTCTTGTAAGGATAGTTACCACTGAAGTATGCTCCACCCTAAGCCCTCATGACCCATCTTCAGTACTTCTTTCTGCAAAGATCCTATATGCTGGTTAGTTTGTATTTTGTTTTGTTTTGATGTGTATGAATAAGTACCTGCATGCATGTTTGTGTACTACATGTCATGTGCCCAAAGGTTGGGAGTCAGATTCACTACCTGGCATCATAGGAGGCTGTGAGTTGCCATGTGGGTGCAGCCAAGTGCTGGATCATGGGGAAAAGCAGTCAAGTGCTCTTAGCCACTGACGGCTCTCTCCTGCCCTGACAGTTTTAATTATCAACTTGCCACAACCTAGAATCACTGGAGAAGAAATCTTCAATTGAAGAATTACCTAGATCAGGTTAGCCTCTGGGTATTTTGCTAGGGAATTGTCTTTACTGTTAATTAATGCAGGAGGGTCCAGCCATTGCGGTACTATTCCAAGTTAGGGGTCCCAAAAAAAGAGTAAAGGTCCACTGAGATCAGGGATTAGGAAGGCAGCATGGCTGCATGGTTTCACTCTGCTCTTGGTGCAGATGTGAGGGGTGACTGGCTACTTGAGTGACTTTCTGCACTGACATCCCTGCTGGGGTGAACTATTGATGTGGGAATGCCTTTCTGTATGCTGTGACTCTCAGTCTTTAAATAAAGGAGCTCTTTTGGCCTATGACAGGCACCATAGAAAAAGTAGGAAGAGAAATCAGAGCATAGGTAGGAGAAGTGGGGCGGAGTCAGGCAGATTGAGCAAGCCATGCAAGGAGCAACATGTAAGGAGCACAGGTGAGCCATGGGCCACGTGGCAGACAGATTAATAGAAATGGGTTGATTTAAGATGTAAGAGCAAGCTAGCAATGTGCCTGAGCCATAGGCCAAACAGCATAAAGTTAATATAAGTGTCTGAGTCATTTCTGGGGGCCTGAGTGGCGGCGGCGGGCTGCTAAGGGGTCTCGGGTGGCAGGTCTGTGGGTCTGGGCCTCAGGCTGACCGGGACCAAGAAACCCCACTACTACAGACTATAACTAAGAACTTTAAATCAAATAATCCCTTTCTCCCCTAAATTACTCTTTATCAGAATAGTTTATCCCAGCAGCAGAAATGAACCTAAAGGCTTGCTTTCAAATAAGGTCAGTTTTCTGCGCTTATTTTTTTATCCTGTAACAACTTCATACATATATGTAATGTATTATACTTTGAGGCTTTGATGGACCCAAGTCAGAAAAGGGGGGGTCACACTTTTATTTCAATTAGTTAATTTTGGGGATTATTTCTGGGGAGTCTGACAAATCCTTGGCCCTGCAGGATGTTAGTAGCTAAGCTACATGGCCAGCTTCTGGGGTACACTTTTACCTGGTATTCCATCCAATATGTGCTTCTGCTTTCATTGGCCTGTGCCTGCTAGATACATCTGAATATTACTTAGAGGCTAAGTGCCACATCAAAGGCTGTGCTTATCATTAAATTTGACCAACAAAACAAAACATTCCAAGACATTCTTATCTCCTCTGGATCCAAATCTTCATTCCTAAGAATGCATCTTAAAGACATCATTAAGAGAGGTAGACAAGATCTTCACTGCTTCATTGTCTACAATGTTAACAAAGGGAAGTACCCTGAAGACACCAAAGAATTAATTACAGCGCACTGGTAAAATGAAATTCTTTACAGCCATTAATAGTCACATCGTACAGTGGTTTTCTTTTTTGTTTTTTACTCTGTGCTCATCTTGTTGAAATGTGGGTGTTTGTTCACCTTCTTAGCATCCTTTTGTCTCAATGAGATCTATAACTTGTTTGCTTTTGCACTTTAATCTTTTACTTAGACACTGATGGTAGAACATGATATTAAAAGTGTGTGGGATGAAGAGATGGCTGAGAGGTGACAAGGGCAGAAGTACCACTCTTCTAGATGACCTAAGCTCAGTACCCAGCACCCACATCACATGGCTTACAACACCTGACTCCAGCTACAGGGGACCCAATACCCTCTTCTGGCCTTCTCTGGCATCTGTGCTCACATGCATATGCGCCCCCCCCCCCAACATGAAATTAAGTAAGAACTTTTTAAAGTCTCATTTCACCAACATGCCCCTTCTCAGAATTAACCGCTGTCAGCAGCTCAATGGCTATATTTTCACTCTTTCGAAAAAAATATTTCATGTGCCACTTATTTTAAAAAATTAATACCCAAATAACATTCTAAAAATCCAAACACTACAAAATCTTCAAAGAAATGATAAACCTCCCCTTCTTTTTGGCCCTGAATCTCAAACAAACATCTCTGAGAAGTTGATATATATCCCCCTGAAACATTTTTATTATTTAAAATAACTTTAATATTTTGCATAGAAGGAAAAGCTTGTAACAGAAAAAGGTGTTTGCCTAATTTTATAAAAAAAACTTTCAAAGTGAGAATGTCATGATGTGCCCTAATACACACAGTCTGTTAACATACACCCATATTTGCTTCTTCTGTTACTATAATCACATGCAGTGTGACTGGTAATCATCATGTAGTGTCTCCAATACTCAGACCATGTATAATGTTTTGTAACTAGCCCATGCGTTCTTCAGCTGGCCTTTGCAACTGCTTCCGCAAAGTATTCTATCTGTGGTTTTCCTCTTTGCCTTTTAACAACTAGTCATAAGACTCCTGATGAGTGATAAAAACAATTATTTTTAAGATTTTAACTTTGTTTTACATATTTGAATGTTTTGCCCTGCATGTGTGTCTATTCACCATACGTGTGCCAGATCCCCGTGGAAGTTAGAAAAGGGTACCAGATCCTCTGGAACAGGAGTTAGAGATGGCTGTGAGCCACTGTGTGGGTGCTGAGAATCGAACCTGGTCCTTTGCAAGAGCAGCCAGTACTCTTAACTGCTAAGTCATCTCTCAAGCCCCCAAGTAATAAGAAAATCTGAAAATTTTAATGTAAAAAGCTTTAAATTTAATATCTTTGTGAATGTAAAAGCTTTTTTGTTACAAAAGAAAAGAGCCTTTGGAGGCTAAGTCGCCTTTAACATTTTATTTTGAAATTATTTTAAATGTACACAAAAGTAGAAATAGGCTGGGCACTCTATCAGATCCTCCATGTTTTGAGTGCTTTTCAACTGTAAGTTGCAGATAATATGACCCATTAATACTTAATACTCCAGTGCATATTTCCTATATACACAGACTCCAAGTGACTGCACACAAACCGCTAAAACCTGGGTGTTAACATTGCTCCAACGCTAACGTATAATCCTCAGGTGCTGCTCAACGTTCCCTTCCCTTTCATACCTTAAATGACATATTACTACCTATTTTTCTAAGAGATAAATAACACAGTGAATCACAGAAAGCCTCCATTTTGCTCCCCTCCACCAAATCCAGGCCTTTCCTTATCCAGCTATCAATGTGTGCTTACCTCGGATACTTTCCAAGAAGCTGTTCTCGACCACCTCTCCTTTCTTGTTTCAATCCCAAGTATTCAATAATAAACATAAAACTTCTGGGGCCCATCTTTTATAATCAACAATTATATCAGCAATAATAGCAACTGAAAATTATGTTTCTCCGCCTCTTTAAGAAAACCTGCAATCTGCAAGGCTATCCCTAGATTTGATCATTTTTGTAATCACTTAATATCTACCTGTCAGTAAATCATCACCGACCGCCCTTGGTCCATGTACTTGTGTAGTCAGTCTCCTGTGATTACATAGCATGGAGGCTACTGATATGGAATAGCATCTGGTAAAAACATAAACCTCCACCAGAAGGCCTGGATGTCACTGCTGCTGAGTATGACCCACCTAAGCCCAATCCAAAAGCTAACCAACATAACTTGATATGCCTCCCAATTTCCAACTTTCTCTAGTGACAGCCAAGTCCTCCATTACTTAAACTTTGAGGAATTTGAAAGGATGATGTTAAGTTTTTAAATCTCTGTGGCACTGTATCAGATACCTAATAAAATGTGGTTCCTTGCTGTCTAATTTTTATTCTTGGAAAACTGGCACTCAACATGTGAACAATTTAAGACAAATTCTGTTAAAATGATTTCACCATTCACTCATTTAAAAAAAGAAAGTTCCTGTGTACCAAGCACCAAGCAGGTGTTTCAGGTGCTCAGGGAAACTACAGGTCTTGTTCTTGAAGGTCACACCCATTGTTTTGAAATCTGAATAGACAGGTCTGGCAAGATGCTGCCTCCCGTGTTTGGTCATGTTGGGACAGACCTAGTGTGCAATATAAAGAAAAAGTCTCAACACCCATTTAAGCTGGATCACGGTCACTGGTCATGCTCTTTTCTCTAATTTAGGATGTTAAGTAATTTTCTATAATTAAAACAAGGATCCTCTTCTTGTGGACTTACCATGAGAGGTATTTTGTTTCGAAAGAAGTGTAATTTCCAGTAGTTTCTAGGCTTACTACATCTCCAGGTCCCTAGGGATAAGCTGTCAATACTTAAGTCAAAACAAATCTGAAAAAAGTGTCAGAAGATCATTCTCTAGAGCCTTGAAAAAAAAAATCCACGTAATAATCATCTAGGCTGGCTGTGAGTGACACTGAGGAATTCCTTCCCTTAGCTGTGTAGCATCAGGGCAGTTTTTGTGAGAATATCACTATCCCTTCCCAATTTGCCTAGTAATGGGTCCTGAAAAGAACTATGTAAGTATTTAATAAGGTCAATAAAGTTGGCAAGTTAACCTAGGCGATGAGAACATACATGTTATTTATTTCCACTCTGTGGAAAAATTTCAATAGGCTAACAACATTTCTTTCTTAAAAAAAAAAAAAATTACTCTCAATCACTCTAGTGGGCCAAGGCCTCTCTCCCTTCTACCCTGTGGGCCCTCACTACCTCCGGTGTCCTTAGTCTCCTCAGGTTCCAGCCACTCCGCCATCACAGGCTCCAGCTCCGCAGCCATTTCCCAATGTGGGGGAACTGCGCATGTGCCACAGAGGAAAAGCAGCACGTGCTGCTATAGACGTGGTAGGAAAACAGGGGGCGGGGCGACACAGGCATCTGCTCTGAGCAAGCGCAGAACATCGTTCGCGCACCTATGCACAACCACAGGGCCATATTGCTAAGCAAGGCTGGAAGTTGAGGAGGGTTGTGCGTACACAAGCTCTTTAAGGGTTCTTCTTCAGGTTCCTGCTGCAAGCGGCCACAACAGAGTTCCAAAATGGCCTAAAGAAAGTTACCTCACTTGAGTAGAAGAAACCTTGAGGCTAAGCGCGTCTTCACAAAGCTGTATCCCGGCCACTGGGCGGAGTCCAGTGGCATGTGTTACACAGGTGGACACTGGAGGCAACCAACCTTCTTATTTATTCACGTAAGAACCCGCCCACCCCAATTGGTGGGGCTTAGTTTTTTGTTTGCTTGCTTGCTTTTTGTTTTTTAAGGTAGGAAAAAATGGAGTACAAAAAAAAAAAGCATATAAGGGACAGAGGAATGTCTTGTGCGATCCAACTTTATCCCCTTCTGTAGTTTTCTTTAAACATCTTTAGGCTGGTTTCAAGCACAGGTTAGCCCTGCATTCCAAATTCTAGAGCCCTTGTGGGTTACCCACCCCTACCCTGAGGTCAGTCTCAGCCCAGTCTCAGGTCTGCTTGGAAGATGGGCATGGTAGCATTCAGGTTAGGTAAGGAGGTGAGGCAGAGGAGGCTTTTGACTGTCCTAAATGTGGAGGTGCATGAGGGGCTCAGAGGGCAACCTGTGCCTCTGGCTGCTGTCACCCTTCTCCCATTTGTGGGCAGACTCTGAAGTCTTGCCCATCGGCCCAGGGAAACGGGGACCAGCCCCACACAGACTTCTACCCACATTTCCAGAGTAGAAACAGAATTTAAAAGCCAAATGTGGTCACTCCAGCAGTCATTCAGAGTCCAGTGAATAAGCCATTGTTGGGGGCCTGGTCCGCCACGGTGGAGGGGGGCGTGGAGTACTTGGGTGGATAGCGGATGAAAAGCCGGTCCTCTTCCTTCCTCACCCAGCGCAGGAGCTTCGTCACTACTAAGATGGCACCTGCTTTGGTTACAAGGGGGCTGAGGCAAGTATAGAGTTCAAATTTGGAGGTCACCTGGGGAGACAGGGAAGAGATAATCAGATGGGCTAGGACTGGCCATGAGCAATCCTGTGTTCCCAAGCCCAAACCCTATGTGCTCCTTCCTGTAGCTTAGACATGCTTGGCAGCAACTGGATATGGCTTTCTGGCTACGGCAGGCAATCTGGGATTATCCTGTCAAAGGCAGACAAGAGGCCAGCTGGATCATTCTGTGTATGTGTGATTCTCAGTTTGCTTACTTGTGGACCACAGGTAACAATAACACTAACACTCAATATTCAGCGGGATTTATGACATACAAGGCTGGCGGATGTCCTGCCTGTGTTTCCATCATTATAGCCTTGTACAGAGTAGTCCTCACACCAACCCGAGACCCGACTCCACAGGTCTCTGGTATCTTCCCACTGTTCCCCTGATGTTCTCTTTCTGCCCCAGTAACTTTGTCTTTCTTTGCTGTTCCTCAAAAGCAGCCAGCTTCAGACTTGCCTCAGATATACAGTCCTTTCTCTATGCATAGGCAGTTCTTCCCCCAGGCATCCGGGCAGCTCACCACCTTTTCTCCACTGGGAAGCCACCTTTTCAGCAAATCTTCTCCCAACCACCTGATTAAAACCCTAGACCCAAGACTATATCTTGGCATCAAAATGTCAGCTCTTTAGAAAAAGATAGTAAGTCTCCTTGGCAAAATCCAGGAAGGATGTACTGAGAAATAAGCTGTGCTCACATGACAGAAATGTGCCAATGGGAAACAGGGCCCAGGGTAAATTCTAGGAAATATTTTAGACTACTGAATTCAAGAGAAATCTCATGAGGCCATATTTACATAAAATAACATAGATATAAATAAAATTTGGGGTCAGTGAGATGGCTCAGTGGATGAAGACACATACCACAGAACCTGACAACCTGGTAGGAGAGTACGGATCTCACAAGCTGCTCATGACCTCTACACTCACCACATGTGTGCACGCATACATAACTAAATAAATGAAAATTTTAATTAAAAACCCCAGTAAGAAGTTTGTTCTCATATAAAGTCTTAATGTAAGTGTAAAAGTAGGGGGTAGAGAAAATCCTACTAATAGCTGAGAGTTCAAATCATGGAGGCATATTAAAACCCACAAATACGGAGGCTACAGGTGCCATATGTGCTTGCCAATTACAATGTGCAAATACTAACTTTATAGTAGCAATGTGACAGATTCCACCTTAACTAAGTGAACCAAGCTTGTATCACATGCCATCGAAACAGTGCAGAAACTGGCTCACACCACTTGCTGCATGACCTCTCATTCTGATCATGGTCTAGCAGGAGAAAGACCCAGTCAAGGGGCACTCTACAAGCCTATGGATGTTCTTTCAAAGTGTCAAGGCCACAAAGCGACAAAGAGGGGGAACCTTTCCAGAGCAACTGAGACCAGGGTACATAAAACAGATCCACCATGCGATACCGGACTTTGTTCTGGACCAGTAAGTTGACATGAATGGACAACTGGCAGAATGCTAAATAAGTCTGTGGATTCTACATCAGAGCAGTGTGAGCTTCCTGCCTTGGCAATCCATTACAATTCTGTGAAAGTTTACCTTTGGAGCAAGAGAGTGAAAGCGGCCCTTTTTATGTTAATTCTGTACACTAGCTTTGCCACTTCCAAATCCAAAATTACTTGAAAATTAAAAAAAAAAAAAAAAAAAAAAAGCTTTAGCAATGTTTCTTTTACAAATATAAGTGCCTTTGTATTTGGGGCATAAATGTTCAGAACTGAGACTGCATCTTGATGAATTTTTTTTTCCGTGAACATGAAATTTTAATATTTTGATTAATTTTAGTTTTAAGTCTATTTTGTTAGATATTAGGATAGCTATACCAGGTTGTTCCTTAGGTCCATTTGATTGGAAAATCTTTTCCCAACACTTTACACTAAGGTAATGCCTGCCTTTGAAGTTGAGGTGTGTCTGTGTGCAACAGAAGGATGGGTCCTGTTTTCATATCTATTCTGTCAACCTGTGTTTTGTTTATAGGTGAATTGGGTGAATTGGGTCCACTGATAATAAGGGATATTAATGGCCAGTGACTGTTAATTCCTGTTATTTTTTGGTTTTGGTGGTGGTGATAGTGTGTGTGTTTCCCTTCCTTGGGTTTTGCTGGTGTGCAGTTACCTATTGCCTCTGTATTTATGGGTGCAGGTAACTTGAGGGGACAGGGCAGGTTGGGCAGGCTGGGTGTGGGAGGTGGATTGGAGGCAGGACAGAGGGAGTAAGAAAGAGATAACCTGATGGGAGGCATCTTGGGGTTAGGGAGAAACCTGGCACCAGGGAAACCCCCAGGAATCCTTGAGAATAACCCTAGCTAAGATTCCTAGCAATAATGAAGAGGGTGCCTGAACTGTAATCAAATTGGCCCTAATTGTCATCAGAGAGCCTTTATCCAGTAATTGATGGAAGCAGATGCAGAGATTCACAGCCAAGCACTGGGCTGAGCTCTGGGAGTCCTCCTGAAGAAAGGAAGGAGGGATTGTATGAACCAGGGTCATGACGGAGACCCACAGAGACAGCTGACTTGAGCTCATGGGAGCTAATGGACTCTGGACCAACAGTTAGGGAGCCTCTATGGGATGGACCTTGGCCCTCTGCATGTGTGTAACAGCTGTGTAGCTTGGTCTCGTAAGTAAGATCAGGACCTGTCCCTGGTGCTTAGCTGGGTTTTGGGAAACTGCTCCCCTGCTAGATTACCTCGCCCAGCTTTAAAGGGCAAGAGCTTGGTCCTGTCTCATGATGTCTCATGATGCGCCATGCTTTGTTCAAGCCTATGGGAGACTGCCCCTTTCTGAATGGAGATGGAAGAGGAGTGGATGAGGAGGGAGACAGATGGGAAGTGAGGAGCGGGGAACTGGGAGGAGAGAAGGGAGGGGAAGCTGGTAAGTATGCAAAATAAATTTTTAAAATGTTATTTAAATAAAATAGAACAATCCTGGATCCATATTAATATGCAGTTATTTAAAGAAAGTGGTGGAAAAGGTTTTACTTCCTATGATGCCTGCCTGCCTACTAACCTCCCTCAGTAGCTGATCTTTAACAGGAAAGTCAGTCCAAGTAGAGGGCATGGAGTAGTCCTGAACCTGCAGAGGTCAAGGAGAGCTGGGGACTCTATACTGGAAGACAGAAAATTGGAAAGTACAGTGACAATTGCAGATGGAATCCTTGAAAGTCCAAGACCCTGTCCTGATTGTTCATGGGGAAATAAAGGAAAGGCAAGGCTAAGGTAAGGTTGCAGACAGTGAGTTCATCACAGGGAAAGCAGGTTTGCAGTAGAGAACTGATAGCCTGATGAACTCACCCAGGCCAGCAGTGTCTCCTTCTCAGCCACGTGGTAAATCAGGCGCAGGGGCCGGGAGGTGCTATGGAGGCGAGCATGCAGGCGGTAATACAAGTCGGAGAGTCGTTGCCGCTCCTCCTCTCTGCTGTATGGGGCCTCTAGCTCAGGACTGCAACAGAGGGAGGCAGTGGCACTGTGAGTCAGTCTAGGGATTGTTAAGTAGGTTATGGGGCTCAGCCTCCCTCATTAGACTTGAGTGTTTCCAATGGTCATAAGCCAGGCTGTCTCCATTAAACTAGGCAGGAGAGGCTTTCTCTCACTAGAATGGAGAACTGTCTGTTCCCTGTTTCTAGAACATGGCTGGCTATCTCTCCTAACTCATGTATACAAGATGCTGACAGTCCTGGTTAGACATGTCTTCAATCACCTAAAGGGCCCACCTGGTAAACTGTGGCAGCTGGCGGTGTTGGTCAGGGATGTCCAGTGGCTTATACAGGAAATGCCGGAGGCCAGGTGCTCCCACAGCCTGCACACTGTAGGCAGGGGCACTGGCTGCTGGCCCATTAGAGAAGCTAGCAGCCTCCCCGAGGGTACGCAGGGCACCAAGGTTGTGCATCCCATCTTCAACCAGGCGCCGGCAGGCAGCCATGGCATGGAAGGCTTCACGGTTGGTACCAAGCAATAGCAGGCAGACAGGCATGGAATCCAGGCGGGCCACATAGGCATAAAAGAAACCATCTGGGTTGAAGCGAGGTAGGCACACAGGTGCCCATGCTTCACCTGCCGCAAAGGCTGGTGCGCCCACCCAGTCAAGCAGCAACTGCAGATCAGCTGGGTCCAACCGGCACTCAGCCAGAACATTCTTCTCCTGGGCTGCTGTTATCAGTCTGCCGCCAACAGCCAGCACTGACAGGGCCAGTCCTGGAGCTGTACAGCGCCTTAGTAGTGTACCCAAGGCATCGCGCAGTGGACGGGCCAAAGGCACACAGCGCACAGCACCCAGGAGCAGGGCACCAGGGTCTTGCTCCACACTGTCCAGGAGCCGGTCCAGTGTGCGTTCTGAGCCAGCCAGTAGACGACGTAGGTCATAGTTCTGCTTATGTGCGAAGATGCGGGCCACGCTTGCGCGTGTTAGCGTGCTCACAATTTGTGCATGCACTGCAAGCAGCTCACCCCGTAGCTGTGCTGCTGATTGTGGAGTCCGGGAAACAGCCACCAGCAGAAGTGGGCCCTGCTGTAGGAACACCAGCTTGTGGTCCTCTATGGGAAGGAAATGTGGGCGGGGCAGAGGTAGACCAGGAATGAGCCAAGAGGTTAGACAAGATGCCTTTCCCGAACACTCTCCAGTACATACAGCATCTGGCCTCTCTTACTGCACTCTTACTCTGCCAGCACCAAAATTAGGACAAGAACAAGGTGGTGGTGGGGGTTTGGGACATTTGTAAAGAGATGTGGGCTGTGGAGGACAGGTAATTCAGACAGACAGCACGGACTCAGGGTAGAGGGATGGTGAGACAAAGTAAAAGAAAGACAGGTCATAAGCACATCTTCTCACTCCCGGACAACCAGGTGGTATACTGCCACTCACCTGGATGGAACCCAAAGAGATGAACCTCCAAAAGTCACTGTCACTGACTCTTCTAGTGGCTAGACTGAGTCTCACATAGGCAGGCAGACAGGCAGATCTATCCATGGCTAGTTACACAGACCTCTAACCCCCTAGCCAAGCTCCCAGCTACCAGCCATCAGCCCCTGCTATGCCTCCCTTTCTCTTTACTCACCGGCATAGATGGCTCGGATGGCATCTCCTGCACTCTGTACGAAGGACACAAGGGCTGTCATCACACCCATGGTGGCAGACAGTGCCTCCACACTACCATACCGTGAGTAGATGGGCTTGCCTGCCTCACTCAGCACGAACACATGCTTCCTTTGACTGCGCCAGTCCTCATCACTGGGGTCCCCATCACAGGGGTCCCCGTCACTGGGCTCCCCTTCGCTGGGTTCTTCTTCCCGGCCCTCAGAACTATCCTCAGGCTCTCTGGTGGGACTGTCGTCTGAAGCTGCAGTTTTCCATTGCTCACAAGAACTTGATGGGGCCTCAGCTTGAGGCAAATGTGACAGGAGGCTGGGTGGCTGGTCCTTGGCCTTGAATCCTGAAAGGGAGCCCTGAGTGGCTCATCTGCTACTAACCCCTATATTCCAACAAAATCCTTACCAGTCCCCTGACCCATGCGTGCTAACAAAGATCTCCTTTGTCCTCCTAGCTACTCAGTGAGTAATGGCTGACATCAACTGGAACCTTCCTACCTATGTCCAATAACAGTAAGGTTTCAATGAGCCCCACCCTAAAACACAAATAATCCAACCCGTTCTCACCATTGTTCAATAGCCCTCCATTATTTCCTTTCAACTCTACCATTTCTAAGTCTTCAAAGCGCCCCTGCCTCCCAAAAACTATTAATCTGCATCTCTGCAGTGACTCTTCATTAACTTCTCTGAGCCCTTATTTATTCGGGTGTGTACTTACCCTCAATGGCCACCATTAAAATACACCTACTGACTCTCCTAATCCTTCCTTACCCTCATTCACGATCCCCAGTGATGCCTACATACTCTCTTGGTTAAGCAATACTCCCAGTAATCGTCCTTTCTTCCCCCATTACAGTGACCGTTAACAGCCACTGGCATCTATACCACCAGCACTCCCTAACCTTCGACCACTCCTTCTACTTACTTGTACTGCTACACTAACACCCAACAAGTACATATTAACATCATCAACACTCCAGGAATCATGCTCTATGCCCCTCCACCAACGCACAAGGCTTTCTTGGTCTCACTGCTCAAGATTATCATTTAAATCCCTAATGAAACCCCTTGCTTCCTTCCACACACACGTTCATCCACACTGCCACTGATGTCTATGGACCCACCCAATGTCAATCGTCCATATGCAACCTCACCTAATTTTCTCACACTCAATGTTTTCATACTTTCTTAATTGTGTACTGATAATCCCACATTCCCAAATACCCAAGGTCTCAATTCCCTGTAAAAATGATCCTCCTTGAGCCGAACCACACCTTTTTTGAGTCTTCAAGCACCTAAGCTTAGGTTTTAATTGCATTCTGGTTTCCCTAAAACAGAAGGGAATGTAGAAACTCCAATGTTAAAATGAGACCATTCCGGACAAATTAGCACAGTCCATCTACCTATCTTTGACCCCCTCGCGATAGGATATATCCTTCTCCAGGACGACTGCTAACACCCACTGGTTCCTTTGTCATTTCATAATGATTTCAATTAAGTCAACAAGTTTGTGACCAGCGACTGACTGAGCTATGTCTTAAGCTATTTCTTGGGACCCCAAAGTCTGCCCACTGGTCTCCTATCGACCTCTTCCCTCTCAGCTAGCACTGACAACCCCCAGGGACTGCTTCCAAGGCTCCGTTGAGAGGAGCTATACCTGTGTCCTCCGGGTCCCCATCTCCGGGATCCGGCGTGCTCGAATGTACCCCTTCACTGTCTCCAGCCTCCTCAATGGGGAACTGCGTGTCCACCAAGTCCTCCACGCCCCCGGGGGCTGGGACAGCACTATCTTCTCCGGCCTCCATCTGCACATCCCTGGGGAAAAGGGGAATCGAGGGTGACGGGCAGCAAGAGAAAACTTCTTAAAAGCTGTTAGGGGGCATGCCCCCCTGGATACATTCCTAGCGCTGTTCCTCCTAGGGCTTCCGACAGGACGCGACATTCAAAAACATGATCAAATACTTGCACCCTCCGGCACTTTTGGAAGGGTGTCGCTCCGATGAGCCTCCGCGCACAGCGACACATTAACACCTGTTTCAACCTCGCATCTCAACTGGGTGGACAGCAACACTTCCAGGGGCCCGGGGCAGCACACTTCCTGGTGTGGTGGGGATGTGCCACACTTCCGGAAGCGACGCCTCCCGGGGCACTTCCGGTTTCACAATAGTATTTACTCCCCGTAACGCGGTGGCCGTTGTGCGCTGCGTTCCCCCACGGTAGAGAAGGTGCGGGACCCTCACGGAACTATAGACTCTTCTCCGAGCCACCCTCTCCTGGACGCAGCCTGGGCCGACTACGAAGCGGGGCTGGAGCAGCTCGCCTCCTACCAAGGACTACGGGCTGAAGAGGGCGCAGCTTGCACGCCGAGTCAAGAAGGCGGGGCCTGGTCCTTTCACCCAACCACGTGTAGCCTTTTCTCTGTGCCCCTCCCCATTCTGGGTCTCTCCTCTGCAAATACTGTGCGCTAATTGGCCAACGCCATCCTTTGACTGACATCTCGCTGTTTCTAACCGAAACCTGGATCCCGCTCCCGTCTTGACCGAAGCTGGATCACGCCGAACCAATGAATTCGCTCCCTCAGAACTGGGACAATTTCGCCTCTCCCTTATTCGACAACGGAGGCAGGGGCGGTCGTGGGGCGGAGCGTACGCCTGATGGACAGTCTATCCTTCAAATCGGAATGTCGCGCGCAGTCTTGTCAGCCTATGAGACTTGAATGCTGAAGCAAGAGGCGGAGCTCTGCTTGTGGGACGGACTTCTGGGAGCCTGGACCACGCCCTCCTCTGCGGGAAGGGGCACTACGTAAGCTAAGGTAGGCTGCTTAGGGGGTGGTATGTGCGGGCACCACGAGCCCTCCCCACTGGCAAGGAGATATTCTGTGGACCGAGCCACCTAGACCATCAGCCTTAGCCTGGGGTGGGGTGGAGGGACTGCCCCGTTCTGGTTGGCTGAGGATTCTGCCTCCGCGCATCTCCATTGGCTGGATGATGAGGGATGGGGAGGCAGCAACAATAGTAAGGGGTCTTGTGTTACTAAGCACTTAGAAGTGCATCCTACAGACTGCTTGGGTGGGGGTGTCTAAGCGACCAGAAGAAGCAGCTCTAAGATGACAGTTTTGTTCGTTTTGTTTTTAGTCAGAGGCTCCTCGTATAGTCTAGACTGGCCTTAAACTCGCGATCCTCCTCCTTCAGCTTCTATCTGACTCCTAAACTCAGGTTAGGGCAGGTTACCCTAGTGCTCCAGCACCCCAGCAAAGGCATGAGGTTAGAATGAGGACGTGTACCTCTTGTACCTGTTCCGGACTACCAGGTCTTTTTACTCTGGGTCTTTCTGTGCATCATCAGTCTTTGAGACTGAGCCTCTCCGTTTGTGTCTCTGGGTGTTACTATATTACTATTAGAGAAAACGGAATTGAAAATAATACCATAATCATGTAAAGGTTGAAGATTTCTGTTTTTGAAACAGGGCTGTATGTATCCCAGGCTGGCGTCAAACTCACTTCCTGACAAGGGTTACTCTGTTTCCTGCCTTTGCTTCCCTAGTATTTGAAATTACAGGTAGTGCTCATGACACTAGGTTTGTGTGGTTGTGCTGGAGTTCGAACCCAAGACTTGATGCATGCTGAGCGAGCACTCTACCATCTGAGGTACATCCCCAGCTCTAAGATAAAGGAGGCGTCTTCATTCAGAAGACAAACATCCCTCAATATGTAGATACTTAAAGACAAAACTTCAAAGTACACTACCGACAAACTCACAGGAGAAATAGCTCCTAAGGATAGGTGGTGATCTCACCATTCTGTGCTTAGTAAATACGGTCAGAACTCGTAGACAAAACAAGTACATAGATAGGTAGGTAGGTAGATAAATAGAGAAGATGTGAACGACAGTAGCCAAATTTAGTTAATTGATATTTATTTTAAAATTACACCCAGTTACAGCAGAGTAGACATTCTTTTCAAATGTACATGCCAGATCATAAAAATATTACTACATCTTTAGAAACCAAATCTTTCAGAGAAAGTTATTTGATTATGATAGAAATTCTGTAAAGTGTTAACAGAGATTGGAAAATTCTTCCAACATTAGACAGTAGGTCAATACTCATCATATGAGCATATGAAGCAGACATTAAATCCATATTAAGGATTATCTTCAGCTTTAATAAAAACAAAAACAATGAAAAATCCAGAAAATGCAAATGATTAGTGCTCAGGAAATTTACAACCTTATATGCCCACATAGATATGAAAAGAGATACCCATAGCCAGGGATCTACATGTGGACCATAAGGAGATTGAAAATGAACAAGAAGCTAAGCCTGTGGTAGAAATAAGAAATTAATAAATATGGAATTGAGTGAGATAGAAACAAAGTCAAAAGAGAAAATATATAAATTTTTCTTTTTTGTTACTAAAAATGTGTAAGTGATAAGGCCAGTGAGCAATAGGATTGAAAGGTAACATGATTAGAGATCTCATAGATATATCATAACACTATAGATTAGTTTTGAAAAGAATGAAGTATAAAAGTTATGCTTGTTCATATCTGAGGGGTTCTAGAGTTAGTAGAAACTAGCTAGTGTGACTCATTCTGGGAAGGTCAAGTGACTAGGCTGGAGGCCAACAGACATCAGTCTCTCACCAGGCTTGTACTTCATTAGAGACCTTTTGATTTTGTTCCTGTGTCAGAGTTCTTAAGGGCATCTCTTAAATTAGTAGTTTGCAGTCTTTGGGGATCAATGACCTTATAACAAGAGTTGCCCATGACCATCCTGCATATCAGTTATTAAATTACTATTTAATAGCAAAATTACAGTTAGGACATGAAATAATTTTATGCTTGGGGGTCACAACAACATGAAGAAATGTGTTAAAGGGTCACAGAATTAGGAAGGATGAGAACCTCTGCCTTAGAATGTATGGGTTGGTAAGATGCCTGCTAACTAAAGAGAGTCAGGAAGATGGTAGATACACCTTTGTTGCATCAACATAGTTGTCTTTTGCAAGAATGGCCAGTAGATGGCAGAAAAATCCATGTGATAGAGACTTTCCAAACTCAATTCACTCACTGTCCAGTGAATACCAGGAAACCACCAGTGAATTGACATGGTTTATGTCCCCACGTCCATGATGAGAACCTAGCCTGAAACTGTCCCAAGACTATTGTTTCCCTCACACGTCTCTTCACTGAGAGTGATTAGGAGGACCTAGCCACTCTAAATGCACCTTTTCAAAAGGTTTTAATATACTACTTCACACTTGTTAATAGAATGTTCTGAATTGTAGCAGAGATTGACGACCCAAAGTGTTGATTCTCAAATGGCTAGAGACATATATGGACTGTCATTTCATATGAGAAAGTTCACCTATTAAAATAAGACACTATTTTAGTTCAGAAGTAATGAGAGTTGGTATTTGTTCAGAACTATGTAGTAGGCAAAATTGATAAATGCGGAGAAAGAAAATGTGGCAACTAAAGATATAGCTTGGTAGTTAAAAATACTTGTAGTATGGCAGTTCCTCAGAAAACCGGGAGTTAATAAACCCAAGGATCCGACAATACCACTATTGGGCATATACCCAAAGGATGCACATTTGTACCCCAAAAGTGTTAGCTCAACTATGTTCATAGCAGCTTCATTCATAATAGCAAGAACCTGGAAACAACTTAGATGCCCCTTAACTGAAGAATGGATTAACAAACCGTAGTACTCTACACAATGGAGTACTATTCAGTAGGAAAAAAAGACATCCTAAAATTTGCAGGCAAATGGATGGATTTGGAGACTATCTTCCTGAGCGAGGTATCACAAGCCCAGAAAGAGAGGCATGGGATGTACTCACTCATAAGTAGATTTTAGACAAAAAGCAAAGAATATCCAAACTGCAAACCACACCCCCGAACAGCTTGGGACCAGAAGGAACTTAAGAGAGACCTTTAGAGATTCACCTAGGAAGAGAAAATAGAGAAGATCTCCTTAGCAAACTGGAATCATAACAGGTTGCAACCAAGAAGAGTTGGGAACAAATCATGAGAGAAGGAGATGGTTCAGTGAGAGGAGCAACAAAGAGGGAGAAAAAGAGATGGATATCTAGATAGAGGAAGCCACTGTGGGATTAAAAAGAGACTGGGTGCTAGAGAAACCTCCAAGAACTCATAGGATGTCCCTGGCTAGGTCTCTAATCAATAGTGGAGGGAGTGTCTAGACAGTATTTCCCTAGAATCAAATCAATAACCACCCTAAGTGTCATCACAAAACCTACATACAACAAGGAATAGAGATGGAGGCAGAGATCCACGGCTGAGCACTGGACAGAGCTCCTGGTCCAGCTGAGAGCAAGTGAGGAGAGTCTGTATGAGCAAGAGGATAGGAATTATGATGAAAATTCTCACAGAGATGTATGGCTGGAGCTCTGGGGAGCTCACTGAATCAAGAATAGCCATTGGAGATCCATCAGGAAAAGGAGCTAGGCCCTCTAAGTGTATGCAACTGTCGATTGGCATGGGCACTCTGTGGAGCCTCAAGGGGTGGAATCAGACTGTGTACCTGTGCATGGACTGGCACGTTGGAGCCCATTCCCTGCAGAGGAACACTTAACCCAGTCTCGACTTTGGGATGAGGAAATCAGAATTGCCTGAAGTGGATGTGTCACGCTGAGCTGACCCACCTTGGGACTTCTTGCCCTTTTGAGGGAGAGGATCAGAGGATGCTGAGTGGGGAGGCTGAAGACTGACTGGCATAGACTGGGAGGAGGGAAGGGAGGGGGAGCAGGGGGATACACAGAAAAAAAGACTTTTTATATAAAAAAAAATTTAAAGAAATGTACACCATGCACTTCTTGTGGAAGCAAATTCAGTGTTATATAAATAAAACCATCTAGGCTGTTATGATTTAGACTTGGATTTCAGTGCAAAACAAAACAAAAAAAGGGGAAAGCCCCAAACAAACAACAAAAACACTTGCAGAAGACCCATGTACAATTTCTAACACCCGTGTCAGGCAACATCAGGCCCAGACCATCTGACACCCTCTTGCCTCCACTGCTATCCACATTTATGTGCTATAACATGGGGACAGGTAAATTAAAATAATAAAGACCAGGAGGAAGAGGAGGAGGATTTACATTTTTCCCTAGCATTGTTCTCTGTTGCTGTGATAGGACACTGACCAAAAGCAACACTGGGGAGGGAGAGTGTGTTTGGAGGGTAGGCTGTGCTCATCATTCCACGGAAGCCATGACAGAAGCCTGAAGCAGAAACCACTGGAGAACATTGTTTACTGGCTTTCTTTCCATGACCGGCTCTGCCTGCTTTCTTATACAACCCAGGACCACATGCCCAGGAATGGCACTACCTTGACCTGCTGGACCTTCTCCTAGAAATCACTAGTTAACAAAATGTCCCACAGACTTTCCCCCAGGCCAGTTTGGTGGAGACAGTATTTCAATTAAGGTTTCCTCTTGCTAGGTGGCTCCAGTTTGTTACAAGTAAAGTAACCCGACACACTGACCCTAATTTAAATATCACACAATGTATATGCACAATTTTATAACATTTAAAAATTTAATATCTAGTGAACCTTTTCCCTTAATAATGAGTCTATTCTATGTATAATGGCCTTAATCCATTTTATATCCTCAATGCCTACCCCCTAAATACTGTCACAATGGCACTTAAAATTCTAAAAGGGACAAATCTACAAAATATTTCACAACAGTCACATGGCATGACATTTTATATAGTTTTAGCTGTGTAGCATGCTGGTACTTAGAGATCAAATGCTTGCCCAAGATCACAGAGTGAAAATTATACGTGACTATCTTCTTTTTATTTGTTTATAGTACATGGAATTAGCTTGATGTTAGTAACAATAAGGCATTATGAATTCAGATGAATAGTAATCGCCCTCTTAGCCGAACAAAATGCTAAAATCTCGTTAATCGTACTTCCAAGAGTAGATACGATTGGTCTGCCCTGAGTCAGGGTGACCCTCAGTTAATTTGTTCGGAAATCGTGGAGCAATAGCTGTCTATGCTGATGTGAACAGAATATTTGAATCCAGGCTCCCCTGCTGGTTCCAGGTTACATGACGCTCTTTAGTACATTGGGTGGAGTAGTTACATCACACAAGCCACCTGCTGCACAGGACCAACTCATTACTGTTCTGTGTCTCTTCTAAAGCAAGCCATTGCTTCAGTTCTTCCCACCTGCTGTGTATCTGGCATAGCTCTGTTTAAGAGCTGCATGCTACAGACACGCATCCTTGGGTCCAGCCTTGTTCTCATTACAGTGTGCTAGGAGTTTTGTGTCTTAGGAAAGAGTATCTCCCTGGTCTTCTTCCCTTCCTAAAATGTAATACAATGGTTAAGGTTCCTGGCTAAAAGGAAGAGAAGTCGATTCCAGGCAGCTTCTTGAAAGTCTATAGAAGTGCACCGGTGTCTCTCCTAACATGATGGTTGGAGACTGACTGACTGGATACCAGGAGAGACAGAACTGGAGCCTGGAGAGAATGTGAGAGCTATACTTTGGGTCTCTGCCCATGATTTTCTCTGCATACCTTTGTTGTGTACCCAGGTCAGCTAAAGATCTCTAATTCCCATCTAGTTTTCAGCCACACAGGAAAAGCTGACTTGCTGGGCTAGACTTCAAGTCCTTCTGAAAACATGGTGAGTTATTTGGTGGTAGTGATAGGTTTGTTTACATATTACTGGGGATTGGTCCCAGGCCTTTGTGCATGCAGGTCACATACCCTAACTGAGCTACACTCTTCACCCTTTCTCTGAATAGACTTCACTAAAAGAAAAAAAGATATGATAGGAAGCCCTTATAGGTATCTCCACTAGACTAGTATGGAAGATTTCCATATGCTCTTGCAACCATAACCTTCCCTCGGGAAGACAATACCAATTCTAGTTTCAGAAGATCCAAAACCCTTTCCTATTCTCCCCAGGCATGCCCACATGCACACACACACATACACATACAACACACACACACATACATACATATATACATACATAATACATACATACACACATACATACACACACACATACAACACATACACACATACACACATACACACATACACACATACATACATACATACATACATACACACATACACACACATACACACATACATACATACATACATACATACATACACACATACACACACACATACACACATATATACACACACATACACATACAACACACACATACACATACAACACACACATACACATACACAAACACATGCACACACACACACAAGTTAAGAATACTGCATCTTTGGGTTAAACTAACACTGGTGTGCCCTGCAGTTCTAAGCCTTCCCATCAAGAGCTCCCTTAAGTCTTTCTTGCTTACGATACTTTATTCTGGTTTTCTGGAATTACAGTCTAAAACATCAGTTTCTGTGCCTTAACCCAAAGTGGGCTATGAGCATTTCCACAGGCCCTGTTTAATCATTTCACTGAGGGTAGATTATTTTCCTTGCAATGATCTTCAAAGGAGGTCATCCACTCAGCCACAGATCCACAGAACTCACTCCACCCCTCTTCAAAGTAGTTTTCATATCTGGTGTTTCAATTAGCCAAGTTTTCTGTTGCATCAGGCAATAATCCTTCGGTTTAGAAATATTATCTAATTCTTATCTGTTCTTTCTTAGTTGAAACTCTTAGGGAGAAAACTGAGAAATAATGTTTGCAAAGATAATCGCCTAATTCGTAGGGGGAATTTTTCAATCCTAATGTATTAGGGATTTCTGCAAAGCTAGATAAGATATATTTAGCTCTAGTGACCCCCATCATGCCGTGGATCATATTGCCTTATAGCCGACAGTCTTCTCTTTCCAATTTTAAATTTCATATTAGGTTTCCACCATTGGCTTCTGGAAACAAATTTAACTTTCCAAACAGAATCAAAGTAGTTAGTGACTTGAAATTTTACGCAAGGAAGTCTTTTTTATTGTCCCAGGCTTCAGAAGTTCTTGTTTCTGCTTTTCTTGTTGTAAGGGGCTATTCTTGCTTTCTTAGATAAGGCCCTATCCACACCTGTGATGTAACCTGTCAGCTTCAAGGGACTTTATAAGTTGGCTGCAGTCCACATCTTCAGAATTGGGAAACATCTGTGCCTTTTGAGATAGAAATGTTCTCATTCCCCCACCCTTTTTGTGTTTTTTCTCTTTAGTCTCCTAAAAAAAAAAAAAAAACATGGACTCTATTATTTTAGGTACCACATACGTCTTTGACAATATGCAGAAAGCTTCTAATGAGCAGCATCTCCCGTTGCTCAGCTGTAACAATGTATTTTTATTTTCAGGGTGGCTGGGAGCCCCTGGTGAGATATGCATTCAATCCGAATCATCCAGAGTCTCCTGGTTGGGCATAGTGGATACTGTGCTGTAATGGGGAGCTTACACTCCCCATTTCTCTCCCTAAGTGGGCAGACAGACTATAACCTAAAAGTGACAAGTGATACTCTCTGTTTGTACCTATGTTTCTTGTCTGCGCTACCACTTCTCTGCATGTCTATCAAAATGTAAATGGGGCTTAACCCCAGCACATGTCTGAGTACAGGAAAATTGCTGACTAGAACTCAAAGGCGAGAGTCAAAGATGTAGACTAGGCCATTAGGGTTGGATCCAGGCCTCCAGAGAAGCCTCCAGAGGAAAGTCTGCAGCAGTGAGGAGGGTGTGCTTTGGCTTTCCCCACAGAGATTCTCATCGATTCTCCCAACACTTGATTCCCTCCGAGCCCAAACAAGAGTGGGAAGTAGTAGGAGATGTATAGAGATGCACACATTATAAAGCTGAGGGGACTTCAGAGAGACAAAACGGTCAGTTTTATGCCCTAAAGGGATGCCTGCTTATCTAGGGAACTAGTTTGAAGAAGGGGAAAGGGAACGGGAGGCAGGCAGCAGGAAAGAAAGAAGATGGAATGTGGTAGCAGCTCATCATTTTGACACATCAAGCGTGAGCCACAGGGATCAGGATGGGCTCACTAAGCAAGAGCTGGTCTCAGTAGGCTCTATGTCCAGAGCATCAGTCACTCTTAGCCCCTGTCTTAGTTGGGGTTTCTACTGCTGCGGCAAATCTCCATGACCCAAAAAGCAATTTGGTTAGGAAAAGGTTTATTTGTCGTACACTTCCACTATGGCCCAGGACCACGTGCCCAGGGCTGGCACCACCCACTATGGGCTGGGCCCTCCTTCAGTGATCACTAGATATGAAAATGCCTTATAGCTGGATTGAGCTATTTCCTCAGCTGAGGTTTCTTCCTCTCTGATGTCAAGTTCACATGCAAAACCAGCAAGTATAGCCCCCTTCTCAGTCTATACAATTAATTGGCGTTAAATTCTACATATAAATATAAGAGTAATGCAATAATGACCTAAAGATAGTTTAGGGACTAGAGAGATGCCTCAGTGGTTAGTAGCACTTGCTGTTCAGTCTTGAGGAAGAGAGTTCATGTCCCAGCACCAATACTGGACAGCACAAACTCTTGTAACTCTCCTCCAAGAGGCCACTGCCTTTTTCTAGCCTCTGTGAGCCCCCCCCCCCCACACACAAATAAGCACATACGCTTGCACAGACTCACAGCTACACTTAACTGTAGTTTAAAGAAACCACACATACAATTTAAGAAAATGCATTCAGAGATTTATGATTTTTTTTTTTCTTTTGTGGTACTGAAGATTAAAACTAGGGCCTTGCCAATACTCTGTCTCTGAGCATATCCCCAGTCTTGTATTCAGTTTAGAGCGTCTTACTAACTTGCTAAGGCTATCTTTAAACTTGCCGTGCACCAGTGGCAGGCAATGAACCAGCAATCCTCACGCCCCAGTCTCCTGTCTAGCTGAGACCACAAATCTGAATCCCTACTTCTGCATGGCTGGCAACTTTTTAACAGGGATTAGACACTTACTTCACAGGGCGACACATATAGTTCCAGGGGTTTTATACAGTTTGTATACAATTTAACTTTCTCTTCACATGGTCATATCATTTCAGAATAATACTCTACCCCTGAATTCTGGATGGTTAAAATCCAGCCTATGACTGGCCACCGGGGTGAAAATGGACAGGAAGGGGCGGGGGCCGGAACATACTTTTCTATGGAAAAGTAAGAAGCTAGTCAGAGTTCTTATCTGACTCTAATCTAAGACAGACTGAAGTGTACCAGCAGGGCGGCCACAAAGACATCTGCATTGGAAAACTAGATTGTTTCTAAGGAAAGTCTCAAAGAAATCTTGAACTGAAGAAAAACATCAGCTGTGATAGCATAGAGAGTTTGAATTCTGTCCAGTGGTGCCCTGTTTCAAAAATTAAAACCAAACCAACAACAAACAACAAAAAACAAAACAAAATAAATGTAATGTTTTCTAATTATATGCACTAACTAGGAATGTGTTAGCTGGTGTACATATACTGCTCTTTTCAGCCCCTGTGACTGTCCCATGAGCAAAGGTTAATTGTGATCATTTTATGAGTGACAAAGCTGACTGGCAGGGTGGTACTTACCCATAGGCCCTGCTCTTGTGTATTAGCAACCTAGGAAGACCACAAGGGCAAAGGTCATGGTGGCCGCAGTATAGAGTTCAATCCCCAGTCATTTCACTGAAGAAGCTACAAAGCCAGAAACCATTTACTTAGAAAGTTTTGAGAGCACATATTGTCAACCGCTAGCCACCACTGTATGATAATTTTGATTTCTTTTCATGGAACTGCAGGACTCCCGTAGTCATTTTTCACATTCTATGATAAATCGTTCTACCATAATGCTTGGAATGAGACTCATTTAGCTTTTGGAATGTGTGTGTGTTTGCGTGTGCGTGCGTGACAGCGCGTATGTAGAGGGTAGAGGATAACTAACTCTCCAGAGTCAGTTTTCTTCAGCTAACTTGCAGGACTTGGGGATTAAGTCTTCATATTTGTGTACTCCCTGAGCCATCTCACCTGCCCAGGTTTTGGAAACTTTTTTTTTTTTACTGATTTAAAATAGGACTGAAGAGATATCCTGGCTGCTCTTCAGAAGACCTGGTTTGAACTTCCAGCACCCACAGAGTACAGCACACAATCTTCTGTAACTCCAGTTCCTGGGGATCTGATATTTTCTTCTGGCGTCTTCAGGTACTAGGTACACATACGGTGCATAAGCATGCATTCCGGGGGAAATACTCATATACATAAAATAAACATAAATAATCCTTAAGGATAAATAAAACATTAAAAACACATTCTTTTTTAAATGTGTGGGAACTGACTACACACCCAACTGAGAAGCCTTTATCAAGCTAATGGATCTTGGTATAACCATGAATTCTGAATCTTTCAAAGGACTGCTCCTATTCTGTAACAGCTCCCTGGCATGAACATCTGCCTGCCTGTTCTGAATCAGTGGTTGGGCACCCGTCGCTGTTCTGCTTTGTTGGGCCAGCTGACTTCCCACAGAGCACAGAGAAATCTTTGCCCAGGAGCAATTTTAGAGACAATGGGAAAGCTGTATCTCACCTAAGCCTGCCAGGCTTGCTAGATCAATCAACTAGAGAATAGAGCAGCAGCTTGCTGGGGCTGCGGTCCCTGTAAAGGCACTGCACACACAGAGAAAGAAATCAACTAAACAAAGCCATTCGTGGAGGAGGAGAGAGCGTAGTTCTACCAGAGCATGGGAAAATGGGAAAACTTTTGATAAATACCTGACAAGAAATGGAAAAGTAAAATTCATGCAGGAGGAAGCAAAAATCACAAGGAACTCTTCAGGAGCGTGTTTGTGCATGGGGGTGAGACATAGATTTAATAAGAATATACTTCCTAGCATTTATTACAAATATATTCAAAGAGATCATGAAAAGTATTTTAAAGAATTAAAAGAAATACTTTGATGATTAATAATAGACAATTGGGATTACTATGGTGTCTATTTATAAAAACAGATATTATCAGGGCTGGAGAGATAACTCAGCTCTCTAGAACACGTAGAACACGTATTGCCCTTCCACAGAACCTGAGTTCAGATCCCAGCAACCACATTGGGCAACTCAGAACTACCTGTAACTTCCGCTCCAGGGGACCTAATGCCTTCTTCTAGCCTCAACAGAGACCTACATCTGCTCAGGGTTGAGAGCCTCCAAATAGTTTTTTGCATGGTTGAGAATAGGAAGACAATGCCAAGTGGATGGGACACATACATGGAATAGTGATTATGTGTTCTTTTTGTCACATTCTGTATACTTTGTTCATATCCCAAGACCTTTCAAGGTTCACGAAGAAACTTTAATAATATTGGTATTCATTTGGTAAATTATGTCAGAGAATATAAGATTCTCCTTGAGGACATGGGGGATGTCTTCAGTATCTTGTTCATTTGCATTAACATAATATAACCATGATTAATAGCCCTCTGGTGGCATTTATTCCACTCTGGCTCTTGTTGCTGTGTCTTAATCTATATGCAATTTAGACACTTTATGCATCATTGGCATGACTTCATTAATAGTATAATTGAAATGAATATTATAATTAGGAATGAAGAGATACTTGTAAACAGAGAGATAAATCCATATTTTAGTGTTTTTTGTGCACTTTAGCAGAGGTAGGTCCTCATTTACTAAAATAATGTTAATTATTATTAGTCATAACAAACACAAACCAGTGAGTAATGATAATAAATATAGCAGAAAACATAACCCACCAACCGAGTCCTCTGTCTCAAGAACCCAGGCTTCTTTCCTATACATCTTGGCTGTAGCTCTATGGTGAAACTGGGAGTCATCCACTTGACACAGCTGAGGATTCTGAGGCATGTCAGTCATGAGCAAGAGGACTTGGATGTTAACCCGAGTCCTTGGGTTTTAGTCAGCCTGTATGTCTTTTGTGATAAGCAGGGTACAACATGAGTATCCACATTTGGTCAGAAATGTTTATGCTGTATCAGCAAAGACAGGGACTCAGAAAGGTCTTTTCAGGGCTTCCAAATGGCATGATTCCTGTTAGTCTCTGCTCTGCCCCTCCTCCACTCTCTGCTCTTCACCCAGACTGACCTATTCACTGCTAGTATCTGCCTACACAGGCCAGATGGGTTGTATAGAAGTTGGCGGGTCTGAAAGGAAGGCAAATCCTTCACCAGGGCCACCGTGTCTCCCATTGGTTTTATTTTATATTGTTTCTTCTTTAAGGAAAAATAACTTTTGATTCCTCTAATTTTAGATTTAAAGAAAAGTTACACAATATTACTGATAATTCCCACATATGTTTTACTCAACTGTTCCTAATGGTAATTTCTTCTATAACAGCGTGCCAAGAGAAATAGCACCAATGAAACCTCAGAAGTGACATGGATTTCTGCCATGTTTGTTGTACTGTCATTCTGGGTCAGTATGTCATCCAGATGCCACACTGGGTTTGGTGTCATGTTCTATTTAGTAGTAAGAGAACAATTCTGTCTTTCTTTCCTTCCGATCTAATTTAGTTTTGTGAAATATGGCTTAGGCATATTGCATATTTCAGCACTTGTTTTTGCTTAATGAACGGACCGTGGTTGTAGGTTCTCGTGATGAGTTACATCGGTGAGTTGACCTCACATGACTCTATCATGTCAACATGACTTGTCACTGGGGTGTTAACATGGACTAAATGGTTAAGACAGAATCTGCCAAATATTTCCATTGCACAGACATGATTTTTTTCTCTCTCCATCCTTCATCCTTTGGAAGTAAATTCAGATTAAATCTATCCAACACTCAAGAGGAAGAAAGCTAAGCTCTATTTTCAAGAGAAGTGAATGTATACACATAGTATTGGAAATTTGTTTTCATTAAAATTTGTCTCTTAAATATTTGTTATATACACAATTCATGATTCCATAGATATATCCTTGAAGACATAATTCAGAGGACTGGAGAGATGGCTCAGTCAGTAAAGTTCCTGCTCTACTGTCATGATGAACTGAGTTCAACCTTCATCCATAAAAATCTAGGCATGGAGATGCCTGTAGGGAATCCCAACGCTGGGGCTGGGGTGGAGACAGATGGATGGATTCTTGAAGCTCCTTGTCCAGGCCAAGTCAGTGACCTTCTGGTCCAGTGAAAGATATTGTCTATAAAAATTTAGAAAATAATATAAAAATTCTCCCTCTGTACCTCCTTCCTCCCCTCCCTGCTCTCTATGCACTGGGCATTGAAGAGAGGGCCTTGTGCATACTAATGAAGTTCTCTACCTAGTGTTTTCCCTGGTCCTTTCATCAGCAGAGCCAGGGAATATGTCACCCACAGCACATTATCAGCATTGTTCTATGTGTGTGTTTCTTGTACAACCATGACTTTATAGTAACATCTGTCTAATCTAGAGCCACTATATCATTCAACTTTTCTCTCATGTTTGTGCCTTGTCATAGGGTTTTTATTGCTGTGAACAGACACCACAACCACAGCAAGGCTTCTAAGAAAAACCTTTAATTGGGATAGTTCATTTACAGGTTCAGAGGTTCAGTCCATTATCAACATGGTGAGCAGCATGGTGGCTGCAGGCAGACATGGTGCTGGAGAAATAGCTGAGAGTCCTACATCTTGCAGGCAACGGGAAGTTGACTGGGACACTGGGCAGAATCCTGAGCATAGGAAATCTCAAAACCCACCCCCACAGTGACACACTTCCTCTAACAAGGCCATACCCACTCCAACAAAAGCCATACTTCCTAATAATGTCACTCACTCCCTGTAAGATTATGGGGCCAATTAATTTCAAATTACCACACTCCTTATTTCTATGACTTTGAAAACTATAGCTTCCAATTCACATTATTTATCTTTAACTTAACTGCGTTTTGTTTATGTGCATTCAATAGAGGACATATAGTTCCAGAATTGATATCTTATACTCATGAGGAAACTAACTTTATCAACTCATCACTCTTGTTTTGTTTTTGTTCTTTTGAGGAGCGGTCACCCAGCTCCCAAAGAAATCAAGCATAGACAGAATGGTTATTCTTAATTATAAATGCCTAGCCTTAGCTTGGCTTGTTTCTAGCTAGTTTTTCATAACTTATCTCATCTACCTTTTGCCTCTGGGATTTTTCCTTTTCTATAAAACCATGGAGCATTCCCGTTTAAGCTTCATCATCTTTGTGGGTATTTTTTTGGTTCATGATCCATTTCTACCATCATAGCTACCAGTGGCTATGCAAGTCTTTGTCTTGTTATAGTGTGTGCCACCAGTCCTACTGGCTTCCTTCGTATTTAAAAGATCAATGTAATTAAGCTGGTTCAGCTCACACATCTAGGATAAAATGATTCTCTAGCTAATTTACAAATTTAATTCCATCTTCAGCAATTAATAGTAATATTCTCCAGTTTTTGAGATATAGTATGGTGTTCTCTAGGGGCTCTGTAGTAGTGGGGTTCTCGGGTCCCGGGCGGCCGAGACCCACAGACTTGCCGCTCAAGCCCGCTTAGCCGCCCAGCCGCCTAGGCCCCCAAAAATGACTCAGACGCTTATATTAACTTTATGCTTTTGGCCTATGGCCCAGGCACATTGCTAGCTAGCTCTTACATCTTAAATCAACCCATTTCTATTAATCTGTCTGCCACGTGGCCCGTGGCTCACCTGTGCTCCTTACATGTTGCTCCTTGGGCAGCTTCAGCTCAGTCTGCCTCTGACTCTGCCCTGCTTCTCCTACCTAAGCTCTGATTTCTCCTCCTACTTCTTCTATGGTGCCTGCCATGGCCCAAAACAGCTCCTTTATTTAAAGATTGAGATTCACAGCATACATAAACACATTCCCACAACACTTCCCCCTTTCTGTCTAATCAAAAAGGAAGGTTTCAATTTTAACATAGCAAAATTACATATAACAAAATAGCTATCAAGCAAGAATTACAGTTACAATATCTAGTCCATTTGTATTTAGCAAAATTAAAGAAAGTACTCTATCATCTACCTTATCTTTATGAATCTAAAGTTTCATATGCAATATACCTTTCAAATGACTAAGAAAAACTGTACCTATAACTATCTAATCTTCAACTATGTCAAAGACCACAGAAGGATATATTTACCCAAGTAAACCAGAAGTGCAAGTGACTTCTAAAATCTAGAAAGGACAGAGATGACACCTATCTGCCTGGACAGTCAAGGTGGCTGGAGAGACAGCCGTGGGTGCTGGGAACTGAACTCTTATATTTTTGGTTGTGAGCCTAGCCTTTAACGGCTGAGCCATTTCTCCAATGCGTTTATTTATGCTGTGAATCTCAATCTTTAAATAAAGGAGTTGTTTTGGGCCATGGCAGGCACCATAGAAGAAGTAGGAGGAGAAATCAGAGCTTAGGTAGGAGAAGCAGGGCGGAGTCAGAGGCAGATCGAGCAAGCCGCCCAAGAAGAAACATGTAAGAAACACAGGTGAGCCACGGGCCACGTGGCAGATTAATAGAAATGGGTTGATTTAAGATGTAAGAGCTAGCTAATAATGTGCCTGGGCCATAGGCCAAACAGCATAAAGTTAATATAAGCATCTGAGTCATTTCTGGGGACCTGAGTGGGCGGCGGGTGGCTACGCGGTCTTGGGCAGCAGGTCTGTGGGTCTCGGACCTCTGGCTGCCTGGGACCCAGAAACCCCCACTACAACAGGGCTCCATTTGACCTACACCATATAGAAATCCTTTGAGTATTACCTTTAATGTAGAAACATGAGCTACAGTTTTCCTTTCCAAGGACATAGAGAATCAGAACCTCCGGACACTTGACCCATTTCAATCTTTGTGAAGGTATTTATGGGAACTAAAGCTCTATGCAAACAAGGTCTCACTGTGATACCTGATCAGCGTGAAGGCTGGAGCAGCCTGCTCACATCCACCTTTGGAAAGATTAATCGAAGAAGTCAAGGGAAGGGAAACAGCCAATTCCCTTTCCCAGGAGCTGAGACAAGAGCGTATTCACGAGCTCCCCCTTCAGAAGAAGGCTAAAGACAGATAATGATGGTTTGGGGGGCCTGAGACTGACAAGTGGTCTTCCACCTGTATCCGGTTCTCAAGACTCTGTCATCTGCAATGTGTTCTTCATAAACAACAATGGCCCCTTAGAACCGTTGTCTGAAGACCCTCAGATATGTCACGAGTTTATATTCATTTAGCTGATTTTTGTGTCTTTCAGGACTCATGATTCTTTAATGTACTTTGAAACTTAATTTGAAAGACATCATGTGTGCTAGCTTTTAAAGTGTTGTATTCATACTTGGAGGAAAGATATTTTGCTTTAAGATATCTTCTAAAATTAAAATGTTTTCTTTTTGGACAAAGACATTTTTTTACTGATTTACAAGTTTATTGATTTTCAATTGTCTCAGTGATGTCTGCTGTTTATCCAGCTGTTCCAGGATGCAATTAGGAAGCAGGCACAGTGGTCATTTAGTTATCATGACTTACTGAACTTCCAGACCAAGAAATATTTCCTAAGTTAGTCTTTTTATTTTATAGCCTTCATAGTTCTAGAAAGGTCCATAATCATCTTATATACAATTCCTTCAATTTCAGTTTGTCTGCTATTTCCCATGATTAAATTTGAAATATACATTTTTTTTTCAAGTAAAAGATAAATAAAATTGTATCCTGCTGTTGACCCATTCCTGGTACATTTACCATCACCATTTTCATCTGTTTACCCATCTATTTAGTGATCTATGTGGAGATTCTCATTCACTATCTTTATCCTTTGTGTATATTATCAAGGCAGACAAGAACAAGGACACACACACACACACACACACACACACACACACACACACACACACACACACACACTTTCTTACATTGAACTTGGAAGTTCCTTTACCTGAACCTACTATGCACAAATGCATCCCTTCTGAACAATGAGCCTAGCAACCTTAGACCCCCATATGCATCTGCATTAGGCAATGCATTCTACACTCTGAATAAATTCTCCTTCCTGATGAACATTAAACTTGGATTGTTTGTTTATATTCAAATATATCCCCAATACATTATAGTCTAGGGTGAGTGGAATGGCAGTATGCACAATAAGGCAAACTTTGTCCTCCAGTAATCTTTTAGGAAAATTTTTCTGTTTACTATCTTACATCTTTTCCACAATTGTGCATGCAGATGATTAAAGCTAGGTGCATTATGGGAAGGGACAGTCATAGTAGAAAATGATCATATGGCCTAGTGTATCAGTCAAGCCAGAAAATCACTTTCCCTTTGTCCTTTAGTAACCAAAATCCTCCTCCTTTTGATTTCCATAAAGCTCCACATAATAACTGAATCCTTTTGAGTTCTCACTCATGTAGTCCACTGTCAGTCAGACACTACATTCTTCTCTAATCTTTACTGCTGTTTTAAATAAAGCCGTATTTTCTAGCATTTCAAATCTGTGTGTTTCCTTCTTTTCAATCCTTTGAGTAAGAAACCAAGCTTGGAACACTTGACATAGACACCAGCCACCAGTAATATTTCTATGAACCTAGTATATTGCTATTTGTAGATCAACTTGATAAATAGTTATATTTCTGTCTTAGTGTTCTATTGCTGTGAAGAGACACCATGACCATAGCAACTCTTATGAAAGGAAGCTTTTACTTGTGTCCTGCCAACAATTATAGCAGTTTAGTCCCTTATCATCGTGGTGGGAAGCATGGCAGCATGTAGGCAGACATTGTGCTGAGAAAGTAGCTGAGAGTTCTATATCTGGAGACACAGGAAACCAGAAAAAAAGGCACACCAGGACTGTCTTGAGCATTTGAATCCTCAAAGCCCACCCCAGTGACATACCTCCTTTAACAAGGCCACTTCTCCTAATCCTTCTCAAGTAGTGCTACTCCCAGATGACTAAACATTGGGGCCATTCTTATTCAAACCAACACATTCTGCTCTATGGCCTTCTAGGTTTATAGTCATATCATAATGCAAAAATACATTCAGTTAAATTTAAAAAAAAAAAACCCTTATAGTATATAACAGTCTCAACTTGTTTTTAAAAGTTTAAAGTCTCTTCTGAGACTCATGACAGTCTCTTAACTGTAACCTTTGTAAAATCAAAATAAAAAAGCATATCACATACTTCTAACATACAATCACAAAACATTACTGTTCCAAAAGGGAGGAAAAGGACAGTACTGAGGAATGGACCAAAGCAAAACTGAAAACCAGTAGGGTAAATTCCAAATTCTGATCTCCATGTCTGATGTCAAAGCACTCTTCAGATCTCCAACTGCTTTCAGCTTTGTTGACTACAACACAATCTCTGTCTTGGACAGGCTTCACACCTGGTCTTCAGCTTTCCTTGGCAGGAATCACACTACTCTGGCATCTACAACATCTCTGAGTTTCCAAGGCAATCCAGGCTTTATCTTTACAGCTTCATGCAATGGCCTTTCTGGTCTGTACTTAGAAGTTTCTGACCAATCCGGTACAAGGTCCAGACCTGCAGTTCTGCAGCCACTTAGCCCCAGATAATCACACAAAGGCTTATATTAATTAGAAACTGTTTGGCTAATGGCTTAGGCTCATTATCAACTAGCTCCTACAGTTTAACTCAACCCATTTCTATTAGTCTATGTCTTGCCAAGTGGCTCATGGCTTTACACACATCTTGCTCTCCTTTCCCCTCTTTCCCCTTTATCTATGCTTGAATTTCCCACCTGCCTATAAGCTGGCTTGCCATAGGTCAAACAGTTCTTTTATTATCCAATGGTAATTCAGTGTACAGAAAGACATCCCACATCAGCCTCCTTCTTCAATTATATTCACATCATTTTTCTGATGATGGTTTCCTTTAATAATTAAGTTTTTTCTTTAATTTCTGTTTACAGGTTAGAAGCTTAGCTGGATGTGGTTTTGCTCTGGGGTCACTGCTCCTTTATTCCATTTAGCACCAGACTTTTCTTTACATCTTAACACTTTTCATCTCCATGAACAAAGGACACAGATCTCCACTATACTTCCTGGTAATCTTTTCTCCTCACAGTATAAATGTTTTCTTTTTCCTTGCCCAGATTGCTCCTTCTCATTATAGATCTGCATAAAAATGACCCTTAATAATGACACAACAAGTCAATACTAGTGTTCTGCCCAGAGAATGACCCCAGAGAGACCACTGGAGCCTGAGAAATCTGAAATGTAAATGCAAGGTTTATTGAGTATGCAATACAAGACAGGCAGGGAACTCCTCCAATGCACTCGGCACAGCGAGGCCAGAAGGAGTTCCCAAGTTGAGAATACATGGATCTTTTATAGGCAAAAACATGAACTGGGGTAAAATGAGGACATGTGTATGGTTTGATAGCTGATTGGGCCATGCCAAAGATTTGTTTTTTGTTGTTGTTGCTTAACTTAGCCTTTGGTCAGGGTGGGGAGGCTGTTTGCATTTCTATTGACTGGCTGTAGGGTTGGAATATTTCTGCAGTTAGGCTAGGGCCTGGGCCAGATATTCTTTTGGATAACATGTTTGGCAAATTTCTTGGAACTCCTGAGGGGGATTTAGGCTGAACTTTTATTGATCTGTTCACTAACATGGCTGCTGACTCTTAAGATGGAGGAACTTTTGGTTCCTCATTTTCTCCTCTCTTCTTTTGGTCTGAGAGCCAATCATGAGTCTCTAGTTAGGATTTCATAAGAATCATGAGGTCCCATATTGGGGAATGTATCTGAGTTTTCAGTACCTATTGGTGTGTAGCCCCTCCGTACCATCAGCTGAATAGTGCCTAAGCTGCTGTATCATGCGCAGAACCAACTTGTTATGAATACAAGGCCCAAAGGTAAGCAGAAGCAACAGGATAATTAATGGGCCTGTAATACCAGACACGGGTGTGAACCAGAGGGACCTCGAATACCTTGACTCAAATCAGCGCAGGTTGGATTCTAGCTCTTGCCTCCTCTTTAGTAGCCCTTCCTGGACTTTGGCCATGGTCTGTTTGATTACTCCTGAGTGATCTACATAAAAACAACATTCTTTTCCTAAGGCAATGCACAGACCCTTTTGCTGGAGAAAAAGGAGATGTAGGTCCCTTCTGTTTTACATGACTACTTCTGCCAGGGAGCTGAGGGACTCTTGCAAATGGGTGACAGAATTTTCTAATTTTTCCTTGTCTTTGTCTTTGTCTAGTTTTAGAGAGGTGTAATGCCGCTGCTGGGTAATGAGGGAAGCTGCTCCTGTTCCTAGTTGTGCCAAACTAGCCCCAAGCAATATTAAAAGGGTTAGTGGAGTAACCGGCTCTCTTTTACTATGGTGGTGGTCAGGAGGTTCGATCAAATCATGAAGTTCTTTCTCCATATGGAACAGGAGCTAGGGTACAAGCCTAACTAGGAAACAAAATCCTTGGGTTTTGTTAACGACTGACACATGTGTACTGATGTGGGAATGTCTTTCTGTATGCTGTAAATATCAGTCTTTAAATAAAGGAGTTTTGGTCCATGACAGGCACCATAGAAAAAAGAGGGGAAATCAGAGTATAGGTATGAGGAGGGTGGAGTCAGATCAGATCGACCCAGCTGCCAAAGAAGAAACATGTAAGGAACGCAGGTGAGCCATGGACATGTGGAGACAGATTAATGGAAATGAGGTGAGTTAAGATGAAAGAGCTAGCTAGCAATGTGCCTAAGCCATTGGCCAAACAGTATGAAGTTAATATAAGCGTCTGCATCATTTTTTTGGGCCTAAGCAGCAGTTGGGGGCCTAAGCAATAGTGGGCCCCTAAGGGGTCTAGGGAAGCAGGTCTGTGGGTCTGGACCTCTGGCTGCCATGGGGCCCAGAAACCTTATTGTAACAGTGTACAGGGTGCTAGCCTGGAGGTGCCTGTCCACCAGGTGTTATCTAGGGGAAGTAGGAAGCCAGTATAGTTCCCAAGTGATTGGGTGAGGTTACAGTGGGCTTGGTATTTTGGTAGAACTTATCCTATACATAAGCCCTGCCCTTGTACTCGCTGAAGTGTCAAAGAGACCTTGGTCTCCCACCAAAATTGATGAGAGTTGGTAGTAACATTATATCAGCCTATGACTGCTGTTCCTTCATTAAAAGGGGGCTGTGTGTCAGAACAGAGCCAGCAAGAAGCTGTTAAAATCTGGCTTTATGGCATTTAAAAGAAAGAAGGACTTCTGGAGTAGGGAAATCATTGGGTTCTCATCTGTTATACTGAGTGGGGAAGGAGTAGAGTCCCAATGAGAGGAGTTACCAAGATTGGGGATGGTGTCAGTGGTGGTGGGTCCCCTGGTAGGGGGTTCGGGTTGCCTTGGGTTCAAAACTTGGTTAGGTCCTACTGCAGTCTTATGGAGGATAATTCTCCTAGAGAAAGCATGATCCCATAATCGGGCCCAGTCAGGTCATGGAGCCGAAGACCCCAAGGCTTGGCTACCAGCCAGCCTTGCTTCTTTCCTGTCTCTGTGAAGGTAATGGTGACATTGAGTCCTGAAAGGAACATTTCCTTACCCGAGGTAGGGACAGCCCAGGCAAATCTGACAAGGTCCAACTTGTTAGAGTTCCAGTTAGAGACACTAGTCTCACATCCCCAACTTGCACAGAAGAAATCTGTCGCACCCCCACAGGTAATATCTTTTCTGTCCCCGGGGCAAATGGACCATTGTCTCTGGACCATTGTCTCTGGACCATTGTCTCTGGTCCTCAGCTAGGAGGCGAAGGTCAAAGGAAAGTTTAGGGAACCAGGAGCCCACTGGGAACAGTCCATTAGCTAGTAGAATCAAGACAGTGCCTGGTACTGTCAGTGTCCATGTCTGGTTCCAAGGTCTGTGGAGGTTGTCAGTTGCTAGGACAAGAGTCACCTGGAGCAGTATCAGCATCCATGGCAGGTGAGGTGTGCCAAGGTGGCCCATCCTTCCTGTGGACAGTCAGCCTCAGAGGATTGTCAGGGTCTGTTATAGCCTCCCACTCTTTTTCAGACAGATCAAATGGGTTGGTGCTTTGGATGTGGGAATAGTACACCCAAGGAGCAATCTCGTCCACCTTAAGAGCAGTAGGAGTGATAAGGATGACTTGGAAGGACCCTTTCAACAGGGGTTCCAGGTTCTGTCACTGGTGTCTCCAGACCAGCATCCAGTCCCTGGGGCTATGGGATGAGGGTGGGGGGAGCAGAACTGTAAATAGCCTGTAACTGAGGTCAGAGCTATTCATGAGCCTATGACAAGCCTTGGAGGGCCTGTAAGAGGTCCTGGTCATAAAGGTGGGCCACTAACTCCATATGCAGGCTATGGAGGAGAGAAGGAGGGTGTCCATGCACTATCTCAAAGAGGGTCAGTCCCAACTGGTAGAGTGAGTTCCAGTCTCGGAACAAGGCAAAGAGGAGAAGTGTCAGCCAGTCCCACCAGTCTCCAAGGCTAATTTGGTGAGGCTCTGTTTTTAGGCTATGATTCTTCCTTTCTGCCTGTCCTGAACTCTGAGGATGGTATGCACAATGTAATTTCAATTTGGCCTCCAGTGCAGTGGCTGTTCCTGGTTTACCTAAGAGACAAAGGCTGGCCCATCATCATACCCCATCATAATTGGAAATCCAAACCTGGGTACCAGTTCATCCAGAATTTTCTTGGCCACAACATGGGCTGGGGTCAACGAGGACTGGCAACATTGGTGTTGTTATGGCGGCCTCCTTTGCGCCTTGTCCGCCAGATTATTTCCCCGGGAGATGAAGTCTTTCTGTCTTTGGTGTCCAGGACAGTGCATGACAGCCAGCTTCTTGGGAATCCAGGGGGCTTCCAGTAAACCCAATATTTCTGACTTATTTTTCATGGCCTTTCCTTCTGTCATTAACAGTCACCTTCCCAGGTAAATTGCCCCATTTATATGCAAGGTGACAAAAGCACGCCTGCTGTCAGTGTAGATGTCAGCCTTCTTTTCTTTATTCATTTCCAGGGCCTTGGTTAAAGCAGTCACTTCCACTTTTTGTGTCGAAGTGCTGGAGGGTAAGGCTGTAGCCCAGACAATGGCATCAGTAGTAGTCGCCGCAGCCCCTGCATACCTGTGTCCATCTCTAGCAAAGCTACTCCTTTCTGTGAACCAGGTGATCTCAGCATCCTACAGTGGAACATCTTGCAAGTCTGGCCTTATGCAGTGGACCTGGGCCAGTATCTCAGAACAGTCGTGCAAAGGGGTTTCCAGATCTGGATCTGGCAGCAGCATGGCTGGATTGAGGGTCACAGGTGCCTTGAAGGTTATTCTAGCAGGGTTGAGAAGTAGTGCATAGTGAATAGTGGGTCACCTGTGCATTGCTCAACCATCAATGGGGGGGGGGGAGGCTGCTTGAGCACTGACTCTAATGTATGAGGGGGGTGGTAATTATAAGAATCTGTCCCAAGTCATTTTATCTGTGTCTCTAATACACAGGCAGAGTGGCCAACCAGCTGCCACTGGATCCAATTTCTTTGATGAGTAGGCCACAGGTCTTTTCCAGGGCCCAACAATTTGGGCTAGAACCCCTTTTGCTACCCCCTGGTATTCATCGACAGAACAGTTTATGAGTGTCTGGCAATTCTAAGGCAAGGGCTTCTAATAATTTCTTCTTGAAGGTATCAAATGCAAACTGCCTTTCTTTGCCCCAGGTTATGTGGGGGCCTTCATTTATGACCTCATATAGAGGCTTTGTCAGTTCAGTAAACCTTGGTATGGCAGCTTACACCATGCTGCTGTCTCCAGGAACTCTCAAACTTGTTTCACTGTCCTGGGGGCTGGTATTTTGAGCACAGTCTCTTTGTGGGTTTCTGAGAGCCACCTCTGCCCCCCTTCTAGGATGTACTCTAGGTACATCACCCAGGACCTGCACAATTGAGCCTTCTTTGCAGATGCTCAGTACCCCAAGTCTCCTAGAACCTTCAAGATATTCTCCATTCCCATGAGGCAATCTCCATATGTCTCGGCTGCCACCAACAGGTCATCCATGTACTTACTGCAAGTAAGTAATCTGGGGGTGCTTTGTACGGTATACACACAGGTCCTTGTGCAATGCCTTGCCAAGGATAATGGGGAGTTCTTGAATCCTGTGGCAGTCGGGTCTAGGTGGGTTGCCCGCTGATTCCGACTTCAGGATCATGCCACTCGAAGGCAAAGCATACTTGACTGCTTGAGACCAAGGGGATGCTAAAGAAGGCATCTCTCAGGTCTAAGACGGTATACCATTTCTTTCTAGGGGGCAGTGTACTGAGCAAGGTGTAGGGGTTTGACACAGTGGGGTGAATGTCAACCACCCATTTGTTCATTTCTCTTAAGCTCTGTAATCATTGGAGTGGGGTTTCTTCACAGGGAATAAGAGGGTATTACAGGCCAATTGTATGGAACACAGAACCCCTTGTTCTAGTAACTGCTGGATATGAGGCATGATTTCTCATCTGGCCTCCAACGTTATGGGGTACTGGTGTTCCTTAACCTGGTCAGCATTTGCTTTTAATTCTACAAACATGGGAGGGCAGTGTCTTGCCATTCCCCTCCCCCTAGTCTTGGTCCAGACAAGGGGAAACTTTTAAAGCTAGGCCTAGATCTGGAGTTTGGGTTCTGACGCACCCTGGTGGAATCTATGTTCCTCATCCAGGGAGATGGTTAGCATGACATGAACTGTCTCTACCGTTGGGTGGATCACTTGGACTCCTGCAGTCAAGAAACAAATTTGGGCCTTCAGTTTTGCAAACATGCACTGTCCCAATAGCAAGTATGGGCACCCAGGAATGACTAGAAACAAGTGGGTTACCTGTCCCATGCCTAAATTGATTGTCCTTCGGGTAGTCCATTGATAGGGCTTGGTGCATGTAGCCCCTTGTACCCAGGTCTGTTTTTCTGTGAGTGGACCATTCAGGGCAAGGAGCACAGAATTCCCCACTCCAGTGTCTTATCACGGACTAGACCAGCTTCCCCCCACACCTTAAGGGTTACCCTGGGCTTGGGGAGGGGAACTGAGCCCCGTCCCCCCAGGCACTATTGTCTTCTTTTAAGGCTGCCAGGATGGTAGATGTGTGCCCATTTGGCTCTTTTAGCTTGCCTCGGTTTTTATTCTTGGGGCATTCCCTCACTCAGTGTCCTTCTTCCTTACAATAGGCACATTGGTTCTTACCCAACCTTGGTCTGGGCCGTCTGTTGCCATCTCAGTCTCCAACCTCCACTGCCAACTGGGCTTGTTGCCACTCCAGTATCTTGGAAAGGTGCCTTCATTGTCTTTCTTCTCTCTTTTATCCTCTCTGTCCCGTCTCTCTCTTCTTCCTGTCCTCTTTCTGTTCCTCTGTCTCTCTTTTATTGTATACTTTTTTATAGAGATTGCAGCTTCTTATGAATGTCTGGGGAGATCCGGTTAATGTAGGCTAAAATAACCACTTGTTTTGCTTCCTCTAACTCTGGGTCATAGGGAGAGTGTTGTTTAAAAGCTGCTATTAAGTCTTCCTAAGTAGGCAGCCAGGCTTTCATCCACACCCTATCTAACATTGTAAATTTTGGCTATATTGGTCAGTTGTGTGCCACTACTTTCAGACCTGCCAACAGAGCCTGGTGGTAGACCTGGAGATACTCCCTACCTTCTGCCATATTGTAGTCCCAGGTGGGGCGAGTGGAAGGAAAGGTTGTTGTGATCAGAACCAGGTCTGTCAATGGAGCACCCATGGGACCTGGCACCAATCTTCAGGCGTTCTCCAAGATCCGGCTCCATTCCTCCACCATGAACAGGACCCTTAACAATTACTGGCAGTCATCCCAAGTGGCCTGGTGGGTGAAAAGGATAGTTCCTGACAAGTTAATTAAATCCCAAGGGTCCTTGGAAAAGGGGGCATTTTGGGCCTTCCAACTATATAAGTAACTAGTAGCAAAGGGCCAATAATGAAAGGATTGATTACCATCATCACTGGGGGGACTGGCTGGTCAGAGGGATAGGGCCATTGTGGTATCAGTTTGTGGGGTTACCCCTCCCCTTGATTCTGGGTGACTTGTGTTGGCCCACCCTCCCCTCTCATTCCCCATGGGAGGTATACTGGCACCAGAGCAGGTTCTGGCTGTGGAATGGTGGGCAGTTGTCTGGGGGAATAGGGAGGGGGAAAGATTTCAACCTCTGGTGTTTCTCCCTGCAGGACCGGTGACAACTTCAGTTTCAGCTCACCTGTGTCCTTGGGTCTGGTCCTTGATTTGGCAACCAGAACTGCAGGCATCTGAGGAGGCAAAAAAAGGTTTAACAGAAAGGAAGGGGCCTTCTAGTCTATCTGTTAGTTCCTCTAACTATGTAGAGAACCTGGTCTGGGTGGCCAGACCAGAGCCAGAAGATAATCTCTTTGACTTGATGTGTTGTTTCAGAGTGAAACATGCCCCTTACTGGCCAACCAACATTGAAGGTCAGCCATTCTGCAGAGCAAAAGGTGATCCACTTTCGTTTCTTGAGAATTTCACTATTGTTACTGGCAGTCTCCTGGATGTCCTGCCAGTGAGCAAGAGTTAAGTCTAGGAGTGAGTGATGTGGGAATGCATTTATATATGCTGTGAATCTCAATCTTTAAATAAAGGAGCTGTTTTGGGCCATGACAGGCACCATAGAAGAAGTAGGAGGAGAAATCAGAGCATAGGTAGGAGAAGTAGGGCAGAGTCAGAGGCAGATCCAGCCAGCCGCCCAAGAAGAAACATGTAAGGAGTACGGGTGAGCCACGGGCCACATGGCAGACAGATTAATAGAAATGGGTTGATTTAAGATATAAGAGCTAGCTAGCAATGTGCCTGAGCCATAGGCCAAACAGCATGAAGTTAGTATAAGCATCTGAGTCATTTCTGAGAGCCTGAGCGGCAGGCGGCTAAGCAGTATCAGGCGGCAGGTCTGTGGTTCTTGGACCTCTGGCTGCCCAGGACCCGAGAAACCTCACTACTACAGGTGAGGATGGGGTATTCCCCATAGTGAGAGATGAAGAGAGACCTAAACGAAAAGGGATACCAAGAAGTGGTGACAGCAAACTGGTTAGAACACAAACAAAATATACAAAAACTCTCAACAGTTTTCCCAGGACAAAGCACAAGTTACTCTTTCACTCCTCAGAGGGCAGCCAAATTCCACAAATGCCTCCTGGCAGGGGGCAAATCAGGGGTGGCTTCAAATAGCTGAGGATCCATCAGCCCCTTGTCAAAAGTAGGGTTCAAGACATCTCTCTCTCCCTCCAGGATCAGTCACCGTACAGATGTGTCCGCCACAGTGAGAACCTGCAAAATACAAATGACTGAGGGAAACCAAAAGTACTGAAGAACAGACAGAGCAAAAGACTGAGCCCTCTTACTGGTTACAATGGCCGATGGACCTTCAGACCCTCAGGGGGTCCCAGTGGGGTCTCTGCGGATCCTGGATGAGCCCCCAAATGTTCTACCCAGAGAGCGACCCCTTGAGGGACAACTGGAGTCCAGGGAATTTGAGATGCAAACAAAGGTTTATAGAGTGAGTCATACAAGCCAGGCAGGGAACTCATCCAATCCACTCAGCACAGCAAGGCCAGGAGGAATTCTGGAGCTGAGATACACGTATCTTTTATAGGTAAAAAAAACTGGGGACGGGGGTAAAATGTGGGTATGGGTTGATAGCTGATTGGGCCATGCCCAGGGGTTTTGTTGTTATTGTTGCTGCTTAACTTGGCCTTTAGTTAGGGTGGGGAGGCTGTTTGTTTCTATTGACTGGCCCCAGGGTTGGAACATTCTGCAGTTAGGCTAGGGTCTGGCCCAGATGTTCTTTTGGATAACATGTTTTGCACGTTTCTCTGAACTCCTGAGGGGGATTTAGGCAGAACATTTCTTGACCTGTTCACTAACATGGCTGCTGACTCTAAGATGGAGGAACTTTTGGTTCTTCACTAGTATGTCTTAAAATCTTCTTTGCCAGTTCAAAAACTCTTCAGTTTAGCCTCAGGTAGATTTTTTTTTTTTTGGACAAGGACAGAGAGCATCCATGTTCTTTGCCAAAATATTACAATAATGGTTTCTAGGACACTTACTAATATTTTCCTTTTTGAAACTTCTTGAGCTAGGCTCCTACAGTTCAAATCACCCTCAGCACTGTCATCCATGCTCCTATTAGTATGGTCCTAAAGCCTCACTTAAAGCATCCAACTTCTTTTCTTGTCCAAAGTTCCAGAACCTTCCATATTCCTTCCAAACAGTATGGTCAGGCCCATCACAGCATTACCCCAATTCTGGTATGAACTTTTGTCTTAGTCAATGTGGTTTTGTTGTTGTTTGGTTGGTTTTTTTTTTTTTTGTTTTTTTTTTTTTTTGTTGTTGTTTTTTTTGTTTGTTTGTTTGTTTGTTTGTTTTTTTGTGTTTTTTTTGCTGTGAAGACTTACCACAACCTTAGCAACTCTTAGGAAAAAGAATTTAATTGGGCTTTGCTGCAAGGTTCAGAGGTTTAGTCTATTATTATCATTGTATAGACTATGGTGGCATGCAGGCAAACATGGTGCTAGAAAAGTATCTGAGTGTTCTACAGACAGATCAGTAGGCAACTAGAATTGCGACATTGGGTCTGGTTGGGCTTTTGAAATCTCAAAGCTCACCCCCAGTGAAACTCTCCCTAACAAGGCTACTCCTCCTAATTCTTCTCAAGTAGTACCACTTCCTGATAACTAAACCTTCAAATATATGAGCCTAAAAGGGCCATTCTTGCTCAAACCGCCATAATTCCTAACTGTTATGGATGATTGTGGTGATCTTCCGTTGTTAATTTTAACTTCTCCACATTAGTAATCACACTGTCTTAGCTAACAGCATCCCTTAGGGCTCGACAGTTATAAATAGTTGAAATAACTTCTGAGGTGATAATGTTCTATCTACACACGACATCAATTTACTAAACTTACACAGTTTCCTATTACATAGATTACACCTGGAAGTGAATCCATACAACCTTATTACTTTGCCACCCATTTTGAATGTAAGTTGGACTCTGCAATATCAGGGTGAGGCTTAGCCTTCCCTGGTACAGTCTTCAATTCTTCACATCTTCCCATTTCTTCTCTGTGGTGGGTAGCAGGTTCTGTCCTATCTAAATCCCTCCTGATGACCACCATCTTAGGGGCCCACTGGGTACAACCTCCATGCATGGTCTTGTCAAGCTTTGTACTGTTGTAGTGAGGTTTCTTGGTCCCAGGGCAGCCAGAGGTCTAGACCCACAGACCTTCAGCCCTAGACCCCTTAGCTGACCGCCGCTGCTCAGGCCCCAAAAATGATTTAGCCGCTTTTATTAACTTTATGCTGTTGGGCCTATGGCTCAGGCACATTGCTAGCTAGCTCTTATATCTTAACTCAACCCATTTCCATTAATCTGTCTGCCACGTGGCCCGTGGCTCACCTGTGTTCCTTGCATGTTTCTTCTTGGGAAGCTGGTTGAGTCTGTCTGACTCCGTGCTGCTTCTCCTACCTATGCTCTGATTTCCCCTCCTACTTTTTCTATGGTGCCTGTCATGGGCCAAAACAGCTCCTTTATTTAAAGATTGATATTTTCAGCATACAGAAATACATGCCCACATCACTGTACCCTGTGTGAACTGCACAGATAAGCCTCAGTAACAGTTGTCAGTGGCCTCATAACTTAGAACTGTTGCTTTAAACTCATCCATTAAAACATTCAAAAAGGTGACCTATCAGGACCCACATAAGTGCATTACTCCTTCTCTCTGTCTTCTCTATTTTTACCATCTTTCTTGGAGGGATATCCCTCTCATTTTAAACCTTATAACAAACACCTAATACAGTCAGCAAGATGGAGAGTACCTCTGCTTGTTAGCATAAGGCGTATGTGAACTGCTGAGGTCAGGACTGAGAAAATGGTACTATACATATTTCAGATGGGCTGCAGGGTTGACTCTGTGAAGGATGCCAAGATGCCTCCTCCTAAATTTTGCTAGTGGCATGTTTGACGTGCTCCCAAAGTGTCCTCTCCATGTAACCCTGGATCCTCCTTTGTCTCTGGACCCCTGAGTGAGAAGGTGCTCATACCCTCATTGCATGCTTCACATTCTTTAAAGAAAGGTGTGACATCCCAGCCACTTATTTCCAATAGAGGGACCATGTGTTCAGTTCATTCTGTATTAACAAACTTAAGTGTCAGATTTCTGAGGTGACTTAAAAGAGACAAGAGGCAGAAAGAAAGATGTGTTTGATCTTAGATAGGTGGAGCTGTGTTTCTTCACATCAAGGGGGTATATTCTCACCCAGGTGGATGATGGAGAAAGAATGTCAACTGAAAAAGATAGCTAGGACCCTTGACAAGAGCTCAAGAAATGTTTGCAGCATATTTCCTCCCAGTGTCTCCCTTCCAGATTTAATGAAAACTTGGAAGTGTAGTCTTTTAATAGGAAATTATAATTTGGGACTTTAAGGGGAAATAGAAAAATGCCCATCCTAGTTCCTGGTCCATTGAAGAGTAGAGTCTCTGGAGGAGGTGGTCTGTTAATCCCAAAGGTGGGAAGAGAGAGACCACTGACCCAAATCATCATGGTCTAATTAATTAAGGCAATAAATTAATTAAAACAAGTATTTATTCATGGACACGAACTGTCTCTCTCGCTAAGGTCACCATTAGATTCAAAGAATCCAAGGCTTTTATAGAGCTTAGGGGTAGGAGGCTTCCAAATGGAGGATTTGGTGGGCAAAATAGGCAGAGTTACAGGGTCAGAACATAAGTATAACATATTAGTTCTAACAACTTCCTGAGACAATGACATGGTTACGAGATGAGCATAACAAGGCAGCCATAATGAGGTAGCGAAAATAATTCTTTTTAAATGAAAGTAGGGTTGTAAGATGGCTATTAACTATTTGAAACAAAGACCTGATTGCCATTCCTGGGAGAGGTGGTGCAGAACCATTTGTAGTTAAGGTTGCAGGTGGGGCATAGCCCAATCCTTGAGAAGCACAGGTTCAGTCATAAACAAAAATGAACCTAGTTTGTCCTCACCAAAAGATGGCTCTAAGTCTAAGATGGACGCAGGCTGGTTCTTCAAGTCCTATGGTTATGCAACAAGATGTTTTGCATTCTTGAAGAGACTTTTGAAAAATAATTGAAACTTCCCAAGAAGGTTGAGAGAGGGGGTGGAGTGTAGGCAGGGGAGATAGAGTGGGCTTGTGAGAGGAAGTGGGCACAGAGCTGATTTAGGGTGACAGCGACTAGTTCCATTGTCTGGACTTGGCACTAAAATGAGCTAGCAGAAGTAGCAGAGAGCTACAGAGCATCAGAGAAAGGAAAAGAACAAAATAGAGAACTAGTGACAAGAGTAGAATCTGGCTGTGAGTAGAAGGGATGAAGATTCCTTTTAGTTTCTCCACAGCAACTAAAAGGTCTTTTTGCAGATGAATCAGAAACAAATGGAACAAAGGGAGTTGTTGCAGACTGACAGCCATTGGGAGAGCTTATGTGAAACATTTTGTTTGGGTAGAGGATGAAGTTCATGTGGGAGATTATGTTATTACATTGTAAATAATTGTCCTACCCACTAACTTAATAAAAAGCACTGATTGGCCAAAGGCAGCCGGGAAGTATGGGCGGGGCTACCAGACAAAGAAAACTCTGAGAACAGGAAGAACAGAGCAGAATGCCAGAGAGAAGCCAGAAGATGCAGAGGACAACCATGCTGCTCTGAGAAAAGGTACCGGTACCGAGCTTCATGGCTGAACAGGATAAGAGTCATGGGTTAGATGAGGGGTAGAGAGCTAGCAAATTATATGTCTGGGCCTTAAGTCCATCAGCCTAAAACTAATTGTAAGCATCTGTGTGTCTCTGCGGGTCTGTGGGTCCTAAACCTTGAGGTTAGGCCCAAAAGTCTGGGCCAGAAACCTCGTACTCCAAGTTCAGTGTGTAAAACATTAAAAAAACAAAACAAAACAAAACAAAAAAAACAACCAACGAAACAAACAAGCAAAAGTCCTAGAAATAGAAGGAGAAACAGGGATCAAATAAAGTGAAGAGTTGAAGCAGCGCAGGAGGGAACCAGCAGGTACCCAGGCACAGGTGGAAGTTTATGGTTAAATTTTTCCTGGTCCCCGACTCTAGGCACCATCTCAAACTAGCTAGGTTTGTTGGTATAGAAGTAGCACATTCATGGAGGAGGTCACAAATGCTCTCTGTAGTAGTCTTCAGATCTAGTCCTTTTTAATTTCGGACTATGTAGCAGTCAAGACTCTAGCTGGCCCTGAGGATGTTAAGCTGATCTGAGCAGATGAGAAAGAGAGCTTACTTGATGCAAAGAAGGTGTCAGTTCTACCTGCTTCAGTTCCAAGTCTCCAGAACAATGAGTAGGGTGACAAGAAGAGGGGTGAGTTGGATGGCCCATGATCCAACCTGCTTATAGGAGTTTAGGGACACTCATCTCTCTGGAACTGCTTCAGGCCTGACCAAAGGTCAATGGGCAGGACAGTAATTAGAGCACCTCAAAGAGAGTCCACCCAAGGGGCCACGGGGCCAAGACAAAACTCAACAGTTGGCAGAAACCCAGAACACAAGCTAGGAGCTGAAAACCATATAATTTTGTGGGGAACATTAAGAAAGTCTATTTTCAGATTAACATGAATCAATATAACATAAGTTTAAGTATAATTGTACAACTGGCTGGACCATGTATCATACCTCAGAATCCTGAATAAGAAACAAGCAGCTGGAAGCTTTTTGGAAAGATGTCAGTTAAGAGTCAGCATCTAAGGAATGAATTTGAACAGAAAGCCTCTAAGCAATAATTCTGCTTCCAGGTGTGATGATTTGTTTCAGATATTAACAAACCCTGAACAGAACAGAATCTTTTAAGTAAAACATTTTTTTGTTAGAAAAAATTTGATATAGTGAAATTCTAAAAATTGAGAGTATTACTTTAAATGACCATACCTAGGAATTGAAAACAAAACTTAATACATATTCCTATTAACATAAAATTATTATTCATGGATTGCAGGATTTTACAGTAAATATATTTTTACATTGTCAGGCTGTGACACATTAAGTTGAATTCTTCAAAAAGAAATTATTTTCAATTTCCAATTTTAAAAAGTATACTCCTAGGGACAGTGAGTGCCTTTCTTTCTCCTCAAGGCCAATTCTCTAGAACACTGTGGGCTGCTGCCCGAGTCAGAGACTACCATGTCAAGAATAAATAATTCATTTTACAAAGCTTACACTAAACAACTAGAATTTTTTTTTTCTAAAATTAACCCCGTTAACAGAATCTTAAAAAAAAACAAACAAAAAAAGAACTCTAAATTCTCATTCCATGCATAAAATCAACAGATGGAAGCAGTCAGTCATGTCAAATTTGTTATGAATAATTTACATGTAGCATGGGCTGAGTTGACAAAGAAGGTGAAAGCCAGCTCTTTACTCCTTTGATGGACAAAACTCTAGCCCACTATATACAAACAGTAGCAAGTCTATTTCTTAATATCATTTTATTTAAAAATAGATTATTTAGAGACATAATTAGTAAGGCAAGATACCTAAATTAAATGATCTTTAACAAATACTAGCTTTTGGAATTTCTGAGTAAACAAACATCTATAAGCATCTCTCAGCTTCTGAGGAAGATCTGTGCTGCTTTCTGACTCAGACACATTCAGTGCAATGACCTCGAGCTTTATTTTAAAGTATTGGCTAAAACAAACAACAGCTTCATTGCTAAAGACTATATACTCAGTGTAAGAGGACAGGCACTGGCCCTGGAGCTCTCTCTCTCTCTCTCTCTCTCTCTCTCTCTCTCTCTCTCTCTCTCTCTCTCTCTCTCTCGGTAAAGACTAGATTATGTTCTCAAGGTACCACAGGTGAGTCCAGGTTGAAGAGAATCTTCTTTAACCAAGTCATTTCCTCTTGAAGAACTCGAGGGCTTGGGACACCACTTAACAGAATCATTTGTATAGATACAAAACCAACTGTTAAAAGACACTACTTGGATAATCTGAGTAATTTCCCCAAGCTTGTGAGTTTGGTGACAGAGTATCACTTGTAGCCTCCTTGAACTGGGGACCATGGGTGGTTAGGATATGAACTCTGGAATTAGCTTGTGCTAAGAAGAACTGAAAGCCAAGGTGAAGGTCATGGCCACTTGAACTAGCACTCGGGTTCTGTACCAGTCGGGCTACAGGTTCCCTTGTTCATAGCATCCTTATGTCAGTTACAGAGACACTGAGGACAGAGTCATTGTTATTTGTCTTTCTGTTGTTGGAGACATTGAGGATGTGGATGTGGATGCAGATTCTGAGACACTCCACTGAGCAAGGGAATCTATCCTCTTGTCATTTAAGATTTGAGTAACTAAGTTGTCCAATAGACAAGAATGAGGTTTTGGTTTAGCCTATAGGGCTGGAGCTGGTTAACCTTACACAGGCAGAGCTGAGAGGCCTATATACAACAGAAGGCAGAAGCAGGACTTTTACCTTTCAACCCTGCTGCCCATGCATCCTTGTCCTGTAATGAGGCTAGCATGTAACTTAACACTGGTAGGATTGTGCTCTATCCAAGGACACTTGTGCTTCATGCAAGGGAACAACTTGAGCCTGGAAACATTGTGCCATGCAAGTATAATATAAATATAACCCATTTTACTCAAGCATTCAATTTTTCATAATCAGTTTTTTAAAATAATACCTGACGTTGGGATCAAGTTTGATCTGGTATGATATCATAATGTGTTTACCTGGTACAGCTGGTAGATGTCTATGAATAGAGAGGCCTCATGCCCTATGGACACAAGAGACACAGCAGGAGATGCTTAGACTGCTTCTACTAGAGGGACTTTATTATTATAATAACAGACAGAGAGAGAGAGAATGCTTCCAAATGGGAAGAAGCAAGAGAGAGCGTGGGGCAGTGGGAATTCTTAAATCGGGTTTGACATCAGAACTCAGGGTAGGGCATGGCTTCAGAGGCAAGAACAGAATCCTAACACCCAATTTTGAAAATTATTTTACATTAAACAAACTTTAGGTTTATTTTAAACCTGTTTTGAGTTACTTGTGTTAGGCTTAATTTTGACAACAAATATAGACGCCTATATGATGGGAGATAAAAGACTATATATGAAAGATAAAATGTTGGTCTCTCCCTAAGCTTAATTGAATTTGCACTTAGCATAACTAGAAACGTTTGGATCACATTAAAGAATTTTATAATTTACAATTTGATCATTAACTTACAGGTATTATCTTTAACAGTTTACAACAATTTGGTAACTTTTATAAGACTGAGTCTTTATAAATTGACCCTGTTACGTTTGAGCCTTAAATAAAATTGAATTGAAGATTCTTTAGCATCAAAAACAAAACCTTTAAGCCATAAATATAGTTCATAGAGAGACTGGGGACATTATTTTCCTGAACCTTTCATAGTGTATTTTTATAAAATACCAGTTTTTATATGACTCAGTTTTTCCAAGTAGATAAGTTTTATCACAGTTAACAAAGACATAGTACTTAGACATACAACTTTAAGTCAGTTTCTGTTAGCCTGAATAAATTACAGCCTTATACATGTATAAATCTTAATCATCAAACATATTGCTCCTGTTTTCCTAACCTAAATATTTTGGAGGCCTGTTGTTGCCTCCTTAATGTAGGGAAAATGAAATAATAAAAAGCAAACCATCTCAAAAGCCTGGTGTTGCCTCTTTTATTTAATAAAAAGAGATGATAAGCAGAGGGCTTGGTCGAACTGGAAGTTTTATGGGTGCCACAGTAGTTGGTTAATACCATATGGTCACATTAACCAAGATGGCAGTGAAGCCACATGGCATCCTTTCTATCACCTTAGTAATGATGGTGATCACCCACACCCACATGATTTCACACCGTTGAAGTCATCAACCAAGATGACAGCAGACCCTTGCTAAGTCACATACAACAAACCTAAAAATCCTAAAATGGAAAAAGTTTAAGTTTACATTCAACAAAAACTTCAAAGATAGTTGATAAAACTGAGGAAAGGCAGCATTCAGAGAGCTAAACAATCCGTAGTTATACTTTGTCATTTGTAACCTCTGCTGAGATAATTTATCCCTTAGCTGTTCTCATGCACAAAGTGTCTTTTCCTGGGATGTTCTGTTTTTCTTTTCTTTTTCCTGTCACAAAGTAGTTGGCCTTTTTGACCCAGGACAAAGACTTTGGAAGGAACTTTTAAACAAACACGCTTGGGTCTGGAGTGAGCAGGCATGTCAAATATCCCCTCCAGAGCCAGCCTTCTCAGTAGAGTAGAATGCCATGAAAAAAAGTTTCAAAACTATTCATACCCAAAAGACATTTGAATCTCTGTAAGACTGAATCCAGTGATCTACATATCCATAAGCAGTGTGTGTGTGTGTGTGTGTGTGTGTGTGTGTGTGTGTGTGTGTGTGTATGTGTGTGTGTGTGTGGTGCAGACAACCTGAAATGCTTAACATGTATTTTAGGAATAGTAAAGATACAAGCAGAACTTTCTAGTGCTGGAGAAGCAAAAGGCAAAAGAGAAAAGAGTTCTGTGGTATCTGTTAGGAATTGTAAAGATGCAAGTTTGGAGGCCCAGCAGAAAGATCAGGAATTCTGGCTCTGGCTGAGGTTGCAAGCCAAAGTCATGAAAATTAAGGAGAACTAGGAGTTACATAGGAGGAAGGGCCTTGGGCAACATACCATTCCATCTTAAAGCATTATCAAACTCTTCAGATATTAATACCATAATTTCTGAATTTGGACCAGCAGTAGTCATTTGTCTAATGTATATTGAGGCTACATGTGCATGAAAATCAAAGGATAGTTGCTAGTCTCAATCTCCTAATCAAAGTACCTTTTTTAGTCTACAAATAGGCTATAAAACTTTTTTGTTTGTTTTGCACAGAAAATTTGGAACCCACAGTGGTGTGACACTAAGGCAAAAACTGGTCAAATTCAGCCACCTGGGGCACCCCCAAGTTTCAGGATAAATATACAGGCCTAGAAAGTAGGAGGTGAGTCTCCAGCTCTATTATCCCAGCTTCAGTAGGCCACAGGGCCAGTGAAAGGTTCTCAGAGCTTTTAGCTGTGAGCCAGATGAGAATTCCAGGACCTTCGCCAATCTTAACTGGTGGAAATCTCTTGGATCTTTGAGCCAGTCTGAAGACAGAGAAAAGAGCTCCAGTGAGCTCCCAGATGAAACCAGGGCACCTCTGAGTCAGGTCCATGATATACTTCTCCTGGCATATTGCTATGTTGCATGCATGTTTTGGTCTAATGCAGTATGGCCACCTGTGTTGGTCAGATTGTGTCAGGGTGAGACAGGAAAGGGAAAGAGGGTCAGATATAGGTAGAGAGAACTGACTGGTGGAGAGTAATCAGTGGTTCTACCAGGCCCTCTTGAGACTTCACTGGGTTTACTCAGAACTCCAATAAAGCTCCCTAATCCAGAGGCTATGTCTGCCAGACTTGCCACACTCATGAAGGTAAAGAAGCTGATAACATGTGTGTTCTCAAGAGATCAGGTTCCCAGCAGTAGGCAGGGACCAACAGTAAGGAAGTCAAAAGAGTCCTAGAGAAAAGGCTTGGAGCTGACTGCTAGGGGTGGGGCTCCAGATGCCATCCTGGGATTTGGCACCATGATGTTAAATTTCTGGAGTAGTTTAAAAGACATGGAAGGCAGACAGAAAGGGGCATCTGACTTTAGATAGGTGGAGCTATACTGCCCTTCTCAGCGACCCCCAGAAGGATCCCAAGAATCACACTAACTCTCTGAGTACAAATGCAAAGCAATGTTTATTACAGCTGTACAGCTGAACTCAGCTCCTAACTGTCACACATCAGCGCCAGTGAAGAAGTGAGCCACCCCCCTCCCCCAAATCAGGGCTTTTTAAATCAAAGATCAAACAAAGACCATAGAAAGGCCATTATCAGGCTGGGAGGTGAGAAACACAGAGGAAGTTTCTTTATTATCACTGTCAGGTGGGAAGCTGTTGGTTGATTGGTTGTCTTAGGATGGGGAGAAGATGCTTCACAGCTGGGCCAGAATGTCCTCTGATTCCCCAGGACCTTGGGTGCTTGGCCTTGGGGGGTTTCAAAACTTCTCAGGATGAAGGAACTAGAAACTTCTCGGCTCCTGAAATAACTCCAGGCCTCAAGGTGGAGGGCCTTCAGTTTCCACAGGGCCATGCTTATCCATGGTGAGGGATCCTAGGTTTCAATATGACAGCAGGCTGAGCAAGGCATGAGCAGAAGCCAGTATACAGCACTCTCTGTGCTTTTGCATCAGCTCTAGCCTCCAGGTTCCAGCCCTGTTTAAGTTCCTGTCCTGACTTCATTTGGTGACGAACAGTGCTGTGAAGGTATAAGCCAGATAACCCCTTTTCTCTCCAACTTGTTTTATGGTCATGGTATTCATCACAGCAATAAAACTCTATGGAAGACATTGGCGCTGGATATCTTGTCAACTTTTGTCCTCTTTTTTTATCTCAGGGTAAGCTGAGATCATTTCCTCAAACTTTTCTCTTTCTGGGAAATAAAGGGAGGGGACTATTGTTCCAAAGTACAAATCAAAATTTCCTACCTGGTCATTTTATAACAGCCAGCATGAGAAGTCTGGCAAAGAAGCGCGCTCCCCTCAGAGTTCATGACACCTATGTCAATGCCTCATGTTCAACAGTTCTTCTGCCTTTCCCATTTAGTGGGCTGGTGGGAATAACAGGCCACCATTATGGCTCTTCAATTCTTGTGGGTGCGTCCGGTGGAAAGTCAGACTGCATGCAGATCTATGAAGGCCTCTGACATCACAGGTCTCCAGAGTCTCTTCGTGAGAAAATGACAAAGGCAGTCAGCAGCACCACACTCCAAAGAGCCCGGGAGGAGAAAGGGGCACAGCATCACTGACAAATCAGCTGTGTTTCAGTTCCCGTGGGACAGAAATCCGTGGGAGGGGAGTAAAGGAGTGGCAGCCAGTGCAGAGTCCAGAATCTCAGAGAGGAAGGGGCCCTGGGACTATTCCCATGCAAATCCCCAGGTGCTTGGGGACATTAGCTTGAGCTTGACCAGCCTTCTCTTTGAAATGTAGATGAAACAACTGACTTAGGGCTTGAGTTAGTCTCCTTTGATGTTTTTTTGTTTATGAGTGTTATATTTTTCTTCATATATATATATACACACACTCTGTTGCTGTGATAAATACCATGATCAAAAGCGGCTTGGGGAAGGAAGGCTTCCTGCAAGTTGGTATCAGGGCAGCGACTCAAACGGGCAGTTTAATGGAGGAAAGCTGCTTTCTGGCTTGTTCTTGTAGCTTGCTCAGTTTGCTTTGCTATCAGCCACAACAGGCTGCACCTCACACATCAACTGGCAATGGAAAGAATGCATCAAAGACACGCCCATTGGCCACGTTGAAGTCCCTCTTCCTGTGCATGTTATTTGACAACCAACACCACCTGTTACAGTGTTCTAGGATAAAGACAACAAAATAAGACAACTCAGTTCTAGATTAATCAAAGTGGATCAGACTCACCTGTTACCCTCGCTTTTCCATACATGACATTTAAATGAGGAAGGAGGTGCATATTACATCACTATGGCTGCCCCTATTGACACCTCCACAAGTGGCTGTGAAAGATGTTCTTAAATAGTTTTGTTTCCCACCTGAAAGTGAAGAACCAGGTAAGCACCTCCATTTTAAGCAAGTCCCTAGCCCCAGCTTGAACCAGGCCTGAGTTCTGCTAAGTGCAAAGTATAACCTGTGGTTTTTGCCTTTAAAAACCCAGCTTGCAGAGGGGCGAGTACATCCTCAGGGTTTCTGCTAAGGCTTGTACTTTTCATTAAACCAAGCTTTTGCATTTCGGAGAGTTCTTATCTCTGTCTTTGGGGGTCTTACAACCAGGGCACAACAAAAGAAATATAAAGCTTCCATTAAGAATCTTGTTATTAGGGGTCCATGAGGTCAAGGCACTTAACACCTCTCCGGTGACCTGAATTTGATCCCAATAGCCTAAAGGTAAAGGGGGAAACCTGCTCCTGCAAGCTGTGGCATATGGCTACCCCTGCCACAGCTGTGATAAACAAGACCCTTACTCTCTAATAACTGTGGGGCCCAGAGCAGCTTGCCAGACAGTTAGGCAAGTTGTATTTATAGATTTAGGAACCCGCCCACCCATACACACCCCACCACTAGCAACAAAGGAAAAAAAAGTCATGCATTCAAGAGAGAACAATGAAGGGTATTCAGGAGAGATTGAAGGGAGAAAGGGGAAGGGGGAAAATGATGTAATTATATTATAATTTCAAAAAAAATTAAGGGGAGGGAGGGGAAACTGGTTGGGATGTAAAAAAAATGCATAAATAAGTAAAGGAAAGATTCTAATAAAGAACGGAACAGGAGAGAAATGAAAGCCCCTAGGCTGCCCGCTGCTGCTGTTGCTTCTTCTCCTCGGCCAGCTGTCCTCCTTCTCGCGTGGTTCAGGGCTCAGCAACACTAACTCGTCTTCTGTCCTCAGCATCCAAGACAGGCCCAGCAGACGTGGTGACTGGCCTCTCTCCCTAGGCGATCCCCCAGCTGACATCCCCTTTCTCCACAATTAAAACTAACCAGCACATTTGCCTTCCTTTAGTCTCATTTCCACACTGACCTTTTGGTTACGTTCATTTATCACCTCCAGGTTTTGAGGTGTAAAACCTCTGTGAAGGCACTTGGGTCACTTACAGAACCAGCTGAGTGAAATCGGTTATCTCCTAGGCCTGAGGCTTAAATAGCCCTTTAGGTGCTGGTTTTGTTTTGTGGTCATCTTTCTGTTGGATACAAACTAAGACTTGTTAGTAAACTTGTCTGCTTTGAATTTGACTGAATTTTGAGAGATCCCTATTAACTGGAGTAGGCACAATATTGTTTGTGTGCTGTTTGGGTGGCCACTGTATAGAGAATTAGCAATACTATATGGGCTTTGTTTTGGTGGCCCCTGTGGAGAACTCCTGTTGACTACTGCAAATTTATGCAACTACTTTTATGTGTCTTTTTGTGTATTCGTCTCTGTCTATAATAACTGCTTGATGGAGGCTAAAACTGGATGACCGTAGCAATGGTCCCATAAGTGAGTTACCTGTAGTAGGGTTTCCTGGACTCCGAAGAGAAGCAGACGCTCCCTCTGCCCTCTGTAGATAATAGAAGATGGTCTTCATGGGGTTTTGTTTTGTTTTTTGTAGTGGCTCTGCTTGATCCTTTGACGATGGGTGGACTTGTAACTACTCTGACAGGAGCCAAGACATTCAGGCCCTGTCATTGGCTGTTGAAATAAGCATCCTCATTAGGTGTTGTCGGAGTTTCCTTTACTATCACCCCACCTTGGGCATCAACATGTAATTAGTTGTTTTTTCACTTGGGGGAGGGGCTCGCCACCCAGCTCCCACATATAACGCAGTGGGGCTTAGCCTTAGCATGGCTAAGTTTCCAGCTAGCTTTTCTTACATTATTCTCATCCACCTTATGCCCCCAGGCCTTTCATCATTCTTTTTAACTTCTGTGATCTTACTCTCGCTGCAGCTGGAATGAGGGGCTGGCCACTTGTGTCTTCCTCCTTCCCTTTTCCTCACAGACTTCTCTTTCTATACATCCTCCCTGCCTGCCAGCCCCGCCTATTTCTCTCTCCTGCCTCACATTGGGCCCTTCAGCTTTTCATTAGACCGCCGGGTGTTTTAGACAGGCACAATGACACAGCTACAGAGTTAAAGAAATGCAGCATGAACAAAAGTAACACACTTTGAAAGAAGATTCTCCAGTAGGGTGTAGCGGCACATGCTTTCAATTCCATCACTGAAGAGGAAGAGGCAGGCAGAACTCTGTGAGTTCTAAGCCAGCCTGGTATAACAAGGTCTGCTAGGGTTATATTGTAAGACCCTGACTCAAAACAAACAAACAAACAAACAAAAAACCTAAATCTCATGTCAGTACTTGAAGATGGACTTGTGAGGGAATTGGGGCTTCTCTGTGTGTTCCTCTTCTTATGTTGTTTAAAATTTCTTAATCTGTCCCTCTCTGTTATTTGTCTTTTTATAGTCATTTAGCTCCTCCCCTAAGATCTCAATCTGCAGTCCAGTCAGAGTTGCTAATAACAGGTTGAGAGGAGTGGCTGGATTGTCAGACTAGGGTCCCTGATCTCCTTACTGAACACCTGAAGATGGCTGCAATGTGGCTCAGAGGATAATCCTGTACAACTAAAAAAGTGGAAAAAAGTGACCAGGCCTAGTTTGTTAGGGCTTCCAGGGCCCAACTTTGACCCTAGACACTCTGGTAACAGCCATAAAAAACAACTTTGGAGGCTGGAGAAAACCCCAGTAATGCCAGATGCATTTGTATAAAACTGCAATCCTGGTGCTTGGTGGCAAGATGGGAAGTGGAAACAGAGTTTTTGAAGGTCTTGAGCCAGATAGCAGCTAATAGCTAGCTTGAAGTATGCAGCAGAAATAGCAACATGGGGGTTGGGGAAGGAGGGGAGGGATGGAGAAAGAGAGAGAGGGAAAGAGAGAGAGAGAAAGAGAGAGACCCTGTCTCAAACAAGGTAGAAGCAAGGACCATGACACCGAGGTTGTCCTCTGACCTCTACATGTGCATTATAACATGTGTGTCCCCCTCCACTCAGTCCCAATCACATCAGAAGAATAAACCCCACTCCTGGATTGGAGGAGATTCCAGAAGTTTACCTGAGAGGTGTGTACAAGGTTGGTCATCTAAGAATGATAGAAAGTTAAATATTATGGGGTCATGGGATGGGAAAGGAGCTCCTTATTCAGAGGTAAGAAGTAAAGGTTTCAACATGGTTTACTATTAAGTTGCCAACATAGAGATAATCTGAAAATAGCAGTGTACGATGCTGATCAAACCCCTTTCCTGTAGGAGCCATCCCCCTAAGACCTCAAAGACAAATCAAGTGAAGAATCCACCAAAATTCACCAGGGGAACCAATGAGTTATGTAAAGATAGAATTGTCTTTGCCTAACCTGAGATTTGACCTCTTAGAATCCTCCACCCCTGACCTATCATTAACCCATGTGCTGTTTACCGGAAGCAGGAACTTTCTGAAGCATGCACAATGTGCCCATTGTGACCATTGCTCCAGAAAATGAATGTCCTCATGTGGACTTACTCAGTCACCTGGTCTCCAGCTTGCCCAAGACTTGCTATTGTTTCACAGGAACTACACCTGCCTGCCTGACTGCAGGCTGTCACATTCCTAAACTACTCCTAAACTGACCTTTGGCCCTGCCCTGTTGTAACTTCCCTATCTCATGAGCCCAGATGTACCCCCTCCCCTACCCAGAGTGCTGTATAAAACTTCTGTCCTGAACATATTCGGGGCTCTTGGCTTCCACAGTGCCATGAGTCCGCACGTGTGTGTATCAGTATATCATTAAACTCTCTTTTTCTTTGAAGTTAACAGTGGTCCGTGGTCGTGGACTTGAGGCATCTTGGGGCACCTGCGAGTTACAGTTGCAGAGTCATGAGTGAGGACTTATAAGCAGGATCAGAGGTGCCCTTAAACCAGCCAAAATGAAAGCTCTGCAGCATGGATGAGATGGCTTCTCTCCATTGCCCATATCTGTAAGCACCTGTATCATTTAGCTCCTCCCCTAAGATCTCAGTCTGCAGTCCAGTCAGAGTTGCTAATAACAGGTTGAGAGGAGTGTCTGGATTGTCAGGCTAGGGTCCTTGATCTCCCTACTGAACACCTGAAGATGGCTGCAATGTGGCTCAGAGGATAATCCTGTACAACTAAAAGTTTGACAGCATAGGGCCATGGGTATGACTTCCTTCCTCCCCCTCTCCAGGAATCCCAAGCCAGACTATTAACTTTACAGTAAAGATCTCCTCCTATGGCTAGCATTTTATCTCCTGAGTTGTATGCCTGTCGGGTGTCCTCAGAAACCACCTTGAGATCTCATTTAGATAATGTAGCAACCCTTTGAAGACAATGCAATCAAAACCTACAAAAATTCTCTCTATAGGTGACCACTTTCTAGTGTCATCCTGTAAACAGAAGGTGGGGGACCAAAGCAGGTCATGAGGGAGCAGCCCATCCTCAATGGTCCTCAGGCCTGCCAGTGCCTGCCTACTCAACAGTTCAGAAGAGCTCTACCATCCAACACCTTCTCCAAGGCAACCTTTTGCTCATTCCCATAAGGTACATAGTCACTCTGGTATTATCCTCATAGGAAAAATCACAGGTTTTCATCTTTTGAATGTTCATAGAGCATTCATACACTAAATAAAATCTTGAGTCTGCCTTTTATCCCTTAGAAAGATAGATTTAAGATTCATCGGTACTGTTGTATGAATCCATCGGTATTTACTTAATTTGGGACTTTATTATTACTTTGATATAATTGTAGATTGACATGCATTTGTAAGAAATATTATAGAGAAATCCTTTTAACACAGTCTTTAGGGTTTCTATGGCTTTGAAGGAACCATGACCATGTCAACTCTCATAAATAAAAACATGTACTTGAGGGTGGCTGGCTTACAGTTTCAGAGGTTCAGTTCATTATGATCGTGAAGGGGAGCCTGGCAGCATGCAGGCAGTTGTGATGCTGGAGCTGAGAGTGCCTGCAAGTGACTGTCACACTGAAGCCTGAGAAAAAAAGAGATCTCAAAGTGAAGCCCCACACTGACACACTTCCTAATAGTGCCACCTCCTATAAGCTTATGGGGGACAAACATATTCAAACTACCACACATACTTCACCCACTTTTCCTCAATAATGACTCAGCTCATCCCTGGAAAGTGTAATACCAGAGTGTTGACAGACATCAGTCAGCATCTGGCTTCATTTTATCCGTACAGGACTCCTCCTCTTGGTCCTGTATTGTTACATAAACTTTCTCATTCCCTCTTTTTATCTTTTAAATCAGTTTACCAATATTTTGTGATCCATTCTATATTTTTTTTTCTTATAAATTCAGAGATGATGTTCTGTGAACCAGAATTAGGCTACATGCTGACCATATTATGAGCCATATGGGGTGATAAAGCCATTGAATGTTAGGAATGGGGTTCTCCGACACCAGCAGTCTTGAGCCTTATCTCTCCATGAGTTGTACATGACTTATCAGTCATGGGAGAGCATGTACTATGTAGAGGTCGGTCTGCAACCCCCAGAGCTTAGCACTGTTTAGTGGCCTGCAGTGTTTATAGGAACCAACTGATCCATTTCCATTATCAAGAACTAGGCCCAAGCAGGTGCTGCTATGGCAGAGGACAAAGAAGCTGGTTAAGGTCAGGCCTTGCTTGTGAGCTGCAGGGGTCACTCTAGGTCAAAGGGCAACCCCCACCATGTAAGGCTTTCCCTGAGCTTCAGTAAGAGGCATTCTTGGCTCAAGAGTGACCTGAGTGTGTTTATGTTTCAAACTGTAGGCCTTTGCTCGGTGAAGCCTGCTCTGTGACACTGGCGTTTACAGTACTGGACTCCATGGTAGATAAATCCCCAAAGACAAATAGTTTTCTAACAGAAATATACAGGAAGAGGAAGAAGGTAATAATAAAACCGGCTAGCTTTTAAAATACCTTCTATAAAGTGGAAGTAGGGATAGAGGGGCTTTATACTTATTTTCATATCATGAATGAACATATTTTGGAATTCTTATTTGCAAAAGAACATCAGTGTGTTCTATCCTCAAGACTTTTGCTAGGATTTTTGACATTTCCCAAAACAACTTTCCTTGACATTCTATAAACAATGACATATAGAGTTCCCAATTGTTTTCTGTTGTCAAGATGGTTTATATAACTTTTGACTTCTGTAATATTTGTCATTTTTGAAAGAATTTCATCACAAACTTGAGGACCTTTCTGTTAGAATACAAGAGGCTTTTGACTGGTTGTCTCCTTTTTGAATGTAAATCATTTGAACTGAACTGCCATTTGCTGAGACTCAAATTGCCCTCACATCATTTCAGGTAATAATAGTATTTGAGGGAAGCTTGAAAAAAATTTGTGCTGTTGTTGCTGCTGCTGTTTGTGTATGAGTGTTTGCTTGTGTGTGTGCATGTTTATACAAAGGCAGGAATACATATATGTGGAGGCCTGGGTTCCATTTCCTAGCCTCTTAATAATTTCCATGAGTAGTATTTTGCTGCTCTTTTACCACATTGTAGATCTTAGAATTCTTTAGCTGCCATGTTGTGTCTGACAGTGTTTGGCAATCAATAGAGCATGCATTGATAAATCGTCAGTGGCAAGTTCTTAGACCCTTTTTACCCCTTAAGACTTCAGTATGTTTTATTTTACTTTGTTTCTAAGATAGGAGGTTAATTCCCAAAAAGGTTAGATCATTGACAGTGAACCTAGGTATTTACAACCCTCTTTCTGCCTATGAATCATATCTATGCTCAGTTACATTCTCTGCTCTTAGTGGGAAGCCCTATATTACTCTGAGAAATGTAACTGAGCATATACACATCAGAGGCTGAAATGTAGAGCTTGCAGAGCTTGGGTTGGGTTAGAAGTATGAGAGTATTAGGTAGTGTCTGCATCCTAGGCTCTGAACTTCGCCTCTGCAAGATTTCTCTTCTGAAATCAAAGACAAGTGCCTTGAGAAAATTGAGTTGTAGATGAGTGATCCCTGTATTTCAGAATTTAAGAGAAAGGCTCATATAAAAGCAGAATACAACTTTCACTTCATTTTATAGGTCTAGTTTTTGCTTGGACAGCTGTGTACAGTTTTGAAGCTACATATATGATAACTGTTATCAAATAAAGTAAATGATGTTGAATAGCAATAAAATTTTATTGTTGTGAGTATTAATAACCAAGGCCTGAGCCATAGAATGAGTCTTTTATTACTCAATTAGAGTTTGCAAAATTTGCATGAGATCATGATCATATATACAGACACACAACTGAGTAATTATAAATGACTGATATATATGTATACATGCTACAGGCAGGAACATCCTAGTAACAACAATTATCCCAATAGCTAGACATGAAATTATTTTTTGTTCCATGCTCAGAAAACTTACTTCTTATTGTATCCTTGAGACATTTTGAAATTGAAATTGTTAAAAAAAAAATAAAATGAAAACATCTGAAGTATTGGGAAAGAAAAACGTGTGTTTTCTGTCCAATTATAGTTATCTAAAACGTTTTGAAAATAAATAAATGGAATTTAGTTAGTGTTCATTAGCTTTTTCAGCTTGACACTAACTGAGTTACCTGGGAAGTGAGGAATTGCCTTTATAAGATTGGCAAGTCTGTGAAGGTACTTTTAAAATTGATGGTTAATGTGAGAGATCACTGAGGGTGGTGCCATCCTGGGTCGTGACCCTGAGCTACAAAAGAGAGCAGGCTGAGCAAGCCCCTGGGTTCAGGACAGTCTGCAGAGTTCCTCTGAAGCTTTTTCTTTAGTTCCTGGCTCCACGTTCCTGCCTTGAGATCCTGTCTTGACATTTTTAATAGACTACAATTGTAAGGCTGAAATAAGCCCCTTCTTCCCCAAGTTGCATTTGGTCATGATGCTTATTCACAACATCAGAAAGTAAAGTGCACAGCTGGGCACTGTTCTGGTTGACAACATTAGAATTTTCAGCTTTGACAATCAAATGTGAGGTATTACTTTTGTGTGGTTCAGAGACCAGTTTATAAAAAGCAAATAAGGTCAATATCTACACCAAATTCTAGGTCAGGACCCCTTATATCACAGAGGGCAATGTCTGTAGTTAGTAATCTCACCCCTATGTGTTTGATATTCAAAAACAGTTTTTCCCTCCCCTGTGCATTAGCATAACTGTACTCCAGAACTGTGTAAGTCTATTTACTATTTCCTTTGTGTTGAATTCACCTTTTTTTGACCTCATTAGCTTTAGGGCTTTCTTTATACACTACTGGCCTCATCCTTGCAGGCAATGCTATTTTTGCAGTGGTCTGTGATGTTCTGGTAAGCACAGCTGGAAAGAGATTGGAGGTATATAAACTGTTTATGGAGGACATTTTTAGGAAGGTCAGGTTCAGCGTAGCTAAAGAGAAAACCTCCACTCATGACACTTCAAAGTAAATATATTTCTTTGCAACACTAGGGTCTATCTACCAGTTCTTACCTTGGAGACAAAGGACAGACACATGTGCTTCTTCTGTTTTCTTATTACAGAATACCCTTTGGGGCATCCATCTTGCAGCCTTGTTTATTCATGACCAACCCAATATTCTCTACTCTAGGAATTTAGATGGCAGTACTTTATATCTCTGCAGTTCTAAGCAAGGTTTTTAATGAGAATGATTAAGACTAACAGGCTTTCTATTTGTCCATTAACACACCCAAGTGGAGATTTAACCTCTTCAGTGTTGATTTTGTAATTCACTGGTTCATTTCCATAATGTGGTGTAAAACCACTAAGCAGACCAGGAGCACTCTGGGAATCAGCAGGACCTGAAGCACCAGAAAGACCAGCAGGGACAGTTTTCCTCTATCAGCTTTCTCTATGGCTGATTTAAGATGATAAGGTGAGCCTGGATAACCAGGAGGCAGCCAGGGAAGCCATCTTTACGAAATCACATCTTGTTCTGGCAGACCATTTGATCCAGGGTTTCCATCCCTCCCAGATTAATCAGTAGCAGTAGCCAGACCAGAAAGACTCTGGGGTTCAGGAGCACTACATTCCCCATTGTGAATACTCCTCTAATTTTCCATTTTTTATCTCAGATATCCAGAAGACCCAGGGTTTTCCCAGGTCCTGGCGTGCCTGGTCATCCTGTAAGACTTCATGTTCTAGTCACCCTAGAAATCCCAAGTGAGCTTGTAAATACTGCAGGGACCTTAGCATCAAGTGCTTCCTTCTATTCATGTTGGTCAGTATTACTTTTTGGTCCAGCTTCTTCAAGATTGCTGGGAAAAAACATGATTACCTTAAGAACTTGGGTTAATCTTCCTGCTTGGAGCATCACTGTTACCGGTGGTCCTGGATTTCTACTATTTGCCTGAGGACCAGAAGGTGCGAAGAACTGTGTCCAACTGGAAAGTCAGCAGCACTTGGGCCGCTGTATTCAATCTTGGCACCATGGGTACCAGGAAGAACAATTACATAAGACCTCCAGGGGTCCGACAGTGCTAAATGAACCTTCTTACTCATCTTTACCAAGAATACCTGCTCCCCTTTAGCAATCAGGCCTTCCATTCTGCCTGGGAGACCAGCAGACCCCAGAGACCCATGTTAATCTATGTTAGCAAAGCCACCTTAAGGTCCAGCTATACCAGAAGTCCAGGTCCAAAATCATTCTTATCTTCAGGTTGTGTAGTAGGAGGTTTCTGGCCTGGACTTTTGGGCCTATCCTCAAGGTTTAGGCTTGCAGACCCACAGACCTGCAGAGACACACAGATGCTTACAATAATTTTAGGCTGATCAGCCTAAGGCCCAGGCATATAACCTGCTAACTCTTTACCCTTAAACTAACCCATGACTCTTATCCTGATCAGCCATACGGGTTTGATACCTTGTCTCAGAGCAGCATAGTTGTCCTCTGCATCTTCTGGCTTCTCTTTGGCATTCTGCTCTGTTCTTCCTGTTCCCAGAGTTTTCTTATTCTGGTAGCCCTGCCCACACTTTCTGTCTGCCTTTGGCCAATCAGTGCTTTTTATTAAACCAGTGGGTGGGACAATTATTTACAGTGGAACAACATAATCTCCCTACAAGGTTGACCAGCTAGGCTGGTTCAGGTTGACCAGCTAGGCTGGTTGGGAGCAGTAGGACCAGTAAGATGGATCATCTTTCCTTGGAGCATAGTCAGCACCAGCATCACTGGGTTTACTACATCATGGACCAGAAATTCCAGAACTATTTTCTCTAGGCATCCCTTAGACCAGTTCAAGAATTACCATGTATCCCAGGGTGTTTTCTCTTTGGGGTTAAAATTACCAGCTCTATCTCAGCTTGGCTCCTTGCACATCCAAGCTGTCTATATTCACCAGGGCATCAGAGTTACCTTTTCTTCAGGATTTCTAGGGACCAATCTCAGCCTTTAAACGTAATTTACCAGGTTTTCCATTTTTTCCTGGAGGACTACTGGTTTCAGGCTTGCGTTATAATCCTTGTGGGCAAAGGATCCTGAGTCTCCCTAATTGCTAGATAGGGCTGTAAGGCATAGGGGACTCTGAGATACAATTTCTTTTTTTACTTTTGGGGGGTGGGAGGGGAAAAAGGCTTTATTGGCTTATATTTCCACAGTGTAATCATCATTAAAGGAAATTGGGATGAAATTCAAACAGGGAAGGAACCAGGAGGCAGGAACTGATGCAGAGGCCATGGAGGGATGCTGCTTATTGTCTTGTTCCCTCTGCCTTGCTCAGCCTGTTTCTTTCTTTCTTTCTCTTTTTAAAATTTAATTAACATTTTACATTTATTTTACATACTGATCACAATCCCCTCTCTCTCCTCTCCACCTACTTCATACCTCCACTTCCCATCTACCCACCTTCTCATCCATTCCTCCTCCATCTCTCTTCAGAAAGGAGAAGACCTCCCATGGGCTTGAGCAAAGCATGGCACACCAAGTTAAGGCAGAATGGAGCCCCTTCGGTTGTGTCAAGGCTGGGTAAGGTGATCCAGCATGGAAAATAGGTTCCCAAAAGCCACCTAAGCACCAGGGACAGGTCCTGATCTCACTGCTGGGAGCCTTACTAAGAGACCAAGCTACACAACTGTCATATACATGCAGAGGGACTAGCTGAGTCCCATGCAGGCTTCCAAGCTATTGGTCTAGAGTCTGTGTGCTCCCACAAGCTCAGGTCAGCTGTCTTTAGGTTCCTACATCATGACATTGACTCCCCCACCCTTTCTCCTACAATCCCTCCTCCCTTTCTTCAGCAAGAATCTCTGAGCTTGGCCCAGTGTTTGGCCGTGGATCTCTGCACCTACTTCCATCAATTACTGGATAAAGGTTCTACTGATGACAGTAGATGGTCAGTTCAGGCACCCTCTCCATTGTTGCTAGGAATCTTAGCTGCAGTCATCTTTGTAACTCCTGGGAGTTCCCATGTAGGCGGAGTTTTACTTACAAGGCACCATTCCAAGATTAATATTTATTAAAATATAAATCAACACTCACGATACAGGTAACAGCTTATAGTGGCGCCTGAACAGGGACTGGAGTATCCGAGCGATGGACGATGGATTCCAAACTGGTCTCTCCAACAGCCAGGAACCAGGAACAACAGACCTCCCAGGGTCCCAGCAGCCCCTTATCAATGGTGTTGGCCATAACCCCTCCAGGAGCCCCGGACCCTGGATAAGCGTCTCCGGACCTTATCAGCTGACACCTGAATCCCACCACATCTCCCTAGCACCAGCTTTTGTTCTAGCCCTGAAATGAGCTCCCCCATTACTCTCTCTCCTGAGATACAGTTTCACTGTGTTTTCTAAAGGGTCCAGCAGGCCAGTTCCTTCAGGTGACCTCTCCATTCTTAAAAGATTTGCCAACTTTAAAGCTGCCACATTTGCATTGCTGTACCCTGTGGTGAGATCTGCTTCTGGGCAGAGACTTCCCAAGACTGAACAAAAATATCTGGCATGCAGTAGAACGACAGAGGGTGCTATAATGAACATCGTCAGGCATTTTGAGAGGTGACAGAGTCACAAGCACAGGAAAAAACAGCAGAGTTGAAGTGTTCATGTTGGGAGCTAGAGGATGTGGTCCAGCTTAGCTCTTCTATCCGATTCTGAACAGGAACTAGGCTAGACTGGAGACATATGTGTCCATGGACTCCCATAACCTTGAGCAACAGATCATGTAGCAAACTAGTGCCCTACAGTTCAAATTCATTAACTTTGTTGATAAGAGCCGTGGTTTACCAAGTGTCTGGAATATGTCTGGCCCCATGGAACTTAAACACTAATGTGTCTTTCCCTTCTTGCTATTAAACACATCTCTCAGTATGGGACACTTTTCTTTCTGGCTGTGACCATCACCAGGAACCATTCTTTCATTTATATTTGTCTTTTAACATTACTTTTGAGATTATAAAATGATCCTTGGGAAGCATCATTTGGACAGGTGGATTAGACTTCCAAGTTCTAGAATTCTTAGGAGCCTGAGAACATTCTGTGAAGCAGACCAAAGAAACATAAAGAATTCCATTGTTGATTTTAAAAATATTTTTATATGCTTTGTATAATTGTATTTGCATTAGAATTTTGATTTTGTTATTGCTGTTTTTTTTTTTTTTTGAACAATTAAGAAACCTCTTTCATCTATCAGAGAGCCATTCCAATACCCCAGTGGAAACCTGGAACCAGAATTATTCCTAGCCCCAAGTATACTAGATTATGATGAAATTTCACTTAAGAATCAAGCAGTAATAGATTAACAACAACTACTAGCTAGTAATAAAATATAAAAAATTTAATGATATGTTATAATAAAAGTTTGGCTTAAGAGCCAAGATTAAGTAAAATATTTGAGATAATGGAGAAATGGCTCACAATACTTACAGTCTATCTAAGGAAAATTGGTTTAGCTAAATTACCAGTGTCCACTGGTTTAAATATTAGGAGCACAAAAGGAAGTATGGGGATGTCAACTCCAGGATGATTTGTGTGTTTCTTGCAGTTGTTTAAGCAGAAGTGAGCCTGCTTCCTTGGAGGCAAATATCTTGAGCAAACAGCGTTGCATGACCGTGGGTCTGCTCTTTGATATCAGCTTCTATTTGTATATTGAGCACTGGCCCCATTTTTAAAGTGTTTCTTCAGTGGTCCTTTCTTAAGTACATAGTGCGCTGTGGACATTGGGATTTGCTTGCTATTTATTTAGTCCTTTCAACAATAAGAACATTTTATTTCTGTCCCAATCACACAGGCTATCTTAAAACGTTCTACCAGCTTCCAATAGTGATATTATCATGGGACAAAGTCTTTAACACATGTGCCTTTGGGAGATAGTAATCTGAACTCAAGCACCACTTAACAATATTTTTGCTTCCTGTGATGATCAGTTTTAATTGTCAACTTAATAGAACCTAGAGTCACCAGGGAAGATAGACTCAATGAAAAATTGTTTACATTGAGTTGCTCTGTGGATTTGTCTGTGGGGGCTTGTTAATCTCTAAAGCCACACCCTCCTCTGAGTTCTGATGTCAAGCCACATTTAAAGAAGAATTCCCTCCTCTGAATATCTCTCTTCCTTTATTCTCTTTCTTAGGAATGCTCCTCATTTCTATCTATCTATCCCTCTCTTTATCTCTCTGTTGCTGTTAATCATAACCATATTCTTCTGTCATAATAATAAAGTCCCTTTACATAGAAACAGCTTCTAAGTGTCTCCTGCTACCTGCCACTCACTTCTGCCTTGTCCCCCATGAGGCCTCTGAGTTTATAGAAATCCACCACCAGTTAACCGGGTATATTCATATCAAGACAAATCTTCTTAAAACTTAACAGGGTTGTCTTAAACAACTATGTGGAAAAACATAGCCTACTATGAGTAACACCATTCCCTAGGCAAGGGGTCCTGAACTATGTAAGAGTGGAGAAATGAAACTGAATATAAGCAAACAAGCAAAGGAGCAAGCATGATTTAGCTCACATTGGGTGGTATCATTCCCTAGCAAGGGGGATCCTGAATTGGGGAAAAGCAGAGAAATAGAGCCAAGTACAAGAAGCAACCACCCCCAGGAACACACATACTTTAGTTGTTGTCTGCTGCTCTCCACTAAGGATGTGATGTGACCTATTCTCTCAAGTACCTTCCTTGCCTTCCTTGCTAGCATATACTGCAGCATGGAACTGTGTGTGAGCCAAATACCTTGAGCTGCTTTTTGTCAAGGTGTTTTATCATAGCAACAGTAATGGAACGGGATGCCTTCTTCCTTCTGCAGTTTAAGTCATAGTAAAGACTTCTGTGGAAAAGATTAGAGGCCTTTGCCAGAGATGGCTGCACTATGTATGCAATTTTGCTTAATGTATTTATGTGTTTGGGATTCATCTTGACATCGGTGTGAAACATGAACCTAATTTTATCATTTTCCTCATGGATATTCATTTAGCCAAATATGATTACTTCAAAGGTAGGTTTTACATATTTAATTAAGATATTGTCTCTGCTACACACTATATTTCCATATGCATTTTACCAACAAGATTATTCTATTCTCTATGTAATCCTTTCTGTACTAATACCTTTACCACAATGATGATACTTGAAACATCTTTTTATGTACCCTAATTGCTTTCACATAGTTCAAGAAGTGAATTACTTTTCCCGTCTCCCAGAATTGCTTGGTTTGCTTCAGCTTACTGCCCACTTCACCCTCAACACCAGTGGCCAGTGGGTCTCTCATATGTCATATCATCCAAATCTGTTTCTATATGTGTGCATCTTTTTTATCTTATGTGTAAATGTTTTCATGTATGCATATCTATGTACAAAGTGTGTGCAGTGCCCATGGAAGCCAGAAAAGGGTATCAGATACTCTTCAACTGGAATTACAGTTGTGAGCTTCCATGTCAGGGATTGGAACCAAGCTCAGGTCCTCAGTAAGAACATTTAATGCTCTTAACAACCAAGTCATCTTTTCAGTTCCTACATTTAAAGGACCATGACAATTGCATGGCTCTACCCAAAGTTTCAGGACAGTCTTAGTTAGTGTAGATAGTAGCAAGCTTAATTCCATCTGCAACATTAATTGTGTGTCATCTTCTTATAATATGCTTGGAAATTGAAAGGACAAAGCAGTCGTCAGATCTGGTAGGCTTATTTTGACAGCCATGATGCCAACTTGCACTCAGTACACACTTCTACATGAGAACCAAGGGCCTGGACAGATAGTTCAGTGGTTAGGATGTTCACTGTTCTCAGCACTCACATTGTTGATCACTACCATTTTTGATTCTAGTTCCGGGAGATCTGACATCCTCTTTTTGGCTTCTGTGGGCACCAGGCACACAAATGGTGAACATACATACATGCAGGTGAAACGTCGATACTCATAAAATAATTTTTAAAAGGACAGTAGATCTTTAAAAACATTTTTTAAGGCTATAGGAAATCAGAGGTCTCCTGGATACTCCCCCCCCCCCCCCAATCTTCTATATGGTGTTACTGGAAATCTTTCTCTATGAAGACAATACTTTTGTGTGAATCATTTGCCCTGAGAAGAAGAAATCCGGAAGTCAATAAGTTTACACTGAACATGACCATTCATCCAAGTCTGAGGTGGAGGAAGACATAAAACTAACTGGATGGCTTGATGAGGACTGTGAGGGGCATAATAATACACTGCTGCCCCCTGCAGGATGAAGCTAAAGATAGCCACCAACTGGAAGTCAAAGATTGCAGGGCAAACAACTCTTCACAGCGGAGCCACCTCTCCAGCCCCCAAAGGATAGTTCAGGGTATGCAAACACTGCTGATCTATTGGATGACAGTAATCCGCAAGGCCCTGCGATCCGTTGACAGTAACGTGCACGCCCCTCACCTGCAGAATTTGTAGTTTCTTTATACCGAGAAAACAAAAACTCTCATAGATTTTTGAAATATTTGAATTTTGATGGGGTCCTGGCTTTGCACTCATTGTGTGGTAGAGGAGGATGACCCTACCCTACCGATCCTGCTACAACCACACAAGCACAGGATAGCAGGCACTATCCACATTACTAGCCACAGTGGTCTTGCTCATCAGTGTGCTCCATCACTAGTGATTACCTCCCCTCCCTGGGGGCCGGGGTGGGGGGGACACCAGCCACAGATCCCGGGTCTCATTCCTCCTCTAAAACTGCAATTTTATACTCCCGGGACAATTTCTTCTTCTCCCACACACTGTCCTCCAACTGACAAAGGGCTCTCTTTTTGTTTAATTATTTATTACCCCTTTTTGAAAATGTATTTTAATGTATTCTTTGAGAATTTCACACATGCATAAAAAGTATTTCAAACATGTTCACCCCAATTCCCCGTACCAAATCTTTTCAGTTTGGCCCTTCACATAGCAATCTCAACTTCATGTCCTCTTAACAAAAAGATCCGAGTGTAATTATTGCTCTCCACACACCTCAGTGTGGGGCCGTCCACTGGAGCACGCACACCCTTAAGAAATCTGATCCTTCTACACCCCAAAATCATCAAACGCCAATTGCTTCTCAGCCATGGGTGGGGCCTCTTGAGTCCTTCCCGTCTCCTGTTGGAGTGTTGACTGGTTTGATCTGGTTCAGGTAAGCACAGCTGCTCTGAAACCTTGAGAAGACATTGCTTCGCCCTGTCCCCCTGGCTCCCCATTTCCACACGGTTTCCAGAGTCCTGTGGATAGGGAGTGTGGTATAGATGCCCATTTAGGGCATTGCACAGGGCAGGTCAGAACTCTTCCACTGCGCTAACATCCCTAGTTTTCTTCTTTCATGTTGCCTAGTTGAGCACATTCCCCTGGGCCTTCTGGGAGATGGATTGTGAGTCATAAACTCACAGTACACACTGCAAGGAGTTGCTTCTTTTCCAAGTGTGGTAGACCTGATGTTAGGGTGACCTCTGGCAATATGTGAACTGAAAGTTAGTCAGGGGGAAAATGAGGAGCTCAGAGTAGGACAGCTATCCTTAAAGAGAGATGGTTGAGCTTCTCAAGATTGACCACTAGATGGCAGAAAAAAACCATGAATCTGCCGCACCCCCTCGCCTCCCTATTTCCTTTGAGTATTTAAGGCTATCAGTCCAGAGAATACAGAGGACAAAGGACCTTGATGCAAGCCTCCCCCACCCCCCTCTCCGTGTAAACACTGCGATTCTGACCCTCCCAACAGTCTTTAATCTGAATTTTTTACTTACAGAAATCCATTCGAAGGTGTAACCCACTTTGAGAAATATTTTGTAAGAGACCAACTGGCTTTTAGCTTTTTCTCATGTGTTTTGATATTTCATTATTTCATGTCTTTCATCATTATTTTATGTTTCCTACTAGAATTTTTTGCAGATATTATTTGTCAACTCAAAGAGATGGATCTCTAACGGCCATGGTGAAAGTGTATAGCTTTGGAGAGCAAGTTTGCCAGGCTCCACAGTGGGGGGCAGCCGGGTACTTCTGTCAGCAACAGATGCTATTAGCTGAGAAAAGGGCACCAGGAATTGTATTCAGTGTTTTATATAGGAGAGTTTTCCTAACCAATAAGTATGTGCTACATGATACATAATGAATATTTTTCCCAGGAAAGTACAGCACGACCAGAGAGTTCAAGGAATTTTCTCAAGGTCACATTTTCAAAAAGTACATGGGTATTTTCTTTCCATATAGAATTAATGGTACAGGGCTTGTTGTCACCGACGTTGGGGCTTTACACATCCATGTGAAAACATCCTGCTCTCTTGACCCAGGAATGCATCTCATTACTAGCCCACTGCAAGGAGTGCATTAGGACATGGCTTAACTTTTGCTTCCCCGAGTCAGGGTGACTGCTAAACTAATCCTTAGGGAACCACTGTGACAATAGGTAGGCCAATGTGAGCAGAATATTTTGAGCCAGGGCTGCTCTCCTTGCCCCAGTTACATGACCATCTTTAGTGTGATGGATGGAGTAGAGATGCCATCCATACCTTCTGCCTGGCCTGTGAGATGAGCTTTTAACCCCTGCCTTGTACCTAGGAAAGAAACAGTTCTATTCTCCACCATCTTCAGGGTCTCTGATGGCCAAGACCTCAAGTTCTAATTCAGCACTCTGAGGGCACAGAGCTTTGTCTGTTTCACAACATAGTCTATTGCCTAGGAAAGAGCCTGCCTCTAGCCTGTTTCTAGAACAAACAGGATTCTTAGACAAAGGGAGAGGACCGCGGTTTTAGGTGGCTCTGAAGTGTGCCTCCTGACAGACTGGGTGGAGAATGAACCCCAGGAGGCTGGACTCAAGAGCTGCCAGGACACAGGAAGCCTTCCTTTGGCTCCTCTTACCCCATCCTGCTTCTCCATATGGTTTCATTACCCTTGTCTCTGCTGCCAGACTTTCCTGCTTGTTAGTAAATGTCCTGGCCACCAACAGTTCCACCAATTCCTCCCTTGTTTGTTCTGCCCCGGGAGGGAAAGCTGACTGGGTCGATGCTGGCACACTCTTCACTGTTATGCAAGGACCTAAATATTTCTTTGTCTCAGGATGCAGCCAACTTCAGAGGCTCCTGGTTTTCTTTTTCTCATTGTAATGGGGCTGTTCTTGCTCACTTTTAGATAAGACTGTGTCAGCTCTCTGACTATAACCTGTTAATTTAAAGGACTCTGTAAGTCAGCTATGATTCAATCCCAGAATTGGGGGAAAGAATCTGTGTCTTTGAGATAGAAGAGTGCTTTTACTTTATTTTATTTTATTTTATTTTATTTTATTTTATTTTATTTTTGTTTTGTTTTCTTTTTAACTCTTGTTTCCTTACATATCCTAACCTCTGAGAATTTGATTTTTCCAGGTGTCACATAGCTCTTTGACAGTGTGGAACCAGCTTCAGTTGCTTCTAATGAACATCATTTCCAGCTGCTCACAATTGAAATTTCACTGTTTTTATTTATAGGAACGATCAAAAGCATATATTTTGGAAGTCAGTCTGAACACCAGCGATGGTCCTGCTAAGCACCAGGATCTCTGTCCTGCAGGGGGCTCACGATCATCTCCCTAAGACAGCAGTAGACCCTCCAGTGCCATCTACAAGGTTTGGGATCCCAGCTTTGGACCGTTTCTTCCCTTTCCTGAATGCCCAGTGGTGTGCCCAGAGTGACTGCAGAAAAGCACAAGAGACCAATTGACTAGAATCGGAGCCAGGCTCCGAGGACTCTGATATAAAAATGATAAAAATATAAATTATTAAATCTATTTTATCCAAAAAACAACTGTTAATCTCAAAATATTTTACATTAATATAAATTATAGTTTATTGATACAAATTTAAAATCAGTTTTGTTATTTCTACTCTTGTTTAAGATATTATATAACTCATTTAAAATTATAATATATAATTAAAATATAAATAATTATGATAATCAAATTTCTAGTCATATTAATTAAATTTTTAAATATACAAAGATATTTTCAATTAAATAATCTTCAAACACCTCAGAGTCCCACAAAATATAAGATTTAAAGTATTTTAAAAACTTAAACTTTTCTAGACAATAAGAGAAGTTTACTCCTGACAGCACAAATCTATTTTCAAAAAACAGACATCAAAAAACTTCACGTAAAATTTACTTTCGTTGTGACAAATGTTAGCCATTAGACAAAAAACTGTTCTTGCCTCAACTTTCTGACCATATACTATATAAACTAATAAAATATGACCTTAAACTTTGACAAAACAAGCCAAGATAGTTCATGTTCCTGCTTCACAGAAAAAATTGCCAAACATTCAAGACACACACACACACACACACACACACACACACACACACATACACACAACTGACAAACTATGCTAAAATAGACAAAATGGTTCTTCAAATTTCCTACTTCACTAAAAAATATACCAAAGACTCTAGGCCTGTAGGCTAAAGATAAATGCCCCAACGTTACAAGAAAACTTTAAGTGACTGTCCAGAGGGCCAGATATCATCTCTGTCATTTCTAAATTTTAAAAGTTCCTTATACTTCCTGTTTATGCAATAATGTTATATCCTTCTATAGTCTTTAATATAGTTAAGGATTAAATAATTATAATTATAGTTTTCTTAGTTATGATAAAAATAAATTAAATATGAAACTTTAGGCTCACAAATAAGATAAATGATAAAATATTTTCTTAAATTTTACTAAATACAAATAGACTAAAAGTTATAACTATAATCCTTACTTGATAACTATTTTGTTGTTTATAATCTTACTATGTTAAAATTAAAACCATCCTTTTTGATTAAACAGGAAAGGAAAAGTGACAGGGAATGTCTTTGTGTATGCTATTAATACCATTGGATAATAAAAAAAATTGTTTTGGCCTATGGCAGAGGAGCTTAGAAGCAGGCAGGAAATCCAAGCATAGATACAGTGGAAGGAGGGCAGAGTCAAGAGAGACGTGATCTAGCTACCAAAAAAACAATGTATAATAAAAGACACATAAGTCACAGGCCACATGACAAAACGAGTTAATAAAAATGTTAAGTTAAAATACAAAAACTAGCTAATAATAAGCCTAAGCCTAAGCCAGACAATATATAATTAATATAAACATTTATATAATTATTTAAAACTAAGCACAACTACAAGTCTAAACCTCAGGCTAGGCCAAGCCACAGACAAAAAAAAAAAAAAACAAAAAAAAAAACAAAAAAAAAACCAAAAAACAAAAAAAAAACAAAAAAAAAAAAACCATGTCAACTACAAAACTAGTCAGGCCAAAAATTTCTTACAACATAGCTCCCTGCTTCCTTTTCACCCTGTTCTCCTATCCTGACAAGTGAGTATGGGGAGATGAAGCAGGAATGGAGACGGGCTGTCGCTTGTCCCATGATGAAGCATCTGTGCCTCTGTCAATTTAACGATGCCTTGGTGCTTTGGGGGAACAAACAATCTATTTTGTTTCCTGTATATTTATGCTAATAAAGGAAATGGGCTCAAGGAGTGGGAAAGATAGTTTGACAAAGGAAGAAGGTGTAAAGATGGAAGGAAGAGAGGAAGGGAGAAAGGAAGGCAGGCAGGCAGGCTTGGCAACTCAGTAGTTTAGGGGAAAGGTCATGAACACATCTTGTGGACCAAGAGGAGTCTACAAAGAACTTGTCTTGCACATCCATTCTGATCTTATTTTTAATAACTGCCAGCACAACACAACAAAAATCAATCAATTTCAGGTCAAATATAAGAAGTAAAACAATAGTGATCCCACAGTGTACTGGAGGAGATTATCTTTAGGGCTTGTGGGTGACAACTGGCTCTTTAATGGGAAACGCCCACATGCTCACATTCAGCATGTCAGCATTGTTCCAAGTGCACATCTCAATTTTCCACATGTACAGTCCACTGAGGTGAGAACAATTTGCTACTCCTGACTTTCAGAAAAATCAGGATTACTTTTCTGTCTGACTCTATGAAGAATTTGGGTGTGTGGTGAGGAGGGCTACTTATGTATAACCTTTATATTATATGATAAATAGACACACACACACTCATACACACAGGCATTCACATACATACACATTGACACGTACATACCCACTCCGCACCTCCCCTCCAATTCTGTGACTAGACTGAAGGGTATGAGAGCTCTCATTTCAAGCTATAAGTTAACTACAATGACGTTTGTAATTAAAATGAATCATCTCTTAAAAATTATTTTATTAATTGAATTTATTTATTTATTCATTTAACTGTGTGTGTGTGTGTGTGTGTGTGTGTGTGTGTGTACACATTCTACTGTGATATGTGTGAAAATCACAGAACAACTTCACAGGTAGTCTTCTCTCTCCTTTTATCGTGTGAGTTTCTAAGATCAAACCCAGTCACGGGGTTTGTAGGTAAGGCTTTTCCCCATCAAGCCGACAAGCCAGCCGTCAAGCTTCTTTTAAAACAAAATGTTAGATATATTTAGATTAAGGTTAAAAAGTCTAATGCTTTACTGATGCCAGAGATTAAGCAAGCTCAGTCTTTAGAACAGTCCTGTGAGGCCTGTGCAATTATGATCTTTCTTTTATAACTGACAAAACTGACTGAAAAGAGAGTGGCACATCCCTCCAAAAATGATAAGCTAGTGAATGGAGGAGCCATGACTGCTGTCCAGGTAAATATATCCTATTTAGTCTGTGCGACAAAAGATAGTTGGGTTTTAGTTGGCCTGGCAGATGCTAATAGCACATGCTGTCTACTGTGTCCCCGTGGGACAGTCCTAGTTCCTCTTACCAGAACCCCAGGGCTTCCTTATTACTTCCTTTCAGCTGCTTTTTGGGGGTTGTTTTCTAAGTAAATGGGGGGGGGGCAGTGGAGCTGGATTCCCTTGATATTGTACCTTTGCCCATCTGTTTTCTGGTGGCCTGTGTTAGTGGATATAGAGCAATGTGCTTGGTGTTTAAGAGAGGTGAACAATGCTTCTTTTAGAAACAGGTGGAAATGCTCAGTCAAATCAGTTATAGAATTCGAGCATCTGGAAAATAGCACCAGTCTATTTTCACTACTTTAGGAAATACTTTGCATTATTACCTTCCATTCTGCCCTGTTCCCAAACAATGAGCATCAGAGGTGAAGAGAATGCCGATGATAAAGAGCATCTTTCTCTTGTATTGAAAGTCATGTATTTTGCCTTTCCTTACATCCTAAGTGATTATATAATGCAGCACACCTCTACTCTAAGGCCCCCTTCCTCATTTGTATCATTGCTGTGAAGAAACACCATAACCAAGAGCAGTTTCTAAAAGGAAGGGTTTATTTTGGGTTACTGTTAAGAGGGCTAAGAGTCTGTTATGGTGAGAAACAAAAGCAGCCAGCAGCAGGCACAGTGGCAGGAACAGGAAGCCAAGAGTTCACATTTTAGCCACAACATGAAAGCGAGCGAGCAAATTGGAAGCCAAGGGAGGCTTTGAATCTCACAGCCTGCTCCTAGTGACACATCTCTCCCATCAAGGCTGCACCACCTGAACTTCCCCAAGGAGTGCACCACAAATGGGGGACTAACTATGCTATTGCCTGAGACTACAGGGACATCTCTTACCCAAAGGGCCACTTTCTGCATCTTTACCTCCATCTCTCTGTCCTGTTGTAATCACTGACTCTGTCGTGTCATTGATGAGATGGCTCAGGAGTCTCCCTCATCCGCAGTGATTCTATGCACTCTCTCGATTGATAGCTGTTTTCAAAGAAATGATCACAGAGAGATGACAGGGCCACCATAACCGAGGTTTTTAGAAAATTCCAAACGGATACACTGATATTTTTCTTTCATAGGATTTTCCTCCATAGAATTTTATTTGCTGCAGAATTAAAGAGAACACTACTTTTGTAATTTTTATTTTAGCTCCACTGCCCACAATCGGCATCCCTCCCATATTCTCATCATTATTGACTGAAAATCCTCGAAGATGTCTTAGCAACATAGTGGATACATCTGGGTGATAAAATGAATATGGTTCCAGTAAATTAGGAGAATGAGGCTGGGGACGGGTTGTCAGGTGAGAGTGATGTTGTCAAGTCTGACAACATGTGCTCTAGCCTTGGGACCTATGCGATGGAAGGAGAAAACTGACCTTTGCAAGTCATTCTCTGACACGCACTTGACTACCATGGCATGTACATGGCAGGTCCAGTGTCAATAATACATAAATCTTTGGAAAACAAAAAATAAATGTAAATACATAAATGTTTGGAAATAAAGGAGGATGATGTTTATAGTAAACACGGACACTGGGTCTTCTCATTTTTTGAGGAGAAGTTTTCATCAGTATCTATTCATGTGGACTTCAAGAAGGCTCAGTAGGTTGGGACACTTGTCATCAAACCTGATGACTTCAGTTCTATCCCCAAGAAGGACAGTGCAGAAGGAAAGAACCAACTCCCAGGAGTTGTTCTCTGACTATCTTGCACACATGCATATACACATGTGTGCATACATATTCAAATAAATCAATGCAATTAAGAAATAATATATTTTATATATACATATATGTGTGTATATAATGTCTTGCGCAGATATTTCAGTAAGCATTAGAGAGTACATCCCTCAACATCCCATTTGATCAGGTTGGAATTGAAAGATTCCTATTGGACTATGTTTTAAGTGATGCTAGTGTAGACAGATCCATGGTTCTGACAGTCACATACAAGTACAGCACATATAATGATTACATATAATTCATGAAACTTGATAATCTTACTTGTATACTTTTATCACTATGCTTGAGTATATTCTTTTAAAATTAAGTATCATGAAGCATATCAGTAGCCTCATAAATTTCCTGTTTATTTTTATTTTATAAAAAAGGCCTTTTATACATGTATACATTCCCTGCTCCCCCTCCCTTCCCTCCTCCCAATCTCTTCCAGTTAGCCTTCAGCTTCTCCCCTCCCCCCCATCCTTTGGGGTCTCCAGTTGTTGAAGTATGATCTACTTTATTTCTTTATTTTGTGTATTCTAAATGAATACACAGACATCCTGCACACACACACACACACACACACACACACACACACACAGTATATAGTAGACTATACAATGTTGGTTTGTGTAAATTCCCTCTCTTATATTTACAAGATGATATGAGGTCTCAGGGTTTACATGAATCTTGGTTTTTGGCTGTAGTTCCTCAGATCCTCCACTCCTTCCAAAGAGCCTAGAACATTTATTATTTCCCAATACCTTTTCATGTTAGGATCAACCAATTTCTCTACTGTGGGGCTCAGATTAGAGTAATTACATATATTGGACTCTGGGTCCTCCTTCAAACTCAAGTGATTGGCAGGACTTGTGTCCCTTTTGGTTTTCCACATGGCTCCTTCCTCTGCAGGGGATCAATCGTACTCCTTCTCATTTTGAGCATCTCTTGACTCCTGCCTCTGCTCTCCCTTCATACTGACTCTTGTATGATGAGACATGGGCAGTTCAATGTAATATCGGGGCCACTTAATTCCAGGTCAGTTAATTTGTAACTTAATCACATCTTTGAGTGATTAGAGAAGGACATTTTCAGGATTCATCTTAGAAATTCCTGCTAGGCACACAGGTGGCAACTCAAACATTGGAGCTAATGTTTGGCTTGCAGAAGCTGCTCTGTCAGGAGAGACCTTCCAAAGCAGGGCCTCTGAATTAGTACTTGTGTTGTGCTAATGGACTTCATACAGGTAGTCCCCACCCATCAACTTCTTCCCTATCTCCCATCACAACTGACTATTCGGGTTTCTGTGGCCCAGTTTTATTTGTATATCATTTAGCTTGTTGATACAGCCCTTAGTTAGCATTTGAACTTTAAATCATAGTTTCCATTGCTTCCTGGGAAATGCATCTCAAATATCAAAGAATGAAATCCAAATGGGTTCAGCTCATCTTTCCAAGCCAGGTCTTTCAGACATAGGGAAGTTGCCCTACCCTTACATGAAATCTTCATCCCACAAGTCAGTCAGTTGAGGTTTTGAGATCCCAAAATAATGGGACACAGAAGGGGTGGAGGCAAGAGTGTTGTTATGGTATGTCAGGGAATGCTCTCTGAAACCAGAGTTCCTAGACACTGACTCCTCTTGGTGACTTGTCTCTTTTATTCTGAGATTTAGAGTGAGATTCGACATCTGTGAAATGAATCCATAGGGTCATTGTGACATAAAATGAGAACATTTGTGGGAGGGGCCTACTACCCTGAGATTATCACATAAGAAATATACATTAGGTGTCAGCCTTTACAATGTTCCTTTGAAGAGCGACAGTGATGAATGCCAGAAGATTCTTGAACTAAGAAGCATCCTGAATGTGCCATGTCCCCTCCTGTAGTCAAGAATGACACAAGGGAATGGGGTGCCATGGTAGTGCTGGAGAAATGATTGGCAGTGAAGAGCAGAAACAATTGTGCTTGCTGAGTACCTAAGTTCGGTTCCCAGCATCCATGTCAGGTGGCTGACAGCCACAAGTAACTTGAGTTCCCATGGGATCTGATACTTCTTGCTTCTGGGATGCGTGTGTGAGTGCATGTTGCACGCACGCACCCCCACACAGATACACATAATTAAATATAAAATAAATCTTTAAAATATAACACAAAGGATGCACCAGACAAGGAGTGGTTTCTGTGGGCAGTGATTGCCATCTCATATCCTGTATGAGAAGTGAACCTCAGAGAGAAAGATGCTGTGTCAGCAGGAAGAAGCAGGAATGCCTGGCTTTGAAGATTAATTTCAAAAATTATTAATAGCTGTCATGAGAATTACTATGTATCATAATGAGACAAATTCACCTGTGAATTATTCTGAAATAGCAACCAAACTTAATATCTTGTGTTTTAAATCATTTCAGGTGTTTCATTGTAAGTCCTACCCTGTGAGAAGTGTTCATCCTGGACAGACAGAGGGCAATCGACAAAACCATGTCGCCGCTCTAATATTTACTGTATCAGCCAGGTCCTTCCAGTGTTATTTTGGGCTAAGCTCTGGGGGAGAAGCCAGCAGATGGAGCCTGGAGGCAAAGTATGCTCAGATGATACCTATCAAGAAAAATAGTGCCTGAAGGGGACAGGCTCCGGGTATAGAACCTTGCACAGCAGGACCTGAATAGAGTGCCACGCCCTGGATCTCTAAAGGTGAAGGACAGTGGCTCTCAAACAGGCCCTCCTGTCTGGTGTTCTGGATTGAGCTGTGAAGCCTGTCACTCTGTGTTCATTCCTTTCATCCTTGCTGGCATTTGATTTCTTTAATTCTTATTTCACATATATTGAGAGACAGAAGTGGCAGTAACAGTGATATCAGATGATCCCATAGGAGTTAACTAAGGTTTGAAATTAGACATCTACAGGCTTTGAAACACTGTTTTACCATTTCTTTTAGCTGGGGATCATAGCCAGATGACTCTGTTATTGTGATTTTCGGTGTTCTCTTTGGTAGAGTTGTGATGATATTTTGGAGGGATTTGGGGTGGTATTTGCCCCATCTAAATTTGTAAATCAGTATATCTGTCTCTGTGCTTCTGGCCATTGTTGAATCTCATGCCATACATTTCTCCACCATGGTTCCTTTGCCGTGGTCCATACTAATAATCCCTTATTAGTCTATAATTAACTCTTTACCTTCTATGTTTAAAAAAAGCACTTGAGAGACAGACATCTCAGATGGCAAAGTGCTTGCTTTGCAAGAATGGGGACTTGTGTTCAGTCCTCGGAACTCATGTCAAGCAGCCCCACACAGAAGCACATTGCTGTAACCTCAGCACTGGGGATGTGGAGAGAGGAGGGTCCTTGCTCTCCAAGGTCAGCTTTTCTAGTCTAGTTTTGCTATTGGAGATAATGAGAGACTCTGTCATGAAATGGACAAGGGTGAATAGTGTTTCTGAAGATGACACCTGAGGTTGTCCTCTGGTCTACACACATAAACACATACACAGGCACAGGACTCACACTGATACGTACTGTATGTGTGAATGCACATAAATAAGAAAACAAATTAAACAAAAAAAACGTCTTTCCCTCAAACTGGTACCCAAAACTCAGTTGTGTTCAGTAAACACTGTTGGGCACATAGTCATTTTCCTGCAAACATCAAAGGTGTCAGATTTATCCAGAGTCTTTTTCTCATTGGAACCCACCCACTAATCCAGTCGGCACTGACAGACAGTTTACAGAGAAACAATATTTTTCGATAGTTCAGTTAGCAAAAGCAAAAAAATTTGGTATTAATATATTCAAATGCTGCCATTTAAAAAAATTTTAGATGAAGTCTCATATGGATCCCATCTTTGTTCTATTATAAAAATGCCTGAGAGATGAAATTGAGTAATCATTAGAATCAATGAGGGACAATGACCGAGTCTGTAACATCACAATAAAGGGACAGTTGTGTATCTGTTGGGAAGACAGCAAGCTTTTCCTTACCTGAATCAACCAGGAAATTCAGGCAAAACCTTCACTATTCTACCTAGGTGATAAAGGTAGTTGATGCTGCATATACAGGTCACAAAGAAATAGATGTTTCTCTGAGGATGAAATTTAAGGAGTTCTTTAAAGATGACTCAGGATTTAATCCAAGCACCGGGGAGGCAGAGGCAGGTGGATCTCTGTGAGTTCAAGGTCATCCTGGTCTACAAAGTGATTCCAGGATAGCCAGGGCTACACAGAGAAACTGTGTCTCAACCCTGCCCCTGTACCACCCCCCCCCAAAATGACTCAAAATGTGTGGCTTCAGGCACAAGATCGAAACTTGACTTCATGGGGGGATAGATGGAGTGTTAAGAGCCCTCTGTAGTAGTGTTTTAAAGGTGAAAATCTGGGAGTGAAATCCAGGCTTTCCCATCCTATTTATCTCCTACTTCCCAGAGAGCCCATCCCATGGCATAGAAATGAGAACTCCGAGGCTATGGTGATACTCAGCTTCTAACTCTCTTCCAGGCAGATTGTAGTTTTTACAAAGACAAAGTTATGGCTAGGCTCCAACTGCTTTATCTCTTTATCCTATTCACACTGACACTGGGATTTGCAAACCAGGGACAAAGGTCCTTTTCTCTGCTTTGAAAAATCAGAATAATTATAGCAAGGGCCATGTGTACAAAAGCGAAGAATGATGTGGGCAGAGAGGTGCCAAATAGAAGTTATTTCAAGGCTATTGGGTAGCTCCTTGGATCAAAGAAAGATTTAAAATCAATATCAAGGGCAGTGCTGAGGCTCCAGCTGCAAAGGCAATTGGCCATCTCCTTAGGGCACTGATATAAGCAAGGCTGCCTTCCACTCTACTCCTGTGGTGGGTTATTTCTCTTGAGTTCTGGGACAGGGGTTTGGATTGTCCTGAAGATCTATCAAGGAAGGGGAGTATGTGGGTTACTATGATTGACAGAATCAAGGGGATTGATGAGTTTAGAAAAGCCGAAGCAGTGTATGGCTGCTTAAAGGACATGGGACATATTCTGGGCAGGCCAAGCCTTTCTCTGAAGTAACCTTACACTGGCAGGTGATGATTTTACTTGGAATAAAGCTTTCCCAGTCAATCAGCTTCTAATGAGGAGTGAAGTAGAAGGCAGCTAATTATCCCAGGGACTCACTGCTGCTGGAGCTCCACATGGCAGGCTGTCTTGGCTGATATAATCTTACTAAAAAGAAAAAGACAATGTAAAAGAGGGAGGAATAAGGAATAAAATAAAAAGAAACAGAAGAAAGATTATAGCCACCCCACCCACTGGGGTGGCAGGATACCGTCCACTCTTCTACTTCTTCTGTGTAAGTCCACTTCCCATCCCACTGTGCCCCTGCCACATGGAGACTGAGAGAATGCGACAATGACATCTGTTCTCGAAGAAAGCATTTCTTCTAGATTAGCTCTGTCCAATAGTAATATGCAATGCACACAAGTTGCTTAAACTGTTTAAAGACTGGCAAGATGGCCCAGTGAGTAAAGATACATGCTGTCTAGTCTGATGAGGAGAGTTAAAACCCCAGGCTACACACACACATACACACACACATTACACACACGACTGCACATACATATAAATAAATAAATATAATACAAACTTAAAATAACCTAGAAAGTTGCATAGAAAGTAAAAAAAAAAAGTGACACATACAATTACTTTCGATATTGTGTATCTCACTTCATTTGACATATCCAAAATATTGGTAGCTCAGTATATAATCCATATAAAATTATAAATGAAATATTTCACATGTAATCTTTGTGATCCCTTAAGTATTTTATAACATAGTATTATTTCAGTTTTATGCCTTTAATATGCCTATATTGCTTTCTTAATCCCCAGTTCTCCAAAATGGAGATTATGTAGGAATGGGGTTGCTACAGGTGGTATTAGTTAAGATTAGTTCACATAGGAGCAGTGTGAGTTTGCAATTTTGTGGAATAGGTATCCTTAGGAAGAGGGAAGTCTGGTGTGTGCGTGAACAAGCCTTGTGTTAAAATTGGAATATGTTATCCAAATGGAGGAAAGGTCATGGTTTTAAAATGAGTACAACCTTGTCAGCTCAGCAAGCTTAGATCTCAGTCTCCAGAGTTAGGAGAAAGTGGATTTCTGAGATATAAGCAACTTAGTACATGATCAAACCAGCCTGTTCTGGTTTCATTTCTGTTGTTCCCCCAGAAAACAATAGAGGGAATGAAAGGATTTATTTGGCTTATGATTCCAAGTTCCATTTTAGGGAATTTGAGGTAGAAAGGCAAGTAGCTATTAATATCACAACCACAGTCAAGAGCAAAGAGAGAATACATACATTCTGTCTTATGTTTGCTATCTCCCACACCCCAAGTAGTTCAGAACAAAGTTTAGGGAATGGTGTCACCCACAGTGGGCTGAATCTTCTTATATCAAATAATTAGGGCCACCCACCCCCACAGACATGCCCCTTAAGTCAACTTGATCCAGGCAATTCCTCATTAAAGTTCTTCCTAGGAGATTCTAGATTGTGTCAAGTTGAATGTTAAAACCAGCATCCGGCAGCTACTGCTGGATCACAGACTTCTGAGATTACAACAGTTCGGCTCTGTGTTGAAGGCACTCAAATTTTCTATTATACTGCTTGTTGAAGCTTATCTGAACTGTGTATTGGGTGACAGTGTTTGAGTTTCCTTTCATTTGGTGCCAAAGCAAAGGCAAACACACTCCATTTCCATGGCAAGTTTACCAATCTGAGATGTTGTGTTTGTGTTTCTGATTCACAGTTGCCACTTTTTTCTAGATCATTTTATGAGTAGTCAATTTTTTTTTCTGGTAAACTTAAAGCTTGGTTACTTAGAGACAAGGAGGGGGGCATGTATAGTGATGAAGAACACTATATATGAAGCCAAGATGAGAGTAAGTTGTTCAAAATTTGCAGGCTGGATGGTCACAAAACTGACTGGGAAACTGTTTCCTTTGAAGCCTGTCCTGAGAGTCTGCATCAGACCCACCACTTCAGGCTGTGGTCTCAAATCCCTCCTTCCTTTGCTCCCTCCCTTGGAATGTTACCTGGTGAATGTCCCCATGTGAGGATAGGGAAAGTCAAGAGAAAGTTACTTTCTTTGAGATGGGGGTTATTGGAAGCTGCCTCCAGTTCTTCCTGTTCTGGGCAATTCCACTCTGATCTATACAAAGGCAGTTGCTTATCTACAGATTTTGCATTCTAAGAACTAATCATTTCATGATAAGCACATTTTGATGCTTCATTACATTGCTTAGCAGAAAGCCATCTGTGGAGTACAGGGGAGCCTAGAGTGACTCTGTTTTGTTTTATTGGACTCACTTGGCTCTGTGACTAGCCCCCTACTCTTCCTTCTCTCAAGGCAGTGTACATCATTTGTAATATTTTTTTATTGATTCTTTGGGGATTTCACATCATGCACCCCAGTCCCACCCATCCCTCAGTCCCTCTGCATCTGCCCCTGAAATCTGCAGTGTTTTCCCCAAAGAGAACATAATGAAGAAATAATAAAAATGAGATGAAGCTTTAAAAAATTAGTAAAATTAAAAGTAAATAAAAATACAATTAACATCAATTTCAATTAAACAACAGAAGACCAAACAAAACAGAAAACCCCTACTTCACTCTCCAGTCTTTGTCTCCATCAACTCTTCGTTTGTCTCAATGGCACTGGGAGCTGCTGTATATCATGAAGTATAGCCTTTTGTCCAAACAGGTTATTTTTGAGAATGTTCATTATGTAATGTTTTGTTGGTCCTGTCAAGGCTTCTTGCCTCAGCTTCTTGCCATCAATGCTGAATCCCCACAAAACTCCCTGACATTGGTTGTTGCCCTGAGTATGTAGACCATGCAACCATGGCTCTGCAGGACAAGACCCTTCATGACCTACAGCAGGCCTTAGATGGGGTAGATGTTGGGTTGTGTCAGATTAAAGTCCTGGATGTGTACCTGGGTAGCTGCTGAGTTGGTCAGTCTGGGATGCTGGGACCACACCCTTTAGGCCATCCTTCCCAAGGATAGTGAATGGACAACTCTCTTATTTAGGGGTTGGGGCAGGTTTCTCATGCCAGCATCAACAGCATCCGTTATTCCAGGGCCAGCTGGACCCCAGCACCAGTGAGGGGCAAGTCAACCTCATGGTTCAACACCTGGTTCAATACATGGCTCTAATGGGCTCTGTGGTAACATGGTTATGGGTATCAACACAGATCCCAGCTGTAGCAGGACCATGGACCCAGACATAGCCATCAGCAGAAGCTTGGGCCTAAATGTTACCATGGGCATAGGTGGCAGCATATACCTCAGATTGGTATGGATTTAGCAGCAGCATGGTCCCCAGATTCCAAAAATGGTCCCAGGTGGCAGTAGAGACCCCAGCAGTTGCATGGCCCCTGATGGCAATAGGAGTGACAGACCTTGACATAGACCTTGGCTGGGGTAGGGCCATGGTTCAACATATGGCTCTTGGCAACAGCCCGACCAAGAGGACTCTGTGTCCACAGTGGCAGTGCAGACCACTCAGGTCAGCATGGCCCCCACAGCTGCACATCTCTCAGATGCCAACATGGTCACAGGCAGTGACCAAGAAATTAGGCATCTTTGTGGCCTTTTGTGGGAACTTGGACCACAGACAAAACCAGATTCTATACCTGGTTCTTAGTAGCATTTTGGGCCTGGATGTCACCATGAACCCAGGTGACTATGCAGGCCTCTTATATTGGTTTTACCCCAGCTGTAAGGTGGACCTAGATAACAACATGGCCCCAGGTGACATCTCAGACTTTGTACATCCACATGGCCTTTAATGGTATCAGGAGCCATGGATATTAGCACAGACTCTGGCTGCAGTAGGGCCATAGACCCAGACGTGCCCCTGCCCCCCCCCCCCCCCGCTATAGCCCTAGCCTGGACGCCACCATGATCCCAGGTGGCAATAGTCTATCCTGATCTGTCAGGACCTAGCTACAGCTTATCTTACAGCCTTCAATGTTAACAGAAGCCACACAGGTTCTGGACCCAGAAATGGCTCCTAGCATCAGCTCAGATAGGCTGACAACCTGGCTGCAGGTGATAGTGTAGTCCACTCAGATAGGTATCACCCCTGCTACAGGGTGGCCCTTGGATACCAACATGGCCCCAGATGGGGTGCCAGGAATCCTTGATGGCAACAGGTGCCTTAGATATCAACAAAGTCCCTGGTGATAGGGCCAGAGACTCAGACATGGTCCTCGCCCAGAACCCAAGTCTGTGTGTCTCCATGGCTCCAGATAGCAGCCCAGGACACTCAGAATGGGGTGGCCCCTGTGGTAGCATGGACCTCAGATACCAATGTGGCCATATGTGGTGAAATAAACCCCTGACATCTTCAAGGCATTGGGTGGTAACAAGAATTGTGGATATCAGCACAGAGTGCGGCTTTGGCAGGGCTGCATACTCAAACATAACTCTTACTAGTAGCCCAAGGCTGAATGTCACCATGGCCCCAGAAGGCAAGCAGGCCTCACACATCACTACCTTAGCATCTAAAGATCCACCTCTGCTCAAAGGACATGAACCTCTCTGCCCCCCACCCTCCTATACCTCTCCATATGTTTGCTCAGGTGCCATACTGCCCTGTGCACACCCTTAGCTTCTTCTGCCAGCCACTGCTCCAGGCAGCATGGAGGAGTCCATCTTTGCTGCTTCCATTCATAAGCTTTTAAAAGCAACATCTTTCTTCTCATTATGAGAGTGATATATGGTTAATGGAGAAAATAGAAAAAAAATTCTGTATGCACCAACATAAATAATCACTAATTATTATAACATTTAGGAATAACAAGTCAAATATGGATATTTTCCTCCAGTGTATGTGTGTATGATGTAAATGCATGCTTCTGTGTTTGAATGCAGGCATGCATGTGCCACAGTGTAGCTATGGAGGCAGAGAGAAAGCTCAGGGATCAGTCTGCAGAGTCCACCTTGTTCAAGACAGTGTCTCTTGCTGTTTATATCAGGTTTACCTGGTCTGAAGCTTCTGGGACTCTGTCTCCCATTTTGCTATAGGAATTTTGGGATTATAGATGTCCAGCTCTGTGTGGACTTTGGGCATTCAAACTCAGGTTTTCATGTTAATATGACAAGCATATTGCACACTGAGCTGTTTACTCAGCCCAAGGTGAGTTTTCTAAAAACATGACTATACTGTTCATGGTGGATTGCTTCAACAATAGGCACATACTGAATAATTTATTGTATAAACAACTTATCTTTACCTTTTGCCCCACCTGCTTCCCACGTGTCACATGTGGACTTGATTTGTAGTCATTCTCCTGGGTACCAGTTGCTTCTCACGATTCAAATACTTTTTCACGGTTCCAATGTAGCTCCCTGCTGTCCATGGGGAGATGTTAGAGACCAGGGCTTACATTGCCTCTTGGACTCACTGTGACTCTGAGGCAGGGTGAGCAAAGATGGATGTAGGAGACCACAGAATGGGCCAATCACTCTCCTGCAGGTTTCTTGAGGAGCCTAGGAGCAACTATTCTAATAGGTTAGTTTTACAAATGTAGGAAAGTCCATTTTGGCTAATGGATGGTTCTGAGCTTTGTGTCTAAGGTGGTCTACTGTGTCAGAAAGGTATGACCAACCAGAAAGTCAGATGGGTTAGGAAAGGAAGCAATGAGGTCATCAGATGTCGAAGGTGCCAGTATGATCTCAGCCCAGTATTTAAGGGATAGACAAGGTGACTTGAAGTCTAATATGTGTGTGCTCTCTGCAGACCGTGAGGCTGCAATGTCGAAAGGTTAGATGTCCTGGAGGTACCTGTTGTCTAGATAGCCCATGTCTGCTTTCTCTCATTCTACCGCCACACACACTCCCATAGTGACAAACATGGTCTAGAAAAGAACATACCAACCTTAGATTTCTCTTGATTAATGATACAGGACCTACATGGGCCTGGGGAAGCAGTTAGCTGTCTAGGAAGATAGACAAGCAAGACACAATAAATAGACACATCTGTCCTTATGGGCTGACACTTCTGCTCACCAGACACTGTTTGCTAGAATACTTTATGTGCCATTGAGACAGAGGCCCTGAGTTCCCCCTTTCTAAGAATGAGGAAGCAGTTCATTATATTTTCACACTAATGAGATACAGAATACATTTCTCCCTTTGGTTTTTTTTTTTTTCCTAGATACATTTGTTCACTTACAGCAGACAGTCCCGATACCATGTTGTGCTGATGAGTATAATAGAGAAGTGAGGGGGGAGGATTTGCAGCATGTGATGATATAAAAAATGGCATCTCTGCTTTCTTCCTTAACTTAAAAATGAAAATGTACTTTCTGCAAATATAGAAGATGACAGGAATGTGTGCATAGGTAATTATAAGACTTTGGCTCTCCATTTGTCTAGGGAAATCAGCTGTTTCGAAGAAGGCAGAAGGAATTATATTCTCTTCGAACCTTTTCTCCCGTTGATCACCTTCTCATTGCTGGCAGTAGGTTTTGTCAATTTCCTTTTCTCAGAAACTGTGTGCACAAGTCTGAATTCTCTTCACAGTGTTCCCGTGGAGGCACTGATTGTTCTTCCACAGGGATAAAGAACAGCTAATTCTGCCTTCACTGAAGCCATCCAACATGATCAAAGAAGCACTTCACCATTTCCATACCACCATCCAGGCTGGATCCCTCCCCTGCAGCATGAAGATGATGGTGTCTACTTCACTGGACATTGATGTATGCATGAAGAGTTGTGAAGAATGTGATGGAGCTTGCCTGAGAAAGTGGCTGGTTAGTGACACACACTTGGTAAATGCAATTGTCCTCCTTTACTCAGAGCAGAATAAAAATTGTAGTGATATTAACAATGATATTTCATATCACTTATTTATGTTTTAATATGTGCCATGGATCTAATCTGCATGATTTACCTTAAATTTAAGGATAGACAAATGAGGTGGGCATGAAACACAGACTTTGAAAGTAATAAGTACGACTCAGTTAGCCTACCTGTGACTACCAGAACACAAGTAGAAGCTAGATAGACTAACTAGATGATTAACTCAAGTTCAACACCTCTTCTTGAACAGTAGTTTTCTCATTATGCTACAAAGAAGTGATTTGGGGATGTTCTGTAATTTGGGGACCACCTTCGTGACCTTCCTATTGGCTATGATAAAACACCTTGACAAAAACAGCTTAAGAGAGAAAAATTCATTTATTTCAGCTTATAGTTTCAGGGGATACAATCCATTATGTAGGGGAAGATATGGCACCAGGGAGGAGCAGGAGGTTGGCTGGTCATGTTACATATATAGTTAAGAAGTAGAGAGTGAGTAGAAAGTGGGCCCAAGTTCCAAAGCTTCAAGATCCTCCTTCAGTGACCCACTTCTTACAGCAAGAGTCCACATGCCATATGCTAACTGTTCTACAACATTCCAAATCAGTGCCACAAACTGCGGACCAGGTGTTGAGACACATGAGCCTATGAAAGATATTTCACATTCAAGCCACAACTGGGATAAAGTTATATACATGTTAGATACTTGGAAATGCTTCTCTTTCTTCACTGCCCAGTTAGTTACTTGTCACTGCATTCCATGTCAGGTAGATGCTGAGTCTTGGCCACAGCTAATTCCACCAGTGAAGGCAGATGATTGAATCCTGGAGAGTCAGTTCCCTGGGCATCCTCTGCACATTGGTCTCTTTTCTTTGTTATACAAACCCCGACATCCAAAGAAGGTTGGTAAATGCCCTTTTGTGTGACATAGAAGGCTGATAAACTAAGCCTCCGCGATGGTCCTTTTCCGTGACACAAACACGCAGCTCTTTTTCTGGAGTCTACTCTTCCCCACTATTTGACCAATACACAGTAATGTTCTCTTGCACAGAATGCAGGGTAAACCATTTCCTTTAAATCTGTTAATTATTTCGAGGAACAACTGGGAAAGAAGCTGAGGATTTGCATGGTCAAGACAAGATACATGTGGAATAAAATTAGTCTTTAATTAAGAGGGTAAACATTAAAATATTTCAGATGATTACATACATGAGATATGTGTGAAATATGTTCATGCACATAGGAGTGTGCTGCTTTGTTATGAGGGGGAAACATACAGTGCTGGAGTGTAAGCTGAGTTGAGAGATATATTAGCTTCTTTGGGGTGACTATAATTACAATACACATGGTGGTTTATCATGAAGCATATTGAGAATCCTATAGACATGGAAGTGAGAGGTCTGAAATGGACCATAAGGACCTAACATTAAGACGTTGGTAGTGCTGGGTTCCTGTCTTCTCCAGCTTCTAGAGGTTGCTGCAAGCCTTAGCTCCTGGCTCCCGGCCAGTCATTGCACTGCCCAGACTCTCCTTCTGTCATAAACATCCCCCCCCCCCTTTTGCATTCCGTGCCTTCGATAAAGACCGCTGTGATTTCATGGCTGAGGGTAAATCATCCAGGATATTTTCCCCATCTTGCATCCCCAGCTTAGTCACACAAGCAGACTCCCCTTTCCTATCCTCAAGTCTAAGTCTTAGGATATAAGCATCCACAGAGAGGCCATTATTGTTTCTATTGTATGGAGTCAAAGAAGAGTTAGAGAGAAGTCACACAAAGGAGATCATATGCAGAAGGTGTAGAGAAAATTCAGTGGGAAGCATGTGGGGATGGGGAGCTAGGATGCATCATCCAGAGTGTGTAGTATTGACGTGCTGGGCAGTCAGATGAGATTTGATTCGCTGGACCTGGACCTAAAGGAGGTAGACCAGCTGGTGATGTCTAACGTATACAATACCTGACTTTGCTGAGAGGGCTGAGGAGGAAGGATGTATGCAGGGAAGGGGTGGGGTTTCCTCCACAAAGGTGATGGATGGTTCCTGGAATCAAATTTGAGATAGCAAAGTGGATTCTGGGAAATTCCTAAAATAAGAGGGAGAAGATGGTGGTGGCTAGCACCAGCATAGTGAAGTAAGATCCACAATAAGATGCTGCAGAGGTGGGGTTCACTGGCTTATCTGCATGCTTCATTGGAAAGGGTTGAGATATTTAGGGGTGACTTCAAGATTCATGGTGTAAACACCTGGGTGTTCATAGAAATATGTACGCAGAGACAGGTAGGTTTGAAAGGGTAGAACATGTATGGGTCAGGAAGAGCTAGTAGGCCAAGTTGTTCTGGCTCTAGCTTGAGTTGCCATTCATATTAGCTCTTGAGTAGAAATACTGGATGATGTAAAAGTCTAGGATGAACCTCTTCCAGAGAGATTTATTTAAGTAGCAAATTTTGCTTAAAGTGAATGTGATTTGGAACCTAACTTTTACTTAAATCTTATTTTTTCCTACCAACTCTTTATTAGCCTATATCAAACAACACAAATCCTCAGAGTCTTCATTTCTTCATCTCAAAATGAGCAGTGGAATGTTGTGCCATGTTAGGAATGTCAGAGTGTTGAGACTGTCTACAGCCATACTACCCTGAACACTTGGTCTCAGATGGTAAGCAAGGCCCACATTAGTTAGCATTTGGATGGGAGATCAACTGGTCATACTAGTTGCTGTAGAATTAAAGCTAAAAATTGAAAAAAAAATCTTTACACCTATTAAATGTTGAATGTTATGTTTACATTTTAAAAATAGAAATTATTATTAGCATATCTAAATTTAAAGGGGCACATTGTCTTCATTGGTTACAAGATAGTTTGTATTATATCAACTATTTTGTTTCACATTCACTTTTCATGACTAAATAATTCCGTCTTCCACACCTTTTTCAAGATTCCACGTTCGAATTATTTAATAGTTTCTATGGATGGAGGGCTAATCCCGGACAGAACTTCCAGGAGAGTAAAGAAGTTCAGAGGCATTCATGAGGCAGTGAAGGGTTAAAGCCTGTTTGCTATGGAACTGGTGGAGACCAGGAAGATGTGTCACCATGTCCTGTTGTTTTCACACCCCCCCCACAAGCCGTACAAGATAGTATGTTTTTTCATTTTGTTTATAAGAAGCAGAGATCTAAAAAATGTTTAGATTAGAATTTTATTCCACTGGTTTATGTGTCTACTCTTCGCTGGAGGACGCTAGAAACTGCTGTACCTTCACATTGTTCGGTTTTAACTTTAACTACTAGATATTTTAAAAAAAATTCTATCCACTATTTTTTTTTTCCTGAGAAAGATAGTGAATGGGATGAGTTACTGTCTAACCTGGATAAACTAGAGAGTGTGGGATTCCTTGTGCAGCCAGATGTAAAGAGAGGGAGGTGGAGAGCTTGACTAGGTACCTTCCAGAGGAAATTCAAGCCATAGCAAAAATTATGAGTCAGTGGAGAGGGAAGGGGCACATGAAAATAGCCCCTGTTCTTTTATTGTATAGTCATTGTTTATGACACTATGACCCAGGGTAATAAAACAAATATATATTATATACTAAGCATATCCCCCAGGTCCCTATTTTCACCTTTCTCCCCTGTTCCCTTCCCAAATGATAGCAGCCTTGTTATTTTTTCTTTCTTTGTTTGTTTCCAGGAAGGAGGAGGTTTAGGATACTCATTGGCCTTGTGGCAGGATTGTGCTTGGGAGTGGGGCAGCCTTAAAGTGTAAGGCCTGTGTTCTCTGGCTGCATCCAGCCTCCCATAGACTTTGATACATGTTTACCCCTTGGAGGTGCTCACCGAGCTGACAGTGTTTAAGAGAGCAGGATCTGACTGTCCGGCTCTCACTGCTGATTTTCCCGAGACCTCATGCTAGAGAGCAGCTGTTTGATAAATGGAAACATTTCTGCAGTTGTTGATTTTATACCCCTAAGCTTCTGTGAGATATAGTTATTATTCCTTGAACTGAACTAAATGATTCCTTTAAGTGTCATTTCTGTTACAAAAAAAAGAAAGGAAGGAAAAGAAAAAAAAAAGAGATTCAGAAATGGCAATGGCTCCCTTTGGCAGCATTTCAGATGCAGAGAAAATCCATAGGAGCAATTAACGAGCGCTCTGCAGTCTGAGGGGTGCTCGCACATATTCCTTCCTCCTTCACTGACTCATAATTTTTGCTATGACTTGGACTCTCCTCTGGAAGGTACTTAGTCAAGCTCTCCATCTGTCTCTACTTAAGTCTTGCTGCACGGTGAGGCCCACACTCTCTAGTCCATCCAGGATACAGAGTTATGTGTCCCATTTGCTTTCCTTCTCAGGAAAGAAAAAGATTTGGTGCATGGAATTTTAAAAATTATCCAGTAGACGCCTGCATTGTCTGGGATGTATGCCCTTTGTAGCAATCTGGTTTTTCTCGTTCACTTCAAGCTCTTCTAATGTCTTACACCTTGACATCGTTCCTGAGGTGAAATTTTGCTGCATAGATGAAAGATAAGACCCTGACACTCACTTTGCATCTAGGAGGGAGGTGTTGCCGTTACCATAACCTATGCAGCTCAGGAGGGTGTAGGAAAAGGATCCATTTTTGAATGGCTTATTCTTAAATCTCACTGTAAAAAAGCGCTCCTGATAATTTCAAGTCCATATTAACTTTTCTGCCATTCAGAGAAAGGACAATTTGGGCAAATAAGTGCTCATTAAAATTTATTTAGAGGGAATATTTTCCATTAGGGTGTTTCATTATTTAAGAAGAAAATAGAAGCCTATGCAAGTACTATATAATGCTCACACAAACATGGCATTTCAGATAAATTACGTTTAGATAAAGATAAACGTGTTTGGGTTTGGAAGACCAATTGATTCTAGTAGATACTATAGTTGCATAATTATAAGCCAGGCTGAAAGAAATTGTTGAAAATAAGGATGATCCTAAAGCAAGGCACCAGGCAGACTTGAGAAAATTATCCCACACCACTCTGATTGTTTTTCTTTTTGCAGCTGTAGTTTGGAGCTTCATACTGTGGACAGGGTCTGGTGCATTGCTGTGAATGTATCGGTGACTAAGGTGGTTGTGATTAGATATGAAGAGATTGGTAACATGAAGAACATAAGTTGTGCCTCGGAGTTCCACATCTCATAGTGTTCAAGGCAATGGAAAGATAATTTGGCCACGAGTGTGCAAGTGTGCAGTATTGGGACCCACACATTGCTCTGAGAGGTTACATTTTCCAACTACATTTTCTCCTTGCAAAGTATTTTATACAACAAATTCTGAAGATGCTCATTTTATATCTCAATGTTCTTTTCCCAGATACACTAAATGTCTTCTCTTTCTAAGTCTCTTCATTGAGAAAAGAACCCATTAACTTCCTCATATCACCCAGATGTGTGTTCTACACATAGGTCCATGATCACACTTTCTGTTTACCTTTATCTCCTACAATTCTTTGGAGATCTAGCGTATTTCCTAAATTTTTACTCCTTTTAATTCTTAAGAGGCATGTGGCTGGCTATTTCTACCTTGATTCTCAATGGCAATATAGGTCCTTTCTTACTTCCCAGCCTTTGCATTTGCTACCTAGTGAGCCAGCCCAGTCATGAGAGCAGCCCCTGTAGAGAGAATGCTTCCAACTAATTCATAATCACAGACATTGCTCAAAGGAAGCTATTAATGCTCAGAGTCCCAGTTTCATAATTGAAAGTATATAAGGGGATAGCCAAAGAAACTAACCCTGGCCCTGAAACCAAAGTTAGTGAAAGAAACACACCCTAGATCTGAGACCTGAGCCAGTGAAAGAAACACTTTATTCCCTAACCCAGAACCAAAGAAACATGCCCCTGACTTTGACACCAGTACCTAAGAAACACACTGTGTATCCTTAGAATCAGAGCCAGTGAAAGAAATATGCGCTGGCCTTAGAATTAGAGTAAGTAAGTAAGTAAGTAAGTAAGTAAGTAAGTAAGTAAGTAAGTAAGTAAATAAATAAAAAACAGTGAAAGAAACACAGTTTGAATTGAAATCAGAGCTATCTCTGACCCTGACCAACAAAACTAACCAGTCTCTGAGCAGAAAACACTGAGTCTCCCCAGAGAAACCCCATCCCTAAGAAGCCCTATATAAACCCTTCTGCTTGTTCAGTTGTGGGTTGTTCTTTCCCACCCTGGTAGAGACAACCACTGGCCTGTCCTCCTCCTTCCGAAATAAATCATTTTCTCAAAGGAATCTTGGGTGAAAAATCTTCATTCACAAGCACAGAGAAGAAGACCCTTACTGAGGCATTCCTTAGGAGATTGAGCAGAAGAATCTTGCAGAGATGTTTCCTTATGGGGGTAGAGCAAGGCAGAGCAGAACAGAAGAACCTTGCTGAGGAGTCCCTTAAGGGACTGAGCAAGACAGAGCAGAAACAGTACCACCTTTTCCCAGAACCAGTGGAGATTCCTGCATCTCTGTAGGGGTTTTGCAGAGTGAAGCAAAAGAAGCAACATCTTGGGCCGGAGAGAAGACACAGAGCTCTGCTGGGAAGCTCCCGTAAGGGGAAGTGTGTGGAGCAAAGTTCAGCTGTAGTGGCTTTCCAGGAGAAGAACAGAATTGCTGTATTCTGTGGGGAGACTATCCTCTACTGTACCCCAGCTCCAGGTATAGCCTGCCTTCTCAAATAGTCAGGATACCTTTCTCTTCAGAGCTGAGCTGTCTCATTGCAGCTCCAGTCATCAGAGCTGCCGTAGCCGCTCCAGGTATAGCCTGACTTCCCAAACAGCCAGGATACCTCTCACCTCTTCCCCAGAGTTGTAGCACTAGCCTACAGAAAACCTGGCATGAAGATTACTTCAAAGGGCAATGTTGATGTTAAACATAGTAATGAGGGGCTATAGAGATGTCTCAGTGGTGAAGAGCACTTACTGCTTTTGCAGAATACCTGGGTTTGGTTCCCAGCATCTACATGGTGGCCTTCAAAAGTCTATAACTCGAGTTCTAGAAGATCAGACACCCTAATCTGACCTCTAAGGATATCTGAAATATACAACATAGTATACATGCACACATAAAGGCGAAACAATCACTCACAGATAAAAATATAAAAATTTAAATGAGATAATAGATGAGGGCATGGTTTTATTGATCTGACACACATGGATTATTCAGGTTCTGTGTGCTATAGATCATGATTCTTCCTGGTCCTTGCTCTCATTATGCTCCAAGGCTATAGACAGAATGAGATTGACGTTAATAACCAGAGTGACACCATCAAACCCTTCAGTGTTTCCTGTATTCAATGCATTTAATGGAATGTTTACTTCTTTAGTATTCAGCTGTGCATATGATCAACATTTATTTACATTTCTAAGTGGGTGGTGTGCCAAGCTTTGGGACTACCGAACATGAGTTAAATCAGACTTTTTTTTTTTTTTTTCACACAAAGAAGGGCTTAGGAAAGGCTTCTGGTACATTATTATCTGAATGTCACTCACATGTGGTAGGCACAAGCTTTACCTCTTTTATTCATGGAGTGGTGGCCAGCATGCTTAAAATGTGAAGGATTTACTCACCTACCTGAAATGCACAGTTAGCAATAAAGTAAAAACTGGTATTCTTCTCTTTCTCTCTCATCTTATTTTACAGATTAACTGATAGCTGGGTAACTCAAGTAAGGCCTATCAGTTAAAAGAGTTTTAGTTTCAAGCAATTGGCTACTTCTTATAAATCACTCTTCTATTTTTTAGTTTTGGGAATTGAACCCAGGGCTCCATACATGTCATGTTCTAGTGGAGAGTTTTGCTTTCTGCTTTTAAAGACCTTCATTATAAAGACCTTCATTTTTAAAATCTCTCTCCTTTCTCTCTGTACACACACACATGCATGGACACGTGTATATGTGTGTGTGTGTGTGTGTGTGTGTGTGTGTGCGCACATGTGTGTGTGTGTGTACAAGTGTACCCATGTCTGTGCAGATGCCAGAAGAAGGTGTCAGATCTCATGAAGTTAGAATTACAGGAGACTGTGAAACCCCTCTCTCCTGCCCAGTGTGGTGCTAGAAACCAAACTGGGCACCTCTGCCAAGTGTACTTGGTGCTGAGTAACCTCTCCAGCCCATACCCTTCACTTTGAGAACATTATTAATATACTTATTTCTGTAGGCCTGTAGTAGCTGGTAGCAACTCTCTTCGATTCTTAATGAAAGCAAATCGATAGTGATATTTAAATATAATATTTTTCAGAAAAATCATCAGAAAGAAAAATAAAGAGGAATTAAATCATCTAATTATACCAAGGTATGTCTGGGAAATTCGAAGCTCTCGATCCGATGCTTCTGTTCTATCAGTCAGTCATAGTCTGTGACAGAAGCTGAGGGCTTCTGGCATTATAGATTTCTACTGTGGAGGCTAATCTGGGCTGTCAACTTGACCATCTGGAATCAACTAGAAGCCAAAATGCCAGGCACTACTGTGAGGAAGATTTTTATTACAGTCTTTGGGGGCAGGAAGACCCACCCTAAATGTGGGCAGTACCTTCCGGTGGCAGCCCAGATGGAATGACATAGAAGGAAACTGCTTTTGCCTGCTTGCCTTACCTCTCACTGGGCAAGTCCATCTTCCTCTTACTGCGGCACTTCTTTCTCAATATTAGAACCAACCTCTTGAGGATTTCAAAGTAGAATGAAGACCAGGAGTTCTCCAGGAATCCTCCAGGGCTTTGGGACCAGACTGAAATTGCTGAGACACTGAGTTTTGTGGACTGAATAAGTACTGGATTCTAGACTTCTCCAGTGTGAGACAGCCATTGTTGGATTACCCAGGCATGTAAGCTGATGTAATAAAGCCCATATAGTCTTTCTATTGGCTTGGTTCCTTTTGGGAACCCTAACTAATACAGCCACCTTCCTATAAACTTGGCATTCTCATGCTTTTGCACAGAATTTAACTGAAGGGGGGGTGAGGAGTTTGGGATTTTCCTATGGGATGGTTAAGTGGCATATTTCCCTCATGATGCCTTAGGGCATCTTCAGATACCTATATTTTTTGGCTTATGTGCTGGTATATGTTTAGTTTTAATTTAAACCCTTAACTTTAAGACTCAGCATGAGCTTTATCCTCACATGAGCTGCTCATTAAAGTCAAGCATTATTTACTTTATTCCTGAGAGGTTGTTATATTTAATTCTACTGCAGAATGTGACATTCATCCTTGGTGAGGTTCATTGTCGTTCCGCTCATTATGAATGCAGACAGGGTAGGGAACAGGAGAGAAACAAGACAGGTAAGTGCATGCTCTTATTTGTAACAAGTTTTATTTCTCTTCCATCTGAGTTTTAAAAATGTATCTTCTATTTCTTTTAGGTAGTTAGGAAAACAAATGTAGGGGCTCAATGATAGAGCCTGGGTTTAGTATATATGAAGCCCTGGATTCAAGGTCTAGCCCCCTCACAAACCCTGTGTCCTGAGAAAAAGAACAAAAGAAAAGTACAAATACCCAAAGACAAATGGGACACTATTGTTCACAGATTGATAGAGAAAATCCTGATAGCTGCAGAATTGTCAATGATCACTCCCTAGATCTGCCAGTCACACATGATTTATGCCGATTAAAGAACAGCACACTTATTCATAGAGGCAAGAAGTAAAGAGAAGGTGATTATTTGTTTAAAAGCATGATTGCTGCTTTTTGAAATATATGAACTGCCATATACTTAGTTGAGACCCTGTAAAGAGGATGCTGTATTGATAATAATGTGTATTTGCCTAAAAACTGAGGTAAAGCCTACTTTATGCAATCTACTAGGAAGGCTTCATTTGCAGAAAAATGATCTATTGGTATTTTTAACTCAGGAAAAAGTCACTGCTCCATTTTAGATTTTTTTTTTTAAATTTCTTTAAAAGTTATGGTGTGTGGTGTCTGTTGAAATATGTTTATGTGAATGCAGATCCTTCCTGAGCCAGAAGAGCTCATCTGATCCCTTGGAGCTGGAACTATAAAGCACCCGATGAGGGTACTGGGAACTGAACTCAGGTCTACTGAAAGAGTGGTATGAGGTCTTACTCTCTGAGCCATCTTTCCATGCCTCTTTTAGGGGAAAATGCTATAATGAAGTCTTATCTACAACATTCCAAGTAGGTTAACAAGGCTATTATGAGTTTAAAAAAAATGGAAGAAAATGTCCAATGGTGATAAAGACAGCTGGAAAGAGGATGCTGACAAAAAATGAGTTTGGATGAGTTTGGAAAGCTGTAGAATATTTGACAATAAAACAAAAAAAATGTAAAACAGAAATTCTCAGTGAGAAATTATGATCTTAACAAATGAAATAGAGATCAAATGACTATCCTAAAAATAGCAAAACATGGTTCTGAAATAAGAATCTCAAATAAAGGAATTAATGTCAGGATGGGCATGATAAAAATGATTATTAAACACAGAGAACTTCAGATTAGATATTGAAGTGTGTGAAGAATCAAATGATAACAAAGAGACATACAGAAAAACCCTCAGAGGGAATGATGAATGTTTGCATAACTGGAAGCCCAGAGAGCATAGGACCTAGCAATCATATTTGAAAATAAAAATTAGAAGCCAGAAATTCAAATCCAAAGGCAGATGCTCTTTTACTGATCAAGCACCTCAATGAGTCTGGAGAGATGGCTCCTTGGCTAAGAGCACTTGTTCTCCCAGAGGAACTGGGTTCAATTCCTGCCATCCACAGGACAGCTCACAGCTATCTGTAACTCCAGTTCCAGGGGCTCTGATGCCTTCTTCTAGGCTCTGAAGATTTTAGGCCCACATGTGGTGCACAGATATATACACAGGCAAAAACCCCATAAACATAAAAATAGATAAATAAAAACAAAACCAAAATAAGAAGAACCTTAGTGAATACTGACTTAAATAATTGCATAGAACACCATGCCCAGCCACATTATGTTTAGCTCCTAAACTCCAAAGACAGAAAAATCTCAAAGACTAACAAAATAAGAAGTGCCAGTTTGAAGGGAGCAGGGATAAACCTGGCAACGAACTTTCTAAACAGTTCAGAAACAAGAAGATGAATGAAATATTTCTAAAACCAAAAATAAAAATATCCCACAGATTTAAAATGCTATTTATCAATGTTCAAAATTGAAAAAGAAATAGAAACATTTCTCACTAAAAAATAATTAGAATATATCACTGATATATTCATCTTCTCCATAGGAGATATTATTGAGAGTTCCATCGGCTTAAAGGATGTAATCTCAGTTGGGAATGTGGGCATGTGAACAGGAATAAACAGCCCATGAACAAGAAGATAGAGAGACACAAAGATTTTTAGCAACTGGAGGACTGAATTCATAGAGAACCTTAATAGCAACAGTCTAAGATCATTAGGATAAGTGGATTTAAACTTTTGGTAGGACAAGCACAATTCCGAAGATGAAGAAAGTCTAGGGTTTGTAGTGGGATTATGTTGTTTCATTGTAAATAATTGTCCTGCCTACTGGTTTAATAAAAATGCTGATTGGTCGAAGGCAGACAGGAAGTGTGGGTGGGGCTACCAGACTAAGAAAACTCTGGGAAAAGGAAGATCAGAGCAGAGAAGCCAACAGATACAGAGGACAACTATGCTGCTCTGAGAAAAGGTACTGATCCACCTGGCTGAACAGGATAAGAATCATGTGTTAATTTAAGAGCAAGAGCCAGCTAGGAAGGCCACAGGATGATCAGCATAAAATTAATGTGAGTGTCTATATGTTTCTGTGGGACTGTGGGACTGTGGGACTGCGGGACTACAGGCCTGACAGGCCAGAAACTTAATACAACAAGGGTTGCCTCAGTGAATACAAGCAATTCAGAGAAGAATAACACAGAGGTTGAATGTGTTAAAACTAAAGTGGAGGTCCATGGAAAGGAGCTGCCACAAGATTACCCTGAAGGGGAGACTTACCAGAGTAAGTGCTGAAGAAGTACAGGTCTTCAGGTCCTCAGTGTTGTGATGCCGCAATTCACATGGTAATGGCATAGTGTACATTTTAAAGTCAGAAGCACTATACACTCAACATGAACAATGTGATGCTGTTAAACACAGTGACATCACAATGGGGGCATTGTATCACAATGGAATCCACAGCATCAACTGGTATTATGATGTTACAGTGGTGCATTGTGATGTCACAATAAAGTATTATGTAATAATAAAATGATTTTTGTATCACACTGAGGCATTGCAATGACACATTGTGGAAAAATAGGGTATTGCGACATCATAATGAGGACTGTGATGTCACAATTTAACACTGATTATAAAATGGGACACTGTAATGGTTGACTATTTAATAAAATATTTCAGCATTGTTATATCACAATGAAGCATTATTATCTCACAATGAGCATTGTAGTGTCACAGTTCAGCAGTATATAAAACAGCATCATGATGCCAAAATGGGGTATTATGATGTCACAGTAGAGCATTATATTGCCATAATGGGTTACCGTGTTGTAAGAAATTCATGGGGGTGTCACATTAGAGCATTGTTGTACTACAGTGGTACATTGCAAAAGCAAAATGAAGCAGTAAATTCTCAAAATTCCCCCTTGTAATTGAGCATTGTGATGTCACAATAGAACATCTGATATCTCAATGGGGTTTGTGTTGATGGAATAGTGGTTTCTTTTGTGGTGTCACAATGGCACATTATGATGTAAAATGGGACATTTGTATGTCACATTTCACAATGTGTTGGCACAAAGGTGCATGGGATATATGCCATGTTGTGATGGCACAGATTATTGTGTTGTACCAATTGTGATGCCATATTGGGTTTTGTGATGTCACAAATTCCCATTGTACCATTAAACAGGACATTGCTATGTGATAATGTTCCTTGGTGGGGGCCTTGTGAGGATTAATACAGGATTGTGAACAAAGGAGACTTGTGATGTCAAAATTCACACTGTGATGACAGAGCTGTTTAGTTTGATGTCCTGGTGATACAGCTATTAGTTTAAGCTTGGTGATACTACAATGGAGCATCTGATTTCCAAAAGCATCAGTGTGATGCTGCAATAGGACATTTGAGACAATGTGGCACTGTGTAGTCATAGTTCAATGTCATGATATTATCTAGTCCTGTGATGTCACAATGGACCATTGTACTGTCACAATGCAGCATTTTCCTGTACATCTGGGATATTATGCACAATGGTGGCTTATGATGTCAAGTGAGCATTGTGCTATTGTTAGAATGGCATGCTGTGATGCCTCAGTTCAGAAATGGTAAAGGCACAATAGAGCCATGGTGGTGTTACTATGGTGCATTGTGAGGTAACAATGATGAATTCTGAAATCGCATGCAATATTGTAATGTCACACTAAAGTATTGCGATACCACAATGAGTGCATTGAGGTGTCTTTAGAGGCCATTGTGATAATGCAATAGGCCAGTGTGATGGCCAAATCGAGCATTATAATATAATAATTTACCTTTATGAAGTCACAATTGAACATTGTGATGTCATAAGGAGCATTGTTTTGTCAGTGGTGTACAATTATGCCATAGGTGATTTGTGCTGTCACGATGGAGCATTGTAGTATGTCACAAATGATGTGTTGTCAGTGAGACACTGGTGTCTCAGTGAAATATTGTACTATAATAAGAGAGCATTATAATCTGATTATGTGACATTGTGATTTCGCAATTAGGCCTTCTGGTATCACAGCTGGCCATTGTGATAAGTCAATAAGATATTGTCATGTTACTGTGCAACTGCAGTACTACAATGACTATTGTGATGTACCAATGTAGCAGTTTGGTACCACAATGGGACATTGCTATGAAGGCACATGATTTTACTATGGTGTATTGTGCTGTCTCAATGTGGTGCCACAATGGGACATTGCTATGTCAAGTGGAGGCTGCGGTGTTATACTGCTAGTAGACATAGCCACCATGTAGATGATGATGGTGTCTCTAAAGGGAAAGAGAGAATATTCCCTTCAAATCCCGAGAACAAGGGGATTTCTGACTAGTACAGGTGTTCAGGAGTTTGGGCAAGTTTCATACCACATGATCTACCTTGGCCTGGTCTATATGCCAAAGGCCATGGAGACAATATGTGGGACCATAAACTTAATCTTGCAGATGTTGGGGGGGGGCGTTCTGTCACCAGGGCGCTCTCTTTATAACTTCTGCAGAGAGAGAGACAGGGGTGGAGGATACTCTCTTGCGTGAGAGAGCTTCAGAATGCCATGGCCTGATTTCTGGAAGAGGAAAAGAGGCAGCCAGAGAGACTATGACCTAGCAGAAAGGCTGTAAAATAAGTGAAAATATAAACATAGTGCCGTCAAAAGCCTCTGGGAGGGAGGACTAAGCTGCTGTTTTTTCTGCTGGGAGAGACACATAAGATATCCCAGGGATCTGGAAGATTTTATTCAGATGTTTGCTTTGGTTTCTTACTCTGGCTTACTTTTCAGTTTGGGGTAACTTCTTTTCAGCCCACCATGTCCACTTTACTGGGTCCTTAGATAAGTGCATAAGAACTTAATCTCTGACTTTCCCTCACAGAGTTGGCATCTGACACTTATTCTCTCTCTTTCTGATTTTGTGCACTTTTTACTACAGATTTCAAGTAGTCAGTATAACATGTAACAAAGTAGCGTATGTGTATAATGAATTAGTATGTGCATTTATTCTTCTCTTCTTAATTTTCTATCTTCTATTTGGACAGTTATCTTTGAACATCATTCTTTAATTTGCTTATGTGTGTTGGCCAAGGTCTTACTACTCTGTAGCCCAGGCTGCCTTGCATTCATGATCTCCTGCCTCCTAAGATGAGGGTTATAAGTGTCTGTCCCCATGACTGACCCTTCCCTTTCTTCTCTTCCTTTCCCTTCTACCTTCTTTCTTCCTGTCTTGGTGTCCAATGCCAAGGACTCAGCTTCATCTCCCCCAGGCGTGTTAGGTAGAAATTCTACCACCAGTCTGTACTTCCACATGAGATGCATTTGTTCCATGGCAGATTTTTTTGGGGGGTGGGAAGGGGTATGGCACCTTATTTTCTATAGAAAAGTAAACATGTTGCAGCTAGTAAAAGCCAAATAGAATGACATGAATCTGGAAATGGACATATTTCTTCATGGTTAGTCTTCATTGTCAAACTGATTAACTCAAAGCCAGCATGAAACACGCCTCTGGCTCTGTCCACAGGGTTCTGTTCATAAGAGCTCTGTCCATGAAGGATCTGTCCACCAGGGCTCTGTCTACAAGGGCTTTGTCCATGAGGGTTCTGTCCACCAGGGCTGTTCGTAGGACTCTATCCAAGCTGCCTCTTCACTGTAAACTAAACTGAAGATAAAATCCCTGTTCTGAGTGTGGGTGGCACCATTCCATGGGCTGGGGTTGCAGAAAGAATAAAACGGAGAATGTGAGCTGAGCACCAGCATTCATCACTCTCTGCTTGTGTCCAGCCACTTCTTGCTGCCATGCCTCCCCTGCTGTGATGGACTACACTCAACAGCAAGCCTCTCTTAAGGGGCTTTTGTCAGGTAACCATGGCAACAACAGCAAGAAAAATATCTAAGACACTTTTCTGGTAGACTTGTATTAAGGGATGAGGGGGTCTGTCCAGTCAGTGATAGAGCTGGGTATGCATTTTGTTATTTTTGTGACTAATCTTCATTGTTGATCAGCTTTGAATTATCCCAGATTTACTTGTGATCAGTGTGTAGGTGGATGTGCTTAGGACTGTTCCTACCTTCCTCGTTCCGCTGCACACTAGGCTTCCTCTGGGAGTCAGAACTGCAGAGACAGTCTTCGCGTGCACTGGTGTCCCTCTCCAAGCAGCAGGCAATTATTTTATGGTGAAGAATGCTCAGTAGCCTGGCTGGATTGATGAAGAGACTCTCTATCTTGTTACCTTGGATCTCAGTGTTGGTTTTATTTAGTTGTAAGAACATGAGTTTCTGCTTCCTGGTGCGGATCTTTCTTTCAGAGCTGATCTGGATCCTTGCTTATGTTTTGGGCTTGATGGTTTTAGCTGCTCCTCTTCCAGGAGCTTAAGAAGTTTGTTCTCTAGAGGAGAAGATTCGGGACTGATGTTGATTGGCTTCAGAATTCAGAGGACATTTATAGTGTGGTTCGTGTTTTTAAGTCCCTAGATAATTTACAGAGACACACAGTTGCAGCAGAAGTTGGGATAATCATTGATTGCTGGGCAGCAGCGCAGAGCAGAGGGAATTCAGGGAAGGAATATAAGGCTCCCAGGATGTAGGGAGGAGAGGTGTGGTAGTATAAATGAAAATGTTCTCTATGGACTCAGAGGATTGAATGCAGGGTACCATCTGGAGATTTTGGAACCTTTCGACAGTGGGGTCTTGCAGAAAGAAGTATGTCACTGGGGTAGGCTTCACAAGTGTGTATAGTCCCACTCAACCTGAATTTCAATCTTTCTGTATCATGCTTGTACTTCAAGACTTGAACTCTCAATTTCCAGGCACCTGCTGCCATGCCTTTGTGCCATGATGGAGTCTAGCCCCAATCATAAGCCTCAAAAGCTCTTTCTTCTGTAAGTTCCCTTGGTCAAGGTACTTTATCACAATTTATTTGTAATGTGCTGATTGCCCTCTGATCCTGTAAACTTTCTAGGGGCAAATGAGCATGGTATTTTTCATTCTTTTGGAATCTGGGCCCCTGAGGTGTCAGTTAGAGATTCACAGGCAGGCTCTGGGGGGGGGGGGGGGCTTGTCATTTCTTTTACAGAAAAGATTGTTGCAAGAGAGTGTGCTCAGAGCAAACATGGGCTCTAGACCATGGCACCGCCTGGATGGCTTTCTGTATGATCTTCACCCCCACTTACTCACTTGTGTGGTTTGATGCCTTGAAGAAGACATACGTTCTCTGTTCAATGAGAATTCCTGTGTCCATAGAGCCACCTTCTTATTTGTAGATTCTGATGAAGAAAAAGACTCTTGGCCAACCTGACTGTGGAGTTAGTTGTCTTGCTTTGAACTTCTGTGCAGCCAGCCCTGTTTCAGGTGAGTTTTAACTGACAACTTGACACAGCCTAGACTCACCCGGGAAGAGGCTTCATGAATAAGTCTCTAGATCGTGTTGTGGGATTATCTTGACAGCTAAAAAATATTGGAAGATCCACCTGCCGCTTTGTGGGCTGGGCCCTGAACTGTATAAAAGTGAAATGAGGAAAGTTGGCCAAGTGTAATCACCAAGCCAGCCAGCCAGCCGGCCAGTCAGCTGGTTTATTCTATATTGTTCCTCACTGTGTGTGTGATATGATGATCTGTTTTAGTTCCTGTCTTGACTTTTCCAAAATGACGGACTGTGACTTGGAATTGTAAGCCAAATAAACCCCTTTCTTCCATGGATTGCTTATTGTCAGGCTATTTCATCACAGCAATGGAAATGAACAGCACTGGGAGAAGCCCCAATGCCAGGCAACCCTGGGTTGAAATGATTATTTCTTTGGGAGTGGGAAGGGAGCAAAGGGCCATAGTTCCATGCCACTGATAAATTCTTGTAGCAATGAACTCATTTCATGGTTTATCAAATTTTACACTCTTTCAGAGTGAATGTGGAGTCCTTCAGGTTCTCTTGTGGAACTTGGTAATCTGCGAGTACACTTGGAGCAGAGTCTTCCTCAAACCTTGACAGATACATTCACGTCCATTCGTTATTAAGTTACTCTGACACAATCCACATTGGCTGAACTGTCACTGGATTTTTTTGGGGGAAGTCATTCTTAGTTAGATTTATCTTTGAGGTCTAAACTTATAATAAGTACTTAAAAAAAAATTCTGAAGCGGAGGGTAATGATCACAGGGGATGAGAACTTTCTTTTGTCACAGGTAGCAAATGTGGTGGCTTACGTGATACCCATTACTCTGAAGTTCTTTTGTTTATCTCCTTTTGTTTTTAAACCCAAATTTATTCAGGTGTACACATTCTTTTTTCGTATTCACAGTTAGTTGCATATGAACAAATGTTTATTCAACAATGATTCTACCCCGGTTCAACTTGGTATACTAGTGAGTTTACTAGAGTTACTCTCAGAAGTATGGGTGAGAGGCTACTCACAGAAACAGCTCATTGTCACTGCAAGATTCTAGCCTGTTATCTGTGACAAGTGTGTGGAACCCCACATTCAGTTAACTTCCCATTTCCCGCAAGCTGTAACATCTCTAGAGATCACTTGTGGATGAGGAGTGTAAAATTGTGACCTTAGCCTCTAGTTGCTGATTTGCAGTAGCTCTGCCCCTCTCACAGATTCTGACAGGAACCCTACGGAGACATTATCTATGGATTCTGAGCTAGACAGCTTGTGGTGCCACACCCACCTGGCCAGTGAGTTAACATCAAAGGGGTATTGGTGTTATTATTAACCACACCTCCAACTCCCACCTCTTCCTTGTCTCCTGCTGGGATTCAGAGAGCCTGGCTGCAGGTGCTTGCTGTGAACCCACCCCATTGGAAAAGGGCTGAAGAAGAGGCCCCCTCCTCTGCCACATGGGCCCTGATTCTCTTCACAGACCCCACTATGATGCCTGAATCATTCTGCTGAGAGTCCCTGCCACGCTTTTGCTCCCCATCTGCCCGTCTGTCTGTGGCCTTAACAGCTGTTTAATGAACCCTATAGCCCACAACAATCCATCCCAGCACCCTCTTGAACCACCACCTTCTCACCTCAAAACCAAAGAGGGAGCTGGCTGGAGGGAGGGAAAAAATGCTAGAATCTCTGGTGAGGATCCTGTCTCCTCATCTTCTCATCTCCTATTATAAAGTGTCAATAGCTCTATTATCATTGTCATATATATGTATATGTATATGTATATATATATATATATATAAAACAACACAATGAGTGAAATATATGTATTTCACAACTCATTGTTTTGTTATACTTAGTTTATTACCATGGTTACTGGGCCAGGGTTGTTTCTAATCCAAAATGGCCATGATGTGATCATATTTTGCCTAAGAGAAAAGGATGGATTTTACTTATGTAAAGAAATAAGTACGAGGGGGAAAAATCACTGCTATAGAAGGGTGTGTGTGTGTGTGTGTGTTGTGAGAGGGGTTGTATTTCTTTATTCTTTGGTGAAAAAAATGTAGTAGCCTCCTAGCCCCTGTAGTGGGAATTAGGTGTTATTCGTCTTGACCTGGAAGTGTAGTCTTTAAGTCTTGAGGACCCATGTCTGGGGTGTGGCCAGGCTCGTCTAAGACTCGGTGCCTGCTGTTTTTTTATTTTGTTTTGTTCTCTCTGCTCTTAGGAGATCTGACCCATCGCTGCCACTGTGTAAAACAGTTCAACTTTCTAAAAATTGCCCTAAGGTTCAGTCTTTGTATCAGGTAGTGTTTCATATAAACCCTTGATAAATATTAATCTTTTATATAATCAGTTGCTAGCAAATAATTTTCACTTTACCTAGTGCCAACATAGCTTTGGGCCTGACCTTTCAAAAAGAGAAAAGGAGAACAGGTAAGACAGATATGGATAGATTATTGTATCTGCCCATAAACAATTAATAGCCAAATATGAGCCACAGACAATTTATATTAGTATAGATACTTGTATATTGATACAAATCCAATTCTAACATTTTATGTGTCTATCTATGGTAATTTGCATATTGATACAAAATTAAATCTGTAATTTCTTTTTGCACTGTACACTTACCTTTGTTTAATGTTTACATTATTATAATACTTGAAGTCATTATCCAAAAACTGTGCACCCATTTATAGATTGTCTATTTTTGCAATGTAAGCTTCAGTTTTTAAGACGATAAAAATTACCAGATCACATTACCTAAGTTTGGCATGTACCACTCATGCTGTTTAGGTTTCTCAGATATATAATAGATTATATCAGATAGACAAGAGTCTTCAAACACTTTATAGACCTAAAAATATGGCATCTGATGTTTTGTTATTCAGAATTTGCCCATGAGAGACATGATTGCTCCTGGCAGCATCATTCCTTTCCTGAGGTGGTGTTGGGCATCAAGAATACTTCACGAGGAGTTTGTCTTCCTTGGAGCATAATGGCCTGTTGGGCAAAGAACTGCCCTTGCCTCAACTGCTGACAGTAAGCTCACTGTCCAATCCAGACAAGAAGGACAAGAGATAGAGGCTGCTAAAACCTGCCAAGACAAGACAGTTGTTCAAAATACCCTGATTTTAAGAAAAATCTGTCGGATATTTTAATCCTTAAGCCAAAAATAGATAGATAGATAGATAGATAGATAGATAGATAGATAGATAGATAGATAGATAGATAGATAGATGGATGGATGGATGGATGGATGGATGGATGGATGGATGGATGGATGGATGGATAGATACTCCAACTTTACAAAAATGTTGTGGGTAACTGTCCAAGCTGCTGACTGTCACTGTCTTACTAAATTTTAAAAATTACTCGCTTGTACCTTCAGCTTATTAAATTAATATATTTTCCTTCTCAGTTCTTTGACGGGGTTAAAGACTGAATAGTTAAAGTTATGACCATTTCATATGTTAGCTAAAAACATTTAAGTACTAGATTTGTATTCTCAAAGATAGACAGCTTTAAAGTAACTTCTATATATTGCCACTTACCAATATTCTAGACATTTAATATATACTTTATATTTGTTGTTTCTTAGTTGTAATTTGACCTTGTTTTTCTTATTTGCCTTATAATTGTATATAGTTTTATATTTAAGTTTAAAACTTTGTTATTGAGACAAAAGGGGGAGATGTAGTGAGAATCAGGCATTATCTGCCTTGACCTAGATGTGTAGTCTTTAAGTCTTGAGGACCCACGTACAGGGTGTGGCCAGGTTTTTCCTTGCTCTCTTGTTCCTTTGGGCTCTTAAAGAGAAGAGCTGATCCATCACTGCTGCCTTCTATAACAGTTCAACTTTCCAAAAATTACCCCAAATTTCAATCTTTCTATCAGTGAGTGTTTCGTATAAACCATTAATAAATATTAATCCTTTTTGTATAATCAGTTTCTAGTAAATAATTTCAACTTTAAGCCCCCCCCCCCTTTTTGGTGGATGATTCTGCTAATTTTTAAAAAATCTCTGACAATGTTTATATAGCCCAGGCTGGTCTTCTTACCACAAGCTTCAGTTCTATAATCACAAGTGTGTACCACACATACCGGGTTGTTGGGCCTTTATAATGACAGAGACAGACACAAACAGTGTGTACTGCAGCGGATCAGTGGGGCAGAAAGCAGCTAGCTCCATAGCGATGGTGACCCTGAAGTACAACTATTACAGATGATAATGGAATACTAAAGACAACTTTAAGATGTACCAAGAGTCTATTTAATGTTAATTATTGTTTTTACTTCAAAAGTGTAAACGTAATCTTAGCAGGAAATATACACCTGATGCAAAAGCACTCTTAAATACTGCACGAGTTATCCCTTCCTCTCAGGCTCCAACTGGGCCCAGTACCCCTCTTCTATTCGGAAGTGAGTATTGTGAACACACAATCCCTCTTCCAGTTTCTTTGTTTTTTACACCAATGAATTGTGTGTGGGGAGCAGAGTGGCAGGATGGAAGCAGCCTTCTGCTGGGGGTAGTATCCAAAGAGGAGAGATGGTGAGGGAAAGGAATTGAGAAAGCAGCAGGTCCAACACTGAGCATCTGTGAGTGCATGGGGGGAGGGGCTCCTGGGACGTGGAGGTGCCTCATCGAGGAGGAGGCTGCTTCTCCTCTTGTCCTCTGATGTGTCATCCTTCTTTGTACCTTCTGGTGTCATGATGTTCTCTTGAGGTTTTCTCCTTATCAAAGGAGGCTTCTTCCATGCCTGGGAGAGCTTCATCAAAGGTTATTATCAAGCTGACCAAGCCATTTACAGATCCTAAGGAGGGGCAATGCAATACTTCCCCTTTTATCTGGCATAGGTTTTCATTGTGACCAGGGACTCAAGAGTTGGGATCCAAAGCTGATTGTGTGAGGTGTTCATTCTCTCACTTGGGAAGACTTCCTTACTTTTCACTTAAGTAGTAATATATCTTAATGTCTGTGTTGATTTCTTTTAACAGTTGAAATTCTACTATAGTTTATGTCTTCAAAGTAATCTTTCCTTGTTAATTAATTTTAGTATCTTTAGGCTACACTTTCAGGTCTGCACATATAGTGCTCATTTGTGTGCACATGGCAGAAAGAATATACTGAGAATGGATATTTGCGTGCAGCTGGGATGGATTCAAAGATACAGACTCTTACAGATGGACCCTGCACCAAGACTCTACCTGGTTGAGTTTTGATTGATGCCACCCATTGCCATCTACATCATCCCTGACAGTACTCTGTCACTGATCTTGGAATTGAGTCCTGAATTCCCTTCAGTTCTCTGGTCCCTGTGGTCTCTATAGAAAGAATTCAGAGGTAACTGTACACAGAGTGTATTGTGTAATAAAAGACAAACAGAGCTTTCTATACTATAAAGTGGAGCTCCTTCAAGGAATGAGTGTCACACGAAAGAATGAGACTCAGGGATAGATCTCTGAAGAAGTTGGAGATACTAGAGGGAATAAACACCACAGTCAAATCTTACCCAGCTGTCTTATAGCTTCCTCAGCCTCGATTCCCTTGGAATGGCTTTCTCTATGTTTGAATCCTGACTTAAGAATTCTTTCAGTAATTAAGGCGTGGCCCCACCACACCTGCTTGGGAGTCTAGAATTTCTTCTATAATCTGAAGTGACCTTGACTCAGTTGGGATTAAGGGCGTAGGTCACCCCTCTCAGGATATTCCCTGTGCTGGGATTAAAGGTTTGAATCACCACTCTGATTTTCCTAGACTGACTGTGGTTAGAGCTCTGGGACTTCTGGAGCTTTTACTAACCCCCCCACATAGACTATGGATAGATTCCCTCTGATATCTCCAAAACTTCTGAAACTTTATTAAATCCCCACAAATGAGAGTGGACCATGACCAAAGGGATCATTACCGAGAGACACTCTCTCAACAGGTGAGTATGGACAATGGCCAGCAAAACCAGTGTGCTAGCCTACATGTTTTGGTAGGCTTTGTACTATTTCTAAAGATACTAGAACAGACAGATTTCCTGAGGGGCGTTTTCTTATTCAGGTGATTGACAGGTCCATTTAGAATAACTCCTATGGGAAAGGGCAATGGTAAGTCTTTGTTCCTTTCCCAAAAGCCTGGCCTAGATAGTAATCTTATGACCTTCTGTCAGTTCAGAATGTCATCTCTCTATCCAGGCCCAGAGATGTGACGTTGATATCACTCTTTTTGGCAGTTATTATGTAAGATGACAGATTAAAAAGAACTTAAGGAAAAGTGAATAAAACTGAATTTATAATACCTGTCAGAGAGATATGCTGGTAAAAGTGGTGGTTTTTCTATAAGGAAAGTTTATCTATTGCACTCCACATATGTTAACCCTTTGTGATTTTCTCAAATGTGAGAAACTCAGCTAAATCATTTGCGGAAGTGGAGGACTGTGTTCTTGCTCTCCCCTAAAATATGATTTTATAAAAAACAGCCATGTTTTATGCGGAGGAACTGGCCATCCCCTGATAGGTCTCAGTAGAACCCAAGTATCCTGCCTTCTTCCCCTTTGTCTAGTCTGTAGCTCTCCCTGTGTGTAGCCTTTTAAATGTTAAGAAGGGACACTGTGACACCCTTTCCTTAATGTTTCTGTAAGTCTTCACTTGCAAAATTGGTGTATTAACAGTGACACAGGAAAAGATATAGTGTGCCCCTGTATTATTGATCTAAGAACATGTTGGGGGGAGCAGTGCCAAGCTCAGCCGTCTCACACCCTTATGGCCATGAAACCATTCTTTTTTAGAAAATGGAGAACTTTTTTTTTTTCCTGAATTCTGACTTGAATAAAATTTTGTTCTCTTCTGATGTCCGGCCCCAGGTTTGTTTTGGTAGAGATCAGGGGTAGTAGGCCAAGAACAGGTAACAAAATTCAGGCTCCGAAATCTCTGTTCTTGTCTCTGCACAGTGTTAATTACGAGGAAGAGGCCCAAGCGCAATGATTTCAAGTCTGTTGATGTCAAACGAGTGAGGTAATCGTCCAAAGCACAAGAAAGATAGACAGCATGTATTTTCCAAAAAATAGAGAAAAAAGCCCTATTAAGTGGTTTTGGAAAAGGCAGCAAGTTTTATATGTGCGTACCCTTTGACATAGCAATTCTGGTTCCAGTAAATGATCCTACAGAAGTAATTACACAGATGGACAAGTATATATCATAAGGAGGGCAGATATAGCATTACTTACAATCTTGAAGAATTGGAGACTGCTAAATGTCTGGCAAAAGGCAATTGGTTAAATGAATTATGAGAAAGAAGGGCTATGCACTTGTGAGAAGGTATTTAATATGTCAGATGACTAACACACTCAGGGAATATATGTTCAAAGATCATAAACCCTAAAATCCAGTGCTCTTAGTTTCAACCACCTCTTGGCAGACCTATAAACACTTGTCTCACAGGCAGAGGGCTGGTATCTAACAAATGAGTCTGTAAAACACAGGATGTTAAATCTGTATTCTTAAAAGTTTAATTGTAGTTTGCTTTTCTGTGTAAATATATGCATTTGTTATATAGATTTGCATGTGTCTGTGTATTATGTAGGTCTGCATATGTGTGTGTGTATGTATGTGTGTGTGCATGTGTATGTATGTGTGTGTTATGTAGGTTGACATGTGTGTGTGTGTGTGTGTGTGTTACAGTAAGGTTTCCTGGCCCAGGCATCCAGAGGTCCAGACCCCAGACCTGCCACCCCAGACCCCTTAGTCTCCTGTAGCTGCTTTGTCCCCCCCCCCGCCCCCCAAATGATTCAGACACTTACATTAACTTGTTCCTGTTTGGCCTACGGCTTAGGCCCATTGTTAGCTAATTCCTTCATCTTAACTCAACCCATTTCCATTAATCTGTCCTGCCACGTGGCCTGTGGCTCACCTGTGTTCCTTACATGTTTCTTCTTTGGGCGGCTGGCTCAATCTGCTCTGACTCTGCCCTCCTTCTCCTAACTATTCTGATTCCCCACCTACTTCTTCTACGGTGCCTGCCATGGCCAAAACAGTCATTTATTTAAAGATTGATATGTACAGCATACAGAAAGACCTTACCACATCATGTGTATGTGTGTGTATGTGTGTGTCTTAAGTTGACATCAAATACCTTCCTTCACCACTCTCCTGTTTATTTATTGAGGCAGGGTCTGTAGATGAACCCAGAGATCAGAAACCCTGACTAGTCTAGGTAGCCAGCTAGACTTCTTTAAGTACTAGACTTAGAGATGCTTGTTTGCTATGTCTATGTGAGTTTTACATTGTTTCCGTGGATCTGAACTCCAGTATCCATGCTTGTATGACAACTGCTTCACCTTCGTAGCCTTGTACTCAGCCCTATTGTCATTTTCTAAGGACAAAAATAAAACAATTATTTGCTTCAAGACTTGAAACATAATTACAGTAACTCAAGTTCCTCAGTGGTATAGCTTGTTTTCAGTGTATGAGAGGCCCCGGCTCAACATTCGTCATGAAGTGTGACTGAAAAGAAACATAAAAGGCAAACAGGAGTCAGGGGGAACAATTTGTTCAGATAAAGGCCATAGCTATGAAGGTTTGGAGTGAGCACTAAAACAAAAACATCTGATAGAATGCACAGATTTGTAGCAGAAAATTCTGGTTCTGTGTTTTGTTCTTATGTCTTAAAGATAGGTTCTTCCTACTCAGACAACCCAGGATGGCTTGATGTTTGCCTGGCTCCTTCTACTCAGCTTTTTGGGAGATGATAGGCACATGCCTCCATGCCCACCAGAAAGACATGCCCTACATGGAAGGAAGGTTAGGTAAGTATATTTTGCTGTAAAAGATATTTATTTCATTTTATGTGTATGAACCCTTTAACTTCATGTATGTCTGTACAGCACATACATATGGCGCCTGAAAAGGAAGAAGAAGAGGTGATGGACTCCCCAGAATGGGAGTTGTAAATAGTTGTGAGCTTTCTGGTGGGTGCTGGGAACCGACTCTGAGGTTTTTTGCAAAAGCATAAGTGCTAATAATCTCTGAGACATCTCTTCAGCCTCAATCTCCTGTTGTATTATACTCTGATTTAATGTCAAGATGTTACACAATGAAAGTGTGGTCTAGAAGTTCTGAGCAGGAAAACAAAGGGTGTTGAACCATTGGTGACAGGATTTTTTCTACCTCTCCATTCTTCCACACACTTTTGAATGTGAACCATAACACCAGCAGTTACTTGAGTAGCAAGGATCACAAGGATAGAAAGTAGCATTTGGGTCAAAGGTGTGAATGGCTTAGGCCCATTGCTACCTAACTCTTTCATCTTAATTCAACTCATTTTCATTATCTGTCCTGCCACATGGCCCATGGCTCACCTGTGTTCCTTACATGTTTCTTTTTTGGGCATCTGGATCTATCTGTCTGTGATTCTGCCCTCCTCCTATCTATGCTGATTTCCCTGCCTACTTTTTCGCTGGTGCCTGTCATGGCCAAAACAGTCCTTTATTTAAAGATTGATATTCACAGCATACAGAAAGGCACCATATCACCTCCCCATTTATCAAATCAAATGTTTTCTCAAATCAAAAAGAAAGGTTTTAATTTTAATATAGCAAAATTACATATAATAAAATAGCTATCAAGCAAGAATTACAGTTTCAAGCTAGTCTATTTGTATTTAGCAAAATTAAATACTCTATCATCTACTTTATCCTTGTGAATCTGAAGTTTCATATACAATAAAACTTTTAAAATAACTAAGAAAAACTATACCTATAACTATCTAATCTTCAACTACATCAAAGACCACAGAAGGAAATAATATTTATTCAAGTAAATGGGAAGTGCAAGCAACTTCCATAATCTAGAAATGACAGAGTTGACGTTTATCTGCCTGGACAATCACCCAAAGTTCCTTTATAAAGTTGGGGCATCCATCTTTAGCCTACAGGCCCAGAGTCTCTGGCATACATTTCAGTGAAACAGGAAATCTGAAGGACTGCTCTGCCCATTCTGGTATAGTTCATCAGCTGCTTCTCCCTGAGTCCTAAAGAATGTCTGACACTTTTCTCTGCAAAGTAGGAAACTGAAGGACCATCTCAGTTTGTTCTTCCAAAGTTCTGAGGTCACTTTCCTATGGACCCTGCATGTCTAATTTAAGCGGCATACTGTCAAGCAGTCAATACAAGAACAGGTTCTTATCCAGTAGCTAACCACTGCCACAAAGAAAATATACTCCATATGGAGTTTCTTTGATGCCCATTTTTCTCTTGAAGTAGAGTGGTACTGCCAGCAGCAGACCTATCTCACTGTCCATAAAAGTCTAAGTTCTTAAAATATTTTAAATGGCATATTTTGTATATTTTAGAAGTGTTTGAAGATTACCTATTTAATTGAAATATATGTTTGTATACCTAAAAAAGTCTAATTAACATGACTATAAGTTTGGTTATCATAGGTGACTATTAATCTGCATTTCTTAATTATAAATTACAATTTTAAATGAGTTACATAAACATAATATCTTAAACAAGAGTAGAAATACATACAGCATAACAAAATTGATAAGTTTGTATCAATAAACCAAAATCCATACCAACTTAAAATATTTTGAGATTAATATCTGATTTTTGGATTAAAGTAAATTCAATAATCTTTTTAAAAATCGTTCATATACAATATCCCCTTTTCCTCCTAGAAAGAGATTAACTATGACCATTAGCTATTTATAATTAAAATAGACATTTATAAACAATATTTTGGCAATTTGGGCGTAGTTTTCCATTACTTACTTCCTGCTGATTAAGAAGCACTGGCAATCTTATAGATTCTTGAGACTGGATCATCTTAGTCTGCAGCCCTGAAGCTGTGATCATCTCTTCCCATCAGAGAATTTTCAGGTGGTCTTGGTTGATGAAACCATATTTTCCTGGAAGCAATGCATAGGTTCTTATCTTCTGTGGAAAGAAAAGCAGAACTCTTCCAAAGCAATATAACCTTCGATATAAACTTCAAAGTCAAGATACCTTTAAAATATATATTCTCGTTTAACTTAGTAGCCTTTGCAATAATCAATTGTCTTTCTGCAGTCAGCTCATTAACAGTTAAAAAAATTTAAAAACACAATAATAACTATAATCCAGACTCTGTGTCTATTTTCCATCTTTACATGGCCTATTATATTTTTATTACTCAATTACTCAATTTCTCTTTTTTAAAGACTTTATCTACCTTTTTTCTCTCTGAAGCCAATGTACATTTAACCCACATTTACAGGTTTTTTTTTTTCCCATCTGACTCTGTTTTATTATGAATCTTTAATCATTTTCCAACCAGAAGAGCTTTCAAAATGCTAACACTCTCTTAAAGAGCCACATAGTTTTGCAGAGAAAGCTGAGTCAGGAAGTTTTCTTAAAGGGGCAGCATCTCTGTTCACTGCCAGCAAACAGAGCAGACCCAAGAAATGCTGCTACTAAGAAACCATCTTTGACTCTGTTTCCTTTTTTTCCCCAAAATAAACAGAAACCTTAAATCAATCAACATCCTACCAAGTCTTCTGTGAGACTTTGGAATCAGCCTGGTTGCAGCTTATGCTCCCTACTGGAAGTCTACCACCATTTTGAATGTGGCCTGACTGCCATGCTATCTCTATACAATGACCCACTTCAGATACACAGTTTTAAAGCTGCTTTGGCTCAGATTCTGTGCTCTAGAACCCTTTCTAATCTTTCTCAGGCTTTATGTAGATGTTAAGCCCATGTTGGGAGGCTATCTGTTACAGTGAGATTTTTGGTCCCAGTCCATCCAGAGGTCCAGACCTCTGGACCTACAGTCCCAGACTGCTTAGCTGCCCTTTGCTGTTTAGGCCTCCCATAATGACTCAGAGGCTTACATTAGCTTCATGCTGTTTGGCCAATGGCTTAGGCACATTGTTAGCTAGCTCTTTCATCTTAATTCAACCCATTTCCATTAATCTGTCCTGCCACATGGCCTTTGGCTCACCTGTGTTCCTTGCATTTCCTCTTTGGGCATCTGGCTCGGCTTGAACTGTCTCTGACTCTGCCCTTCCATTCTCTGATCTCCTCGCCTACTTTTTCTACGGTGCCTGCTATGGCCAAAACAGTCCTTTCTTTAAAGATTGATATTCACAGCATACAGAAAGACATTCCCACATCAATGGGATAACTCTTACATAAAATAAAAATTAGCTTTTATTAGCTTAGGGCACAACCACTTCATTAATTTTTTTTTTGTATTTTTTTATAAGTCCATGTAATATGAGGCAAAATACAAATATTTTTCAGGACTTGACATAGCATCATCTTTGAAGTGAACCATAACTAGTTAAACTGAATATGTGTGTGTGTGTATGTGTGTGCAAGAGAAAGCGAAAACAGACAGAGACACAGAGACAAGGCAACCAAACGCTAAAAATAAAGTATTATCTTCTAATAAAGAAAAGCTTTAGTATTTATATTTAAGACATCTCACACAAACCATAACCCATGTTCAAAATCCTTGAGTTAGTTTGTTATGAAAACACAAAGTACCCCATCTGACCCCAAATAAAAGAAAATTCTGAATAGCCCAATAACCAAATCCAAATTGGGTGGCAGGCTCAGATGGTTTTACTGCTGCATTTAATCTAAATTTAAACATCATGTAATTCTTATGTTGTTTAAATAATTTTAGTCCACAGGAAAAGATGATATATCCTTAATTCACTGCCTAAAGTATCATGAAGATAGCACACAGGAGAAAATTAGATGGACTCCCATTATAGATATAAAAGGAAGCATTTCAAATAAACTATTAGATGTCTGAGTCAGAATATCCATTTTTTAAATTATATGATATGGCAAATGAAATACATTCCAGTAATACAAAGACTTCAGAATCAGGGACTTTATCAACATATTTCATTATATCAACAATCCAAGGAATATCAATTGGAGATGAAAAGCTATTCAATAAAAAGCAAAGCTATTGTGGATAACTGTATGAGAGGATGAGAAGGAAGCTACTAAAAAAATAATAAATGTTAGTTTCAAAACTAACAGATGATATTTTAAAGGGTAAAACATTAAAGCCATTTCCTGTTAAAACCTGATACCAGATCCTGTCACTGTCTTTTTGTGATCTTTAGAGCAGTAGTTAACATAGAGAAACAAACAAAAAAATTTGAAACATTTGTGAAGAACATTGTAAAAAAGGGACATGTGAAGCATAGTTGTAGCACTAAAATATATCTCAAAATGAGCTCTAAGCCATGGGAATTCAGAAGATAAATGTATAATGTTCAAATATATAAACTATTTTTGTATTTAAAATTAATGATAGAAATTAGATAATAAGTTCCATTCAGAATAGCATTGGGCATCTAAGAATCTTGGGATTCTGAAACCAGCTGTTGAAGTATCAGTGGCCAGGAAGTTTATGAAGTAGCTAGTTTACAGTATAAGGTAGGGCAACACTAAAGGGAAGACCATGAGGAAGAGGATGGATAACAGATTTAGATTTAGGGAAATTTGACCCAAGAGCTGATCCTCTTTTGTACTGGTATACTCAGATAGCTTCTACTTACCCACTAAAGCTTAGGATAGGTATCCCTTCTAGAAAATTCCTGGTACAAATCCTGATATAAAGAAAACCATCAAACTATAACAGGACTTAATATTAGGAAAAAAAAGATCCTAGATGGAGGAACAATAATTGAGTAGGAATATTAATTCAAGCTGAACTCATAAATGAGAAGTCCTCATGATCTTTGTAGATATTTATAAACTTAGGCATGCTCAAGACCAACTAGCACAGATTCATGTTGCTATTGTACAAGGTCAATCAAATTAAACCTAAATAAAATAATCAAAGCTTTATTATTGCTGTGATTACACAAATTTACTTTGGAAAATACCCTTCACAAGGGGATACTTTAAGAAATGAATTTGTGATTGCACCATCTAACCAGATACTGTTGTCAGATAATGTTGATCCTGGAAATAACTTAAGTTTCATGAACACATTGGTGCTTGTCAAGTGGGCCTGTCTGTCCTTGGAAATCTCATTTCCAGCTGGAGGGGGTGGAGAGAGGCAGCTAACAGATTGGAAATAGAATTTGCATAGAGGATGGTGCTTTGTGTCTTGGAGGGTGGGATGGTGGCTGATGAATAAGAATACTTTTGAAGTATTACCGATAAATACCTTGCCAAAGTTGTTCTAGGTCAAGCCCATCCTGAGAGCAGAGTCAAGAATGAGGGATGATCTGAAACACAGAGAGATCTTTCATGATGGCTAGTACAGTTCAAGGTCAATAAGAGGTAGGAGTTGGCAAAAGGAAAGGCAGGGTAGGCTGATGGTGACCAGAGGTAGGAAAGGGCAAATATCTAGCTTATCCTTTTAGCTCAAGCGTTAGTAATACATAAAGAGTACCAAGAACATGACTTTAAGTTATTTTCTTAAGTAAAATAGAACTTGAACCATAGGCTAAAGGACTAGGAAGGAGTTCCAGAGATCAGGAACTGAGCAGTTAAAGGCCAGGAAGTTTTTTAAGTGATGGGTTCAAGGCGTGGAAAGCTTTCAGTGAGAGTGGGGAAGAGAGAGGGACTGGGATTTAAGATCAAAGTGCTAGCCATCCTGTGTATTTGTATAAGTCCATAATGTCATGAGATTATGTTCTGGTACACTGTACACATTCAACCCTCCTACAGGTTTAATAAAGCACTGATTGGCCAGAAGGCACACAGGAAGTGTGGGCAGGGCTACCAGACTACATTCAACCCTCCTACAGGTTTAATAAAGCACTGATTGGCCAGAAGGCACACAGGAAGTGTGGGCAGGGCTACCAGACTACATTCAACCCTCCTACAGGTTTAATAAAGCACTGATTGGCCAGAAGGCACACAGGAAGTGTGGGCAGGGCTACCAGACTACATTCAACCCTCCTACAGGTTTAATAAAACACTGATTGGCCAGAAGGCACACAGGAAGTGTGGGCAGGGCTACCAGACTAAGAAAACTCTGGGATGAGGAAGAGATGCCAGCAGAGACACCGGCAGACCCAGAGGAAAAGAGACCAGGATGCTACTCTGAGAAAAGGTACTAAGCCACTTGGCTAATCATGGGTTAGTTTAAGAGTTAAGAGTTAGCAAGTTATACGACTGAGGCATAGGCTGTTCAACATGAAATTAATATAAAGCTTTGTGTGATTATTTGGGGTTAAGCAGCAGCAGGGCTGTGGGTGGGTTCAAACCTTGGAGCTAGGCTAGAAGGTCAAGGCCAGAAATTTGTTATTATACCACAATTTTATAATTCTATAACTAGGTAATTCTGTTTATCAACTGAAACTCAGACTAAACATCTCTTGTAGAAAATTTCTGGCATCAAAAATTCCATGTAGACCACTTTTACATTTCATCTCTTGGTTTTCACCTTTTTGACTTTTCAGTTACCACTCTGACGTATTCATTCCTGATGTATCGGATGGTTTCCTGTTTTGCCCTTTCCTGCCCTCCTCCTCTTCCCCCCACTTCTCTATTCTTTTCTACACATATGACATTTTCCTATAACAACCAACTTGTTGATTTACTCTCAGTATTTCTTAGTAGACTGTAAATTCCTCTATGGATCGAGTCTTTCCCTGTTAGGCCGTATATTTTCAGAACCAGGATTAGTGTTTGCAACTAGTAATAGGCAGTCAGAAGTTATATGATATATGGACAGGTTGACAGAAAGAATGAACAGAAAAATGAATGTGCTTTATCAGCTGATGAATGAATTGGTCTGGGGAAGGAATTATAAATTTGAGAATGATTAGAGGGGTCAATGAGAAAATTTATCAAAAGGTGTTTCAAAGAATTGAACATATTTTTATTTTACTTTAAAAATGAGCTTATTTGATTTTGTGTCTGCTTAAACTATCATTTTCTTCAGTTATGTCCAGGCTTAGGAGAACATTATTTGGGATTGCATTTGACAATGATTAGATATCATTCAAGACAGTAGAAACATGGGAAATTCAGTGTCAACTCACAGTGTCTGAAACTCTCAGGTCAGAACACACTGCAATAGAATGAGCCCAAGAGATAGTAGACATACTCAATCTGGGTCGCAGCCCTGTGTTGCCACAGGTAATACATAAATCTGAACCACAGACTTTTTCAAGTGATGACAGCATTGATATTCACTCATTTGTCAGAGTTATTAGTAATGATGATATACTTTGGAGTTGAGGTCCCAACACTTGGTAGACCTCAGTAAGTCTGAGTGCTGGCCCCCCTCCAAACCCAAGAGAAGAACACGGCTGATTTACCAGCACCCCTGTCTAACCCAAGGGTAAGAGCTGAGGTGTAGAGGTAGAAAATGCAGGGTTTAAACTCCAACTCTGTTCTGACATCAGTGTTTACTTGATACTGTCCTTTGTCTGCAGACCCAGCTCTCTGGAGAATCTTTGGTTTGTGTCACTGCCTCTGACATTCTAATTCACTCCCCCACAGCATCTGGGGACCCAGGGGATTCTTGCTACTTAATCTAGGGAAAGCAGGGTGCTTTCTGTGTAGTCTACTATTCACATGCCAATTAGGGCTCAGCCTCTGGGTTTCACCTCTAATTCTGCTTTCTCCCACAATGTCCCTTCCTAAAACCCCTAGAATCAAGAGCTCAGCCTTCTTTCATCACCAAATCAAGCAGAAGAGAGGAATAACCCTGTCTCCTCATCTTAGGCCATTGGCCATATTGTCCCTCAAAGCTAATGCATGTTCAGGGACCACCAGCTCAACGTTCAGACTATCTTCTTCATGGTCATCTGGGCTCTGTGGTGCCATCTCTAGTTAGTCACTGAATCCCAGCCTCTGGTTTCTGCTTAGCTGTTGCCTGATGTGGAAAGCATCCCAAATCAAAGCCAGCTGAGAAACAGGTCTGGGGAGGAGGATGTTGTATGCCTAATCAAGAATCTGGGCTCACCTGCAGAGATGTGGGGGAACAACTGGAGGGGACTCTGGCAGAGGAGTGACACATTTTCTGTGGCTGCCAGAAGCCAGGTGTGAATAGGTTACCATAGGAGATTGACAGGTGGGAATTGGCCAGGACGAGAGGTGTGGAGAGGAGGAACCTGGGAACTGTTTACTGTGTATAAGCCTTTGGCTCTCAGGAGTCTCACCTTCGGAGCAGAGAGATGACAGTGAGCAGGCAGCCTTATAGACGAGCACGACACCATGAGAGTAATAAGCACGGGGAACAAGCCAAAACAGAATAAAGCTCTTGCTTTATTCTATCATGAAAGTAACAGTAGCTTCTCTTTGAGAAAGTGGCATCAATTCTGAGGTCTGGGTATCAAGGGACTTCAAGGGACAGAACTGCAAGAGAGGCTCATTGTAGCTCATTGTTGGAGACATGGGTGGGGTCAGGGAAAGCAAACGAGTTATGCTGCTTATTCTAATGGGCTATTAGATGATGATGACCTATGATCAGTATTTGATGCATGGCTGACCCCGAGCTGTGAGGGGAGAGGACCAAATGAAGTCTTATGTCTTCATTGTAGCCTGGGCACCATAGTAAGTGACATGGCCGCATACTGGGATGTGGGCATAAAATCCCTGGAATAAGGTGACTTGTGTAAATGGGACAGGACGACATATGATAGTACAGAATTTGTACCCGTGTTTTTTATAAATTAAATGACAGTTTGATAGACAGAGCCTGTTTATGGAATGGAACTGTCCATTGCACAAAGCATGCAAATAAAGTCCCCTTTGCTTCACACATGTTTTGTGTGCTCGAGAATGGTCGGAAAGACAGCTGCTGAGGAACAGGCTGCAGATGTGGGCAGGGCTGAGGGAGATGAGTAAGGAGAAACAAGTTAATCCGAAGTTAGGATTTTCCTAGGAAGATATGCGTAGAGCTGATACACGTCTCAGGACCTTCACTGATGTCCTAATACTGGAGACTGTGCAAAGTACATGGTGAATATAACATCGTTCTTAAACTGAGAGATTAAAAAATTTGATATCATGAAAGGCATAGTCTGGGTATAGAGTTTCACATATGTCTTGTAGTCAAGAACATAGGCTCTGCATCTCATTTGATAGCAACCTCATCCAGTATCTTCTAAAACTTTTATTTTAAAACAAAATCTGAATGTTTTGACTTAAGATTGAAGATCTTCCCAAGTTGGGCTTTAGTCTATCATTGCAGGCTTCAAAGAATCGTGGTCCTTGAGTTGTGTGCTTTGAGTAGCTATGGGGAATCAGTGTTCCAAGTATGAGATGCAGGTGACAGTGTAAGGAAGATGACTGAGTGCATTGGTGTTCCAGAACTCAGCAGGAGGGACTAGAGACATGGCTTGGCAATAAAGCATGCTTGCTGCTCCTGCAAGGGACTGGAGTCTGATTTTCTGAACACTCATTAGGTGGCTCACAATTGCCTGGAAGCTGGCAGTCTAGCTCCAGGAGATCTGACACTCTTTCTGGACTCTGGTGCAACTCTCCCCATATACAAACACACACACACACACACACACACACGCACACGCACACGCACACGCACACGCACACGCACACGCACACGCACACGCACACGCACACGCACACGCACACACGCACGCACACTTAAAAGTAAAACCTTGAAAACGTTTCAACTATTTCCTCTCATTAACAACTTACAACACAGATACATTATCTTCACTTCCTAAGTGAGACAAAAAGCAACAAACAAACAAATAAACAACAACAATAAAATCAAACAAAAAGGAAGCAGCCATTTTTCAAGTCATTCTGCCAGGAATGAGCAAATTTGAACCAGGTGTGTTTGAATGCAGGGAAGCCAATTGTAACACCTTACCAGCAATGGTCAGAGTTCAAGTACACGCTCATTAATCATAGTCTTGCCTTGACTTTTTAGACATTTTTATAGTATTGCTAGAAATCATGATTATAGTGATAATGTAATATGACAAAATTATAGTCAAATGGTATAAGATTTTAATGACATCAAGCACATGCTATTTGACAATGGTGGCTTTTTGTAACCTGGGCCAATAGCTTAAAACATAGTGTTGTTTCCTTGCAACGCCTCTGGATCTAATAGGTTTTACCTGATTTGTACAGTGGTTTAATATGTAGACTAGCTTAAGATATCACAGTCATTTAATTATATCTGGGTGCCTGATACAAAATAGCCAAGGCATTGTTTTTAAAGCTTCATTTATTTTTATTTTATGTGTACGAGTGAGGGGCTACTTATATGTGTGTGAGTGTGTGTGTGTGTGTGTGTGTGTGTGTGTGTATGTGTGTGATACACCATGTGTGTGCCTGGTGCCCTCCAGGGCTAGAAGATAGTGTGGTAGCTCCCAGAACTAGAGTTACAAATAATTGTGAGCAACTTTAGGAAGATAGAATAAGGGATTAAGTTAGACATTGGCAGGAGGAGGCTGTTTCTTTGAAATACTTTGATCACGACACCTTGTGAGGAGAAGATAAATGTGAAAAGTAACCCTGTCATTGTTACGTGGGTCTAGGCAAAAAGTAGGACCAGGTTTTGAGGACCATGGTCTAAGGAACTGGCATGCTCAACCACAGTGAGAAGAGTGTCCTCCTGTGCTCTCAGCCATTGTGTTCATGTTGGTGGCTCAGTGGATGGAGATTTAAGCCAAGACACAGGTTCAAAGCTTGGATTTATCTTTGTTATACAAAGGAACAAGCTTGTCTATCTAGACCTGCAGGTTTGGAGTGCTACAGGAACCTTGTCTCTCTACACAGTCTATGAAAACTTTTTTTCAGTAAAGGACCACCAAGGCATAATCACGAGCACAGCAAAATAGGCTTCACTGACTTTCTGTAGTACAGGAGGGGATGGCGGTTGAACTGTGGAGGGTCTTATTGGAAATGAGGGACAGAGAGAGTTAATTATGAGGTTTGTGCTGTGTCCAGTGATTCTTAGAAGAGTCAGGATTTGGTTCTCTGAATTGCTTATTCAGAAATACACACTTTGAGGGGGAGGTGGAAGTTGCAGAGCTGGACCAGGATATCTTTTGTAAGACATCAGCAGCCCTTGAAGAAGAGGGTCATTACACCATGCTGCAGCAGCAGAGTGACCTTTGAAGAAATACTTTACCTGTGCACTTTGCAGAGGGCTTTATCTGTGTCTGTTATCACAATCTGGTTAATGGCAGGCCTGATATTTAGTGCCTCAGAGGAAAAGTGTAAAATGTCCCTGACATTTTTAAGAAATCAGGGCTACAATCAATAGTGTTTTTAGCCCCATGAGCTGGAGCAGCAGTATAAACTCAGGGAATGGCTCCAGTCCAGGTTCTGTTGCAGGCCTTTCTTCTATCCAGGTCAGTCTGGCCCTGGGAAGAACTAGAGGCAGAACCAAAAAGGCCTATTTTGCTGAACTCTGCTGAATTTAAATATGCGTTTTTAATCAAACATTAACAAAAATCACCAAAAATATTATCTAAGGCAAGATAACCCAACAAGTTAAATCAAGTGAAAATTTAGCTAAACTTTCAAATAAAAATATTTTAATAATTATATGCATATGAACATTTCAACCACCCCCATATCCTCTCTTATTCTCCTCTCTCCTAAAATTTTTTTTAAAAAAGATATATTCTTATCTGCTTTTTTAGCCTAGCTAGCCTGATCTAGAACTTGCTATGCAGTTCAAGCTCTCTGAATTCTTGATAATTCTCCTTTTGCAGCCCTCTGAGTGCTAGGGTTATAGTCATGACCCAGGATTCCCATCTCAACGTAGTTAAATATAGATACTCTCATCGTGTGTGTGTGTGTGTGTGTGTGTGTGTGTGTGTGTGTGTGTGTGTGTGTGTGTGTGTGTTTGCCATGATGCATGTGCGAAGGCTGGAAGATAACCTTGAGGAATTGGTTTTCTTCTCCCCTGCTGAAGTAGGGTCCTTCTTGTTTCTACCTTGACGTGTACTCCAGACAAGCTATCCAGTGACTTTCTGAGTGATTCTCTTGTATTTGCCTTCCATCTTTCCATCAAAGTGTTCAGATTATAGATGAGCACCAAGATTGTCCAATTTTACCCACATGGGTTCAGGATGGAAATCAGGGTGTCTGTCTTGCATAGTAAGGCCTTTACCTGCTGAACCTACCATATCTCCTGCCTTTTCTTATTTTAGGCCTTCACGTACTTTGCACACTTAATTCAGATAAGCAATGTTAGATGCTGATTTTGCAGAAAAACTATGTAGTTAGAGACATTTTAAGAGGCTTGCAGAACACGTACCAGCATTGTCTGAGTTTTCTGGGGCAGAAGCAGATTTCTCCACCCCCTTTTAGGCTTCGTTTGCTCTGTGGACAAATTTTCAGATGTCACACTAGGTGCTTAGGAGACAAAGAAAAAAAGATGGTGGCCCGTGTTCTTCATTTTGTAGAATTAAAAACCAAACTTCAGAAAACTTAGAGAAATCAACTTAAAAATAATTTGGATAATTGACTAATCTGGGATGTCCATTTGTGCATGCCTGAGCACAGTTCCAGTACAGAAAACCCCTGCTGGAAGGAAATCTAGACACTGGGATGATCTAAGCATCTATTAAAGGTTCTCTTGGGTCCTTTCTCCTTGTACAGTCTGCTTTCAAGTTTGTCCTGTCTCACCCCAAGCCCATTGTCCCTTTGTAATCCACATTGACTCACAAGTCTTTTGTGGACTGATGTTCATGAATGACACCCTTCTTTTGTGCTGCATTAAAGAGGCAACCCTAGCTTTCTCTGGGTTCAGGGGGAAAATTAGTCTTCGATAGGGAGCAAGAAATTGGCTGAGCTGGTATAGGGCTTTCAGGAGAGTGGCCTATATATTTTCTTTGCTCTGGTTTCTTTTCTTCTACTTATAAAACGAGGGTTAGTGAAACTCACCTCCCAGTGAGAGCTTCTACCCTCGAGATTGATAAAAACCCAGTGGAGGTGGCATAGATATTTCAGAGAACTGCACTGTGGAGCAACCCTGCAGTTTTCAATTAGGTTCCTGGGAATGTGGCTGACAGGGTAAGGGAGAGAGCCCTCTGAATGTCCACTCAGGGTTTCAGGTGGCTGGCCAGGGTGATAGTGGGTTATTAGGGAATTATTATGGGAAGAAATGCTCCCTCGTCTTCTCCTCATTTAATAAGGGGTTTGGGCAGACAGGAAATTAGAAGCAGACGCAAAGTGCTGCCTTTGAAGGCCTCTGATCAGGAAAAGGATAGCCTTGGTGTGTGTCCATACTGGGGAGAACAAGAGAGACAGGGGCCTCTTCACTGCTTTTCGTTCTGTTTAGTTGCCAGGGAAAATGTAGTCAAGGAATACAACACAGAACAAAATATTTGATTGACTCTTTGTTCGTCTAAGGTGTGGTCTTTTCCTTCCTTCCTTCCTTCCTTCCTTCCTTCCTTCCTTCCTTCCTTCCTTCCTTCCTTGCTTCCTTCCTTCCTTCCTTCCTTCCCTCTCCTGTTCGTCAGTGGCGACAGACATGAGTGTGGCTTTTCCTTCAGCTGATAAAGTAACAGAGACTTAGAACAATGATTAGTGTTTTCCCTAATTAATCTAGAATGGAAGGCCTTTACAGCTGCTTTGAAAGAAAGTTGATCCTCTTTGGACATGGAGGACCCAATATGAGCAGCCGATGAAGATTATTTTTTAATTTTCTTAAATAATTGGATGAGACACTATCAGGACTGTGCGCACAGAATCTTAACAGTAGGCAATCTTGTATCTCTTAGGGTGTTCCACATGCCTACATTTAAACTAATTAAAATATACGCCCAGCTGTTGTGTTGCATTGTATCTGCAAGAAAAATAATCTATCAAAGCATCCCAGAGTTCTTTAAAAAGCTGTTAAATGCTCGTTTTTCTTAATATTTTGGGGGAGATTTTAAACTTCCAAGAAAGCCTTTGTTTGCTTTGCTTACATGGAATCAGAATATAGTTATGTCTGTGAGAACTAGTCAGAATTTGAGTTCTTTTATCAAATCCATTCCTAAAAATAAGAGACAATGTGTCTGTGCCAGGGTTTAAGATTAAACATTAACAGCTATTGGTTCATCCTTATGTAAATATTATTCTCTGACAAATGCAGACAGTTTCTAGAATTACATCTTGGGAGCACTGCTGTGGGCTTTGTGTGCCTTCATCTTCTGGCATCATCCTGTAGTTCAGGTGTAGGAGGCTGGGCACAGATGCTTTGCAAAGTCACTCGTCTTAAAAGTGACAGGAAAGGTCTCAGGTTCATTGACAACTTCAGAAATTTGAAAAACAGTTCACCTGATTTTTGTTATGCTAGTCATGCTGAAGGCAACGTTACTTTTCATGACACTAATAATTTTTCTTAGGAAAGGAGAATCCTGCCTGGAGAGATGACTCAGTACTCAAGACCATGTATTGCTCTTGCAGAGGACCCAAGTTTTGTTCCTGCAGCAAGAGGCTTGCACTCACACACGCACAGACCTGCCATACTTAAAACATCTTTAAAAATCCTACAATAGCATACTATCAAAATAGAAGAGATTGCAGTGAACAAAGATTTCAATGTCTTGCTTTGGTTTTTAAATATGTTATTATACATGTAATTAGAAGTTTTTCCTTTCTTAAATATTTTGTTAGTGTATAGAAACATAACTGACTTTGTTGTTGACTGTGTGTCCTGAAATTCTATTGAATTCATTTATTAATATTTCTCATATGGGGAACCTGGAGTTTTATACATATTAGATACTTTTATTTGTGAACATAGGTACATACACCTTTTCTTATTTGATTTGGGTGCTTTCTATTTCTTTATCTTCCCAATTGCCCTGGCAAATATGTCAAGTGCAGTAATTCTCAACCTGTGGGTCACTACAGGGGAGGGGGGTGGGCTGTTGAATGACATTTTCACAAGGGCTCTCATATTAGATATCCAGCATATCAGACATTTACACTAAGATTAACTATAACAGCGAAATTATAGTTATAAAATAGGAGCACAATAATTTTATGGCCGACGGTCACCACAACATGAAGAACTATATTAAAGGGCCACAGCGTTAGGAAGGCTGTCAAGTCCTCTTGTTCTATGCTGCACACAGGTGCTGAGAGTATGAATTCTTGTCTTCTTCTCTGGGTTGGAGGAAACATCAACCAGATTGTTAGCACCGCACATGGTGATGTCTGTGGGCTTTTCACACATAATCTTTATGATGGTCAGACAATGCCTTTCCATTTCTAGCTTTTGATTTTCTTCTTAGAATCTACAGAAGGCCTAAAGACAAATGCATAAATGGTTGCAGAGTTATCCACAGTAGCTCAGACCCAGAGCTATCCAGATACCTCACTGGTTGTTGAATGGACAAAATTCACTCAGGGAAACACCACTCTACAATCAAAAGGTAAACAGTTTTTGGATATATGCAACAGATGTTTAAATCATCACACTAAAGTGAAAGTAGTTAGACTTATAAGAATACATATTTTCTGACTCTATGAAAATCCAGTTTCTATAAAAGGCAAGACTATAAGAGACACAGCAGTGGTTGCCTATGATGATTATAGAAATGGGGATGGGAACATTTGGAAGTGAAAAAATGATAATTTTCTAAATTTTCTAAATCTCAACACAGTGTGCAGTGAAGATGAATACATTTTAGATTACAGGAACTTTACCTTTTTAAAATTTGGATCAACGGACCAGCAAGATGGCTCAGCAGGTAAAGACCCTTATAGCCAAGCCTGATAACCTAAGTTCACTATTCAGGACTCATATGGTTGAAGAAAGAAATGACTCCTACAATCCCAATCCCCAAACAAATAAATAACATGTAATAAAAATCTTGATTAGCAATAAATTACCATGTTCTGATGCAATATTGGAGAATGGCAGATGAAATACTGTGAATCCAGGCATAGGTTGTTAATTTTAGAGAGCATCTGTCCTTTGTAGATCAACATTCCTTACCTCATATTACCCCTGGTGTTATCATTGCACACAAGGAAATTGTGTTTCTAAGTCACTATATAGAACATGTATTTTATTACATTAAAACTTTTATTAATAATAATGTTTATTATTACTATTAGTGCATGTGTGCACATATTAGATTGTGCGTATGAAGGTCAGAGGACAACTTTTGGGAGCCACTTTCTCCTTGCACTGTGGGCTCAGGGGAGTGAAGTCAGGTTGGCAGTCTTATGCAGGAAATGCATTTACCCCATAAGTCATCTCACTCTCCTGGAGTTTTCTTACTGGAAATAACACTATCTCCAAAGCTCTGTATTTCCTACTTTCTTGGTTGGGGGACTAAATTATGTCCTGACATGTCTGTCCTGCTGATGGTGATCTTGAACAGAAGGCTACCCTGCATGAGGAGGCAGCCTGGGAAATAAGCAACCATCGTGCCTATTCTGCTGACTTCCCATTGGGCTACTCCATGCATGCTTGCAGGGCAAGATAAAAAGACCCACAGAGCAGAATAGATGTGCTATGGAGTTTGTGATTGAAATGGGAATGAAAGCTTTGCAGTCTTTGAAGCAGGATGTGCTCACTCATTGCCTGCACACCCTTCTTTAGGGAGGAGCTCCAGCAACCAGGCTTTCACTATTTTATCAAAAGAAGAGATTCAAAACAAGGCTTTCAGGACCGTCACCAAAAGGTCTCACACTTCTTTGCCATGAGAGTCTTACCACACTCAAAACAAACTAAATTGCCTGATAAGCAGACCACACAGTTTCAGCCCCAGGTTCACTTACTTCTTTAGTCTTATCACCAAGGAGACTTAACTTAGGCAGGTTCTACTCCTGAAGACATCACTGGGGAATTTTTCTGAAAGGTGTTTTCCCGCTGGCACTCCTGGACCACATTTTGACTAACAAAGAATTAGATGCTTGCTTACTCCTTAGAAGAACAAAATATAATTATATGGAGAATGACTCCTGAAGAAATCATTTCCCCCTTTCCTTGATATCTCTTTAATGTCACATAGAAATAAAGCTGTTTCTGGAACTCAAGGATCCAAAAGATAATTTGATTGTTATCTTTGGGCACATTATAAAGAAATACCAAATTGGTTGACAAAGGCATCTTGAACAGTTCAGACACTTGTGCTCTGCCAGGAAATGGGTAGTTCTGGGGGAGGCTTGAACTCAGGAATGTGCTGTCTCTATGATGGCCAAACGTCTTAAAGTGTCTACTACTTATAAAATCTTTTTGTGTTTAAAACATGATTGTGCATGTTTGTAGAACACAGTGTGAAGTCTCAATATAGATATATGTTGGGTAATAACCCATGGTATTTATATACCCAACAACTGAAATATTTAATATTTATTTGTAATGAGAACAACCAAAAATGTAGAAGAAATATAACATTCTTCTATATCCAAAAATATCTCCTTCTATACAACCTGCTACTATTATTTTGTTATTTAAAAGTTTTTTTTTTCATACCAATCACTATTCCCGCTCCCTCCTCTCTTCCCAGTCATCCCCCAGTTTTCTCTCACCCTATTTCCCATCCACTCCTCAGAGAGGGTACACACTCCCAGTTGAATTAATGCTGTCTGGTGTATCCAGTTGAGGTAGGACCAAGCCCCTCCCTCTAGTATCAAGGATGAGCAAGATGTTCCTCTGTAGGGAATGGGTTCATGTACTAGGGATAAATTCTGGTCCTACTGCCAGAGGCTCCACAAACTGCCCACACCTGTCAACTGTCATCCACATTCGGAGACCTAGTTCAGTCCCATGGAGATTCCTTAACTGTCAGTTCAGAGTCAGTGAGTTTCCAGTAGCTCAGGTCAGCTGTCTATCCGAGTTTCCTCATCACGATCTTGCCTGTGATACTGGTGTTATATAAAGGAAATGGTCTCCTGTGTCAATGTGTTCAAGGCTATTTTCTACTTTGTTTTCTATCAGATTCAGTGTAACTGGGTTTATGTTGAGGTCTTTGATCCATTTGAACTTGAGTTTTGTACAGGGTGATAGACATAGATCTATTTGCATTTTCTACATGCCAATATCCAGTTATGCCAGCATCACTTGTTGAAGATCCTTTCTTTTTTCCATTGTATATTTTCTGCATCTTTGTCAAAAATCAAGTGTTCATAGGTATGTGGATTTAATGTCAGGGTTTTCAATTTGATTCTGTTGCTCCACATGTCTGTTTTTTTTTTTTTATAATACCAAGCTGTTTTTATTACTGTAGCTTTATATAGTAGCTGCTATTGTTTCCTAAAATTAATCTACCAGGGAGAGAATGTTCTACTAGAATATATTTTTCTGTTCTAACCATTGGTCTATACATCCCACCCATGTTTGCCTTATTCTCGCCAGTCTCAGATTACCCCTATTTTACCTTGACAATGAATTTAGATTCCACAAACACATGTGGCCATGGAATGTTAGTCTGTCTTTGCCTGGATTATTCCACTTAACCGAATACTCTTTCAGGTTCATCTATAACGGAACAAATAAAAAGGATTTCATTTTCTTAGTAGCTGAATAGCATTCTGATGTGTGCATGTGCCACATCTTCTTTGTCCACTCACTTATACATGTAATTGGCTCCATATTGCGACCATCATGAATAGGGCTGCAGAAAACATAGCCAAGCAGATGCTTCTCTGAAATACTGATTTCATCTCCTTTGTATTTATACCAAGTAATAGAATTTCTGGGTCATATAGCAGTTTCACTTTCAAAATGTTTTAGTTTTAATGTTACTTATGTTATGTTATTGTTTAACAAGAAAAAAATTACTTATCTCTAAACCAATAGCTAAAATTTTCAAAATCAAGTTACTATGAGTTAAAATTCTACAGTATCTTGTCAAAGGCTTTTTCCGAGCATCCCATTGAATCCTCCCAAAGACCCACTGAGGCAGGCTGAGAATTACAGTTACTTTACAGCCAAGGAGGCTAATGCTTAGAAAATAATACTCCTGGGTCATACTATTTGCATGCTTGACCTCTCCCACAATGCCTTTGGATCTCTCACAGGTCACGGTGTCTTTCTCAGCCATGGTGGCACATTGAAGTTGTTTCCAATGTCAATGCCACTGTAATGAAGCCATAGCAGACTTGGTGGTTTAAACAATAGGAAAAGCTAAGGACAAATTGCTCAGTAGCCTAGTTCCTCATGTCTCATCTGCAAGTTTGCAGATGGTCACATTGTTAATGTACTCTCACATGGCAGAAAGGGATTCCCTCTAATATTTAGTCAAGCTATTCATAAGGACTTTTCCCTTATGACTTAATTAGCTCCTAAAGCCTGTGTTTCCAGATATCACAGAGTGGGGGTGTGGGTGTGGCATTAAGCCTTAAACCTATGAATTTATAAGAAATGTGGTTATTCCACAGCCATCACCTAGGGGGTTTTACTAATACTGGTACCTAGTCCCACTGACACCAAAGAAATTATTTGATGAGTGCAGACATTTTTTTGTACCTAAGGTGATTGTCATGCACTTAAATTGAGTGGCATAGAGCACTCTAGAGAGCTGGACTTTAGCATGAACTCAGATGAGTCTTCACATATAAAGAAGTTGTTTTGGTTGCCAATAACAATACAAAGGCTGGCGGGTTGATAGAATAGATAATGAATATCAATAGTGATTAATTGTAATAGCTATTCCACCTATAAGACCCTTCCTTTTCTCTGGAGACTGATAAATGACATTCAGTATCAAAATCCATCTCCTCTTCAGCTATGACTACATCTATGAAATCTTCTGAGAATCCAGATCAAATTGTGGTTGACTAATCCTGCCTAGGACTTAGATCCAGAAGAGAGAGGGATAAGCTTTGATACTGTAAGCAAGGAAGGGATTTTGATTGATATATATTTTTAAACTATACTTTGATTTCATGTTGATTTTTTTTTTAAATCTCCACTCCCGCACAAATCTTTAATTGTCATGTTTTGATTTCATGTTGCTCACCTTTTCTACTGTGTGTTTTCTATTGTTTCTTGTACTTTCTCTCCGGTCCCCCTCCCCCCCCCCCACATAGGAAGACGGTGACCATAGTTTCCCACTATCACAAAATAAGTAGTTGAGTTTCTCACAGCTGGAAAAACCACAGGCGAGCAAGGGATAAGCCTCCCTCCTAGAGAGGTACTTTCATGATCATGATGTCTATCTTGCCAGGCTCCTTAAATGACCATCTTCTACAGCTTTAATTATGTTTAAGCCCCTGTTCCAGCACCCATTGTGTACTTGTCCTTCTGTTGCTTTTCCACTGCTCTTATGCCCATTCCTATTCTTAATTTATGTATTTTCCTCCAATGGAAAGTTCCAGAAATCTGTTCTAACACATGCTTAGTTTTGATTCGATGCAACACAACGCTCAAGAACAAATAGCCTTGTTCAAAGCCTTTCTTCTCTGTTCACGCTCCTGCAAAATGTTACCACAGTCACACGTTTGTTTCTTGTGCCACACTCCTATCAGGCTCACAGCGATCATTCATAAGACACATCTCATTTTAGAGCCATTAAGATGTGAAAACCCTGTCTTCAAATCACTGAAATGTGGTGAGATGAAAGGGAAGTCTGTATCGACAGATATTTCTAAAGAAATCCTACAGGAAGAGGGCATGTGACAGCACATTGATTTTGCCTAAGAAGTCCGTATGTTTCCTGTTTTCACTCTTTTTCTCCGGGGTGCTCACTCACAGGGCTGGTGGACAAAGGGCGCAGAATAGTCTCCTGTTTCCTCACTCCTTGGCCCCTCATCTGGAGCCCAGGACGCAAATCCTCATTTCCATGCGGGGTTAAGAGTTCAGCTTTCTCAGAAGCAACCAAGGATTTTCCACATGGTAGTCTGCATTTATATTGCTGAAACACAATAAAATGAGATTCAGAAATGTTTTCAACACACACAAAATATAAATATGGGGGAGATGTATATGCTAATGATCTTGATTATGCATGGCAAATCAAAGCACAAAGTTGTACACCCTCTATATATGTAAAAGCTAAAGCCTTTTTTATGATGTGTATTTCCCAACAATTCTGGAAAACTATAAGCAAAATTAAAACAAATCTCAATATCTACCACCAACTATTTGATGACACATTTCTGGAAGAGATGTCTGGAACATGTCTTCTAAACTACACCTGAATGTGCCTTGGATTTGCTTATATATTTTTTAAAAACTTAAACAGAAATTAGAAGAGTTAGATTCATTTTTCAATCTGAAAAGAGAATAAAGTTGGATAATAAATGTATTACCATAAGAAGTGCGGTGGGTTGCAAGAAAATGGCCTTCATTAGTTCACAGAGAGTGGTACTATTGGGAGATGTGGCTTTTTCGAGTAGGTGTGGCCTTGTTGGAAGAAGTGTGTTACTGTGGAGGCAGGCTTTGAAGTCTCATTTATGTTCAAGTCACGCCCAGTGAGACAGTCTATTCCCTGTTACCTTTGGGTCAAGATGTAAGGCTCTCAGCTCCATCACCAGCCTCATGTCTGCCCGCATGGCACTGTGTCACACCATGATAATAATGGATTTGTTCTGGAAGCCACAGAGATACAAAATAGGGATGTTGGTGCCACAAGGCTGACCTATCAGAGCTAAGGGCTTCTGAAGGAGGAAAAGCCCAGATCTCAAGGAGTCTTGGTGCTAATTGCACTTGAAGGTGCTGATCTCCTTCCTACAGAGCATTTCTGTGTATGAAGGCAGCCCTGTCTATCTGTTGGTCCCTGGAATAGGCTATATCCCCCTATTCCCTTGTGAAAACAGTCGCACAGACAACGTCTTTCAGACCTTTGTTCTCCCTGCCTAGTGCAGATTCTACCTTCCCCTGTTGTTACCCTTGCTAGTAAACATAGTAACTCATTTGAAACTTTTCTTAGGTGTGTCTTACTGATAAGACAGCTATCCAGAGCTAACTAACCCAAAAAAAGCTTTCTAAGGCTTCCTTGCACCTGGATTCATTAACACAAGATCCTAACTTGGAAGTTTAGGGATACAAGTTAAACCTTCACAAAATCTCACCCAGGGAAGGTGCTTTAGCAGATCAAAGAGCTGCAAAGTCCCCTTTATTGTATTTGTATACTTAGTCACCTAGCAACCCAGCCCCTAGAAACCCCTTTCCCCTATGGCCTTGTCAAGGGACCTATGCCTTCATTGTTGCATTGTTGTGCCATTCCATCACCATCAGGTCATCGAGCCATCGCTGTGCCAATAAGGATGTATTGAAAAGGAATTGCTCTAAGTTTGATTCCTGAGAAGAGATTCTAGTATACGCCCCCCCTCCCCCACCTGTGAAATTTTTCTGAAGCTCTGAGAGAAGACCTATCTTGTGGCTGGACCCACAGAAGGTTTTCGTTAGATTAAACCTCTGAAAATGTAAGCCACCCCAATCAAATGTTTTTCCTTTATAAGAGTGGCCACAATCATGGTTTCTCTTCACAGCAATAAAAACCCTAACTAAAACAGGAGGCTACCAGTGATATTTTAGATTTAAAAAATAGTGGTTTAAGATGAATATATATCACAGTATTTTATTACTCATACATGAGTATACAGGTACACACACACATGTACATGTGCACACACAGATAGAAAGGAAGTGGTGGTAAAGATTAGGAACAGATGTCCATAAATAAAGGGTCATATGTGTGTATGTGTCTGTCTCTGTCTCTCTCTCTCTGTGTATATGTATTTAACTCCTTTTTAAGGGAATTTATTTAGTTAAGGCCCATTTATTCTCCCAGGATAAAAAGCAGACTGTGGAACGTTGCTGATAGAAGCAGATCCTGTATGAAGATGGAAAGAATCCTAACTCGGGGTTCTCTTTCCCAGGCTGTGACTCAATTGTCTAATAAAAGCATCTGCTGGTGAAAGAGCCCAGTTTTGTGCCTGGATTTTGTGATCCATTGCAGCAGATCCTTTAACGGGAGAATGTGTCGTAGCAAATCCTAAACTTGCTCCAGGTGTTATTATGTAGTAAGGTCTTTAGAGCACTTTAAAAATAGGACTAACATGTGAATATTGATTGTAATGTTACTTGGAGATTCAGGTTGGTGTTGTGATGGCTAATTACACCAAGTTCTTTGAATAGTTTATCACTGAGTGCACATGCAATTAAATCGCTACTCATTTTTGGAGGTCACACAGTCCTAGTTGGTTTTTTAAATATATCTTATCAGTTCCAAATTCTAGACATCCTCAGATTCCTAGTGTGGTGACCCTGGTGCAGTTCCCAATTGATGCCAGTAGAGCAAAGCTATACTAATCTCACTGGATAATTGGAGACCCCACAATGCTAGGTACAACATTCCTGCATTTGAAGGTAACTTTATTTGGAACCTGATACAGATCTCCATGACCTGAGATGGGAGGTTTCAGGAGACTCTCTTAATGCTCTTCCTCCTATGACAGTAGAGGTGGAAAAACCCTGAGTAATGCTGACCAGTGAGGACCTTCCTCTACAAGCAATGGCCATCCAGAATCTCAGATGCCCCTCCCTTCACAGGCTTGGATGCCAGGGCAGAGGCCAGAACCACCTGTCTATTTTCAAATGGTATTTGTAAATTCCGAATTTACAAACTAGTAAATTCCGCCCCGTAAAAATAATAGCATGGATACTAGAAATATCAATGTTTAAAGTGTCATTATTCACAACAGCCAAAATGGGGAGACAATGTAAACAGCCATTGATGAATGATGGGTTAAAAACAAATGTGATATATATATATATATGTAACATTAGTCACCCTAAAAGAGAGCTAAGTTCTACCACATGTAAAATACACAACCTTTGAAGGTGTTATACTCCTTCAATAAGCCAGACCCAAAAGGACAAACCCTGTAAGTTACATGAAGTTCCAAGGAAAATCACACCTATAGAAACAGGAAAAAGGCTAAGGGGAGGAAGAAAAGGGAGTTACTATTTATTAAATAAAGAATAGAGCTCTAGAAAGACAGAGAGGCACAATATTGGGGCAACGTGAATGTATTTGGTAACACTGAATCATGCCCTAAAAAATTAAAATGTTAAACTTTTGCCATTGATATTTTTAATCTCAATAAAATTAAATAAATAAAAGTTACTAAACATTTTTTTGCATCATCATAATAAATTGCACTCAAGATCTCCACCCCATAAAAACCATAAAGAAAATCACTAGGAAATATTTGGTTTTATTCATTCAGAGGGTGTCCAAATTATCATTAACTGTCAACTTGACACAGCCAAGAATCACCTGAACAAAAGAGTCTCACTTGAGGAATTGTCTCTGTCAGGTTGGAATGTGGGCATGTCTGTAAGGGATTGCAGCTGGACTCAGCTCATTGTGAGCAGCACCATTTTGTTTTATGGTTTTTTGTTTTTGTTTTTTTTGTTTATTTTTTTGATCAGGTGGTCCTCTACCTGTATCCAAGCTTAGAGAGAGCCAGCAAGCAATTTTCCTTCATGGTTTTTGCATCAAGTTCTTGCTTAAGCTTCTGCCTTGACATCTTTTTGAGGATGGACCATGACCTGAAACACAATAAGACAAGTAAACCCTTCCCTCCCCCAAACATTTGGTCAGAACATTATCAAGGCAACAGAACCAAAGCAAGAAAGTACTGGTGACTCATGTAAGAGACAAGAACGTGTAGAATTAGTTTGAGAGTCGTATGTGTGTTTCACACCCAGCCCTGTACGGATGAAACAAACATTCCCCTGAGCTGTGGACGCTGGAATCTGTGCTTTAGTGTTCGCAATATTTTCTCTGTCTTCCTCCATAACCTGCACTTGCCAAGTTCCTTTCATCAACACCGGTCTGCCTGAGGTCAGCCATCAGCAAGGAGCACTTGGTGGTGTGAGTACTAAGCGTTTTCTTCATCCGTTCACAACCGAGTTCTATAAGCAATGAGCAGAGATGTCAAATGAATGGGATGGTATCAGCCTGAGGTCTGGCTTCCTTCCCTTGCTTGATACGCTTTGACCTCATGAAATCTCATGTGCATAATGGAAAGAGCAGGAGCTTCGGCGCTTAGAGCTGATTTTCTTAGTGCTAGAACCTGAACGTCCCTCAGCCTCAGTTTCCTTCCACGCAAATTAGAGGAAATGATATCAACCTTTCTGAATTTCTTTCAGTTGTAAGTGAGATGAGAAAAGTGCTTGACTACAAAAGATCAGTTCACAGCCAATGTTGGATAGCATCCAGTCTCATCTGCCTTTCTCTCCCTTCTGCTCCTCACAGCTGAACAAGACATCAGAGGTGCAGAGATGGGGTTGGAAGGCATAGTGTGCAGGGTCGGGAGGAATGTGAGCACTGATGAATGCCAGCTGTCAGCACTGGAATCCCAGCTCAGCAATTTGCCAGCTGTGTAACCCCAGGCATGTTGAGCTCTCACTTATTTGCAGAACTGGAATGTGGCACATGAAATTATAAATATATTTTACATTTTTATGGGAACAGTGTGAGACAGAGTTTATCAAGACAACCTTTTGTCAGGCATGCTTACATGAGTGCGTTGCACACGGGAGGCATGTCTACATGCCAACTGGCCTGTCTTATGAATAAGCACCTATATCTAAATTCAAAAAATAACTGACCAGGCTTGAGGGAAATATAATAGCTCTCCTGTTCTTTCTAGATAAACTAGAAAAGAAATGGTTACGCTTGAAAGTATAGTATTAAAATACATAAAAGCTTAAAATTATATATCTTCTGGTAATGTATTAGTGGTCTGATGCTTGAAAAACACTGTATGTTTAGTTTGTGATAATATTGGTCTATATTTTTAAATTTAATGTGTATGAATTTTTTGCGTGCTGTTATGTATGTGAACTACCTGCATTCATGGTACCCTGAGATGGCAGAAGATTACATAGATTCAGATCCTATGTAAATAGAGTTTTGGTTTTGAGCTATCTGGTAAGTGCTGGAAACTGATTTTGGGTTCTCTACAAGAGAAACAAGTGATCTTAAATGCTGAGCTATCTTTCTAGTTCCTAATGTTTATATTTTAATAGCTTTAGTAACTTTTCTTTTTCTTTTTGAACTACAAAACTGCATTTGCTAAAATGATCAAGGTTCCATGACATTAATTACCTCCCCAATGCAATGCAATATTCCCATTATTTATCTCAATATTTTTCATCTTAGGATTCTGAATATTTGTATATGTCTATAAAGTGTATATTTATTTTACCCATCCACTACTACTTCCTTTTGACTCCTCTTTCAAGATTCTGGCCTCACTTTTGTGAATTCTGGCTCAAAATCAGCATGCACATTGGACATAGTTCTGTATCTTTTTTCTGTTCCTTGTTCTTAATCGAGAACCATTGTTCATCGCTGGAATTATTGCTTTCCAGCTCTTTATGGGAGGGAGATAATGAGAAAGCATGGGTCAGAGAGATATGATGAGGACCAAAACATCTCCAAAGAATCTTGACATATTTAGGTAACTGTTTTAAACAACTTCATTGATAATAGTATAAGGAAGACCAAAAAGGAATATTAATGACTTTTTAAATGATTTGTTATGGTTTTGAAATTTGAGGTTAAAACTTGACAGGTTTATTAATCAGACCTTTTCATCACCTTCATGAGATACTTGACATGAACTGCTTCAAGAAGGGAATTTTTTTTCTTTTTCTTTTTTTTAACATATGGTTTCAGAGGACTTGGCCCACAGTCACTTGGTTCTGCGTTTTTCAACTCATGTGAGGCAGAACAATTATGGCTGTGGGAACATGTGGAAGAGGAGGATGTTCACATCATACCAGACAGGAAGTAGTCCAGGGAACCAGGTGCAATATTTAAAGGCATTTCTCCACTAACTTACTTCCTTCAAGTAGGCTCTATTTCCTAAAGTTTGCAGAACCTCCCAGGTAGGGACCAAGTGTTCAACATATGAGGTAAGAGAAGCATCACAAATACAAGCCATAGCACGAGGAATTCATGAGCACCTCTTGTGAATTATTTAATTAACAATCCAATTTCTCTGGTGGTGTAAACTGTCATTCTCTCATTCTAATGAGTGAGGAAACTGATCTTTGGAAAGGTGAAATCCCTTCACTCAGCATCCAAGCTAGAAGCCATACCCTCAGGTGATCAGAAAATGCAAAATAAATAGATTCTGAGAACTCAGAAGGGTGGTGGGAATGCCATTTGAAGACCCAGTGTGGGCACATTACCTGTGGATCAATGAATCTATGGAGTTGGCCTTTCATTGGACCTCAGTTAACACTGTGGTAGCTAAATTATTCCACTTACTAAGCAGAGAATGGAGCTTTTAAAAAATTAGCTAAACAACTAATTTAGTGTCAACTACAAAGGGCTAATTGGAAGGACAGGTCAGAAGTTTTAAATTGTCTGTGATTTTACTGTGAAAAAATATTTGCTAAAACCAACATGATTTTTTAAAAACATGATTAGAATAATCTTTTACATTAATCTTTTGGAAAAAAAGTAAATGTGAGGGCTCAACTTCCTTGACATCACCTACTCAATTAAAATGATTTATAAATAAAATAAGATAATTAATCATCCTAACATTACCATTTTGTGACCCACACAGAGGTCACATTATGTAAATGATGCAAAATAAAGAGCAGGGGGGCTCGGTATGCTTCCAACAGTGAAAAATGATGTCACAAATCAGGTCCTTTATTCCCAAATTTATTTGTTGGTTAGTTAATCATCCCATAGTTTTTGTACATAGAGGGAAACACATTCTATGATATTATCTGTTGGAAATTTTGAATTCACAGAAAAAGCACAGTAAAAATGAGAGTACATATATGCAAACTATTTTAATCATTTGAACAGTTTAATAAAGAGGAATGAGCATGATTTAGAGTTATGTTATAGAAAGGGTGTAAAATAGTCTGAAACTCTCCACAGGTCCCTTCCTGACCATTTCAATATGGAGAATTCCACTCACACAGATAAGATACATTTAAAAATAAGTCATAATAGTAAGCATTTGTTCTTGGCAAATGTCAACATTTTGTCCATTAAAAAAGGATTCCTGCTTATTTTCTTTTCTGTGCTGACCGTAGAGTATTTTAAGCATCACATCAATATCCATTGAAAGTGCATCTTGGGGCTGGAGAGATGGCTAAGTGGTTAAGAGCATTTGCTGTTCTTACAGGAGGACCTGAGTTCCGTCCCCTGGTTCCAAGTTCTTTTACTCACAACTGCCTTTAACTCCAACTTCAGGGGATCCAGTGCTTTCTTCTGGCCTATGATTTACCTATACAACACACGTGCACGTGCGTGCGTGTGTGTGTGTGTGTGTGTGTGTGTGTGTGTGTGTGTGTGCGCGCGTGTGCGTGTGCGTGTGCGTGTGTGTGTGTGTGTGTGTGTGTGTGTGTGTGTGAATATAAATTTACATCCAAGATATTCCACTTGTTTAGTAATCTGGAACATCTTCCAGTTGTTGCTTTGGGTTTTTAGACAGGTGCCATTTCATCACTATGCATGATTTAAAAATCATTGGCTATTGGTGATTAACTAAAATCTCACCTGTTTTGTTTTCCCAGGAGACTGGATTGGGGAAGTTTAAATTCTAACCTTCAGGTCCTGCCTTGGTCATTCATGTCATATGCTTCTGTCATCAATCTACCTAGAGGTTACCAGTCAGCTCGTTATAGCACAGATACAAAACCACTTATAGTACAGATTAAAATTCTAGGAATTACATAATGGGAAAGATGAATTAAATATTTATTTTACAATATCATAAACTGAATCTTCATTCAGAATATTGTATTACAACTATACATTTTGATGATTTATGGTATCACAATTATATATTTTGATGCTTTCTGGATTTGCCATAATAACTATCAGAACTTATCAGTTGAAGGTACAACAGGAAATTTCTTCCCAATCATTGACTGAGCATCAAGGTAACTAAGGTAATGACTTAATATAAGGCAAAGAATACAGATCACTCGGAATTAATCAGGAGAGTCATCCACTATGCAGAAATATCAGCAAACTTGGGGAAGAGGGAATGTGGTTTCTAGAACTGATGCATCGTATTACATTTTTGGGTTTTCAGCAAAACAATTATGAGACATGAAAATAGAAGAAAGCAACCCATGTCTAGGAATGGAGACCCTTCAGTCCCCAAGCAAGCTAGATATTGGGTAACCAGCTAAAGATGTATTATCTCTCATAATAAACATGCCCTGGAACTATGCAGAAAGCCACATTTAAGTTACTAAGTTGAGATTTTACTTAACAGAGCAAATAAAAAGTTAAAACACTGTAATTGGAACCAAATACAAACTGTAGAGTTGAAACGTACAGTAACTAAGATGAAAAAAAAAAAATTACAGCAATACCAGAGCTGATCTGGGCCGCAGAAGAATCAGAGACCATGAAATTAGGGAAATGGAGGCTGTTTAGTCTGAGAGACAAGAGAATAACATGAAGAATAAGATAGAAGCTGTAGGGCCTGGGGTATGCCACTGAGAGAGCGGAGAAAGAGCAAAGAGAATGTTGAAGTAGGAAAGGCTGAAATGCTCCCAATCTAAAAGGCTTATTTTTTAAATTTAATTTCCGTATTTGTGTGTGTTTGTGCACACCTCCATTCAGGTGTTCATGGAGACCAGAGGAAGGCATGGACCTCTTGGAGCTGGAGTTACACATGGCTATGGGTCCCCTACGTGAGTGTTGGGAACAAAGCCCTGGCCCTTTGCAACGTTAGCCAAGAAAACTTTAATACATTCGAAGCAAGACTATTCTTGAAATCTACACTGATGTGTCTTAGTTCACACTGTGGAAAATGAGAGAGAGAGAGAAAGAGAGAGAGAGAGAGAGAGAGAGAGACACTGAAAGACACACTCACAGAAAGAAAGTGAGAAAAGAGAGAGCAGACAGAAAAACACACAAGTTATGCATATCCAATAATTTCAATATTTGATATGGAATAATGAAATATAAATGTAATTACTACTCATTGTATATATAAAACGTCCCTTAAATTCTTCAGAGGTCAATCAATGGGACGGTTTATCAGTGCTTTTAGGATGCAATAGACCAAAGGTCATAGGGATCCAGAGAGGAGGGGCTAACATGGGAAGACTGACTGGCTGTCAGTACCTCAGCTGCTGCCTAGTGATATTGGTACTTGTCATCTAATGCTTGCTGTTTTATGGCCACAAGATGGCTACAAAACCATGTGCATTCTGCCTCCAACAGTTTGTAGAAGGTCGGGAGCAGCAAAGACCTCCCTTCCTCTTGATTCTCTTTCCTTCCATCTTCTGGACAGAAGGGGATCTCACAACTAGCTGTAGAGCAGCCTGGAAACATCCATATGGAACAAAGGAAATAAAATAGTGTTAAGATGCTTGGGAAAAGCAGAGCTCATTCTCTATACTGTGATGCATTGATACTCTGAACAAAATTTAAGTTTTTTTTTTTTTTTTTTTTTTTTGTCTCTTAAGACAGTCTTATGTAGCCCAGGCTGGCCTTGAAGTCTCTCTATAGTCAAGGATGGCATCAAATTTCTGATCTTCCTGCCTGTACCTCCTGAGTGCTAGGATTACGGGCGTGTGCTACCACACAATGTTTTACATGGTTCTGGAGACTGAACTCAGAGGTTCGTGTACAATAGAAAAGGACTCAGTCAACTGAACTATGTTCTCATCTCTGGAATCTATATTCTATTAATTAGAAAGAAGGAATAGAGATAATGCATTGATAGGCCACTAACCCACCCCTTAGCAGGTGGTTTGGATAGTTGGTTGAGAGCTGAGAACTAACTTGTATTTGTCTTCCATGCTCATATTTTTTTCAGTTCTCAGTAGAAAATATCAAGAGATGCCTGATTTTCTATCTATAGATTAGTTGCATGACTGAATGAGTAAAATTCTTGGTCATTGATACCTTCAATTTGGGCTGCAAAAAGTATCCAACCCACTGGTAGAAATAAAAAACCAGGAAAGTGTCACCACCCTGAAATTTTGTATCCAGAGAAAATTTTCAGTTTCAACGGAAAAGAAGCTAAAGCACCACATCAACTAATTTCCTAGCTTTTATGTAAGTAGAAAAGCACAGACTGTGTCAAGGTCTTGGTATCCCCAAGCAGTGCTCAAGCCTTAGAGGCAGATGCATAAGCTCCCTTTACCACCTTCCCACATAGCTACCAAGTACTGAGCAAAAGCCCGTTGCAAACTCCTTCCTGGAGCCATGGCTGTGACAAGACAAAAGCTCTGGGTGGAAAAAATGCTAATCAGGGAGTAGTTTATATGGTCTCTCTTTTTTCCATGTTCTGTACCACACTTTCCCAGAACGGTTTCCTTGTGCTCATGGGAGTGGATATCCAGATGTATAATTCCCCTCCCTGTGCAAATCTGGTACCTGAGACATTGTAGTTTATTTGGAACGACGCATCTAGATACTTCACAATGATTTTTTATGTTATACAAAATTGGGGATTGTGAAGGACAAGAATTTGAGGCTAAATTTTTCGTGAGTTATAAAAAATACATATTTTCCCCACCAGTATATGATTTGGTTAATAAATGTCAGCTTAAAATCTTTATAATTTTATGATTGAGACACTGGCTGCTGTATTTTGTGAATTCTCTTATTAAACTGGAATTATGTCATTTAAAAGCATGAAGGTAATGCATATTCATTGTAAGAAATAAGTAGAAGAGAGAAATCAGTTTGCTTCTTTTATTCCAAGAGCCACTCTAAAAAGGTAGATCCTCTCAGAACTTATTCATCCACCCTTACAAGCATTTTAACACGTTCATTTATTTTAAAATTCTGATTCTCAATATGTATTTATGTATGTGTGGATTTGGCTTTGCGGATGTTAGTGAAGTGCCTGTGAAAGCCAGAAGAGGGCGTCAGATTCCCTGGAACTGGAGTTACAGCTAGTTGAGTGCCTCCTAACAAGGGTCCTGGGTCTTCTGGGAGAGGAGTACTGCTTCTAACCACTGAGCCATCTAGTCAGTCTGTAACATTAATTTTTAAAACTAAGAAAGTTTTTATTCATCATCTGATTCCATGAGAAAAAAAAAGAATTGGATTTTGCTTACTGTAAGGAGACTCCTTTCTTGCAGCTGGCTTCTGATAGATAATGCATTAAACTTCAATATGGAAATCTTTTATTTACAGTTCAGCCTAAGACTCACTTCTGAAAGATACTTAAGTCCATTGTACTATTTATCAACTTGCAAAGTGTTATTCAATTAGTTCATAAATATTTATAGCATAGCTATAATGTGCTTGGTATATAGTGTTGGGCACTTCACAGGGTATGAAGAGGTTGTCGAGTGAATTTGTGTGTTCATTCTGAAAGTAAGAGGCAAAGGTCTGTGCCTGTGGGTATCTGGTCTTTTAATTTGCACATCAGGTTCTCCTTGTGACAGTGGATGTTGACGGCCAGCTTGACAGGATCTAGACTCACACATGGGCATATCTGTGATGAAGCTTCTGTATTAGGTTACAGGAGACTAGGTGACCCACTTTACTGTGAATGGTACCATCCTGTAGGTGTGTCGTTGGACTGAATAAGGAGGAGAGAGTAAGCTGAGTGTCAGCCTTGGCTCTCTTTCTCTGACTGCATATGGCATGTGAGCAGCTGCCTTATGCTCCAGCTGCCACGACTCCCCCTCTCCCAATGACAGGAACCCTGGAACTGTGAGCCAAAGTAAGCTCTTCCTCAGGTTGCTTTTGTCAGGCATTTTGACCCAGCAGTGAGAAAAGTAATTAACATATTCCTACTACTTAGTGGGTGGCTTAAAACACACAGTCAGCCCCCAAACGGGCGAGCTGTACTGAACTCCATCGAGGGCTATGTCTGCTATAGTCATTGTCAGCTGGGGTTGGGAGGGAGGGACACCAGGCTGGTCCAGGGATGGTGTATGCATAAGTGCTTCACTCACATGGCAGGCAGATCAGCTCCTGTCTGTCCTCTCAGGACTTATTTCCTCCCTACATGGGCTTCTGCACCCACTTTCTTGGAGTACTGTGGTTGCTTTCCAAGAGTGAGCCCAAGAGAGGATCTCTTACAGCATCTGATTCTTTAGATGGAATGCTGGACAGCAACACTCATCCTGTATCTTATTGATCAAGCAAATGTAGAGCAAGGCTCAAAGGTAGGGAGGGACTGGATCTACTTCTCAACAAGTGGCCCAGGAAAAGGATTTGAAACTGAACTCTGTATGTGCATGTGTGCATGAGCATGTATGTGTGTGTATCTGTGTATGTATTTGTGTGTGTATTTATGTATATGTATGTGTGTGTGCACATATATTACTTAATTCAGTGCTGTCTGCTTCCTTTCAGATCACTCATCTTTCCTTGGGGAATTTGTCTCTACCACTCATTCCACGGAATGGGTCTTTCCCTCAGTTTTCATCCCGCTGATGAAGTGCGAGGTGGTCAAGCTAAACACAGGATACACAGGCTCATGACCACAATGGTTGGTGTTAGGTCCTGCTTAAGAACATCTATTGAGTTATCATGCTCCTTCTCTGATACAGAACCAAAGAGAGAAACATTCCTTCATGATTGCTCTGAGGCTATTGTGACTGTGGTGTAAGCCTGAAAGCCATGTCGTCATTCCTTGTTATCATTAAAAAAAAAAAAAAAAAAAAAAAAAAAAAAAAAAAAAAAAAAAAAAAAAAAAAAAAAAAAAAAAAAAAAAAAAAAAAAAAAAAAAAAAAGCTTGTTTGCATCTTGGTGCTTCTAAATCCTGATACATATTAGATAACTTTCCTAGGAGTTAGTTTCTCCCTAATAATAATGTCTATCTTACACTGTTGCCACATAGACTGAGTGGGACACTCCCAAATGTAAAATATAATTTTCATAAAATGTTGATAAATGTAGGTGTATAAATGGGCGAAGATTTTGATGTTTTATAAAACAGAAGTTCCCAAGTGTTTGAAGCTGTACTGTACTTATGTTTCAGAAGGCAAGAAAACTTGATCGAAGACAAATAAGTGAAGCATCTAAGTTAACAAAAGTGGACTTACACATGAAATGCATATTTGATTCTGTTTGTGCTTCCACTTTCTCGGATAGTAATTCATCACAGAGCCATGGTCTAGATGTCTCATTTAGGACTGAACATTTTACAGCAGTGGCTAGCAACATGTGGGTCATGACTTCTTCGGGGATTAAATGACCCTTTCACAGGGATTGCATACCAGATATCCTGATTATAAGAAATTTACTTTATGTTTCATGAAAGTAGCAGAGTTACAGTTACGAAGTAGCAATGAAATAACTTTATGGTTGGTGGGCACCTCAACATGAGGAACTGTATTAAAGGGTCACAGCATTAGGAAAGTTGAGAACCACTGCTCTATCTATAGTCACATATTTTCTATGCTTTAACCAGTTGTGAGTCTTTGTATTAACCATCATCTGCTCCCTAAAAAAGCTTCTCTGATGATGATGGGTGAGAGTCACATTAGCATATGAGTAAAAGGCTATGTATTTAGAAGACAATTTGGTAATATGTTCCTTTTGTAAAATAATAATAGTAGGTAAGTCTCCTATCTTAATGGATAATTCTTCTGTGAATGGATTGATCTGTCAATAAAGTTATCTATCCCGTGATCTAACTACCCCTCAGCAGAACCACCAGCTTGAGACCAACTTTTTAATATGTGAGTTTTGAATGTCATTCTAGATCCAAATATAAAATGGATTAGTAGAAGCTAACTTAAAAAACTTAGATATTATAACTATAAACTCATAGGTGAATCAACACTCTGATAGTCATCACAAAATCCTCTTTAGATTTAAATCATTCACTTTTCTTATTAAGCCATGAATAGAGAAAATGTGTGAAGGCCTGAAGTTAATAGACCATTGGTTCAGGGATTCATCTTTGGATAATTACACAATCTTTTATCTGGCTGGGGAGACCTGTCACCCCTTTCAATTTACTTGGTCAATGGATAAGATGTGATTTTCCAGGTGTTATACTTCAATTACTTTGGAAAAAAAAAAACAACAAAAAAAACCTCAAATGAATCTTCCATTACTTGAGTGAAGATCTTAATTGTATTCTCTTGGTCTTTTATTTTCTTCTCGAGTCATACTGGGTCCTTACACTTGAACCAAGATGGAAAATAAGGCAAAATAGAAAAGGAGTTTTCTATTTGAGGGAAAGTTCACTACCAAGTAAGTTTCTCAATGCAGCATAAATTATGAAAGGGTGAAATAGCAAGGTAGGAGATGTGGGCAGTGAAAATGAGTCCCTTTCTGAGACTATACGTAATACCTATTTTTACAGGGAAAAAATGTCATTTCTCATGTTGCTACATTAAATGCATCAAATGTGTTCACAAAATTCCTCTTTCACATTTGCCAATCTCACTAGAAAATATATTTGTTTTCTGCCTTATGTTCAGTAATATCGATGTCACTTTGAAAAAAAGATACCAGCATGGCAGTGTGTACCAATACAAAACAACAAATTAACTCATTTCATGAGCATAGAGAAATAGCTTGATTAGAACATGGAGTGCTAGCCAACCAACTTCAGTTCTCTCTGGTGATTTACACTTCATGAGTCACTCACTGCCCCAAGTACACTGGGGCAGTACCCGTCATCAGTTAAGGCAGTGATAAATAGGCCATATTGACTATCATTACTCCATCAAAAAAGCACTTCATGAGGAGCTGGAGAGATGGCTCAGTGATTAGAAGCATTTACTGCTCTCGTAGAGGACTTTTGTTCAGCTCCCAGCCACTGGGGATCCGACACCCTCTGCTGGCCTCTGGGCTTCCTTGGCATCACTTGCATATGCCCATACTTATATATTCAGACATAAACACAATCATAGAATAATTAAAGAAACTTTAAATTATGGGTATAAGGGTGTAAGAATGTGGGGTTGGGGAGTGATTGTCTAGTGGTTAAGAGCACTTCCTGCTCTTCAGAGGATCTGAGTTTAGTTCCCAGCTCCCACATTCAGATTCAAAAACCCACATCCAGTTCCCAGAACCCATGATCAGTTCCCATTGCCCTCATGACCTTGTGTTTGGATCATGTATGATCTGCCCTGACGTGATAATGAATTACCCGGTTAGTTGGAGGCAGGCAAGGTGTCTATGAATAGAGAGGTCTCATGTCCTCTGCAGGGGACTGTGCGGAGGCTGCTGATGGCAGGAGAAACTTAGAAGCTGTTTCTACATAGGACTTTATTATTATAAGAGAAAGATATGGCTGTGATAATAGAGAAGGGGAGAGAGAGAGGGAGAGAGAGACAGAGTGAGGGAGAGATGAGGCAGAAAGAGAGTTCTGAATTCTTCTTAAATGGGACTTGACATCAGAGCTCAGAGGAGGGTGTGGCATCAGAAGCTAACACCTTGGAACTCTACTTCCTGGGTATTCTGACACTGCTCTCTCGCATCTGCAGTTACCTTCCTACATGTGGCAGCTACTCACACAGACACATAGGCAGACACATAACTAAAAATAAATTACAATGTAAAAAAGTTAAAAATCTCATATGAAATTGGGAAGATATTCACCCCTCCTTTTTTTAAATGTCCAAACCACACCACACTGTGGTGTGTGTGTGTGTGTGTGTGTGTGTGTGTGTGTGTGTGTGTGTGTGTGTGTGTGTGTGTGTGTGTGTGTGTGTAGTGTAGTGTAGCTACTCCAACTTTGATGTTGGAGAAGTTGGGAGTCAGCCTGACATTAAACAAACAAACAAACAAACAATCCTTCACAGTTACCTTCTTGTTTAGCCCTACCTCAATGTTGAGCCCACAGCACTCCCAAGCAAATACATCTTAACCAAAATGTAAAGGAAGTTTTAAAGGAAACCATCTTTCCCACAGGTGTAACTCATTTTTGCTTAATCTTTCCCTTCCACAGAGTGGGTCCTAGGAAGTTTGTGTGGCTGGAGGATACAGAAGTTACAGGGAAAAGATTATTAAACACCTGCTGTATGAAACTGCACTTCATTCCCTCACCTGTGAAAACAGCTGGCTCCTTGCTTGGGGACAGAGATACAGAGAGCCCACTTTAATGAGTTACTTTTGATTTGAGTGTCTGAAGAAAATTTACTATGGGGGGTGGGGGGAGATTTTCGTAAGTCTTAAGAAAAATTACAGCATGCTAGATGAAATGTCATTTGGCTGATATGAATAGAGGTTCATAACCTCCATGAATGGCTGAATAGTGGTTATTTTAATAATCTTTCCTTTTTTCTTTGTTTTTTGTTCTTTTTTGTTTATTTACTCCTGTAGTCCAGGGTACTCTGGGACTCACTGTGTAGCTCCCATCAGCTTCTAACTCATGGAAACCCTCCTGTCTTTTCCAGTGTTTTTTAGATTATAGGCACGAACCATTATAGGCATGAACCGTTAATCGGGCTTTAATATTCTTTCTGCTTTTATTCGATTTTTTTCTTAATTTTATACAATTAATATCCATGTATCTTCTAACTAGGAAAAGTTTTTTTTTTTTTTTTTTTTTTTTTTTTAATATCATGTTTTAAGGAACTGGACAGATGGCTCAGCTGCTAAGAATGTTTGCTGCTCTGTGGAAGACTTGAGCTTAGTTCCCAGGACCCATGTAGGATGGCTCACAACCATCTGTAGGCTCTGGCCTCTGCAGGTACCCATATGCACTTACCCACACACAATTACACACAAAAACATGTAACTAAAAATCAAACTAACCTTTAAGAAATAAATTACAATTCAAGAATCTCCAACTTTAAAGAATTATAAAATAGCAATCAACTTTGTAACACATTTCATAGGAGAGAACAATCTTGTCATAATGATTTCCCCACGAGAGGCTTCATTGCAGATAGAAGAAAGCAAATAAAAGAGTCTGTGAGGCATTCTGTCTCCTGGCAACTACCCTTCCCTCTAAATGAAGGGGAGACAGATTTCTTCCCTAAGTGTCTCTCTTAGTCTTAGCTCTGGTCCACTCGAGCATCATTGCTGCTGCATGATTCCAAGGTAAGGCAATTTTCCGAGCTGTGTAGGGAGGCAGATGGTTTTCTGGAGGCAAGGACCCGATGGAGGAACAGAAACCTGCAGGAGGGCTGGGCGCTCAGTGAGAGCAGACAATAAATCACTCAACTTGTAAAATCTAACTGGACTGGGCCCGAGAGCCACGGGTTACTCTCATCTATTCCTCAGCTGCTTCATTTACTTTGGGGGCAGTTCTGTCTCTGTGGGTTTTGGAGCTGGGAAATAGACTTCTTGATAGGTAAATCCTTTTGAAAGATTAGGTGTCCAGCTAGCTGTTCTGCTCCCTGCAAAGCAATTCAGGTTTCTGGAAACATGGAAAACTCACCATTTGCTATTTCATCTCGTGAGGGAACGCGAGGTTTTGAGATGTGGGAAATGTGAGGTTTTGGGGTGTGGGGAGACAGCAAGCTTTCTCTTGCCTACCATCTGATCTAGTTGAATTAAATTATGACCATGGTATCTTAATGAAGCAGCAAAAAATATTATGGACTTCGCTTTTTATTTTTTTTCTAGCCTCATGCAAAGATGCCAAGCAACGTCCTCTCTTAAGTTCCCATGTTTCCAGTTTGTTCTCCACCCCATCCCTTCTTCGACTGGCCTCTGAGAGGTCAATCTCACCTGCAAACAAAATTACCTTGTTTTAAATCTTTTACCATAACCACTTCCTTTTTAGGATTTTATGCTCCAGGCTGTATCTGACCTTCTGGAGGTAGATCCTTCCGTTTCCATTTCTCAAAACTCCTTTGTGCCCTAACCATGAGCTTCGGGACTGTTTCCAGTCGTCTTGTTCCCTTTACTCTTGCTCTTGGAGATCCACCTCCCTTGGGCATGGATGCTCATCTCCCTAATGTACCTAATTGCCCCTGGTTCTCTTGTATATTATGACTCTACCCTCGGAACCTGCTCCTCATCCACGTTTCCATTCACCCCTTCTCTAGAGTTATAACTGCTGGGTTACTTACCCATTTCTAAACTATATGACAGATTATTGGAGATTGTACTCATCTCCGGTTTCCACCTATTTTAAAACTTCTTTAATTGCTTTTTTTTTTTTTTTTTAACTACCTAACCCTATTCAGCTTGGAACTTGCTGTGTTGATGAGGCTGGCTTTGAACTCACAGAGTTCCACCTGCCTCTGCAGCTTAAGTGCTGACATCAGAGGCCTCTGTCACCACACCTCACCTCCACTTATTTTTACTTTATTGTAAAAAGTTTGGATCCAGACGGGCAGGATGGCTCGAAATGGTAAGGATGCTTGTTGTCAAGCCTGATGACCTGAATTTGATGCCCATAGCCCACATGATGGAGAGAAAAATGTTTGAAAGTTGTTTTCTGTTGCCCCCAAGCCACCAAGTGTAAACACCCTTAACAAAATGTCTGGCTCTATTGCTGACAGCCCTCACTCTGTGTTCTCCTTTGGCTCCCATGTCTCAGAAAGGGATAGCAGCCCGCTTCCCCCCTTTCACACCCACAGAGTGTTCAAATGATGCAAATAGCATCCCTGGCATAGGGACCTTCATCCCAGCCACTGGTTATTACCAATATCAACTTCCCCCGCCAGAAAAGCCCTTCTGTCTGCTCACCCAAAGAATTTTCCATTTGCTTGGGAGTCTACCCAGCTGTGTACAGAGCACTTTATTACATGAGTCATGTGTGTATCCACACCCTGTGGTGTGTGGCATTATGTGTCTCATCATCTTATCCAATAAAAATTTCTACCTGCCTCTGAAGAGCAAACACAACAACTCTTGATGCATAACTCTACAGGCTGAAATAATACCTTATGCATAGAACATTCACCATAGAACACTCACGAGTAACTGTAGCATAGAAAGAAACAAGGGGTGCAGATCACAGGCACCTCTATATGTAGGTTGATATGTGTGGTTTAGGTTTTTATTGGAAGTTTGAGAGGAGATGGAAAAAAGATTTGTAAGCATTTAAAAACCATGAAGGAAATTTTGGAGAGTGTTCATTCCTTTTGCAACAAAATGGCAGGTAACCAGTGGGATGTTTTCTGTGAAACTGACTTCAATAAGAACACAATGTTGTCCAAGAGTTTGTTTCCTGTTTTCTGCCAGCTTCCGTGAAATATGCCAAGTGGGCATAGTTGACTTCTTTGTAATAAACTCATACCTACAGACATTCAGACTGAAGCCTCATCCAGCTACTAAGATTCTACTTACAGGGCAAGACCCCCATATTAGTTAAAGGAGACTTGTTAGATTGACTTATGCAATGAGGGCTTGGTAGGCCAACAATGGCTGTCTCACACCAGAGAGACAGAGAATATTGTAATGTCTCAGCTGTCCCAACCAGTCATTAGATTCCTGAGAAATTCCTGGCGCTTCCAGTCTTCAGGCTACGTGGGAATTCTGAGGAAGTACAGCAATGAAGAAATAAATACCTTAGCAAAAGGCTAGGTAAACTTGACAATGAGAGTGAAGGCAAGTAGGCAGACAGAAGTTTCCCCCTTTGTCCTTCCATCTGGGCCACCTCTGGGAAGTGCCATTTGGGTCCAGGGCAAATCTTCCAGCTCCAGATAATCTGATCAAGGACATTTCTAACAGAAGTGCTCCATGGATTGGATTTCAGTTGATTCCAGATGCCGTGAGTTGACAACCAAGACTGGCCTTTTAGTTTCAATGTTGTTATCATCACCATCTAGGCCATCCTCTTAGGAGCATGTCAAGGTCAAGATGGCGGAGGCTTCAAAGGGCTAGGCACAGTGATGAATCCTGCATTCCAGGCCACATACAAACTGTGTTAGTGACTAAAAGAACAAGTTACTCTTATTAAGTAACTAATCCCAATTCAAGCACTTTGAAAATAGCTATAATGAAAATTCCCATCAGGAGAAGGGCATCAGACGTCTGTTCCCAGAACAAAGCCTAATGAAAGCCTTTACTTTACTCAATTACAAGTCCCCAAACCACAGGCTACTGAAAAGATGCTATAGAATGCCATTTCTTTCTTTCTCCCTTTCTTTTTGAAAAATGTCACTGATGTAACAATACAAAGGAAATGTCAAAAATAGAAAATGTGTCCTGTAATCCAATTCTTTTCAATATGCATCATTACTGTTCAGGACTCGTTCCAATGATTATATGTTTTTAAGAAAGTATAAATCTTTTATATTCTACTTTATTTTAATGGGTCATATTTTTTTCCTCTAAGTAGCTCTGTTTTCAGATTGATATTGTAAAAATAATTGTATGACAACATGTGTAATTAATGAATAAACTTTTTTCAGAATGATATCACTCTGGGAATTAAAAGTTTTCCTGTTTGCCATTGTAATGCCACCTACTTTATGTTTTGCTACCCCTCCTCCCCCAAATTTTGGGTATGTCTTTCTTTATGTTGGCACATTTAAAGAAACAGATTGAACTTATCTTACTTGAGTCTCCAGATACTAGGAGTCAGAGTTCTTCTGGACTTCATGGTAGCGGTGGGCTTAGCCACAAGTACGACGTATATAACTTTAGGATTTTTTAAACATTTATTTATTTTGTATGTATGTGCATATGTGTGTGTGTGTGTGTGTGTGTGTGTGTACATGTTCCTGAGTGTTTGTGGAGGTCAGAGGACACTAGGATCCATTATCTCCCTCCACAATGTGGATCCTAGGTTGTTAGGCTTGGCAGCAAATGCCTTTTACCCTCTACGCCCTCTTACTGGCCCATATCTAACTTCGAACAAGCAGAGCAGAGCTGGTATATACTCATAATTGGTTAGCACAGTGATACTAAATTGTGATGACCTAAATAATTTGCTCTCTAAGCCAAATATCTTCTTTACAAAGGCATACTTGGAAAGAGATGCCATTAACTTCTATAGTTCATCAATAATGTACCCGAAGGAGCGGGGGGACCAATAGGTTTACTTGACCCAAATATTATTCTATAAGCAAAATGCTCATAATTGAAGCAAGAATAAATATTCTCAATAAAGTCAGGTTTGTGGATTGGCATTTTCATGGAAATGGGGAGGCGATTAAAGGTGGTGAGCTGCTGGATCAGTGCTAACGTGACCTGCCTACCATTTACTGTGTGACTGAGAAGAATCTGTGATGTTATTATGACCATGGGAAGGAGGCTAGCAGTAAAATCTGTGAAAGACTGAAGTGGGAAGAGCTGATAAACAGCTGTCTGTATAGCCCTCCAGGTCGCCTGTGCTTTTCCACCCCCAATCCTGACCTGCTTTGTACTTTTGTAAGCAGTAAAATGTTTTTGGTGACTCAATGATCACTGCTCATAGAACCTTCAATGCATTCTGTCCCTTGCCAAATGACTGACACATGCTAGTTTTACACCTCCTTGAAAATTTACCTCATTATTTCTGATTACTTAGGAATGTATGTGTGTCTTATCAGGCCACTTAAGCAAAATGTTTACTTGTTACTTATTCCGTAGTGAAAGGATGGATTTGCTAAAACTACAGCTGGTCATTTTGTTTGTGTCTGACAGTCACAATCTTAATCTTTGGAAAAAGAGGCATCTTTTAACAATAGGAGACAGAACAGCCTAGCACTCTCTGACACAGCCTGTAGTAAAGGCCACATTTAGCATTTCCTAGGCTTTCTTCTTACTTTTCTTTCTTTTTTTGCTTTTTGGATTTTTTAGTTTAATTTTTTAATTCTTCTCTCACATACTACACCCTGACTGTAGTTTCCTATGATCTCCTTTGGTTGTCTTATTGCTTTAGCTAAAACTTCAAGTACTATATTGAGTAGATATGGAGAGCATCGACAGCCTTGCCTTATTTTTTTTATTTTAGTGAAATTGCTTTGAGTTTCTCTCCAGTTTATTTGATGCTGGCAATTGGCTTGCTGTATATTGCTTTTATTATGTTTAGGTATGCTCCTTGCATCGCTGGTCTTTTCAAGACCTTTTTCACAAAGGGGTGTTGGATTTTGTCAAAGGCTCTCTTTCCCAGCATCTAATGAGATGGTCATGGAGTTTTTTGTTTTTTTTTTTTTCTTTCAGTTTGTTTATATGGTATATTATGTTGACTGCTTTTCTTACACTAAACTATGCTTACATCTCTTTAGGATAAAGCCTACTTGATCATGTGAGATGGTATTTTTGATGTATTCTTGGATTCTGTTTGTGAGTACTTTAGCATCATTGTTCATGAGGAAATTGGTCTGTAATTCTTTTCTTTGCTTAATCTTTGTGTGGTTTGGGTATTGTGACGACTGTGACCTCAAAAATAAATTTGGCAATGTTACTTTTAATTCTATGTGAAACAGTTTGAGGAGTTTTGGTATTAGGTCTTTAAAAGTCTGGTACAATTCTTCATGAAAGCAATATGGCCTTGGATATATATATTGTTTAGGAGACTTTTAATGTCTGTGTTTATTTCCTTAGGTGTTATAGTTCTATTTAAATTATCTGATCTTGAATTAACTTTGGTAAATGATATCTATAGAAAAAACTGTCCATTTCTTTTAGTATTTCCAATTTTGTAGAGTATAGGTTTCTGAATCATGACTTCTGGATCCTGGTGGATTCTCTGGATTTCCTTGGTGTTTGTTGTTATATGACCTTTTAGTTTCTGATTTTGTTAAGCTGGACATTCTCTTTTTGCCTTTTAGTTTATAAGGGTTCATCTAGCTTGCTGATTTCCTCAAAAATTCAACTCTTTGTGTCATATTTCTATTTATTGATTTCAGTCCTCAGTTTGAATATCTCCTGTCCTCTACTTGTCTTGGGTGTGGTGTTTTTGTTTGTGTTTGTGTTTTGTTCTCTCTCTCTCTCTCTCTCTCTCTCTCTCTCTCTCTCTGTGTGTGTGTGTGTGTGTTATAGAACTTTATAGAACTTTCAGGTGTGCTGTTAAATTGTTAGTATGAGATCTCTGCAATTTCTTCATGTATATATTTAGTGCTAAGAACTTTCCTCTTAACACTGCTTTCATTATGTCCCATAAATCCTGGTACGTTGAATCCTAGGGAGTCTTTAGTATATTTATTTCTGCCTTGGCATAGTAGTTATTTTGTAGGGAGTTGTTCAGTGTCCTTGGGTTTGTGGTCTTTCTGTTGTTGAAATTCAGCTTTAATCTTTGGTGACCTGATGAGATACAGGGGGTTATTTCAATTTTCTTGTATTTTTTGAGACTTGCTTTGGGATCAAGTAGTATGTAGCCTGTTTTGAATAATTCTCCATATTGTGCTAAGAAGAAGATATATTATTCTGAGTGAAATGTTTTATAGCTATTGTTAGGTCTATTTGATTCATAAAATCCATTAGCTCCATTACTTTTATGTTTAGTTTTTGTCTGGATAACCTGTCCATTGCTGAGACTAGGGTATTGACATGTCCCACTTATGATTTAAAATTTATATTTGCTTTTATCCTTGCATTTGGGGCATAGAAGTTATGAATTGAAACATCATATCATTTTGGTAGATTTTTCCTTTGATGAGTATGAAATGCCTTTTGATTAACTTTGAAGTCTTTTTTTGATATCGGAATAGCTACATCAGCTTGTTTTTATTGTCCATTTGCTTGGAAAGTCTATTTACCACTCCTTACTTTAGTGTTTCTTGTATGCAGCAGAAAGATGGACCCTATTTTTGTGTCCATTATGTTAGCCTTTTTATTGGGGAATTGAAGCCATTGATATTGAGAGATATCAAGGACAAATGGTTGTTAGTTCTTATTTTGTTGTTGTTGGTTTTGTGTGTGTGTGTGTGTCTTTCCCTTCTTTGGGTTTGCTGGTATGAGGTTATTTATTGCCTGTGTTTTCGTGGCTGTAGTTAATTTTCTTAGGTTGAAGTTTCCTTCTAGTACCTTCTGTAGGGTTGGATTTGTAGATAGATATTGTTTAAATTTGACATTTTTTTGTGAAATATCTTGTTTTCTTTATCTATGGTGATTGAAAGTTTTGCTGGGTATAGTAGTCTGGGCTGGTGGTATCCATGATGTTTTCAGCATCTGCAAGACATCTGTTCAGGCCCTTATGGCTTTTGGAGTCTCTGTTGAGAAGTCAGGTATAATTCTGATAGGTCTGCCTTTATATGTTACTTGGTATTTTCCTCTTGCAGCTTTTAATCTCATCTCTTTGTTCTGTATGCTTAGTGTTTTTATTATTATTTAATGAGGGGAATTCCTTTTCTGATCCAATGGTGTTCTTTAAACTTCTTGTATTTTTATAGGCATGTCTCACTTTAGGCTAGAAAAGTTTTCTTCTGTGATTTTTGTTAACTATCCTTTTTGTGCCTCTGAACTGGGATTTTCCTTCTTTTATACCTATTATTCTTAGGGTTAGTGTTTTCATAATGTCCCAGATTTCCTGGATGTTTTGTGTTAAGCATTTTTATATTTAACATTTTCTTTGACTGATGAGTTGATTTTCTCTATCCTGTCTTTTACGTTTAAGATTCTCTCTTCCATCTATCTTGGCATTCTGTTGGTGATGTTTGCATTTGTAGCTTCTATTTTTCATCCCAAGAACATTCTCAATTTGTTTCTTTGCTTTCTTGATATTCTTTGAGGGATTTATTAGATTTATTAATTTCCTCCAATGTTTTGTTTGTCCTTTCCTCCATTTCCGTAAGCCCCCAGCCCCGTCTCTACTTTAAGAACCTCTAGTTTTCTTCCTATCTTTTCATTCTCTCTCTCTCTCTCTCTCTCTCTCTCTCTCTCTCTCTCTCTCTCTCTCTCTCTCTTGAGAAAGGGTTTCTCTCCATAGTCCTGGCTGTCCTAAAACTCACTTTCTAGACCAGATTGGCCTCAAACTCCTTGAGATCTGCCTATCTCTGCCTCCCAAGCGCTGTAATTAAAGGCATGTGCCACCACTACCTGGCCATGAAGTTTTTTAAAAAGTTGTTTTCTTGTGCTTTCGCTACATTGGAATATTCGGGTCTTGCTGTAGTAGAGTAGCTGGACTCTGGTGGTGCCATATTGTCCTTACTTTTGTTGATTGAATTTTAACACTGGCCTTTAGGTATCTGATCCCGATTTCTGAATTTGTCTTTGTTGATGGGTGTTTTGTTCTTTGGTTTCTGTTTCCCCTTTGGTCTTCTGGTCTCTGTGGCCTGGATGTCTGAAGACCAGTATGACCTTTGATCTAGTAGAGAGTCTTTGTTCAAATTGAAGGCTGGTCTTCTAGAGGCTAGCTTGGCCTTTGGTACAACAGGGCATCTTTGTCCTGACTGATGTAGCCTGTTCTTCTGACTGGTGTGGCCTGAATCTGAACCTGAGTAGTGGAAGTTCCTGGGTGTTGGGGAAAGGGGCCACCCATGGGCAGGCAATGAGGTGGGAGGGGGTGGAAAGTGGAATGGTTCTTTGGGAACGGAATCTAGGAAGTAGGGTAGTTCAGTTGGCAGTCAGTTCATTCACCTGATCTTTTGACTGGTGTGGCCTGCACCTGAACAGCAAAAGCCTTTCCTAGGATTTCTAACAAGACTGACTCCCAGTAGCATCATTTTGCAGTTATCCAACCCAATTTAAGTCTAAAAGATTAATTGAGTCTTTGTTCCATGCAGGCAGATGAGAGATCAATAAGATCCATATGGGACCTAGATCATACTCCAGGGTGCAATTATGACTCCAACCTTGACTACAGGATGTGTGTAATATTATATGTAAAGATGGAACCCCAGTGCAAGATGTCTTAGGAGTCCAGAGCTGCTTCGTGAAATTCTAAACTAAGGCCTATTCCATGCTCCAAAGAAAATAGCACCAAGTCTTATAGGATTAGTCATTTTTACTGAAGAAATGACAACCTATGCTCATCCCCTGTCTCTTGACATCACTCCTTCACATGGCTCCTTAATTTCTTTCTGCCTTGTATGGGGACTCAAAGTTAAACACAGAGCTCTAAAGACTCACAGGAAGCACTCACATGTGAGAGAAATGTACAGCATTTGTCTTTCTGGGTTTGGGTTCCATCTCCCAGGATGACTATTTCCAGCTCTATTCTTTTACCTATGCATTTGTAATTTCACTTTTTTATACAGCTGAATAGAGGCCTATTATGCACATGTGCTACATTTTCATTTTCTATTATTCTTCTAATGGACGTCTAGGATGTTTCCAGTTCCTGGCTATTGTGAATAGAGTAGCAGCTTGACATGGACAAGCAGATATTTCTGCAGTAGGATATGGAGTCCCTTGAGAATATACCCAGGCTTGCGTGGTTAGTTGGGTCATGTGGTAGATCTATTTCTAGCTATTTGAGACCCCCCCTCCCCACTACTGTCATAGTGGCTGCACCAGATTGCATTTCTACCAACAAAGAGGAAATATTCTTTCCTGGCCCTCCCAGAACTAGTCATATTTAAAAATCTTAGATGAGTATTTTAAAAGAGCCTGGCATTTTGGCTGAAAGGCAGACTCTCATGAACAGGTGTGGGTGGGCTGAGACAGTCTTTCAGAGACACAAAATTAGGGGTAGCACCGATTTATGTCACTCTTTGTTAGCAGCCCTCAATTCAAACGCAGTTAAGGCTATTTGTGACTTCTTATCCAACTCTAATTTTATATGAATAATTTTCTACTCTTTTTCATAAGGGAGATTTTCAAATGGAAAGATTTGGGTTTGATGAAATCTGGACTTAACCTGGGCATGTACGAACAGACTCATTATAAGAAGATGATACAGCAGAAAAGTTTGGGATGGCCCTTGCATAAACCATTGTGCAGAGAATCTTTACAAGTTCACCAATGGCCTAATTACTGTGCCCTGTAGGTAACTTTCTTATTCAATTTAAAAATTTTAAAAATATTCATTGCATGTAAAAAAAAATGGACATGATGAAAAAGTGATTTTCTTACTACCCTACTCTTGATTCTTCAGGTTTTCTAACAATAATCACTATTAATAGTTTTCAGGTTATCAGCATTCTCTCCTACTCATCTGTATGTGTGACTGTGTGCTTATAGATATGCATATATGTATACATACAGGTATGTGTTTGTGTTTCCCTAGAGAGCCTATATACTATAGACAGTTTTATTACAGTGTGGAGATAATGTGTTGCATCCTGTTCTGAAGCTTTCATTTTAGTGTATCGGAGATTTCTCATGTCGGCAGAGTAGAAATCTCCCCTTATATTTAGCATCATTAAAATTGCCTAAGATGGAGATACCACAGATTTTTCAACTATTGCCTTATCAAGAAGCACCAAGGTAGATTCTAATTATTTGCTAGTGTCATGAGCATCTGTAAATACATACCACTGAACCACATTATGCACTCCTATAAGGCAAAGTCCAAGAAACACAATCCTTATCATTTAAGACTAAAGCAATATGCATGACCGTGAAATAGGTAGAAGATTAAAAGCAAATAAAATGGTGAGAAATAAGACCTAAGTGGAAATTTGTCAAAGGAGAAACTATACAGCAAAATACAGGATGTGGGTTCCAATAGGACTGGAAGTTAGTACTAGGGGTTTGGATATGCCATGAGATTCAGATGTGAGCCTGCTTCATGGATGTAGTCAAAGGCATGTGGGGGATGTTCAGTGCTAGTGCATGGAGACTATTGTGACCATAGATCAGAGATGTGTCACAGTAAAGGGGATCCTGAGGACAGTGGCACTGGGCAGATTACTGGAAAAGATACTTCCACAGGTGCTTTCTCCATGCCTAAATAGAACGGGTTCCGGATGCCACAGTCAGAGTGAAAGAAAGCAAGCCATTAGTCATTGTATGTCACCACTCTTAGAAATCCTCACAGAGGAGCACAATCATGTAAAAGCAATAGCAACCTGTACTTCTGAATCTGTGAAATTTAAGGGAAGGTCATGGCTTTCTAACCTCTGATGTCATTAGAATGACTGGATAACTTAAAAAAAAAATCTGGATCCTAGAAGGGTCCTCATGCTCAGAGGGTGCAGGAGGTCTTAGGTTTGTCAGTTTTAGGTTGGCTAGTCTAGTGAAACCTTGTCCCAAAAAGATATATGCATTATTTATTATTCTCTGGCTATTGAGTAGAGCAATTATATCATAAGCCTTGAGAGTAGAGTGTCAGGACAGTACTCCTCTTGATCTATTGCTTCAATTTCTACAGATTCAATTATGTATGGTCAACTGTGGCTCAAAAATATTAAATGGAAATGTCCAGAGGTAAACAACTCATGGACTTTAAATTGCACAACACTCTTGATAATATGATGAAATCTCATACTATTCTGTCTTGAATTGACTAGGACACAAATCATTTCTCTATCCAGCATAACCATACTGTATTTGTAACCCACTAAGGCACTTTTTGGTCACATTGGTTATCTGATCAACTGTTGGAGTATCTTGTTGCTTGTGTGATTAAGTTATTCAAATTTTCTTTCACACGGACCACAAAGACCAAGGATCGAGTACAGCAAGATATGCATTGATAGATAATAGATATGTAACTAGATACATGCATACATACACAACAGCGAGAGAGACAGAGACACAGAGAGAGAAGAGGAATGTCATTCTCATATAACAGACTATTGTTATAAATGCATTTGATTAGCATGTGTATCACTTGCTGTGTCTAATATTGACTAAACTTTGCTATGATTTTTTATGCATACATAGGAAAAAACATGGTAGGTTCACTACTATCTACTATTTCATATATTCGTTGGACATTTTAGAATGTGCACCCCTTGGAAGAGGGGCTATTATTTGTTTTAAATCCTCTACTCTGTCCTAGTGATTCCAAGATAACTTAAAGGCCAGCCAGTAGATTTAGAAATTACTAACGATGGACACTCATCAGCCATGAAAACTTACAGATGATGGATTTTGGGGGGATATGCTCTCAGATCTGGATTATGCCTTCAAATAACATAACATCCAGTGAGTGTCTGAACTCCCTCCACCCCTGCTTTCTGTTCTCAGAAGCCAGTAAGTCAGTCTGTAGGTATGAAGTTTGTGGAGAACCCAACTGAGAACCCCCCCCCAAAAAAAAAACCTTGATAATGTAATAACCAGCTCTGGTTGATAGGTGTTCATCAAATATGCTTTCTCTTTTCCTTTTTCTTGAGTCCGTTTACTTATTTTTAAGATTTGATGTTTCCTGCTGTGTCCCAGCTATGAAAACATTAGTGTTTCAAGTAAGGCATCCTTGTCTCCTTTTTGAGTGTAATTTATCATCTGAGGTGGGGACCTGCCTCAGGTTCACCTGTAATTATTTCTTATAATTAGAGTTGCCCCTACATGTAATGTTCTCCCCATGAGAGCACAGAAAATGCATTTAAGGGCAGGGATCACTTAACTCTCCCCTGGTGAATTGATCTATCACCCAAGTATTTCAATTTGTATTGAACAATGCCATGTGGGGTCAGCCCTGAGACCTGAGTATGTTATCTTGTCACTGCCAAGAAAAATTCCCATATGGATTTCTCTTAGCTTAACAAAAATAGATCTAGTAGCTGTTAAGGACTGAGAAGAGACACACTGTTTTCCTGTTGTGTGTTTTCAAAACAAATCTTATAGTTTCTTTATCTTATTTTATTTTCATTAAAAAGATGTCATCTCCATCAATGCATCCCCCCCTGCTCCCCTCCCTTGCCCCTCCCAACCCCTCCCAGCCTCACCCCTCCCCATCTACCCATCCCCTACCCTAAAAGGGCGAAAAGTCCCAAGGTGGGCCAGCCTAGCACTGCACATCCACTCCAGGCACTTCCGATTCACTCAGATTTTATAGTTTCAAAACAAAATCTATAGTTAGTTCATCTGATAGTATGTAGGGTCCCCATTCCACACCAAAGGAATCTATACTTTCTAAAATGTTCTACATTTTAGATTTTACTTTTTAATTTTTTTCTAAATTAAAAAATAAGGTTTTACTAAAAAAAAAAAAATCCAATTATGGTCCTAATCCCATTCTGTCTTTCTCTGACAAGGCTTGATATGTTTTAACTTCTGCCTTTATAGCAGGAAAATAGAAGCTTCCACAGAGACAGAACTCCATTGGTTTTGAATTGCAGACTTCTAAGCCACCTGTCTACAAGCTGGCTTTCTCAATATTTGGAAACAGCCTTAGAAAGTGTTCCCTAAGTCTGTCCCAGTGACGTTGCAGGCTTTTTTGTTGTTGTTCTGAAGGAAAACAATGCGAAGCTTCTTCCACTTGATCATTCTTTTTTAATTAAAAAAATTGAGGTTATAATATATCATTTCTCCCTCTCCTTTTCCTCCCGCCAACCTCACCCATACACTCCTCCTTTGCACTCTTTCAAATCCATGGCCTTTTTTGTCTTTGTTGTTGTGTGTCTATGTGTATTCCCAAGTATACAAAGACAGCATGCTCACGCTGTGCAGCACTGGCATGCACGTGTGTGTTTTCAGGGTTGACCATTTGGTACTGGATAACCACTTGGTGTGCATTCCCGAGAGAGACCGTTTCTCCTGCCTTCAGCGTTCTTTAGTTGCCCATAGTGTATGTAGGTGAGGCCTCTCGCCTCCTACACCCTCTCCACCAGCACGTCTACCGGTGTCGGTATTGTTCAGCTTGTGTTGAGGCAGCCGTGTGAGTTATACATCATGGGTGCAGCTTCTGACATTTCCAGGAAACACATTCTCACAGCAAACTCCGCTTTCTTCTGGCTGTTACGAGCTTGCTGGCCCGTTTTTCATAATGTTCCCCGAGCCCCAGATGGAGGAGTTGTACTGCAGACGTATCTGTTGGGACTGGGCTCCATCACGGTATTTGGAGTAAAGACCAAGAGCACACAGTGGTAAGAAGAAGACAGGAAAAAGAGCAGGGAAAAGGGAAGAGGTGGGGAGGGCCGTTGCCAGCAAACTTCACCGCAACATTGCTCCTTATCTCCTCATGATGTCTGCTAAATGTAGGAGATTTAGGTCGGTTGGCTATGAAGAACATCCGTTGAGGGGTTAGGACAGTGACAGGGACAATCTGTGGTGAGGACCAATATGCAGACAGGGCACAGACTGCCCTCCTCTCGTTCTACAGTACCTAGATTTTGGGCATCCCTCCACAAAACAATTCTTTTCCATTTCCTAAGATCTCTGGAGAAGAGTGCTCTACTCAGACATTAAGAGACAGTGCAGAAAACTCAGTTTCTTTGGAATGTACCCTAGAGGGTTGTCCCCCAATCACCACTGCGTATAGTGTCTGTTTGTTGTTCTACCTATTAAAAGTCATTTTGGACACTCGTTAATTTTTACTGCTTCCTTTAGGTTTTTCAGTGTTGATAAGCTTTTAATGCATTTAGTTACAATGTCTTAGGCAGAGCAGAAATGTTCAGAAGAGAAACTAACAAACCACTCTCGAGACTGCATTAAGAACATGACAGAATCAGGCCACTGTTTGTGCAATGTGTTAGCTGCTTAATAGAAGGAGGGCTTCAATATTGTGTTTATGTGCTAAGAATTTTGAACCACAAAAGGCAATTTCTTCTTAAATAATGAATCATTACCATTTGCTGAGTAAGTACTCAGTTCCACACTGATGTACATTTTTCTCTCATCTTGAACGCAGTCTTTCAAGATGTTGAACGGGGACTTTGAACATCTACAGATAAGTTTTCCCTCTGGGCTGTAATGTTAGTTAAGAAGCAGATATTGGAACTAGAATACGGTTTTTTCTTGTCCCTCGTGGCACATTTTCATGTGTCTAGAGGTGTTCTCAGCAACAGAAACCCTAACTAATATAAAGATATAATAATATAAATAACAATATAAATAAAAGCTTAGTCATATGATATAAACATTTATATGACGCAAGCCATGCTGATGTTTTTAAATTTGGTTTTATTTTTAAATTATTATTTTTTTAACATTTATTAAGTTGTTTTTTATTCTAACATGTAGCAAGTTGATTGGGTGATGTTATGACCCAACGTGCAATTTGAAAAATTATGTCTATTGTGTTAAGTGTTTGTTAATATTATTGTCCAAATGCCCTTTTTCCTAATGTAAAAAATTCTAGCACCATAGGGATGTTAATTTAAGGTCATGCATATTCCTTGTCCCCTTGAAATATTAACAACATAATCAGGAACCTGCATACTAATACGTATGTTTCAATGAGTAATCTAACACAGCCCAATAGTAAAATAGACTTTTAATGAAAATAGACTTTTAATGAAAATAACCTCATGATAGAAAGGCTGATGTGGGCTTGGTCCTTATCACCCCCGTGCCACTACTTAATATCTTGCAATTCTCTATCTTCGTATCAGCCTTAGCCCCAGATTCCCTGCCTGTTACCTCTCTACCCACACGGCATTCTCCATTTCTGCCACTAACATCCAATGACTATGTTTTGGGATTACTCGCCCTCATTCTCAGCTGGGATATTAATCATCCTTTAAGGCCCAGTTAAAAACCTGGCTATTAATAAGTATTTGGATTACTATATGGTTGAATGGGTTCATGGATCCTGCATATTTGATGTCTTTGCCCAGTTCTGGCAGTGCGGGCCAATCTAAAGAACAATTTATTTCACTTCAGAAACTTCTAAATCTGTCAAGAAAGTATCACAGCCCTAGAGTTTCATAAAGAAACAAACATTGACCATAAATACCTTTGTGCTTCAGTTTCTTTCTTTTTCAAATTACAAAATGCTGCTTCTCTTTTTTTTTTCTTTTTTTTTTGTATGTGTGCATGTACATGTGTTTGTACACATGTAGAGGTCAAAGATGAATGTCATTTAGAGGTACAATCCTCATTTTTTTGTTAATCATAACATTTGTCACTTGGCTTTGAACTTTCCAAGTAGCTTGGATGGATAGTGAACCCCACAAATCTACTAGCCTCTACCTTCCTCAGTTCTGGGATTATAAATGAACACTATGGGTGCTGCCGTGGTTAGATTTTCACATGGGTTCTGAGACTCAAACTGAGGTCCTCATGGCTATTTACTAGGCACTTTGCTGCCTAAGCATATTTCTAGCCCCTGATTTTCTAATTTCTATACATTGGATACAATGAGGATCTAGGGCTAGTTAGGGAGCTAGTTAGAAAGAATATGTTTTCAGGAAGTTTGTGGGCTTGTTGATAACAATAGGTTTAGCTATGGTTGGATTTTTAACACCACAGAACCAGGATAATACTATATAAGGTCTGTCCAACTCAAGAGTTACTTGTTGGCATTCAGTAGCATTCCATTAGCCAGGGATTTCATAGAGATGAATGTAGGAGTGCTTCCTGTTTGAGTTCTTTAGGAAGAGACCTACATGGGAATTCGGTAAGTAGGATGTCTAGTAAGGAGTGTTTGGAACCAAAATGCATTAAAGTGAGGGATAGTTTGGATATGCACCTTAAGCCAGACAGGCTGCATGAAAAGATGGGAGTCCCTGAATCTGGAATGGCCAGTCGTGACTGGCATGGGTTGAGTCTAGAGTGTCAAGACTTTAAACTTCTCATCTATCAACCACTGGATATAGACTCCTCAGTTCTCCAAAAGGATATCTGACTACTGATGAAGCTACTGAGGTTATATCTAAAGGCTACAACATCCTAAGCAGCTGAGACAATAATTCTTCCCTTGAAAGATGATATGGGTCTATCCCAAGAGAGAAAGAAATCTGTTCCTGCTGTCTATACAAGCCCATGAACTGGTGAGCTAGGACAAGACATTATTGCATGATTGCATACATTACATGGAGTGAAGGGTAGACAAGCTGCTGATAAATGATTTATAAATATGTACACACAAAGCATGGGAAGGTAGGCAGGGTCTCAAGACAAAGTTGCCACCTCAGAGACAGAAAGTTATGTGCTGCTCTGAGGCACCAGGAAAAGCCATAACACGAAAGAGAGGCTTTTATTTTATGTGTATTGAGTATATGTGAAAGTGTGTGTATGGGTATGTGCTTGTGTGTGTGTGTATGCATGGTCCATCTTTTGGTTTTTGAGACACTGTGTCTCACTGGCCTAGAATTCACCAAGTAGGGTATGATGGCTGGCAAGTTAGCCCATTTCCCCGTCTCTGTATCCACAGCACTGGCATTGCAAGTGTAAAGCCCCCTCCTTCACAGATAGTTTTTTTTTTGTTGTTAGTTTTTTTTTTTTTTTTTTTTTTTTTTTTTTTTTTTTTTTTTTTTTTTTTTTTAAATATGTGCTTGGGATTCAACTCAGGTCCCCATGCTTATCAAGAACTTTGCTGGCAGCTCTGTCCCCAGCCCTGGCATCTATCTGTGTTCATCAGAAAGAAAAAAATCTAAAATATAGTTAGTGTGAATTTGTCATCAAAGTGGTAGATGATGTATTAGTAACTCACACGAGTACCACTTTCCTCCTGTTATTCTGTTCTGGGAGCTTACGGTTGGTATAAATTACATTTCTCCTCCGTATCTCTTCTATAAGACGCCCTTGTTCACAAAGGGGAGGACAGAAATGGGAGCCAGGGGGAAGCTACAAGTACACATTTATATTTTAATGAAACATTTGATTTTGACATTTATAATCAACACATCCACAACATACAGACAAAAATATCGTAGTTTCCAACACCGAGGACATGGCTTAAGTCTAATCATTCTTCTAAGAAAATATGCACGTGGCCAGACAGGCAGACTCAAAATTGTCACAATTTTTCTTTTCTTCCACATTCCTTAACAAAAACCCACCTCATCTGTAACACACCAGATTGCGCTCAGGCGAACTCCACATACTCCCCGACCGCCTTACCTTCAGCAACATTGATCTGAGCACAGCTGCCAAGGAGAATTTGCGGCCCACTGGCAACGTCTGTCGATAGAAAAACCTGAGTCACTTTCCTGTTGACACATGTTCCACTTTTTCTCCTACCTTAGCTCCTCGAGGGATGGATGAAAAAAAAAAAACTGACCATGGAGCAGCTGCTGATTTATGCTTCTTTTTGGGAGCAGGGGATTCATATTGATTAGTTGGACGAATGAGTCTGTTCCTTTGTTTCAAATGATTAGAGTGAGTGTCTGCCCTTGGAATATATCACAGCTCCACTGTGACATAATGAATAAGATCTGCTGTGTTTTCTGTGAGTCCTAACGCCGTCTCTGTACTTAAGAAACACACCTGCCGATGATGCTTAGCTTCGGAAGGGAAACGACTAGGTCTTCAGGGAGCTCTGACAAATACCAGCTACCGCAGGGTCATGAGACATGTTGTCAGCTCCCTTTTCTGTGCTCTTTCACATTGCTTAATGAATTTAATCTGGATTTGTCATCCAAGTGGCGGGTGATGTATTGGTGACTCACATCATGTAACCTCTTGTTCTGTTCTGGGACCTGCGCGTTGGTATAAATGATTGTAAAAATAACTTTTTTTCTTGTGTTATTTTTTTATACAGGACTCTCTTGCTCATTGTTCATTGTAGGTGTGCTATTGAGCATACTTTTATATTTTGATGGAATTTTTGTCATTACAAATTATTTTTATTTTTATTTGAGTGTGTGTGTCCTGTATGTTGCATGTGTATGGGTTCACATGGGGCACAGAAGAGGCCATTCTATTTCAGCCAATTATAATGGGTTTTGGAAATGGAATCAGGTCTTTTAATCTCCTGACATATTTGTATTTGACCTTTATAATTAATGTGTTTACAAAATACATTCAAATCACGGTATGTTTCAGGAATGATCTGGGTGAGACTAAATAGTGATTTACATAGTGAATTCATACTTTTATATTGTCCTCTTAACTATGCTGACTTTTTAAAGAAAACAATTACCTTTTCTTAAAATCCATATTTAAGTGTCTTAACGAAAGTCTGTTTCTTTAATTTTTCTCCTGGTGCATTTTCCATCCCCCCCTCCCCCATCCAAAGCAAGCAATTCCCATCCTCAGCTTGGACCCTTCAATGCTTGAAGATAGTGCTAATATTTTCTATGCATGTTCTTTTCTCCCAAAAAGCTAACCTGTAAGTTCTTCAATTATTCACAAGTTAATTCAACAATACCTATTTCTATGTTCTTGAGTTCACCCACTGATGTCTCTTCAGGTAGGACAAGGCTCACAGCCCAGAGCTATCCCACCTCCCCACAAATGGAATGCAGCTCGTCCTTATCTGCTGGAGTAGAAGTATATATTGAAGTTGCCATATTGATCTTGTGTATCCAGGATGATTTGTGATTATTTAAGCCACCCTCCTGGTAGCACTCAGAGTCCCTTTTGTTTTACAAGTGACTTGTGGACAAATCTAATCAATTTGACATTCCTGTCCCAGTAAATTTACACACAGACAGGATACAGAACCAGGAGGCTAGTAAGGAATGAGCAAAGAGTGGTGGACTGGATTTTGGGAGATTTCTTCTTCTGCGTTTTCTGAGTTCCAGAGCCTCTCATGCTAAACTGTTTCTGAACGATCCTAGTAGAATTTTTGGTGACAAATCTACATCAAGTAAAAATTTTATTTAGTTTTATTTTGAATATTAACAATTTGACATTTAAGTTATTTTTGTCAATACCTTAGATACATATATGGGGTAACTTCAGTTCCCACAAGTGTTCCCAACTGAGACCTGAAGAGTCATATTTTAGTTTTATTGTATGACCATCTCATGTTTTTGTTCATAAAAATTCAAAAACTTTATTCAGACAATGAAGAGCCATATTCTTCCTTTTGCAAACCCAAAGCTCACCCCTCTGCTCTGAGACCAGAACAGAATTTACAAGGAATTTCTCTTCCTGCCTTAGTTACTGGCCACCAGTCCTGTCTGTGCAAGCCTTATCTTATAAGTTCATAGAGCCTTTAACTTTTGACTTGCTGAAGGGTTCATGCGTTAAAACACAAATTTAGATTTTAAATATGGATTCTTAACGTACAGAGTTCTCTTAAAGGGTCAAGAGACTGCAAACCTATAGGCTTCTTCAAATACCATCAGATGCTCTTTCAAAGGGTGTCACTATCAGACTCTTGATCCCTCTCAGTTCTTGGAAGCTTTGCCCTGTAATGTCCTCACTAGATCACCCTCCCTTACCTTATTCACAGTATCATATTTAGTCAGTAGGCAGTGCTTGTGATTATTATGTAGCAGAACAAAAAAAAAAGAAGAAAGAAAAAGTGTTCAGTATCCAGGGGATAAAGTAAATATGCATAGGATCGAGAGTCAATGAAGCAAGGAGAAAATTGCAGACAAGCTTGGCTTTCCAAGTTTCAAACCCAACATCTGAGGACAGATGAGGTGGAGAGATAAGGCATGTATCTACTTCTCTCATCTGCAGAATCTCTGAAGGAGAGCACTGAGTCCAGATGTGACCTCACTGATAGTGTGTTGGCCTCAGTAGATTTCACACAGGCTGAGATTCTCTTAGTCTTTTTCTCCCCCGACCATAATAACTGCCTCAGTAACCTTATCCACCTTCTTTATTTAATTTCAAGGACTCCATAGCCTTCCCTAGAACACAGGGATAAACATTACCCATCTCTTTTTCTTCTTAAATCTCATGGCACCCAGGTGTATCTTTGGGATTTCTGAGTGTGCCATTACTCTTTGCTAAGGTCTGGTACACAGGGCCAAGAAACATCTCTGTTTCACTCTTTCAGTAGAATTCCAAATGGCACTGCGGGTATTCTGCTTCACAGCAGAAGCAGGGTTGGAGCCTGGGAATTCCAGATTGCGGAAAGACAGAGGTTTGGGAGGGCTGGAACAAAACAGTGTCTTCTAGACATCAGGGCTACTGTATTCATGAATGTACAGCTGTGATAGTTGTCTACAGACAACATGAACAAAAGCAAACTGGTCACCATCCCAATGTAACCGGGAGAGGGGTTCACAAAGCCCCACCCCTAGATGAGGAGCTGTTGGCAATTTTTGGTTGTGGAAGACAAAATGAGTTGCCTTCAGGGATGTGGCTCCTGGTAGGTCTTCATGTAGCCGTGGATGACCCTATGTCCATGCTCATATGGGAAGCACTAACTGGAATCAGTTATTAAAAGAGGAAGTGAAGGTTTTTGGGGGGAGGGGAGGGGAAGGGAAGGGGTGTCATAGAAGGGCTCTGTAAAAAACGGGAGAGGAAGACTAGGAAATGGATATGGTTAAAATACATTGTATATGTGTATGAAATTCTCAAATAATTAACTTCTAAAAAAATGTATAGCTCAATCAAGCTTCTTGGCTCATTCAAAGAGAGCTGTCTTTGTCTTGGGAGATGTGGTAGAGGAGTTTGATATTTGATAGATTAGGGAATAATGGTATTATACAGAGACAGAGCTATAAGCCTGAGATGGCCAGTGCAATACCAGGCTGTCCTAGAGACGTTCAGAAGGCTGTGAATTCTGGTTCTTGGCTTTCACTATACTTATTACCTGGAGAGCAAGCTAAACCATGAGTGAGAAAAGCAGTGGTAATATATTAGGGCAGCAGCAGCGAGAAGGTGCAAAGGGGGAGAGGTATGTGCAAGAGTTATGGCCCATCTTCACTGCTCTGACTTTACTCTGATTTATGAAAAACTACTTATCTGTAGGGCTGAAACTTTGCAATCTGGCTGATGAATGGGTGGGCTTTGTGATGTTACAAATGCAAGCTTTCTCAGGAAAGGATCCTTAATAGGTTGCTTTAATGTGAAACACACCTTCCATGGAAACAGACACTAAACATGGAAGATAGGTCTCTAGAAGTCAATTTAAATCAATTCTTTATTCAAAGAGTAAGTAACCCAAATGTCACCTGGTCATTGTCATATTTGTTAGGAGCACATATCTAGTCCGTGCATCTCTAGCTTTTGGGTTTATTCTCCATACGTCTCAATCATCAACTAGTATTTTCAATGGCTCCAAAAAATGGTAGAGCATTCCTGTCAATTTATTTTTCTAAATTTAGTTGATTAATAACTAGTGAGTTTGTGTGCATATGTTGCATGGTCACATGTGTGTCTTTTCCCATAACTGTCTCCCTTTTATTTGTGAGGCAGCATCTCTCATAGGACAAAGCTCACTGTTTTGTCTAGGTTGACTGGCCACCAAGATCCTGGCATCTGCCTGTCTTTGCTGCAACAATGCTGATGTTACAGGTTTCGTGATTTTCATGTGGATTCTGGGGAGGCAAACCAAGAACCTTTGGCTTCTACAAAAGCACTCTCGCCTATGGAGCCACACCCCAACCTTTACCTTATTTTTCTACTTCTTAAAAAGTATTTTGGTTTACTGGTTACTTTGCACTATCTTACAGTTGCATATAATGGATCTCAACTAAAAAGTTCTTCTATGGCGATGAAGTCACCTGGCAACCAAGGCTGTAATTTCTCCGGAGAGTTGATGGGTGTGTTGGGACAGCTAGATTCATCTCTCTTATAAAACGTCTCATGTCCATCCTGCATCCCTTTGTGGTCTCCGTGTGAATGCCCTCTACTTTAGAATCTGTACTTTGCTCATGCTCTCTATACCCCCACAAAGCATTGAGGAAGAATATCAAAGAGCTTTTAAGGCTTTGGGTCATTTCTGCCTCTATGACTTCAGATTCACAGACCTCCCTCTGAAGCATCTGTTTTTTGCAAAATTTACAGAGTGAAGCATTCTTTTAGGCATTTCATTTTCACTCCAGAAAGTCACACTTGGGTTCTTATTTAAATATTTCTCCTCTTCATTATTATTATATTTTTTTAATGTTCATTCCGTATTCTATCAACTACCCTCTAACAGGCACCTCAGTGGTCTCAATGTTACAGCTACTTTTGATCATCAACCTGATGCCATTTGGAATCACCATGGAAACAAGCCTCTGAGGTTTTCTAGATTACGTTTGTTGAGATGGGAAGACCTACTTCAAATGAAAGTAGGAAATGTCCCATGTCCTAGAGTCCTGGATTGAATGAAAAGAGAAAACTAGCTGAGCACCAGCGTTCATTGCTCTCTACTTCCTGACGAGAGACCCACTGAGGCATGTGCCTCGAGTGTCTGCTACCGTCACATCTCACCGTGGTGGATTTGAGTTCTCAAACTATGATAAAATAAGCCTTCTTTCCTCAAGTTGCTTTTGTCAGGTATTCGTTACAGAAACAGGGAAACAATGAGTACAGTCTTCAGCAAATGATGCCATCTCAATTACTTCTGGTCTGTTTCTAGTCAGTTGATTGTTTTCCTAATATAAATCCTATTTTTCTGCTTTCTATTTTGATTTCTAGAAATTTTCACTGGCCGTTGTGAGGTTTTATATTTTCAGTACTTTCTTTTTTTTCCTCCCTTTTGAGACAGCTTTGTGAGGTGAGAAGAAGATAATGGAAGATCCATTTGTTGCTCCTGGGTTTTGCTATTAACCTCTTTCTGTGAATGCAGAGGTGAGTGATCCACTCCCCCAATGTGTTGAGGAAAGAGATGTCTCAGGGCTTGCAGCACCAAAACTAGAAAGACTTTTGGCAAGTTGCTCATTCTAAATTCTAGAGTAGATTTTAAAACGCCTGAGAAGGTTATCTGGAAAAGAAAACTCACGAGATGATTAGAGTAAAGATTCATTCAATAAATAAATTTGACTGGTTATAAACTAAGCAAACTAAGTTGAAATTTATTTTTCCTAATAAATTTGAATATGCTGTTCTGCCATATTTATACCGTGTTGTTACTAATCAATCTGAAGATATTTAGCTTTTTGAACATTACTTGATGACCAGCTTTTAATTTTTAATTATTAATTTTTAATATATGTGTCTGTCTGCACATGAGAGCAGGTACCAGGGACAGCAGAGAGCGTCAGATTATCTTGACCCGGAGATACAGGCATTTGTGAGCCGCCTGGCTGCTAGGAACTGAACTTGGTCCTATGTAAGTAGAATTCACGCTTACCCTCCTGAGCGGTCTCTCCCAGATAATGCCAGTTTTGCTTCTGTTGATTTTTTTTTCTTTCCTGGAGTCTACAAATTCTTTTCCCTTTTCATCCTCCACATCCTGAAATTTTACAATACCTCCATGATTTTGTTAGTGTCTAATAGTCTCATGCTATACATTTCCAATCTGCCAATCTTGTCTATCCCAAACACTTAGTTTTTCATTCAGACGTCAACAGTTAATTCATCTCTGACAGAATTTATTATTAAGTTTATTTTGCTTTAATATTTTCCCATTGATATATCCTGATTTCTGAAAGATACCTTCAGGTAAGTTTCAATCTATTTTCTAATTGGGCTTTTCTTAGTTTTGAAAAGTGCCTCTATATGTCAATGCCAGGTCTTTCATACAATCAACCCCCCCAACCCCCACCCATGTGCTGTTGTTTTCCTTGGCTGACATAAGACCACTGTTTGATTTTAAAGCGTCCCCTTTGATCTGCCTATAATTCCCGTATGTCTATCTTTCTGGGAGTATGTGGCGGGTCCTGGTCACCTCCTCACTATTTTGGTGCAGTTTTGTATCTCAGCCCCTTATCACTACACTCTTTCATGCTCATGAACTGCCAACCTGAGGATTCTGGGTGCAAATTCTCTGTTTTCTCCAGAGCTGATTTTTTTGAGCCAATACATTTAAATCATAACTTCCTTTATCCTCACAAATACTAAGCATGTTAGAATTATTTTGCCCAATTTCCTTCTGGTTTTTCCTAACATGCTTTGCCTAAGTCTATCCTTTTAAAAGATCCAGGCTGACTTAACAAATGTCAGAGATGTATTCTGCATGTTGCTCAGCTACCATCATGTTGTCTACAATATCCTTCTTAGAAACAAGTGTCAGGGCCCAGACAGCTAGAACATCACCAAACAAAACAATGGATACTGTTGACTCTTTCCAGCTGAGAGGATCTGAAAGTCGGAGGTCAGAGGTCAGAGAGTCAGGGTTAAAGAGAAAAGAAAGTGTCATCTAAGATAGCCATGGATATTCTACAAAGTGCTTAAAAATAGAAAAGGAGAGTGGTACATTTAAGGGAAACTGAATTTTAAAATTCTTATCAAATGTATTTCTAATTGTACACACTGATGAGGCAGTGATGTATTTCAACACATGCACGTACCGTGTATTGTTCACAAATGATTAGCATTTCTTCATGGCAAAATTTCCAAGTATTTTTTAAGCTTTGGAACTGTACAGTTTGTTATCATTCTATAGACGATAAGAAGCTCAGCTTTCTCAGCCAGTCAAGGCAATGAAGTACGGATCATTTCCTAGCTTGTTCTTAAGCCTTCATCTGGTCTTCATTTTCATGGCTCAATGTCTGAAATTACCCTTTAAAATGGAATTTAGAAAGGAATTAAAGTCTTTTTATGTGTTCAACATGCCATTATTATCTTGTTTTTTTAAAAAATGTTATAATTAATATTTTTCTGTTACCTCTTATTTTTATACCATATTGTTTGATGCATGCACTTTAGAAATTTTATTTAAGATTATTTTGTATCTTATTTTTAATGGAGAAATAGAAGTTCTGGGGAAGAAGAGGTGACTTGGCAGTTGAGAGCCCTTGCAATCTCTAATGTGGCCAGTGTCCACATTTGATGGTTTGCAATTTCCTGATCAGCCAGTTCCAGGGTTTTGGCACATTCTTCTCATCTTTATGGTCTCATGCATGCATGAGATGCACATACATGCACACAGACAAACACATATATACATATAAATAAATAAGCTAAAAATGTAATTTCTAAGTACCTTAAATACATTTCAAGTTCATAAAATATAAAATAAATGATAATTTAAAAATATTCTCTATATTCACTTCATACAGCAAATAACATAAAATTCAAATCAGTATTTAATTGGAAATAGAGCTTGAAAATCCAATGGATAATGGCTACAAAACAAAATATTAAATTAAACATAAAATACAATGTTCATTTCTTTTAATTATGCCTGAATCGTAAGTATTGGGGTACATTTTGTTGACTGTGTTTCTTCTTAAGATCTTCAGCCCATCGCATATCTTCAATGCTACACTTTGGAAAGATCCAAGGTATTTCACCTGTACGAATTAATCACCTGTGAGAAAACACACAAAGAAAACCTGTCTTCCTTTTCCCTTTTTTTTCTCAGAGCAAGCACTGCTAGCAACATATTTATTTGGAGGGAAGTGCTGTGATGTGATTTCTTCCTGATGAAAATCAAAGATGCAGGAGACAGTTGAAAGCCTGCGCAGGCTGCGTCTTGAGATGGCCAGGCTGCTGAGAAAAATAGCTTATTGCTTTTTGAATTGCCTTATATTTTCTCCAAATTCTTAAATAGGCCCCAGAGAACGATTCATCGGATGCCTCTCAAAACTGACTACCTGAGGAAATGCTGGTTTTGTTCGTCGGTAAAAGTTGCAACAGTTGGAGATGATCTGAGATTTTGGTCTTGTTGGTCTGAGCCACCAGCCAGGAGAATTCTCCGGTGTGTTAAAGGCAATGCTAAGAAACTCTGAACAGATACAGGAGAAAACAATTCAGATATGATCATTTCCTTCTTGTAACTTTCTGGGTTTGATTCTTTTTTTTTTCTTTTTGCCTTGGGTTCTTCTCCACTTTCAGTAGCTCATTTATTCTTTTCATTTTGTTTGGGTCAATTTCCCTCTTGAAGTCCAGTGCAATCTAGTCCAATCCAGTCCAATCTAGTTAAATAAGTATTCATGATGTCAACCTGCCCTCTGCCTCCTTTTGCAAAGAAAATCAGACAGTAGCTCATACAGCTTGAGCCCTGAGTATTGAAACTTCTTTTAATTTGCTTGTGTCTTGTTTGCTTTTTTCTAGTTGGGCTCACGGTGTCACCTGAGCCTCTCTGGTACCAGTTCTATCTACCTGTTCTGGGATCCCATCCAGTCCATTCACAGAGAAGCTGCCTCATTATTAACAAGGTCCCAGCTTGGACATTTGCCATCTGCCACCCAGTAGTATCCTTCCTACTGGTATCTGCATGCAGCCAGGATGTTCAGGTAAAACTACAAATGCAGAACTCTTCGGACTTGGCTCCTTTCTCGTGCCAGTCAGTTTAAGCCATTAACCCATTCTCTGTGAGAGAAGTCTGTAGTCAGCACTTTGATTTCCACCAAGTCCACTTCCTACCTAGCTCAGTCTTATGCTTCTACTCGGCCCGCTGTTCCAGTGAAACTCCATCTGAGGCTGCATGGCTGCACTTCACGTTCTGTTTCACTTGGCTTCTCAGTAGCATCTACGCTGCCCTTACCCCTTGTGGCATCTTGTCTTTCCCTGTTTCCTCTACACACCACTTTCTTGAAGATACTGCTCAACATCCTTTTGCCTGGACAAGTGTCAAGTCCTGAGTAAAAGGTCCAGGGCACTGGAGAAAAAGAAGATAGAACAGGTGGGTTCAGGAGGTCTTGCATGAGCGATGTCTTATGCAAAGCAAGCTTATTAAGAAGCACACACCTCATATACTATTTTCAACAGAAATGGGACAGGAGCTGTCAGCAGGAGGGATCATCAATGATGTTTGCATGTGCTACTTCCTATCCCCAGGAAGCCTTATTTTCCTTGCCTGGTTAAATCCCTCTCTTTTTCCACTTTGCATAACAGATTTACTGTTATTTCAAGGGGAATAACTTTCTTCAGATTTCTAGTCAGGTAAATTTTCTCTGGTTTATGCCTCTGAATGCAGATGCTGCTGCTGTGGTATATACCACGAAAGCCACTCCTCTACCAACAGATGGCTCCCTCTAAGGCAGTATAGAAATGTTGGAAAAAGTATTCTCCACGTCCTGCAAAGAAATGCAGTGACAGTAACCTGGCAAGGTAATTTCTCTTTGTGAAAAGGGTTCTCCACAAAGCTAGGGCAGGAACTTCACTTAGTTTTTATTCTAAAGAGGTATTGACTATACCTCATCCTTTCGGTGGGAGTTCGATCTCACAAGCTAAATAGAATGACCAATAGGGAAAAATAGGAAAGCTGTGTTAGTCAAGTCTTTGGAATACCAAGGGGTTGAACAAACATGCCCATCGTAAGATGAGAGGGGATTAAGAAACATTAGCCCCTGATGGGCTAGAAAACTTTGACAGAAATAAAACAACTTTTTCTTCTCACATACAACAGAAAGAATTATGATGATGCAGGAAAAGAAAGGAGCCCCTTCCCCTGGACTCTGGCTGAACCGACAGCCAAGAAGCAAGAATTTTGAACACATTACTTGTAAAATGACATAGATTCCTTTAACATACACATATTTTATGTTAAAGTAACAGTAGATCAAGTTTCCCTGGATGAGCATGACCTTAGCTAGGACTACCTTTTCACAGACATTTTTTTTTTTTTTTTGTAATTTAAGAGAAGGCCACAAACTTTGTTTCTAGTTAATATATCCAACCGCCCTGCATCTTTGACCTAGTTTTAACCTATGAGGTTCCCCACTCCCCCCAATCACCTTGTGACCTCATTTAGGTTTCTTAGAAATTCTTGAAGATAATCACTTCAAAAATTGCCAAGTTGATCTGTGACCATTTTAAAGATGAGAGTTTTGATGGTCAGACAAGGCTACCTCCATAATCTGGATATGTATTTCTTTCTTCCCAAGAGCCTTCTTTCTCTTAACCTTTGTTCTTAAAATATGTATTAAAGGTCTTTTTAATGAACTCCAATTATAGTCAGAAGTTTCTCTGTCCCACTCAGCCAGTTCCACAGCCATTGAGTCTCAAATAATCACACAAAGGCTTATAAACTGTTTGGCCTGTGACTCAGGCTTATTACTTACTCTTAAACTAACCCATGACTATTATCTATATTTCGCTAAATGGCTTGGTACCTTTTGCTCAGTATAACATTCTGATTTTGCTTCCTCTGTGTCTTTTGGTGTCTGATCTTTCTTTTCCCAGAGTTTTCCTTATCTGATTGCCCTACCTATACTGCCTATCTGTTTAGCTTCTGGCCAATAAGTGTTTTGTTAAACCTTTGACAATTCCTTCTAGTTGTTGGCTACTGATGTTGACTACTGATATTGCCCAATTGTATGTTGACTACTGATATTGCCCAATTGTGTCTTACATCATACTTTGCCCTTAGTCAAAGAATATAACGACAGTCAATGTGATACCTCATCTCCCTAGAGACAGCACACGGGTCACTAGAGGAAGGAGATAGAAACTGTAGCTCCATTCCTTGAATTTAAGGCATCTCTAGAAAGGCTATTGTGCTCCTGGGACTGCACAACTATATAGATTCTCCTCGAACTCTGTTTCTCAGGGTCTGTCACTGCATAATTTTTAGGGGATTTTCCAATAATGCTTCTCCACGCTTATTACAAACCTAGTTTTAGCAAACTCAACCAGTGTCCCTGGTGCTCCTTCCCAACGTTTATTATGGCTGTGGAGTGGTTTGTCTCTGGCCTGTCTCTGATTGTCAGGTGCGGTGCCCTAACAGTCCTAGGGCCTTGCATGAGTCTTACACTCTTCTATCTTCCCTACCTTACTTACTTCATGTTAACAAACTGCTGGGACTAGGATCTTAGTTATTCAGAGATATAGTGGCAAATTAGCAAGTGCCTTAAGCAATACATATTTGTTTCTTGAGGTTCTTGAAGCTGGAATGCTGAGACCATGTCATGGAGAGCCACACCCTCATGATATCATCTAATCTGAATAAACTTTCAAAGACCCTAATGTGCAGTCTGTGATGGCACCACATTGGGGGATAGTATGGCTATAACAGGCCTGACTAAAATATCCAGTCAGTAACACATAGCATGTGGAGATAGATGATTCTCAGTGATAGCTACTGTGCTTATGGATACTATTATTCCAAAGGATTTTGTTGCTTTTATCTAGAGACAATCTGAAATATAGATACCTTTTAGCAGGTTAACATCTTAAATTGAGCTTTTACAACTGGGATACTACAAATATGCTAATTCCACAAGATGGTACATAAATAAAGGCTCCTTTGTTTAAATAAGTGTGAGGGAAGCTCACAAATCTCACACTCTGAGCACCAGAGAACAAAACTGTTTAATAGCTCAGAAAAAGTGCCTGGGGAGACAGTTCAGTGAGTAAAACACTTAGACCTGAGTTCAGACCCCCAAAATTGTGCTTATCAGTGATCCCGATGTTCTTTCTGTGAGGCGGGATGTGACATAGTAGGTTTCTGGGAACTCTGTGGACCATATAGGCTGTCATATACAGTAAGAGACAATATTAGAAACAAGTTGGGCACCAGAGGCAGTCCTCTGATTTCCATACATGAGCTGTGGTGTACACACACACACACACACACACACACACACACACACACACACATGCATGCACATACACACATTCACATACACACTGTGGTGTGGAGGAGACAGCAACACAGAAAGACGGAGACAGAGAGGGAGAATTTAACTTAAAAAGTTGGAGAGTGAAAAGAAAATCTCAGAAAAATATTTTTTGAATAAATTACTTTTTACAACCCTATGTTCCCAACTACAAGAGAGTATTACAACTCCGGGGAGGGGTGGGGGGCTGACTGCTCAGGAAGTCAGGCTGTACCTGGAGCCGCTAGGACAGCTTTGAAAGCTGGAGCTGCAATGGGACAGCCCAGCTCTGGAGAAAAAGATATCCTGACTGTCAGGAAGTCAGGCTATACCTGGAGCTGGGGTGCGGTGTGGGATGGAATAGCATCCCATATATAGCAATCCTGTTCCTCTCCTGGAGAGCCTTTACAGCTGAGCTTTGCTATGCACCCCTTACGGCGGCTTCCAAGCAGAGCTCTGCTTCTCCTCTCAGATCCATGATGTTCCTTCCTTTGTTTCGCTCTGCTAAAGGGGAAACCCCTTCAGAAATGTAGCAATCTCCTCAGGTTCCTGAGAAAAGGGGTTCCTTTTCTGCTCTACCTTCCTCAATCCCCCAAGGACCACATTAAGGTCCTTCTGTTCTCCTATGTTTTACTCGGCTCCCCCACCCCAAGGGGACCTTTCTGAAATGTTTTTTCTGCTCAGTCCTCTAAGGGATGTCGTAGAAAGGTTCTTCTTCTCTGCACCAGCCAGCAAGTGAAGATCTTCATCCAAGAGTCTTTTGAGAAACAGATTTATTTGAGAAAGAGGAGTTCAGGAGTTGGCTCTCTCTACCAGGGTGGGAAAGAATATGTCACAACTGAACAGGCAGAGGGGTTTATTTAGAGGTGGAGTTTCTCTAGGGAGACTCAGGGATTGGATAGTTTCATTGGCCAGGGGCAGAGATAGCTCTTTTTTTTTTTTTTTTAACTTCAATTCTAAGGCCAGGGCATATTTCTTTTACTGGCTCTGATTCTAGGGACCAAGTGTTTTCCTTTGGTACTGATTTCAGAGTCAGGGCATGCTTCTTTGGTTCTAGGGTCAGAGATAAAGCGTTTCTTTCACTGGCTAAGACATCAGATCCAGGCTTTTCTAACTCTGGTTTCAGGGCCAAAGGTGGTTTATTTGGCTAGCCTCTCTTCCCTACGCCAAAGTGTAGACTATGGAAACATTTCTGTAAGCAGTATTTACTGTCCTCTGTGTACCAGTTGGAAACAATTCTGCATGAATGCTCACCGCAAGGATGAGGGCTGAGACAATCTGACTATAGGACAAGACAGAACAAAGGGGCAGAAGGAGCCATTTTATTTTTGTATCTACAGCTACTATGACTTAATAATGTCCTCACATTCCATAAAAATGTAATTCCTCTGGCCACGTCTGCAAAAGCGTGTAGTAAAGACTAAATAGAAGGCTTCAGAGATGACAAATTATTGGATAAATACTATGTCTTCTAAAGACACAAATTGCCTGGAATTTCCTCGATGAGGGTTTGTAATGTCTTCTTGCTATGAGCAGCACAAAATTATGATCCTGAATTTTAATGTGTCTTTTTGTGGCAGTGACTGAAGTTACTCTTAGGGAGTCCTAAATCCATCTGAGGAAGCCTCCTTGTTACAATTACTTTTAATAAGATTTATTGCCTCACACACACTGAGATTCCTTTTTAGACAAGCAAGATGTTTTGGCAAATAAGGCAATTTATGAATAATTCTTTGTGTGTAAATGGTTGATAGGAATGGGAAGAATGGAGAAAGAATAGAAAATAAATACTAGCATGAATAAGTTAGTACCCATCTCAGTTTCCCCAAGCGTTGACAACAAAGAAAAATCCTGTTTGTAAGAGGCTGTACGCGCGTGTGCATGCACACGCGCGCGCACACACACACACACACACACACACACACACACACACACACACACACATATACAATGGTAAGCAATGCCTCAGCGTTGGTGTTCCAAACCCATCTGTTGAAAGCCTAATCCCAATGCAATAGTGTTTAGATATGAGGCTATTTGGTCATGAATGTGGAACATTAATATATATAGTTAATGCCCTTATCAGAGGGAGCCAGCTAGCTAGATTTCTTTCCTTTGTGTGAAATATAACAAAAATACAGTCATGTGTGAATCAGGAAGCAAGCTCTTAACAGACATGGGATCTGCCAGCACCTTGACTTGCTTTAACTTCTAAGCCTCAGGAACCACAAGACAGTGATGTTCCTTTGATGCACCCACATACATTATTCTGTTGTATCGGTCTGAAAGGAAACAGGTCTAGCGTCGTCTTCACCTTCCACTCCCCCCCCTTTTTTTTTATCTCTCTCTTGTTACCTTTTCTTCTTCCTCCTCGGTGTCTTCCTTCCTCCTTTCCCTTCACCTTCTCCTTTTTTCCTCTCCCCCCCTTTCTCTGTCTCCTTTCCTTTCCTGATTCGTGTCAGGAATTAAGCTGTTATACTTTTGTGTTAGAGAATTCAGACTCTGCTCTCTCTCACTTTCTATTGGATAGTTCTTTGTGGCAGAGGTGACTCCCTAGATAGACCCTAGTTCACCCCAATACGCACATATACAATTTTATGTCATGAAAAACAGCTTCCTAGTCATCTTGGATTTTGTTGATATTTTTCTACCTTGCTCTTTTTGGCATTTTGCGTCCGAATGGAGTGTTTATAGATCCACAGCTGAAATGTTTTAGTTATATAAAATTTCTCTTTTTCAAGCACTTTTTAAGAATGTCCTCTTACAATGCAAGCTTTTCCTTAACAGTTTCACAGAATCTTTATTCCAGGTTTGGAAAGCAAGATTCTAATGAGCATTTGGAGATCAAAGAAATATAAGTCTGTAAGGGTTCTTCCTTGATCCTGGGAAAATGTATGCAAATCAGTTTTGGCCTTGAGGAAAGAAAGTTTATCATGAGCTGGTGTTGTTCACAGGGCGAAAAGATCCCAACTGCTCCACTTGACAGTAAGAAGTGTCTAAAAACAGGGCAGGGTTTCCCATATACCAGGGAACTTGCTACCATAGTTTGAGAGCTAGATCCCTTTCAGGAAAACATTCCAACCTTTTCCCTTCATTTATCTACTTAGCCATCCGTCCATCTGTCCTTACAGTCACTCTTCTACTAACCTGTCTGCCTTCTCTGACTGATTGATTGATTCATTCATTCCCATAAAGCAACATGAACTGAGGTGTGAAGCAGGTAAACGTAAATTTGACTTAGCCCCCCTTTCAATTAGCAAAGACTTATTTCCCATGTCTAATACTTGGCAATCAAGAGTATATAGCCGAGGAGCATGCCAGCTACAGCCAATTTCAAGTCCTGGGAATATTTTTCAGAACATTTGTCCAAGTGTAACATTATTTGCCTGCTGACTTAAGGGGACAGTTTCAAGCATTAGCATGATAGGATGACAATAAAAGGAATGTTTTGAGGAATTCCAGCACTGTAAACAGAAGTATAAGAATGGATTGCTACCACATGAAGTTGTGTAGGCAGGCATGGGCATAAGCTATTTTAAAAACGGAGTAAAAGACAGGTCATTACTGAAAACTCTCTAACTTCCCTTGTCATCCGTATATTTGAGATATTTCTCATAACACCAGAAATAATAGATAGTGTTTAATGTTTTATTAGTGTCTACACTCAAGAACCTATATATTTCCTTCTATATTAAAATTAACTTACGATGGCTGGTATGTTCTCAGTGGTCAATGGCAGAGGACTTATTTAGAAAGTACAAGTGCCTGGGCCTGACTCTTAATTCTGCATCAAAAGCATCTCACCATCATCATCATTATATGTTTATTTTGACACAGGGTTTCACCATGTAGCACTGGTTGGTCTGGAACTCAGTATTTAGATTAGCGTGGCCCCGAACTCACAGTATCATACCAGCCTCTGCCTCCCGAATGTTGGAATTAAGAGTGTATGTCACCAAGCCTGTCATGAAAACTCAAATAAAATGATTGCCTTTTTCTATGATCTGGATCGGCATCTCTATTTCACAGCACAGTTCTTGAAATACAGCCTCTCTTCAGGGGTGGAGAGACAGGACACGTGTACAGTATACATGCATACACACATAATTTATTAAGAACTCCAGATAGCTTCTTTTATATTGGATCAAAGCAAGTTGAAATAAAGCCTCTGAAAAACTTTCTATCTTGAGAATATGTTCTTGACTTTTATATCTTATTAATTATGAACAAAAACACAGTGGCATAAACACAGTAAAAGCAAGAGGAAATAAGCCATAAAGGATTAAAAGGAGAGGGAAAGGCAGGATGGAGGACAGTTTGGAAAGCAATGTTATTTTTTATTATTTGGTGCAGAAAACTGTGAAGCACATAAAACAATCTACAGGAAGTGGGAAAGATTTCTTCTCATTACTGGCCTTGAGGCAATTTTTTAAGCTGCCATAAACTGACAAACAGACATGATGGATATCATTATAAAATACATTGGGTTGGAAAATGGAGCACAAAATGAAATGGTCCACATCTAAGGTAAAAAAGCAAAAGTCCCACTGAGACTCTATAGGGTGAGCAGCTCCGAGACATGTAAGAAATAATATTCTTATGAAATTAGCCCCAACCTGGCATTATTTTTTTTCTAGACACAAATATGATCTTTTATTCCTTCTACCACATTCATGGCAAGACCCACCAAGTAAAATGAAGGGCAGGAATATTAATTTTACTAACTGATATACTGGATCTCTGCTCATATTCACATGAAACATGTTCATTTTCAAAATAGGTTAATGATGATATTACTGATATTCAAATATAGCTGAGGTAGGATGTGAGGACTCTGTCCAGCCCAGAGGAACCACTGTGTTTATGAGAATACAAAGCTATTAAAAATAACAATAGAATGGGTATAATAAGGAACTGTCCATCTGGAAGTCAAAACAGCTGTGGCTACCTGCAGGCAACGCTTTCATCAGGTTGTGAGATTTTGATGGTGGAAAGAAGACTTTGCAGTTAAGAGCTCTTGCTGTTCTTCAGTTCCCAGAACTCTCATCTGGTGCTCAGAAAGGTCTGTAATTATAGATCCATGGAATCCAAACTCCTTTTCTGGCTTCCATGGGCTCTGCATGCATGTGGTTCACATATACACTAAAGCACACACACACACACACACACACACACACACACACACACACACACACACACACTATATGAATAGATCTTTAAGAAAAAGTATTGCAGCATTAGGCCTATTAAAATTCCATTTTAGAAGGAGAGAGTGGCAGAGGGTCACCAGATCCTCATCTGAGATTCCAGGAATCCCTCCCCTTTTCTTGCCCCAGCTGTATGTGGTCTTACCAAGCATGTATGTACATGTGTACAAGTGTGTGATATGTGCTGTATTACACTGATGGGATTCAAACTTTTTGGTACAGTGTCTGTGATGTGGGAGTAGAGCTTTTGGTGGTGCGGTTGTTCCAGTCATCACAATCCTGTAAGGAACCCCTCATCTAGACTGTGTAACTCACACCAATAAACTCACTGGTTCACAGAGCTGACATGAATGAGTTGTTTCTTTTGACTATGATGAACAAATATTTCTTTGTGACTCCCCAGTGAAGGTCACCCAGTGCCTCTTTTCTGTGGCCTCATGATGATTGGTTAAGGGCTAGTCTTGAGGGGGTTCAGTTCTTCCTTCAGAGTTCTGGCTACTGAAGGTGACAGAGCCCTGTGCACAGGACACAGAGACATTTGCTGCCATCAATCCTGGCCTCATCCTAGCGATTCCCTGGCCAACTTATTTAAGTTTCTGGCATGTTATCACATCTAAAATGAGTATGACAGAGTATAACAGAGTATAACACGGCACTTCAGGCCTTTAATCCTAGCTCTGAAGAACAGAGGCAGGTAGATCTCTGTGAGTGTTAAGCCAGACTGCTTTACATAGTGAGTCCAAGTCAACCAGTTCAAGACCAGCCAGGGCTGCGTAGTGAATTCAAGGCTATCTAGGGATACATAGCAAGAGACTCAAAATAAAAAAAGTGTCAAAATTTATTATATAAAAGGAGTGATAAATCTAATTATATAAAAAGTAGAATAAGAAAGCTATTTATGAAAGTCACAGCCCTTTCTTTCTCTCAGCCAATTAACTGTCTTTAACAGGATGCTCCTCACAAGAACTCCACATGGTAAATAGCCACAGGACTGGTGTACTGATGAGGCTTGCCTTCCTGCAAAATGTCTGCCAGGCAGGCATGCAGTGATGATGCCTAGCTAACTGTCTCCTCCTGCATGTAAAAATATCACACGGAGGATAACAAACTGATTTTTATCTATCCAGGAAAAGGATTTTGTCCTTTGGTACGTAACACTTATCCCTGACTTATTAGACCATATTATGGTCCACAGCCTCAAAACTATTATGAAAACTGAATAGTGAATGAGTTCACTGAATCTCTAATTTTTTTTTAAATTAATAATACTTACCTTTTCTCTTTTAGCTTTTTTAGTGTATACATTGAATTATAGGAAAGGTATTTTTATAAGATTATATAATATAATCTTACAAAAGATTATACATGTGTTTTATTAAAAGCAGTATTCATCGTGAAAGTAAATAGCATCGTGAAAGTAAACAGAAAGAAAGCATAGCATCTATGTATAAGACAGTCCATTTCATTTTTTATGTGTGCTTTACACATTTATTTGTAAATGTTAAACCTTATATTTTATCCATTAAAATTTTATATAGGTGTGCCATGGGATAACGTTCTTGTACACTGTAAAGATTCATCATTCCTATTGGTTTAATAAAATACTGATTGGCCAGTAGCTAGGCAGGAATATAGTCTCGATGACAAGACTAGGAGAATTCTAGAAGGGGGAAAGGCAGAGATGCAGTTGAGAAAGCAGGATGAGAACGCTGGTCTCAGAAGAGATACTAAGTCACATGGTTAAACATAGGTAGGAATTATGAGTTAAGTGTAAGAGCTGGTTAGTAATAAGCTTGAGCTACTGGCCCAGCAATACCATAATTTAAGCCTCCGAGTCAATTATTTGGGTACTGGCTGCTGAATGTTTGACAGCTGGTGATGGATCAGAAACTTCCAACTACAAAGGAATGGTTGTCTGAATAAGCATAGCCCCCATAGGTTCATAAATGTGAAGGTTTCGTCCCCAGGTAGTAGAACTGTTTGAAAAAAAAATTACAAGGAGTAGGAGGCATGGCTTTCTTGGAGTAGGTGTTACCTTATTGGGGGAAGTATGTCATTTATGGTGGGATTTGAGGTCTCAAAAGCCCATAACAGGCCTGGAGTCTCTTCTTCCCTGTCTGTATATAGATCTGACTATAGAGCTCTCAGCTGCTTTTCCAGCACCAAGTCTACCTGCATGCTGCCCTGCTCCTCACCATATGATGGTAATGCACTAAACCTCTGAAACTGTAAGCCAGTACTCAGTTGAATGCTTTCTTTTATAAGAATTAACTTGGTCATGGCGTCTCTTCACAGCAATAGAATACTGACCGAGACAACAGGTATACAGCACATTGAGATGTTCAGCAACAGAGTAATGGATAAAGAAAATGTGGTGGGACTGGAAAGGTGGCTCAGTAAGTAATCATACCTGCCACCAAAGTTAGCAAGCTGAGTTTGATACCCTAGACAGATACTGTGGATAGAGACAACCAGCTCCTGAGGGTTGCTCTCAGACCTCCACATGTGCACATGTACTTGATATTCACACTTGCCTACAGAGGGGTGAATGGAGGGAGAAGAAAAAGAGAGATAGACAAAATAAATAAAACAAGATAAAAGAGAAAGACAAATACAAAATCCACAATGAAATTCGTTTCAGCCTTAAACAAGAATAAAGGAAAAATAGATGCGACTGGAGTAGTTACTATGTTAGTCCCCACTTAAAGAAGGGTCAAGTTCTAAGGTACAGTCCATCACAGGAGGAAGTCATGGTCACATGGCATCTGTAGTCAAGTTCCAGAGTGAGGTGAATGCTGGTGCTCAGTTTGCTTCTCCCTTATTATTCAGTTTAGGACTCCAGTCCAGGAAATGGTAACACCACTCAGGCAGGTCTTCTTACCTATGTTCACCTTATATGCATAATCTTTCACAGATATGTTCAGAGGCTCATCTCTCAGGAGATTCCATCAAGTTGACAATACTACCATTTAAAATCACACACTCTCTTTTCTTTGCTAAAGACTGGAATATAGTCAAGTCCTAATAGATGTTTGGTTTTATGCTAGCGTATACTGGTTTGAAAATTTTACAGATAAGCACAATTTGAACCACCAACCCATCTGAGAAAAGCAGTCTGTGTCACAGCACTGTAGCAGCATTTCTTGAGTGTTTAATGACCCAGTGGAAAGAAGGGTAGGCAGGCCAGGGTATAGTGGAGGAGGACATGGCTATTCTGCCCTTTTAAAATGCTTTCACAGAGTGCCTAAATCTTTGATGCACTTGGAATTTATTCTGGTGTATTATTGGAGCTGTTGGTGCAATTTAACTGTTTTCTGCAATGTCTCTCTGGGTTCCCCAAAGCCATTTATTTACTGAACTATACTTTCCCCCATAGATTCTGAGTGCCAGGCTCCATCTCTGCTACAACCACTGGAGTTTAATCAAGAGAGGGGCATGATCTATTCTTTTATTCATTTGTGTCTGAAGTATGGCCTTTTGTTTTTATTATCTTTCTTTCCACAGAAGATTTGCAATTCCAAACCCAACACTGCAAAATTGCCCATCCATATTATTTTTGTATTGTGAAAGAGCAGGGTGAGTTGCATTCTGAACAACACTACACAAACATTTACAACGGGAATCAAATGCTTTCCCCAAGAGAGGAGACCACAATGCAGGGAAATAAACTTCAGAGTTAAACTAGAAAGCTCCCATTCCTTACTCGATGTGTTTCTAATATTCATCCTTAGACAAGTATGAATTAGTAATATCCATACTTAGTTGCTGAGGAGCTAGACTAGGCGGAGGGAAATTGGATATTTATCTGAACTTCTGTATAATAGCTGTTGGGACTCTAGACTTTACTACACACTTTGGGTTTGACTCCTAGAAATGATCGACAAGATGCTGTATCAGCTACTGGTTTCATTGCTGGAATGAAATACCTGTCAAAGCCAACTTAGGGAAGGAGAGTTCATTTCAGTTTGAAGTATATCCCATCGTGGCAGGGCAGTCCTGGAGGCAGGAGCTCCAGGCAGCAGTCACTTTGCACCTGCACCTAGACAGCTAAGCCAGGTTTCTTAGCCAGTCTTTCTTTCTCCTTTTTATAGAGCCCTGTGCCCATCTGTGAGTGGTCCCACCTCCATCCGGGGTGGGTCTTCCTGCTTCAATTAGCCTAATCTAGACAATCTCTTACTTGTGTTGGAGAGATGGTTCAGTGGTTAAGGGTACTGGCTACTTCTTTAGAGGTCCTGAGTTCAATTCCCAGCAACCACGTAGTGGTTCACAACCATCTATAATGAGATTTGGCACCCTCTTCAGGCAGGCAGACAGAACACTATATACAAAATAAGTAAGTAAATCTTAAAACACGGTCTTAAAAGAAAAAAAAGATAATCCCTTCAAGATGAGCTCAGAGGTTTTTCTCGTAGGTGATCTAGGTAACACTTTATGTGCCTCAGTTTCTCTGTCATTGAAGTAGAGATAAGATCAACACCTGCTGTCATGGATGACTGGGGAACACACATGAAGTCTGGTGCTTAGCACAGTGTGAGTATGTGAGCTCTCCTGGCTTTCTATATGACTAATGTCTGGTAGGATTCCAAGTCATGCTGTTTTATATTCCCAATCTGAGGGCCACAAGGAGTTATTTTATCCTTTGCCCTTGGTGTCCCACAGACCTGGGTTTATTTTCATTTAGCCCCTTGACTGAAAGACCAACCCACTTGCTCTCTTTCTATAAAGAGGGCTTCCTAGGTGCCATGAGGCGATGTGGTATGGTGCACATCAGATGATCACAAGAAACCCAGAACCCAGATTAACACCTGGCATATAGTATAGGCAACTACAACCACATATCTTCTTTCCCTTCCCTCCAGAGGACCTAGTGGTCTCTAACTTCCCTAGTCACCTGGGTCATTCCTTCGTCAGCTGTTTTCTTAGGAAAATTGTCTTTCACCCTATCAACAAGAGACCAAGGCAAGACTCTTAGTTCACCTTCTGGAAATATTTACCCTGAGTCCTCAGTGGCTACAGATGTACACTTCTGGGATATTGAAAGAAACAAGGAGAGGGGGCGCAGCCTCAGGGCGCAGCCTCGGAGGCGCACCAGTTTTCTACACCCTGGCTGAAGTCTTCCTGAGTCTTCCTTCACCTCTTGCCTGCTCCTTTCTTACCCCTAGAGCAGGGGTTCTTAGCCTTCCTAATGCTGCAACACTCTAATACAGGTCCTCATATTGTAGTAGCCTCCAACCAAAGAATTATTTTTGTTGCTACTTCATAAGTATAATTTTGCTATTGTTATGAATTGTAATGGGTTTGCCAAAGGTGTCATGACTCACAGACTGAGACTCATTTCCCTAGAGGCTAAACATTTTCCCTCACTTCTACTGTATGGAGTTGATAATACTCTCCTCCCACATCCCCAAGGATGCTTCCCAACATATCTAGCTTCTGCCAGTGCTGCCTCCTTGCATCCCTAGACTCTGCTGTGTCCTATGGATAATAGGGGACAGACCTGTGATCACAGATCTTTCCTAGAGGCCCGAATATTACTTTAAGCAATGTCATTTTTTTTTCAGACACCACAGAACACTGCCAAAATGAGTTACTGTCACAAGAAAGGGTCTGGAGAGAAAGTTTATATTGTTTTGTAAGAAAGATTGTTAGAAATTATTATTTGTGTATGTATGTATGTGAACACATGAGTGCAGTTACCCACAGAGGCCACAAGGAGTCATTGATTTCCCTGAAGTGGAGTTACAGTGATTGTAAGCTGCCTTGCACTGGTATTGAGACCCAAACTCCCCTTGTGAAGAAAAACAGTTTGCACCCACCTGCTGAATTGTCTTCCCAGCCCCTAGTTAATTTCGCTAGCACTAAAATGACAATTGGGTCCAGGGCATAATACAATAGTGCCAAGCTGATGATCTCTGACAAATAGTAGCTAACATTCTTTACTATATAGTACAGTCAGCACATGGTGTGATGCTTTTCAAGTAAAAGAAGAAAATAAGCCACTAAATTCAGTCCTGCAGTACTCACACTTTACAGATGAACCCACAGTGAGAGCTGCGGAGGTTGAATGTCATGTAAATGCATAGTTAAGACATGAGAAAGATTCAAAACCCATCTGCTCCACATAAAGTTGAGGCCACCATGGATAGTAGATGGCGTCTCTTTAGGAATATTAGTCTCTTAGCTAAGGGACTATGCATGGTTTCTGATGCAAAACATCTGGTTGTTCTTTTGGCAGGTGTTAGGTATGGCTGTCACAGACAGGAAGATGCTCACAGGTAGACTTCTTTATTCTGGTAGGTTCCAGCATGACTTCTGGGTAGGAGTGGCTTAAGGACATCCAGTAGTGTTCCCTCTGTAGGCCACCTAAGAAAGATCTCAGAACTACAGAGTGTCAGAGTTATTCCCTCTTCAGAGGTTGTTGTTCTGCACTCCCAGGGCAGGGGGTAGAGGGGTAGGGTCATTTGAAAAATTGGTTTCCTTTTGACCCTGGTGTTGCCTGAGGAAACCTTGTGTTCATTCTCTTTTTCAGGGTGGTTATAGGTCCTGCTGTCCTTTCCTTAATTGTTGTAGTTTCCTTGGGTTGGTGACACTGGCTGCCCTCTGCCGGGCCTCAAGTAATTCTCTGAGGTTGTTTTCCTTCAAAGGGTGTATTCAAGGGCTTGCATGGACACCATACTGGTATTTTGCACAGTGTGGGTCCAATGATGGGTGTGCCCCCAGGCTCCTGCTGGTTGACATAGGACACAGGAAGAGTCTATTCTGAGAATAAAAAGCACAGGGCATGTGGGGACAATTCCTCCTCCCAAACTTAGAGAGCAAAGCATATATCTCTTGCTCCTTCTCAGGGCTATTTCTATTCTTGGAGACTAGTCTTTCATGTTGCTTCCTATCTCTCCCCCTCTTTTTTTTTTTTGAATGTTTCCAAATAACTCTAGGCAGAGAGATAGCCAGAGAAACATTCACCAAAACCTGGAGCAGACTTCTTTTTAGCAAAGATTGGAATATAATTTCAGTCACCAAGAATGCACCTGGGTGCCCATCAGTGGATGAATAGATAAATAAAGCATAACTCACATGCATGGTGGGGTGACTTTTAGTCATCAGAAGAATGAGACCCTGTCACTTAGTGTCACATGAATAAAATAGGAGGACCATGTAAAATAACCTGGGCACAGGAAGATGAGTACTGTGTATTTCCATTCTTATGTGGACATAAAAGAATGCCGATCAGAAAAAACAGTGCGTAGTTAGGGCTGGGGAGGGTGGGAGTAGGGCATAGCTAGAGGATGGTTAATGGGTGGGAAGCACACATTCCAGTGTTTCTTAGCATAGCAAAATGAGTGTGGTTGCTAACAATTAACTGCGTATTTTAAAATAGCTAGTAGTGATCATTTTCAGTGCTTCATATATAACGAACTGGGAGACGCCAAGCAGGCCAGTCACTCTCTGATCATAGCTTATTATATGTATTTAAATAGCACACTTCACAAGTGCAAATCAGCATGCATCAATTAAAAAGAACAATATCTCTGAGAATAAAGAAACTGATGGAAAGAGCAGGGCCACAAGCAGCTAGAATACCCATGTCCAGCATGAGCAGGCATGCGACTTTAGCTTTCAATGCAATGCCAGCAACAAAGGGCTATAGCAGCTGAGCACAAATAGATTGGTTGCTAAATCACTTACTTTGTGGTCGTTAATGCTGACGTATGAGCCAGGCCAAAATACTGAAAGACCCCTAGTGGTTGAATGAAGTCCACTCATATTAGGGAGGGCAACATGTCTACCCAACTCTCAATTAAAATGTCAGTCACACCTTATCACCTTCACAGATGCACCAGGACTAGCATTTGATCAAATATCTTTGATCATATGTCTGAATACTCCATGGTCAAGTGTTAAATAAATCCCCCAACTCAAACCAGAGCCATAAAACAAGCCCAGGGCTTCAAGAAACCTGTAAAAATAAGCAGCTAAGCTCTACCACAGGTCCTGGAAGCAGGGTGTTGCAAAAACAGGCAACTTGACCCTTCTCTTGCTATGCAGTTTATTTATTTAGAAAATTTTAAATGCTGCTTCTCATTCTGGTGGAGCCAGGCTTTCTCCTCCTTTCTCCACCCCCCACTTACAAAAATTGATTCTCAAACCCCACATAGCTTGTTCTTCTGTACTTTCTAGTACTGAGCTGCAAAGTTTGGGAACACTAACCCGTCTAGCTAATAACATCAGCTCTTACTGTTTTGAGGTTGTAATGAATCTATTCTTTCATTTACTTTGCGGATAACAACCATGACATACTGTATGTGAATACTATTCTCATGTTGTAGATGAGATTAACCAGGCACAAGCGTATTGTCCCCAACTTACACAAAGCCCAGATGGGGAATTACATAATTAATGTGGAATTTTAAGTTTAAACACTGATAGGACAAATACATAGTGCCAGATGAGTCTTTAACAGGTAATTTACCTGATCAGGGGTTCCTAAAGACATACCTGGAAAGTGACTATTGGGCTAGGTTCTTTTATTTGTTTATTTATTTATTTTTTGAAATAATGCCTCATGATCTATCCCTGGCTCGCTTAGTGCTCACTTTGTGAGACCAAGCTAGTCTTGAATTTACAGAATCAGCCTACCTCTGCTTCCCGAGGCTGGGATTAAAGGCATGTATACAATGCTTTTATGTGTTAGGCTCTTAACATTGAGGAATAGTTGACACAGGAAGGCAGCAGTATGTGAAACATTCAGATTGAAAAAGAGCTGAAGTGGGGAGTGACAGACAGACAGTCCATAACTCTGAAGCCCAGAGGGCAAAGTGGAGGTCAGGGATGGAGAAGGAGTCATGTCTACATGTTGTAGCATCAGGTTGCATTGAAGACTGTTCTGAAAGTCGTGGGAAACAGTCTACACTTAGCAAAGGTGCTCTGGTTGTGCTGATGGTATCTGGCTGAAGAACATGATCAGTGTTATAGTTCAGATCTGAAATGCCCCCAACACTCATGTTTTGCTGCTATTTCCTACTTAGTGGTGCTAGTTTGGGAAGTATGGAACCTTTAAGAAGTAGGTCATTAGGGTGGACCTTTAGAGGTTACATCAGTCTCCTAGTTCCTGTCTTGCTTTCTGCTTCCTAGTTCCACCATAATGTGAACAGCCTTTGCCACAAACTTCTGACTGCTATGCACTGAGATGCTCCATGTGCCATCCCTGCTATGATGGACTGAAGCTACGAGCCGAAGGTAACACTTCCAAACTCCAGGTTGCTTCTGTTGTTAACATTAGTTGCAGAAATGTGAGCACCAATTGATACGGCCAGACTGGGTGAAAAGGACCCAAAGGGGATGGCTGTTGTGGGACTGTGCTTTTGTACTGTAAATATTGGTTTAATAAAATGCTGATAGGTCAAGTAGCTAGGCATGAAGTAGAGGTGGGGTAGCCAGACTAGGAAAATTCTAGGAAGCAGAAGATCAGAGAAGAGATGCAGGTCAGACACAGAAAAAGAAAGAGAATGTTGCTCTGAGAAAAGGTACCAAACCATGTGGCTGAATATAAATAAGAAATATGGGTTAACTTAAATTATAAGAGTTAGATAGTAATATGCCTGAGCCATAGGCCAACCAACTTGTAATTAATATAAAACCTTTGTGTGATTATTTGGGACTAAACTGCTATAAGGGGGTCTCAACTTCAGGGTTTTACCAAGTGGGACAGCAACTCCTACTACAGCTGGCTGTCTTCACCCTGGAGACACTCGTAGCTTAACCATGAATAGAACCCATGGAAAGATTCAGTAGTAAATGAGTGCAGTGTGCTGTGAGTCAGAGGGAAGGAAAGGGGAGATGAAAGTTGTGCCCTTGAGAAGCTCCTGTTGGAAGGCAGGAAATGCATAGTCATTGGGTTTTCCTTTCTTCATTTGTGTGTGTGTGTGTGTGTGTGTGTGTGTGTGTGTGTGTGAGAGAGAGAGAGAGAGAGAGAGAGAGAGAGAGAGAGAGAGAGAGAGAGAGAGAGAGAGAGGTATGTAAAGACCACAAGACAAAGAACCTTGGGTATCGTTCTTCAGGGGCTATCTATCTACTTATTTATTTATTTTTATTTATTTGCTTATTTTAATTTGGGAGATAAGGACTCTCATTAGCCTGGCCATTATCAACTAAACTAGTTTGGTAGGAGACTCAGTAATCTACCTGTCTCCCAGAAGTTGGTGTACAAGTATGAGCCACCCTGGGAGATTCTGGGGGATTTGGGGGGGTGTTTGTTTTGGGGGGAGGAGAGTATGGGTTTTTTTTTTAATATATAGTATTCTGTTTGCATTTATGCCTGTAGCCAGAAGAGGATACCAGATCTCTTTATAGATGGTTGTGAACAACCATGTGGTTGCTGGGAACTGAACTCAGGGCATCTGGAAGAACAGTGAGTGCTCTTAATTCTGAGCCATCTCTCCAGCCCTAGCCTAAGTTTCTGTAAAATAAAGCCAGGTCATAGTGTTTACTAGGCAAGAACTTCACTAACTGACCTACTCCCATCCCAAGTCCTATAACTGGAAGATTTTCTGTCTTGTCTGGCCTCCAGTCCAGACAAAGCTCTTTCATCTGTAGTCCTGTAGCTGCTTATAAAATAATTACTCAGAGGCTTATATTGATTACAAACTGTTTGGCCCATGGCCTAGGCTTATTACCAACTACCTCTTATAACTTATCTCAACTCATCTCTATTAATCTATGTCTTGCCGTGTGGCTAGTGGTTTACCAGTACTTTCATATCCTGCTTCTTGAGCAGCTGGATCATGTCTCCCAGACTCCACCCTTCTCCTTTGTCTCTGCTTGGATTTTCCACCTGCCTCTAAGCTGCCTTTCCTTAGGCCAAAATAGATTGTTTATTAACCAATGGTAATAAAACATATTCACAGTGTACAGAAAGACATCCCATATCATTTCCTTTTTTCTAATTAAAAAAGGTTTCAATTTTAACATAGTAAAATTACATATAACAAAATAGTTATCAAGCAAGAATTATTGGTATAATATCTAATCTAACTGTATTTAGCAAAGTTAAAAAAATATACTACCGTCTATCCTATTTTTGTGAGGATAAAGATTTATTTCTAATTTACCTTTCACTATAACTAAGCAAAACTATAACTATTTAGTCTTCAACCCCCTCAGAGACCACAGAAGGATATAATATTATCTGAGTAAGGAAGGCATTGTAAGCAACTTCCAAATTTCTATAAGTGACAGAGACATCTGGCTGCTTGATAGTCACCCAAAGTTCCTTTGTAACATTGGGGCATCCATTCTTCAGTCTATAGGTGTAGAATCTCTGGCAGAATTTTAGTAAAGCTGGAAATTTGAAGGAAATATGGAATAGTTTGTCAGTTCCTACTTCCTATGTCCTGCAGAATGTTTGTCAGAAACCTGAAGGACCATCTTGGCTGGTTCTGGTAAGATTCAGTGGTCATTTTCCTATGGGTCCTGCATGTATAGTTTATATAGCATCCTGTCAAGCAGTCAAGGCAAGGACAGTTTATACCAAGTGGATAGCTTTTCCGCAAAGAAAATAACTATATATGGAGATTTTTCAATGACCATTATCCTCATGAATCAATTGGTACTGCCAGGAGCAAACATGACTCATTGTACAGAAAGGTCTAAGTTTTTAAAATATTTTAAATGCCATATTTTGTAGGTCTTTGAAGTGCTTGAAGATTACCTATCAAATTGAAACATATCTTTGTATATCTAAAATACTTAACTGACATGATTATAAGTTGATTATAACAGATGACTGTTAATCTGCATTTTTAATGATACATTACAATTTTAAATGAAGCGCATAAACATAATATCTTAAACAAAAGTAGAAATATACATAAGGTATAACAAAATTAATCTTAAATTTGTATCACTAGACCAAAATTCATATCAACGTAAAGTATTTAAAATAAGTAGCTTTTAAAAAGTAAATTCAATAATCTACACTTTATCCTATTATTTTTATATTCTAATTATTTAGAAAAAGATTAACTATGACAGATAACCAAACCCTCTAAATAATAATAAACCTTCATAATCTATTTTTGGGGAATATGGGTATAGTTTTTTAGGCTATTTCCTGCTGATAGGAGCACTGATAATCTTTGAGGGAGCCCGAGGTTGTATTATCTTTGTAATTATCATTGAAGCTGATATGGATATTGGATCATCTTGGACATCTCTTCCTATCAGAGATTTTTCATGGGGTTTTCCTTGATCAAACCATATTAGGTTGGAAGAAATCCACAGGTTCTCATCTTCTGTGGAGACAAAAGCAGAACTTTTTTTTTTTTTCCAGAGCAACATATCCTTAGACCCAAATTTCAAAGTCACGATACCTTTAAAATATATACATTGGTTTAATTTAGCAGTCTTTACTACCAAATGTCTTTCTGCAGTTAGCTCATTAACAGTTAAAATTTTAAAATAAAATGCAATAATATACATAATACAGACTCTTTGTGTGTTTTTCATCCTTGTGTGGCTATTTCTTTTATATTATTTTTATTGTCTTTTAAAATACTTTATTTTTTAAACTATGTATTTCTCTATATTCTTCTTTTCCTATATTCCAAGGGTTTCTTCATCTGAATCTGTTTTATTACATATCTTTAATTAATTTTTGACCAGGAGAGTATTTAAATTGCTAATTGTGTGGCTCGGACCCATGGCTGCAGGCTCTGCCCCCCTTGGATTTCAAAATTCTGTAGGTACCAGTGAGTCATGCTTACCTCCCCAATTCTGGGAAGCAGTATTATGTATCATGGAACTGTATTTTTAAGATCATGGCTGTGCTCCCAAACTCATAAGCAGTGGTTGGGAGAAGCTTCTTTGTACCAAGGCCAGTGAGAGAGACTGTAGAAATTGTTCATGAAACTTATAATGGTGAATGGTGCCTGGCTACATCTCCCAGGAAGCTCCTGGGACTTTCTGTGCTGCTGGCATTAGACTATAAGACTAGGAAGCCCAGTGTGGCTCCATTTCTGTTCATTCAGAATCTTTTTAAAGCATTTTCATTGCTTGATGGTGGGCACCATTTGTAGGCAGTAGTTTCAGGCTTGGCCTAGCCCCGAGGTCCTAACCCACAACCCTGCAGCTGTTTAGTCCCAAATGCTCACACAAAGTAATTAAAAACCATTTGTTCTATGGTTCAGGCTCACTACCAACCTATAACTTAACTCAACCCATCTCTATTAATCTATGTCTTGCCACATGGCTAGTTGGCTTACCAGTACTTTCATATCTTGCTTCTTGGGAAGCTAGATTATGACTCCCAGACTCCACCTCTCTTCTCCTTTATTTCTGCTTGGATTTTCCACCTGACTCCAAGATGCCTTGCCATAGGCCAGAACATATTCTTTATTAGCCAATGGTAATAAAGAATGTTCAAGGCATACAGAAATACATCACACATCAAAGTCCCCTCATTTTTTCCTTTATGTTTTGTCTTCCTCTTCATTTTTCTCTTCTTTATTTCTTTCTTTAGAAACAGGACTTACATATATAATCCCAGACTAGCCTCAAACTCAATATCCTGCTTCAACCTTCTTAGTAGCTGAGGTTATAGGATTATCCCACAACAGCTAGATGGATGTTGAACATTAAAAGCAGGGGTGTTTCACACAGTACCTTACTGGCTCTGTGTGAGTTAGGTCCCAAATATTTTATTTATTTATTTGTTTGTTTATTTATTTCAAATATTTAGAAACCTGTCCTTATTAGTCACTTATTTTTTTTTTTTTTATAAATCACACTGAATTCAAGGTTATTGCAGTAGCATCATGCTATAGAAGTTGACATAATATGCTGGTCTGGGTCTGCCTGCGAGGTTTCCTTTTATGGGGGAACCCTCTTGATGGTTTGGGTTGCAGTTGGGGAGGAGAATAGCTACATACTATTGACAACCAAAGACAGTGAGGCATCACCAACCTGCTGTGAACCAAGGGGACAGAGTGATTAATTCTGACAAGAACCTTAAACACACTGGGAAAGCAACAGAAATAAAACATACACAGAATCGACAAATAACCTTACACAATAAATAATGCATATCGATGAACCACTCTCATGCTGCTGCCAGCTGGCCTTAGGCTTTTGATGTCTGTGCCATCTCACCAACACACACAGCCCCAAGTGGAAGTCACTGTTAGTCTTCCTGCGAATGCATTTCCAAGGGTACCTGCTGACCTATTTCTTTATCTCTTAGCATTTACCCAGATTTTCTCTTCTCTGATGCTGGAGAGCTAAAGCATTTATCTTTTGAAGTCAGGTATGGATGTTTATGGCAAAATAGCTCACTTCATCCTGCTTACAAAACTGCAACAGGGAAGCCATGTGTCCAGAGGCTGCTGGAGAAATTGATGAGGAAGCTGGTTGCTGGCAGCGACACCAGGAGCTGAGGGTCCTTAATCTTCCGGCCTAGCCATGGGCTCTTTGGGCTTTCAGCATCCAGCACACTGAATGTTCTAACAGCAGCAGCCCTGGTAACCTCTCAGGAGAGGCATTTGAATAAATGTTGTGAACTCCTGTAGTATATTTCATCTGGAAGGACGGGAGTCCATAGTTCACCCTGACATCTTACGTATTTCAAATTACTATCGATAAGCACTAAGCTGACATCTTTTGGAGGATAATTTTCCAGTAGCTTAAAATAACATTTTAGTTGCTCCTTGTAATAGCTGTGTGAAATCAGATCAGGCATTGTCCTTCTTTATGTGAGATATGGAGGCAATGGCCCAAAAGAAAAATACCTTTGAGGAGCTGCCTCTTGTGTGATTTGTAAAACTCTTTCATATCAGAATAGCCTGTTTAGATATCTGAAGCCACTTAGTAACTGCTAATGTGTTTTCACTTAGGGGAAAAAGCAGGCCGGATAAGTCTGGGATTTTATTAAAATGGAAACTGAGGACATAGAAGGGACCTTGGAGAGAGGAAACCAGGAGAAACCATACGTATTGTATTTTCTCTTTTATCTAGGAAACATAAAGTATCAAATGAAAAATGGAGGCAAGCGTACTACCCCCCTCAGCTCCGGTATAAAAAGAAAGCTGCTAGAAAGGCAAATCTGGGTGGAGAACAGCTCTAGGTAACTGTTCCCACAGACTATCTGCCCACGGTCCTCTGGAGGCCACAGTAAAAGGAGACACCATCATAAAGTTGTACTCAAATCATCACAAGGCTCAGCCTAGGAGAATCTCACAAGGTCAGCAAATAACCTAGAGAAAAATGATACCCAGTGTAATAACGGACTCAGGCTCAGGATGACCTTACCTTAGTTTTGAATGGGTTCCTGTGCCTTCGGGGCATTTTCATTTATATATATATATATATATATATATATATATATATATATATATATATATATATATATCTTCTTTCTGTTAACTCAATACTACAAAGAACAAATGTGATATTCTTCTGAAATAGCTGGAATAATATTGTACTTAAGAATAATTTTTATATTTATTTTTAAAGCAGTTTGAAGTTGAACTTGGAGGCACATACCTGTAATCCCAGAATTCGGGAGGTTGAGGCAAAAGTATCAGTTCAATTGTCCTCAACTCTATAGGAATTTTGAGGGTAGCCTGGGCTACAGGAGACCATGTCCAACAACAACAAAACCAACAACTAAATGGGAACAAATAATTAAATCAGTAAATTTATTATGGAAATCTTGGAAAGTATGATTTAAATCATTTTGTGCTCTTTTCTCCCAGAATTTCATGTCTGGGCTATAAACTCTTAATAAATATTTACTGAGTGAATGACATGGACCTACAAGCCAGCCAAAGATAACTTATTCATTTTGGCATGTAGCATAAAATTAAAAAGGCTTTTGTGCATCTGTAGTTTAATTAATAATACATTTGCAGGGGCCTAAGGATGTCTGTCACTCAGCTGTAGAGCTGGCCTAGTATGTGTGAGGTCCTGCGCTAGATACATTAAAATTTGTATATAGCCTTCTGTCTTTGCATGTATGGTTACAAGCCAGTTTTTACACTGTTTGTGTAATTCCTGAGAAGGGCGGCTGATCCTAGTCTGTTAGGGCTGTCAGTGCCCAGACTATGATCCTAAAAGCTGTGTGACTTCACAGGAAATACTTATGAAGATATTTATCATAGAACATTGGTTTATGCAACTGTCAGGACTGAATAGCTGAGTTATCAGTCCATAGTAGGTCATTAATATGATCTTAAGATGCTGGACATGGGGTGAGGGAGTGTGGGGCTTTCTTCTTCATGGGGCTACAGCCTGATGAAATTAGGCTGCCCAAATTAGTTTAAAGAGCTTTCATTACTTAAAGTCAAGAGATATGAATTTTAACCGCATTTATAAAAATAAAGTCATGGCAAGGTCTAGATTTCTTGCTATATGCTGGAGATGGCATACTCAACGGAATCTCAAGATCATTACATCCATTGGTGCCTTAATACAAGAACACCCGTCTTCCAGTCCATACAATCCTATAGTGATAGACCTCAATAGTAGACGTATTGTTTTCTTTCTTAGCCTTCTAGAGGATAGGAACATTGTCCTGTATATTGTTTTCTGACCACTGCGCAAAGAATTTCCTGGTACATCATAAAGTTTTAGCAAGTACTTGTCGCACACACAAATGAATAAATAACCTCAAGCTATATTTAGCTAATTTCACTGTGTTTTTTACTTCCTACAACTGTTCTGGCTCTGAGCTTTGCACCTGCATGGTGGTCTACTATGATGGCTAATACTGACTGTAAGTATGACACATATGGGTAAGGAGAGGCTTCATCAGATGGGCCTGTAGGCATGTCTCGGGGCATTTTCTTCATTGCTAATAGATGTGGGAGGCTCTGTCCCAGTGTTGTTAGTATCATTCTTAGGCGGCTCAAACTGCAAAGTATTAGAAAGATAACTAAGCATGGGCCTCGGAGCAAGTCATTTAGCAGTGTTCTTTCATGATCTCTGCTTCAGTTCCTGCCCTGGGTTCCTGCCTTGAGTTCCTGTGCTGGCTTCCTTAAATGATGGCCTGTAACATGAAATAAAATTTACCTTCCCCAAACTTACTTTTGGGCCTGGTGTTTATTGTGAAAAGCAAGCTAGAGATGCTGTTCTCCCACAGTACTGAAGTTTAGCTGCATGGAATGTGCATTCCTTCTGGTCAATGTGAGAGAGGTTTCTTCCAATGACTATCCTTGAAGACTTTTGTTAGCACAGGACTGTGCCATTCTGCATATTAGTCGGTGTTTTGCAGCACTCCGTTTTAAGGACTCCTGAACTAAGTTTTTCCTGTGCCTCTAAGGACTTCTGTGTTGTTTTCTCCCCATCTTCATGTACTAATTCAATGAAGCATCCCAAGGAGCGAGATCAATGTCTCTTGGCATGTCATATAGTACATGGATCTTTAGGTTGCAGCTTTTCAGTGCAGTTCCACAGACTTGGCTCATTTGTGATTTTCCAGATTACAGATGTGTGACTTGAATTATATCACACAGAGACCACTATCTGTTTCATGTTCCATAAGGCATCTTTGAAAGCATTATTATTATTACTATTACAATGATGATGATGGCAGTGGTGGTGGTCGTATGTGTATTTAAGTGTGGTCATGTGCTTGGCACAGAGGGCAGGTGGAGGTCAGAGGACAACTGTCAGGAGTCAGTTCCCCCTTCCCACTGTGTATTCCAGTGTTGAACTCAGGTAGTCAGGTGTACACCAGACTCTTCCTCGATGAGTCACTTGGCTGACTTTATCACATTTAAAAACTATATTGACTGACAGTCAAGTTTGAGTTATTATTTTGGCAAACACATAATATCAAACAGCATGTTTTTGCTATTGTCTTGTTTATTTTGGGTTTCTTGAGATAAGGTTCCACTAAGTAGCCTTGGCTGGCCTGGAGCTCACTATGTAGACCAGCCTAGTTTCAAACTCATAAAGCTCTGCTGACTCCTGCCTCTTAAGTTCTGGGATTAAGACAGGTACAACCATGCTTCATTAATGTGTGTGTGTGTGTGTGTGTGTGTGTGTGTGTGTGTGTGTGCATGTGTGTGTGTGATAAGATCTTGTGGTGTAGCTTGAGTTTGCATCAAGCTCATGCTCTTCTGGTATCAGTCTCTCAAGTGCTGAGATTACTGCCCTGTGTCATTGTGACCAGCATAGTTTTATTCTAAAAACATTTTCTTATATAAATCAATTTCTATAAAATTAAAAAAATAATATTATATTATCAAATGTCAAATATATGTAATATATGTAACCTAATAGTTATCAGAGTAGTTAAAAAGATTAAGTGTTTCTTGTCTTGTATCCATGTATTTTTCCCTTTTTTAACCTATGTCTTTAATACTGTGAACTCAGTATTTCATGAATTCTTATTTCTAAAAAATTATGTTGATAGTTAAAAGGGAATCTACTTTTTCCTTCAAAATCATGTCTGATAGTAAAGAAATTTGCATGTTTAAGTAGCTTATGTCTACAAACTATAATGCATTTATTCTTGAAAACATTCAGTGTGTGGTTGAGAAAGAGTATATATGTGTAAATACGTGTGTATGCATGCCTGAGTATATCTGTGAGTGGGTGTATGTGTGTGTGTGTGTATGCATGTGTGTCTGTGTGTGTGTATGTGTATATATGTGTGTGTGTGTCTGTGTG